>JAJHSJ010000004.1:43235544-43937641 GCA_021015155.1 Magnolia officinalis | reverse complement strand
AGATCCAAATCTCAGTTGGACCACGCTACAGGAAACAGTGGTGATTGAATACACACCATTAAAAAATTCTTGGGGCCACCGAAATGTTTAAGGTCACGAAAACATGGATGAAAGGATGAAAAAATTAGCTTAATAAAAAACTTTGTGATTCATAAGAAGTTTTTGATGGTCAATCACTATTGTTTCCTGTGTTGTGGTCTACATGAGATTTGGATCTGCTTCATCTATAGGATCATGCCCTAAAATTATCTCTCGAAACATATGGACAACATCGATAGTGGGGCCATAAACAATGTCAGAATGCTTCGATCAGAGCGTTTGACAGTCAAGATCGAAAATGCTGGATGAAATGGAACGAACTTCATTTGTCACCTAACATCTAAAAGGTCTTTTAGAATTTTGGACTGGAATCAGGGTTCCCTTATTGAATGATGCATAGAAATGAGATTAATGCAAATGTGTGATATGATGAAATGCAATGCATGAAGTAATAAAATAAAATGGATCCGATCTGTCATTCGACGCCCAAAGAGCTTAAGTTGGATGCGAGACGATCAAGATTAACAATCTTGATGAAATGCAATGCGTGCATGAGTGATCGATATGCAGATCAGATCCGTCATACGATGTCCAAATGCCTCGATCAAGGTATTTGTCGATCAAGATCAAATGATGTGTGATGAATGTGTGGATCTAATCCGTCATACGACGTTCAAATGCCCCAATCTTAAGATCAAATAATGTATTGCATTTATGCGAATGGAAATGGAATGGATGGATAGATAAATGCTTATCTAGGCCACAATGATGATTTTGATGTTTGATTTGACATTTAATGTAGCGGGCTCGTAGTAACTTATGGGTGTCATTAATATAGGGCCCACTTGGTTGTTTGTGAGGCCGTGTGTTCTGAATACGGGCCTGCCTTGGCTTTAAAGGGCATGTGGTACAATTTGGGAGGGGTGCTTTACTAAGAGAGCACGATCGTCTCTAGATTGAGGTGGATTTTCTCCACACATAAAGAGATTTTTCATTTGCATAGAGAGTAGATTGCAACCTTGGATCGAGATTTCTCTTAGCAAGCTAGCATATCCTGATTGGAAGCATTTGATCCATGGGTCCCTTTGGGGAGGCGTCCTATAGATTGAATAAGTTGGTGACACAGGTACAGACATGGGTTACATATATTTTGGCCCAAGTATGGGTTAATGGTATACCTACCTGTATGCGGTTGAGGATAATTTACATGGATGTAAAAATGATGAAATGAAATGGAATTTATTATTATTATTATTATTTTTTTTTTTTGTATATGTGCTTGTGTATATATGTGTGTAAAGCCATTGTATTCCTTTTTACCCGTGGTTTGTACTATGGTGTTTTGGACATAAGGATCACACATGTGACTTTTCCAACACCCATCATCAACGGACTTTGAGTTGATTCCTGAGGGCTTTAAAAGACCCTCAGAAGTAAACACTTGGAAATATTTCTTAGATGGAACGATCATTATTGAACATCAAGGTTATCCCACCTTGCCTTCGAGATACGAGCATAGCCAATGATCCATGATTATTTAACTATACGCTTGGATTTTCTTTTTCTTTTTTAATTTTAATTTTTTTTGTTTCCATTTTTTTCCTGCAATGCCCTTTCAGGTTTTCAATGTGTCTAGCTTCCTCGTCATTTTTCCCATAGCGCCCTTTCGGATTTTCACTACGGCCCGAGTATTTGATCTTGCCCACCCCTTCTCATTTGTGACTTTTTTTTCCCATAGCGCCTTTTCGCGTTCTCACCAAGTCTGCATTGCATCCGTTGTTTTCACTCAAGCTGTCCTTACGGATTTTCGCCTCGCCCATTATGATTTGGATGCCTTTTTTTTACTTGGCCTTCCGTCATTGCCTTCCAAAGATAGCTTTGTGGAGTAACTAAGAGTTTTTGTGAGATGAGTGGCCCAAGATGTATAAAATGGGTGGGATGAAAACAAGGATTTTTCCCTCAAATTTTCTTCTTTTCACCTTGCCCTTTGCACTTTGGATGCCCTTTAAATTTATTTTTACCTGGTCTTCCAGCATTGGCTTCCGAAGAATCTTCGTGGAGTAACTGAGAGTTTTTGTGAGATGAGTGGCCCAAGATGAATAAAATGGGTGGGATGGAAACCAGGATTTTCCTCTTAATTTTTCTTCTTTTCTCTTATTTTTTCACTGCTTTTCTTTTTTCTCTTCTTCTTCTTCTTCTTCTTCTTTTGCACAAATATGCCCTTATTGTTTTCCAAATTTTGGGTGGTTTTATTTGTTACTTTTTTGTACATTGTCCTTTTTTTATTCTTTTTGGTCGAGGGAAAATAGGTGAGAAAATGTGGGATCCAACCTCAGGCAACTTTTCATTTTGTACTAATGTGTTACCTGTAATGAAACTTGACATGATCGGCATTGATAGGCTCAGAAATATCTCCGTCTTCCATGTCAATGAGGCAAAGTGTGTCGATGAAAAGCACTTCTCGAACAACTAAACGACCTTTCATGTTGAGATATGGAGCCACATCTGGGGGCCGCATGACCAGTCGTGGCCCCCGCTAGACCGGTCGTGGGATCTGCTCGACCAGTCGAGGTTACGCAGATTCATTTCCGGATTTGATGCGGACTGTGAAAAATTGAGTCGTCTTTTGCAAGGGTCCAAAAGAGAAGTTGTCAAAAACTATAAATTGGGGTCCCTAGGGCTATTATAGGGTTAAGGTGAATATTGAGAAATATTTCTAAGGTGTGAGCAAGGGATTTTCTCTATACTTAAAGGGAGAGGTTAGTATATTGCCTTGTAATCTTCATTTTTCTTCATAATGGAAGTTTGCATCCGTAGTTTTTTACCCTAGTTTGGGGTTTTTCCATGTATATCTTATCTTGTGGTTTATTTGGATTGCTTTGATTTGTTTCTAGTTTATATTTCTTCTTGTTTATCATTTGTGGGTGAGACCGAAGATTGGATCTCGGTTCACTGCGTTGTTGGCGTGCAGCGCAACAACTGGTATCAGAGCTTTTGGTTTAGTTCTATTGGGAGTGATGATGGAAGAAGGGAAGACTAGAATTGAAAAGTTTGATGGTTCAAACTTTGCCTTCTGGAAGATGCAGATGGAGGATTATCTGTATCAGAAAGACCTCTATATTCCTCTAGAAGGAAAAGAGAAGAAACCAAAGAAGATGACAAATGATGAATGATTTTTACTGGATAAGAAGGCTTTAGGAACGATCTGACTTTCTTTGTCTAAGAGCGTCGCCTTCAACATATCTAAGGTGAAAACTACAAAAGAATTAATCGAAGCCCTAGCCACTATGTATGAAAAACCCTCAGTGTCCAACAAGGTTCATCTTATGAAACAGCTATTCAACATGAAGATGTCAGATGGTGGGAGAGTGGCTGAACATCTAAATAAGTTCAATAAAGTCATGAGCTAGTTGGAATCCGTTGGCATTATTTTTTAGGATGAGATCAGGGCGTTATTGATCTTGTCCAGTTTGCCAGACAGTTGGGATGGTTTGGTGATTGATGTGAGCAATTCTTCAGGGTCGACAAAGCTGAAATTTGATGATGTGTTCGGTCTAATTCTCATCGAAGAATCTAGAAGAAAAGCATCAGGAGTTTAAGGGGATTCATGGAATGCTCTAAACGTTGAAGGAAGAGGAAGATCGCTGAACAAAGAAGGCAATAAACACGAACATTCTAAGTCAAGGAAGAAGTCTAAGGGACTGAAAGACAAAGACGAGTGTTGGCATTGCAACAAGAAGGGGCATATGAAACGTGATTGCAGGGCGCTCAAGAAACAAGAAGGAAGCTCTCAAGGCGGGAAGGATTCAGTGAATCTATCTTAGGAGAGTGACATAGTGGCATTGATCTTGTCTCTTGATGCTAGGAATGAGTCTTGGGTTATAAACTCGGGTGTTTCGTTTCATGCTACTTCGTGTAAGGAAGTTCTGCGTGATTATGTGTCAGGTGACTTTGGGAGAGTCTACCTAGGTGATGATGAGTCGTGCAGTATCGTATCGTTAGAAAGGGAGACGTTCATATAAGTCAGAAAGATGGAACGACGTTGAAATTGAAGGATGTCAGACATGTATCGAGTTTGAGAAGGAATCTGATCTCAGTGGGGCAGTCGGCCGATACCGGTTATGTGACGACATTCACAAATGATTCCTGAAAGATCACAAAAGGTGTCTTGGTGATATCTTGAGGCAAGAAGGAAGGTACTTTGTACGTGACTTCAGGATCGTATACTTCACTTGCAGTCGCATCAACTGGAGTGAATGGGCAGTTATGGCATCAAAGGTTAGGACATATGAGTGAGAAGGGGATGAAAGTGCTATTATCAAAAGGGAAGTTACCAGGGCTTGAAAAGGCCAAGCTATATGTCCTAGAGGGGGGTGGGGGGGGGTGAATAGGACTATGCCAAATTTAAAATAAAATTAGCGGAAATAAATTATACCAATAGCCTTACAATATGAATCAATTCACAAAGCTAAATTTAAATCACCTTGATAAATAGGTATTGAGAGATTGATACAAATTCAGTTCTAAGGACAAACCTTACACCATAATAAACAAGGGCTTATGGTAGGACAACCTTATTTCTAGAACCTCTTTTGGATCAAGGACTCAATTTAATATAAGTAAATGAAATAGCAAGGAATTGAAATTAAATGCAGAAGTAAGATCTAAATTATTACAACATTCCCCACACTTGCTTGAGATGTAAATAGTTACAACATTCACATCCACTTGTACATTTCACACAATCAAATGATAAAAGATATGAAAATAAGCAAGCATTCAATCCACAAGACAAAGAGTTATAGTGGTTCGCCTGTGTGTACACCAACTGTTTTCCAACAGCCACACAAAAAGCTACTCCACTCCTAATATCCTCACACAGGGGATATTAGCGTTCACTATCAAATAGGTTTTCACAGGTTCACCAAAAACCTTTACAATTGTGTCTTTTTCACTTGGGCTTACACAATTCAAAAACCCATCTTTTCTGAGTTTTCTGGTTTTCCTCAGACAACCAATACAATGAGATTTTTCTGGTTTAACCTCAAACAAAACCAGTACAATGAGATTTTTCTGGCTTAACCTCAAACAAAACCAAAAGAAATGAAATTTTACAGAATTGTAAAATACCTGGATTTCTCCTTTTCGTAACAGCCCGGTAGAACCAATCGGAGTAGATGATTGAATGTCAAAGTTTAATTTCCAATACTCACATTCATAAGGTTCTAAATTCTAATAGATTTTAGATTTAACTCGTTGGGCGTAGCTATATTTGATTTTGATTCCAAGAAGAATGAATAAGATAATTCCTCTTTTCAAATAAGATTGGAATATAGAAACAAAATCAAATTAAATAAGCTAGCAAAAAGGAATATTAAATAAGCACAACTAGCTTAAAATAAACACAGACTTATCTCAGAGTGATCACTTGAAAAATTCTTAAATTGAATAGCGTTGAAGTTGTGAAAACTCTGAATTTCGTGTTCAATTTATAGAAGTAGAAATCGCTCCTACGACTGGTCTTAGAAACCTACGACTGGTCGTAGCTGTAACAGATTTTTGAAAAAATAAGCACGATCTTTGAAAGTCGTTCCACGACTGGTCGTGAGTATCCTACGACTGGTCGTGGGTCACCTACGACTGGTCGTAGATCCCTACGACTGGTCGTAAGACCAGAGATTACGTTGTTGGACTTTGAGTCGTAGATCCACGACTGGTCGTGGACGAGTCGAAGCCACTCCTACGACCGGTCGAAGGACCTCCAGGACTGGTCGTGGGCGTACCAAAAATTCTGAAAAATCTTCAACTACTTAGGACTGGTCGTGGAATTTCTTGGACTAGTCGAACCAATGCTAGGACTGGTCGAACAAGAGCTAGGACTGGTCGTAGAATAGACCAAACTTGTGTAAAATAAATATTTGATTTATGTATTCAAAGTGACCTACTTAAAGGGTCAACCTAAGGTCATTCAAACCTGAACCATGTCGTATGGACATTGAACTTCAACCATTCAACGAATGTAGATATTTTGAACCATATCAGGCTTGAGATCTTGAACCATATTATGCTTGAGATCTTGAACCATATTATGCTTGAGATCTTGAACAACATAAAACTACTTCTTGCGTTGTTTCTTCAGACTTGAACTTCAACATTGTAGCTTCTTGAGACTTCAACATATAGCTTCTTAAAGAGTTTATGCAGTGTCTTGAATTCAAATAAATCATCATACAAGTACAGGACACAGATAGATGTTTTGACACATCAAAATTTGACAACCAAAGGAGCATGAGACCATAACACTTACAGGGCTGAAGTCTATTGACTTGGAATTCTGCGAGGACTGCGTATACGGTAAGAAGAAGATAGGACACGCTCCAAAGACGCATCTATTGGAGCTTGTACACACTGATGTGTGGGGACCGGCACAGGTATTATATCTTGGTGGCTCACATTATTTTGTTTTCTTTATTAATGATGCTAGTGGAAAATTGTGGGTCTATTTCTTAAAACATTAATCTAATATATTTGATGTATTTAAGAAGTGAAAAGTTATGGTAGAAAACGAGACAGGTAAAACAGTAAAATGTCTCAGATCTGATAATGTGGGAGAGTACTGTGATAAGAGATTTGAGGAGTATTGTGTAGCAAATGGAATCAAACATCAGAAAATGATTTCAGAAAAACCGCAGAAGAATGGTGTGACTGAGCGCATTAACATGACCATCCTTGAGAGCACCAGGAGCATGAGGTTAATTACATGCAGGGTTGTCCAAGACATTTTGGGCAGATGTTGTGAATACTGCTGCATATCTCATCAATAGAAGTCCCTCAACACCATTGGATGGTGGGCTACCAGAAGAAACGTGGACTGGGAAAGAAGTGAACCTTGCACATCTTAGAGTGTTCGGTTGCACTTCATATGTTCACATTGATGCAGAGCACAAAAATAAGCTGGATGCGAAGTCCAGGAGGTGCACGTTTATAGGCTACGGGCATAATGATTTTGGCTAAAGGTTTCAGGATGCAGAAAACAGGAAAATCATCAGAAGCAAGGACGTAGTCTTCAATGAAAAAGTGATGCATAAGGACAGTGTGCAGGAAAATAAGGCTGAGGAGAAAGAATTCGTAGAGTTGGAAGAGTTACAAGACACGGGTGTTACAACACCATAGGATGATCATGCACAGGAGCATTATGAGACAGAGCCACAAACACCGGTTGTGAGGAGGTCTACTTGGGAGAGAAGACTGACAGTCCGATACTCACCCTCCTTACATTATCTACTGCTGAGAGATAATGGTGAACCAAAGTGTTTTAAAGAGGCATTACAGTCGGATACACGGGTTAAGTGGGAGCAGGCCATGGATGATGAGATGGACTCTCTTGAGTCTAATCTTACATGGGAGCTAGTCACTCTACCCAAAGGTAAGAAAGTTCTTCATAACAAGTGGGTTTACAGATTGAAGGAGGGGCACGATGGTTCAAAACGGTACAAGGCTAGATTGGTGGTGAAAGGGTTTCAATAAAAGGCACGTATCGATTTCACTGAAATATTTTCACCGATGGTGAAAATGTCTATGATTCGTATGGTCTTGAGTATAATGGCTACAAAGGACTTACATCTAAAGCAGCTAGATGTTAAAACAACTTTTCTTCATGGGAATCTTAAAGAAGAGATATATATATATATATATATATATATATATATATATATATATATGCATCAGCCGACAGGATACGTGACACCAGGAAAGGAGAACAAGGTGTGTAGACTGAAGAAGAGTTTATATGGCCTAAAGCAGGCCCCAAGGCAGTGGTATAAGAAGTTCGATAGTTTCATATCAAAAAACGGTTTTAGAAGATGTCATGTAGACCACTGTTGTTACTTGAAGAAGTTTGATACGTCATACATCATCCTTCTTCTGTACGTACATGATATACTTGTGGTCGGTTCAAACATGAAGGATATCTCAGATCTCAAAAGACAGTTGTCTAGAGAATTTACCATGAAAGATTTAGGAGTTGCAAAACAAATCCTAAGCATGAGGATAAAGCGTGACAGGAAAAACAAGAAACTGGTTTTGTCACAGGTAAAGTACATAACCGAGGTACTTGATCGATTCAATATGGGAGGTGCTAAGCTGGTTAACATTCCATTAGCCAACCACTTCAAGCTATCTAAGGAGCAAGGTGCAAAGACGTAGGAGGAACGGGACTACATGACTAAAGTCCCATACGCGACAGCTATTGGGAGTATCATGTATGCTATGGTGAGCTCGAGGCCAGATATTGCTCAAGTATGAGAGTTGTTAGCAGGTTCATAAACAACCCTGAGAAGGAACATTGGGAAGCTGTGAAATGGATCCTTAGATACCTGGTAGGCACTAAGGATGTAGGGTTGTGCTATGGTGGATCGGAAATCAAGCTACAAGGCTACGTGGATTCAAATTTGGCAGGAGACATCGACAGCAGAAGAAGCACTACAGGTTATGTCTTTACTTTAGGTAGTGTTGCAGTCAGTTAGGTCTCTCAGTTACAGAAGATAGTGTCTATTAGTATGACAGAAATAGAATATGTTGCGGCTACAGAAGCATGCAAGGAAATGGTATGAATGTAAGGTTTCATGAAAAAGTTGGGTAAGAAGCAAGCAGATTACAGGCTGTACAGTGACAGTAAGAGTGCAATACACTTGGCTAAGAATTTAGTCTTTCATTCAAGGACCAAGCATATTGCTATCAGATATCACTTCATACGTTCGTTACTGGAAGATGGATCAATCACTCTGGAGAAGATTCATACAAGTGAGAATCCAGCGGATATGCTGACCAAGGTGGACACACGAGAGAAGCTGAAACTCTGTTCAGCTTTGATTGGTCTTCACGCTTGAAGACGGGGAGGTGGTGCACTCCAGATGTAGAAGACGAAGGTTTATGGCGATGTGTCTCCAAGTGGCAGATTGTTGAGATATGGAGCCACATCTGGGGACTGCACGACCAGTTGTGGCCCCTACTTGACCAGTCGTGGGATCCGCTCGACCAGTCATGGGATCCGCTCGACCGGTTATGCAGTCCGCTCGACCAGTCGAGGTTACGCAGATTCGTTTCCGGATATGACGCGGACTGCGGAAAATTGAGTCGCCTTTCGCAAGGGTGCGAAAGAGAAGTTGCAAAAACTATAAATTGGGGTCCCTAAGGCTATTCTAAGGTTAAGGTGAATATTGGAAAATATTTCTAAGGTGTGGGCAAGGAATTTTCTCTGTACTTCCAAGGGAAAGGTTAGTATATTGCCTTGTAATCTTCATTTTTCTACATAGTGGAAGTTTGCTTCCGTGGTTTTTTACCCTAGTTTAGGGTTTTTCCACGTATATCTTGTCTTGTGGTTTGTTTGGAGTGCTTTGATCTGTTTTTAGTTTATATTTCTTCTTGTTTATCATTTGTGGGTGAGACCGAAGATTGGATCTCGGTTCACTGCGTTGTTGGCGTGCTGCGCAACATTTCCATGTTGGCTTAAATTTGCCCCTTGGATCAAGAAGGTAAGGAGGCAAACATCTTCTCATTACTACATCTCTTACTCTAAACGTCTTGGTTCAGACCCTCTTGTTGCATGCCCTTACAATCCTTTTTTTATAGGTCTAGGAATGGCACAACGCTCGGATGCACTTTGCGTCTGCGATATGTAGCTGATTGTAGTGAGCCTGTAACCACTCTTTCTTCAACTTCACTCTCTAACAAAATACGCAACAAAGGGATCTTTACCTCAATTGTTATAACAACCTCCATTCCATATGTGAGTTCCATTGTAGTACGTCCGGATATTTGATGTAAGGCCCATATCCTAGTTCGTACCGTTCCGTCGACTTTGACGATCCTTCCCATCAAATTTCGGCAACCTACGACGTATAATCAACGTTTACGATTGACCCTAAGTCGTATCCCGTAGATTTGAGTCAGCTTAATCCGAGACTTGTATCATTGCGACCGCACTGTTACCGCGGTTCCAACGCCGCGTCTTACATACTGATCTGATACCCTGACCAGAAGATGCGGGCCGGCGTTTGTTTCAAAGAAACACCGCGCGTTTGCAATCCCAAGAGAATCTCTACAATATATACCATCAATCAATCACTCAAATCAATCATTCAATCACCTCATGTCAAGTACACACACCCATGCTTTCTTTCTCCACAAGTCAAGCAACCACCAAGTCAACTCTCTCTCACCCTCTCTCTTACACACCCATACATGTCAAGTACACCATCACCTCACCCATCACTCTATCTCCTTACAATCCTCTCTCTCTCTCTCATTTCTCAACACAACTCCCAAGCTAGCAAAAAAAATGCACGTCCATGCATTCCAAGAGAGAAAAATGACTTTGTGTGGCCCACCTTTCCCATCCTAAAAATCTTCATCCTTCAACTCTCATACCCTCCATCAAAGTAAAGCACAAGGAGACCGGCGTTCCAACAGACCGAGAAGATCGAACGGTGGGTGCTTCTATAGGTTAGACTTTCATGTTCTTATGATTGACCAAGTGAGGTCTACCGATCGATGATATGGATCTCACTTTGGACCCTTGATGTGGTCGATGGACCACCTTGATCCTCATGATCATTCCATGATGGGGCTATTCTCCATGGACCCCATCATGATGTTCATTTTCCTTGTATGGATAGGGTCATCTAGACCTTACATTTGGTGGAGAAAGGATCTCCACCGTTGATTTTCGGTTTGATGGGCCCATGTGTAATGAGACCCATTTGATGTATGATTGCTTGCAAGGGAGGGCTCATAGTGGCGGAGCCCTCCATCACACGTGTCCCACTCTCATTCTCTCTCTCCCTCTCTTTTTCATTTCTTTTCATGTGATGATGTGGCCGTGTGGCCCACCCGGATGGACCCCACCATAAGGCATGTATTTTATCTAAGCCATCTATAGGTGGGGCCCACTTTATATGTGTTGTTCCACACCACCCAGCCATGTGGTGGCCCACCTAAGCCGGGCCCACCTTAAATGCATTTGTTAAGCCCAGAAATGTCCAACATCTGGACGTGAACTGGGAAAACAAATATATTTATTTGATTTTTTTTTTTGGCTTTGTTTGTATAGGCCTCACATTGATGTCTGCATTCAATCCACGTCATCCATCCTTTTCCCCATACCATTTTAGGCGTTGAGCCGAAAAATGAGGTTAATCTGACTCTCGGCGGGCCATAGCATAGCAAACAAGGTCTACCATTGAAATCCACCCTGTTATTTAGATGCGCCAAAATATAGCGAATATTGGACTCATTTAGTTGGTCCTAAGCCGTAGAATCCAATGGCCGTCTTAATTAGAATCCATACTCATTTGAGACTGTCAAAGACCGTCTTAATTAGAGACTGTCTTTGACCATCTTCTAGCGGTCATCTGAGACCGTCTACATTAGAGACGGTCCTAAACCGTCTCTAATGGTCAACACTTACCAACCAAAAAATTATGAATTTCGAAAAAATAATAATTAACAAAGTTTAAGAAAATTTTAAATTTTGACAAAAAACTGTGATTTTATAATAATCTAGATTTTGAAAAAAAAAAAATTTAAGAACTTTGAATAATGTTGATCATTTTGAAAAAAAAAAAGATTTTGATAAAAAAATGATATTTTGAAAAAGAAAATATAAAAAATTAAACAAAATTGAACCTAAAATGATATTTTGAAAAGAAAATATAAAAAAATTAAAAAGAAAGTTTGAGAAAATACAAGTGTTGTATTTTTCTCTTAGAAAATCTTCTCGCTGCCTTGAAAAGTTTTTTTAATATATAATTAAAAGGTAATATTTAAATGATTTAAAATATCATATGAAAAAGAAAATTGAAAAGTTTAGAAATTTTCTAAATGTAAAACCTTAAACTAAACCAAAACCTATGACCTAAAACCTAAATGTATTCTCAAATCTCTAAACCTAAATCTACACATAATCCTAATCTCAACTCCCTAACCTAAACTTAAACCTAAACCTAAACTTGAAAACCCAAACCTAAAACCCGATCCTGAACCCGAACCCGATTTCCTAAACCTAAACCTTAACCTGTTCTCAAATCCCTAAACCTAAACCTACACCTAATCCTAATCTAAACTCCCTAACCTAAACCTAAACCTAAACTTGAAAACCCAAACCTAAACCAATCCTGAACCCGAACCCGAATTCCTAAACCTAAACCTTAACCTATTCTCAATTCCCTAAACCTAAACCTATAACCTACACTTATAACCTAAACCTATAACCTAAACCTAAGGCTAAAACCTAAATGTATTCTCAAATCCCTAAACCTAAACTTACACCTAATCCTATTCTCAACTCCCTAACCTATAGCTTATAAGCTAAACCTAATCCTATTCTCAACTCCCTAACCTATAGCTTATAACCCAAACCTAAACCTTAACCTATTCTCAATTCCCTAAACCTATAGCTTATAACCTAAACCTAAACCTTAATATTAACCTAAACCTATAACCTTAACCTAAACCAAAACCTATGACCTGAAACATAAATGTATTCTCAAATCTCTAAACCTAAACCTACACCTAATCCTAATCTCAACTCCCTAACCTAAACTTAAACCTAAACTTGAAAACCCAAACCTAAAACCCGATCCCGAACCCGAACCCGAACCCGAACCGAATTTCCTAAACCTAAACCTTAACATATTCTCAAATCCCTAAACTTAAACTTACACCTAATCTTAATCTAAACTCCCTAACCTAAACCTAAACCTAAACTTGAAAACCCAAACCTAAACCCAATCCCGAACCCGAACCCGAATTCTTAAACCTAAACCTTAACCTATTTTCAAATCCCTAAACCTAAACCTACACTTAATCCTAATCTTAACTCCCTAACCTAAACCTAAACCTAAACTTGAAAATCCAAACCTAAACCCGATCCCAAACCCGAACCCGATTTCTGAAACCTAAACCTAAACCTAAACTTGAAAACCCAAACCTAAACCTGATCCCAAACCTGAACCCGATTTCCTAAACCTAAATCTTAACATATTCTCAATTCCCTAAACCTATAGCTTATAAGACCTAAAACCTTAACCTTAACCTAAACCTATAACCTTAAAACCAAAACCTATGACCTAAAACCTTAACCTATAACCTAAACTTATAACCTACCTAAACCTACCTTAACCTAAACCTAAAACCTAAACCTTAACCAATAACCTAAAACCTAACCTAAACCTAAACCTAAATGTATTCTCAAATCCCTAAACCTAAACCTACACCTAATCCTAATCTCAACTCCTTAACCTAAACCTAAACCTAAACTTAAAAACCCAAACCTAAACCTGATCCCAAACTCGAACCTGATTTCCTAAACCTAAACCTTAACATATTCTCAATTCCCTAAACCTATATAGCTTAGACCTAAAACGTTAACCTATAACCTATAACCTAAACTTGCAACCTATAACCTAACCTTAACGTAAACCTTAACCAATAACCTAAAACCTAAACCTAAACCTAAAACCTAAATGTATTCTCAAATCCCTAAACCTAAACCTACACCTAATCCTAATTTCAACTCCCTAACCTAAACCTAAACCTAAACTTGAAAACCCAAACCCTAAACTTATTCTCAATTCCCTAAACCTAAACCTAAACCTATAACCTAACCTTAACCAATAACCTAAAACCTAAACCTAAACCTAAACCTAAACCGAAAACCTAAATGTATTCTCAAATCCCTAAACCTAAACCTACACCTAATCCTAATCTCAACTCCCTAACCTAAACCTAAACCTAAACTTGAAAACCCAAACTTAAACCTGATCCCGAACCCGAACCCTATTTCCTAAACCTAAACCTTAACCTATTCTTAATTCCCTAAACCTAAACCTAAAACCTGAATGTATTCTCAAATCCCTAAACTTAGACCTACACCTAATCCTAATCTCAACTCCCTAACCTAAACCCGATACCAAACCCGAACCCGATTGCTGTAATAATGTAGCCCAATCACATGGCAACAAACAAGAATGTATCCGTTTTAACACATGCCCCTTTTTACAAAGCTTTAATTTTTGTTGTTGTTTCTATTAATTGAAACACTTTTTTGCATTATTTGCTCGTAATAGTTTTATTTTAATGATCAGTTTTATTTTTAAAAAGTGTCCATTTTTTTGGATGAAGTTTCTGTAATTCTTCATGATTCTGAATTATAATGTTTTGTTGGTTGAATATTTTTTTATTAGATGAAAGACAGAGAAAATCGTTACTGATTTTTTTCCTTTTTTTTTTTTTTTTCCCTTATGAAGTTAAACTTATTTATATGTATTATGCGTGGATGAATGCAATGTGGATAAGATTGTGTTTGGATGGATGTAGTTTATGTTTGGATGGATTTACGTAGTTTGGGTTTAGATGGATGTGAATGTGAATGTGATGAAATATATTGTATAACAGGTGTATATCAGGAAGAATACTGTAACAAGTCAAATTTGAAAAAAATGTCCTTTAAGGGTCATAAGAGACAGCTCATAGTAGTCCTTTTAAAGGACGGTCCATGATCATCCTTTGAAGGCTCATAAGAGACGGTCCATAGCAGTCCTTTTTAAGGACGGTGCATGATCATCCGTTTAAAGGACGGTCCATGGCCGTCTTTTGAAGGCTCATAAGAAACGGTCCATCACAGTCCTTTTTAAGGACGGTTTATGACCGTCCGTTTAAAGGACGGTCCATGGCCGTCATTTGAAGGCTCGTAAGAGACGGTCCATAACAATCCTTTTAAAGGACGGTCCATGGCCATCCTTTTTAAGCTCGTAAGAGACGGTCCATGACAGTCCATTTTAAGGATGGTCCATGACCATCCTTTTTTAGGACGGTCCATGACCGTCTTTTTTTAGTCAATAAGAATGACGGTTTTCAACCGTCCTTTAAGTAATAGGACACGTTAAAATTTGACGGCCTATGCGACGGTCCATAACCGTCCTTTTTGGTCATTTGAGACGGTTTTGGACCGTCCTTTTTTCGCTGTTTTGGCGTAGTGAGGCGCCCAAGGCATGTAGTGGGCGGACACAGGGACCCACGGTCCCAACCATGAGCCCCACCATGATGTGTGTTTTGTATATCCACACCATCCATTTTGTAGGCCCTTAGGGCAGTAGGCTGGCCTCCAAAAATCAGCCACATCCAAAGCTCAGGTGGCCCATGTCATAGGAAGCAGTGGGGTTGAACCGTCTGCCATTGAAACCCATTTTTGGGTTCACAGAAGTTTTAAATCAATATGAAATTTGTTTTTTCTCTTCATCCATGTTTGTGTGACCTTATGAACGGATTGGATGGCTTATAAACATTATGGTGGGCCCCATGTGGGACCTACAATGATATATGTGTTTTATTCCCACTATCTAGGCGGACGGTGGAGCCCACGGTGATATTTGTGTTCTATTTCCACCGTCCAGGTGGACGGTGGAACCCATAATGATGTATGTGTTTTATTTATACTCTCCAATGAAAGTGGGAGCCACCATGATGCATGTGTTGCATCCAACCCTCTAACCATTTTAAGAGCTCATTTTATGGCATGAGCAGAAGAATGAGTCAAATCCATAGTTCATGTGGAACCCACCATGATGCATGTGTTGCATCCAATCTGTCCAACCATTTTGAAAGTTTGTTTTAGGGCTTGAGGCTAAAAATAAGGCAGATCTATAGTTCAAGTGGACCCCACCTTGGTATATGTATGGGGCCCATCTTGATTTATTTGTGGTTGTCCATTGAGGCCCACCTTTGTACATGTATGAGGCCCATTTTGATTTATTTGTAGTCGTCCATTGAGGCCCACCTTGGTATATATATATAAGGCCCAAGTGATTAGGCCCATCTTGTCATATTTATGGCCCGTTGTTGAGGCCCACCTTGATGTGTATGAGGCCGTTGTTGAGGCCCACCTCGATGTGAATGTAAGGCCCATGTTATGAGGCCCATTGTGATGTATTTCACGGCTCAGGAGTTATGGCCCATTGCAATGTACATAAGACCCATTGATGTGGCCCACATGATTTATATAAGGCCCATATGATGAAGCCCATTTGATGTATCCAAGGCCCATGGGTCGAGGCCCAAAGGGATGTCCTTAGGGTCAATTGCAATGTGTGATTCCCCCATGGTTTGTGTGATGATATTATGGCGGGTCATGCCTTGAGAGCAATGTTGGTTTGACGTCCACATTGTAAGAAAATGTTGGTTAAATGTCCACATTATAACTCTCCATAGGGCCCAGTGATAGGCCCGTACTTATTGTGTGTACGTCATCTATGCCCATCTTCATTGTAAGGACAATTCATCACTTTATAACATGCTTAGTATAGCTCCATGATTCATTCCCATACGCATCATATGTATGCTTGATATGAGGAATGTTTGATCATAGCATAAGCCGTTGGGCAAAGACATTTACGGGACTCCTTATGAGACATAGTGCCCCCACATGAGTGCGTGGTACGTGTAGGATTGCTGCATGATTTGACAATGTGACTCATGCATCCCGCATAAGTGTGACTTGATCACTACATGCCCTAGTGACATCAGGGCTATGGCCTTCACAGGCACATCATGGATGGTCGTATCGGATACCGAAAATATTGGCCTTAACATTGTGGGCACTTAGGATGTCCTTGGGTGAAAATCCCAGAACATTTTTGGTACCAGGAGATGCTCCAACATCTAGACCGTGTGGATACACGAGCGACTGAGTGCCGAATACCAGTAGGCCGTGTCTCCCACTGTGTCGTGGTCGGTTGGAAGGGGGTGTGGCCTTATCCGCCCGAGTGAGGGGGCTATAAGCTAGGCTGAGTTTGACCAGCATGCAAATGAGTCCGCTATCGACAAGCCGGGTAGGTATTGGCAGACTACTAGTCAGGTGGATAGTGTGGTCTCTTCCACTTGCTTGACTGTGTAGCTAGAGAGGAGGCAGTCAGTGTGAGGTGTATTAGACCCCGGTGATACCCCAGAGAGAAATTGTACTAATATGTGTACTTGATGAGTACTAACATGCTTGCTTTGTATCTCGCATATGACATTTGGCTACATAGGCCTCTCATCGCATGGCCTTGGTATGGCCGATAGCATTCATGCCTTGTATCACATAGCTTTGGTACAGCTGATAGTATTCATGGACTTATCTACATATTTCCACATTAATCTGATATTGTATACTTGGCACTTGCCTTGCGCACACACTTACACTACCCTCTAAGCTTTTGTAAGCTTATGCACGACCGTTGCGTGCAGGTGTCGTTAGACAGCAGCAGCGCTGAGGCAGGAGTGTGCATCTGATTATTTTAGAGATTTTTTATCACCCTGTATTTCCCTTTCCATATTGTACTTAAAGTTTTTGATATAGTGGATATGTGGTGATGTTTTGTGACTTGGTTATGCTTGTGATTATGCTCCATTACAAAATATAAAAAATATAAAAAAAAATCATACTGAAAATCCTCCTTGCAGGATCCCAGGATCAGAATCTGGCGTATGGGTGCTGAGAACCGGGAATGGGGTACTACGGAGGCTGTCGGCACCAGATTCGGCGATCGGAAATTTTGTGAGCCCGTTCTCCGAGTTTGAGGCGTGACATTTGATATGCCCTGAGTGTATATGGAAGTATTTCTAACCAATCGTGATAAGACTTGACCATTTTCTCAAGGATGCGTGTGAGTGTTTTGTTGGCAACTTCAACCCCTTCGTTCATCTATGGTTGATAGGGGATTGATCGATGGTTCTTGACTTAATTTGGTTAATGAATTTCTCGGCCTTTTGATTCACGAAGGGTGCACCATTATTAGTAATGATGGCTTGAGGGATTTTATACATGTTGATGATGTTATTCTTCAAAAATTGTACCACATGTAAGGTTGTGACAATGGTATATGAAGCTGCTTCTACCTAAGATGACATCCCGATGCAAACAAATCTCCATCAAAAGTTTAAAGACTGCCAATCAAAGCTCAGTCACCTGGAAGTCATCGACGAAACGTTTTGGAAGCAAAAATCGAGAATCAGCTGGTTGGAAGTGGGGGACAGGAATACTCGATTTTTTCATGCACTCACTTCGAAAAAACAAAGGAGAGCTGAGTTCAGATCCATAAGGCTTCCCAGTGGTGAGTTCACCTCTGATCCCCACATCATTAAGAGTCTGGCAGTAGTGCATTTCAGCTCCCAATTTACGGCCATTTCCTGCGCTGATCGCCCTGCCCTGCTAGCGGCTATCCCTCAGTTGGTTTCGCATCAGCAAAATGCAGACCTCCTTGTTACTCCCTCCTTGCACGAGGTGCATCAGGCCACAATCTCCATTCCTCCTAACAGAGCTGCTGGTCAGGATGGCTTCTCTGGCGCTTTTTTGGCTGGCTGCTGGAACATAATTGCCCACGACATTCACCAAGCTACTTGCTTCGTCTTCCAGGGTGGATCGCTTCCGCGTGCTGTTAACGCCTCCCTCATCTGCCTCATTCCAAAGTCCTCCTCCTCGACCTCCTTCGCGGACTTCAGACCGATAAGCCTCTGCAACTGTCTGTATAAAATCATTGATAAAATTATTGCCAACAAGTTAAGCAGCATCCTGCCTTTTTTGATTTCCCCGGAACAAGGTGCTTTCATTCAAGGCCGCCTGATTGCCGAGCAGATTGCACTAGCTCAGGAACTCTTTAGAGACATTAACAGAAAACACAGGGGTGGGAACATTATGATGAAAGTGGACATGGAGAAAGCGTACAACAAAGTGGATTGGGGATTTCTCAAGATGGTCCTTAGCCATTTTGGTTTCAGCGACAGATGGATCTCTGTGATAGAAAATTGTTGGAGCACTGTCTGGCTTTCAGTCCTAATCAACAGGGAAGCATCTAGTTTCTTCAAATCCTCTAGGGGGCTACAGCAAGGGGACCCTCTATCCCCGGCTTTGTTCATCCTTACAGCAGAGGTCCTCAGTCGTAGTTTAAAAGTTCATTTTGCTCAAGGTTCCATTGCCCCCTACAAGTTGAGGAGAGGAGCTCTAACAGTTTCTCATTTACTCTACGTCGACGACACTTTACTTTTCCTCAACGGTAGCCTCAACTCGATTAGGGCCATGAAACTTTTCCTGGATGACTTTCAATCTGTATCTAGCCAGACCATTAATTTCCATAAGAGTTCTTTTGTGTGTGGGAAATCTCTGTCGACTGCAAGAGTCAGAGCTATTGAGCGTGCGAGTGGGATCCCTAATGCAGTAAACCCTATCAGCTACCTCGGGGTCCCTCTTCTCATTGGTAGGTGCAGGATGGCTGATTTCCAACCTCTTGTCCAAAAAATTGAGACAAAAATTTCTGGTTGGCAAGCCAGATTCTTCTCCCAAGCCGGGAGAGCGACGCTGATCCAAACAGTCCTTACCAGCATACCAGTTCACTCCCTTGCAGCTTGCCAGATTCCGAAGCAAGTGCTGATTACTCTAGAAAGAGTGATGGCGAATTTTCTGTGGGGTTGGTCCGAGGGAAAACGCAAGGCCCACTGGCGTAGTCGGAAGTCGATTTCGCTCCCCAGAGGGGAGGGGGGACTGGGTATAAGGAGACTTACGGACACCATGCAGGCTTTCAGAACAAAGATGGTTTGGTCTATCCATTTCAAATCAGGTCAAAGCCTCTAGAGGGATTTCATGTTAGCCAAATACGACATGAGCAACAACCGGAGCGGGCAGCGCTTCTCCCAGACTTTCGCCTCTCCCATCTGGAAGCAGATCTAACGCCTAATCCCCAGTGGTGAACTCCTCTCAGCTACAAATTGGCGTAGGAGACAGCAATATCCAGACCACAAATTGGACAGGGCTGGGCCCCCTCGAGCTCATTAACGGTGTCCATATTCCTCCCTCTTTGCGCCATCTAAAAATTAACTAGCTACTAGGTACATCAGGTCCCCTTCCCCCGTCTTTGGTGTTAACAATTATCCCTCAAGAAGTCACAGATCTTATTTTCCAAGCGGGGTTCTGCAGCACTCCCGGGCTTGACCTCCCTTTTTGGCCTTTCACGCCCTCGGGGGTTTTCTCTGTCTCTTCGGCTTGGGATCTATGTAGATCGAGGCAGCCGTGGAAAACGTGGGCCAAATGGATCTGGCATCCAGCCCTCCCCCCGAAGATCTCCACCCTGGTGTGAAAAATTTTGGTTAAGACTGTCCCTGTTGACACAAATATTCAACAGAAAGGCATTCTAATGGCGTCCAGCTGTGTCTGTTGTGACAGTAGTTTTTCAAATCTCTCGTCTGCAGGGCCAAGAAGAGACTGTGAATCTGTTTCCCACTTGTTTCTAGAAGGAGGCCTGGCATACTCGGGCTAGAACCTCATTGCATCAATGTTCGGCATCACCGTCCCCCACGCCCCGTCTGTTAAGCATCATATTCTTCAATGGTGGTCAGCGCTGGCTGCTGACGGGAAAAACGGTGCAGCCCAAAAGTTGGCTCCCTGTGTCCTTCTCTAGGAAGTGTGGAAAATGTGGAATGCTATAGTTTTCTCCGACGCAAAGCCTCATCCTCGTACGCTGTTGGCCCGTGTCATCTGGTGGATTAAGTTCCTCAGGGAGAAGTCTGCCTCGTCAAAGCCTACAGCCCCATATCAGGGGACCACCCCCAATTCGGGTAGCCTTCCCCATCATTCCTCAACACCTCGCTCTCATACTCCTTTTCAGTCGTAACTTGGTCTTGACCCCAAGTCGGGTGGATTAAAATAAATGTCGACGGATCAGCAATTGGTAACCCGGGTCTAGCTGGGGGCTGCAGCCTTTGCAGGGACAGCTCAGGTAACTTCATCTTTGCTTTTACGGAAGGTTACGGGGTGGCTTCCAACATTCACGCGGAACTGAGAGCCATCCATGATGGTCTGAGGATGGGCCTAATGAAAGGGTTCCGCAAGATTATAATCAAATCGGACTCTCAACTAGTAATCAATCTCCTATCCGGCTCTACTAAACCCGGGTGGAAATGGTTCTCCTGGCTCGCTAGAATTTGTGATTTGGCTGAGTTTGCTGAAGTGATCTTTTCTCATGTCCTTAGGGAGGGAAACGCTCCTGCTGATGCCGTGGCTAGGCAGGGCAGCGGGTCCCAGTCCTCCTTTTTCTCCTGCGCCTTGGTGGATCTTCCATCTCATACCAGAGGTCTTATATGTTTAGACAAAGTGGGTCTTGGCTCGATCAGACTTCATTAGGTCTTCCTGGTTTTTTTATGCAGTTTTTTTAGTCCTACATGATAGGTTGCCCTAGTTTTTTTTTTTTTTTTGGGCAACCCGAAAGGCTTGTACATCCTATATCCATTTTTTTTTCAATTTGAAATGAAAAGAGACCTTTCCTATTAAAAAAAAAAAAAAAAAAAAAAAAAAAAAAAAAAAAAAAAAAAAAAAAACTGCTTCTACCCATTTGGTGAAGTAATCAACTACCACCAGGATATATTCGTGACAGTTGGATGCCTTAAGGCCAAACTTGCTGATGACGTTGATTCCCCACATCAAGAAGGCTCATGGTATCGTCAGGCTATATAATTCTAAAGCAAGGGTGTGGATCCGGTTTGTGTGCTCCAAACATTTGAAGCATGTTCTAATGTGTTGGCAACAATCTAATTCTATAGTGAGCTAGAAATATCCTAACCATAGATTTATTTTTTTTAGCCATCATGTGTCTGTTCATATGTGGCCTGTAAATTCCATCATGGATTTCTATCATGATTTTTACTGCCTCAACTTCATCCACATCATAGTAGGACTTGATAGAAAGACCTCTTGTAGAGGTGTCATCATTGATAATGTATTAAGCAAAAAAGGCATTGGATTGTGCGACGGTCCGTTGGCATATCACATTCAGGATACTGCCGACTCTCCAGGTATTACTTGATGTTGGTATACTAGGGCAGCTTTTCAAATGGCGTTTCGACTTCTTCGATCAGCTAGAAGACTACAGGTTCTTCTTATAACTCGACTATCAGATCCCACCGAGGTGCCCCTTGCAGAATCTCTAGCATAAATGCTAGCATGGCCAGAGCATCAACAAATTGATTCTTGGTGCATGGCATATGTGTGAATATGACTTGGTAAAACTCATTGATGAGATTTTCGAGGTAAACATGATATAGAATCCACTTCTCGTCTTTAGTTTTCCATTAACCCATGGTATGATTAATGATAAGTTGAGAGTCTTCGATAACTCCTAACTTCTTTATGCCAAGGAAAAATGCTTCTTTCTAGCCAATATGTAGGCTTCATATGCGGCGATATTGTTGTGCATTCTTTCTAGCAAGTATGTAGGCTTCTTTCTAACCTTTTTGAGATGGGAACATGAATGTTGTCTAGGGAATATAGGATTGCCCCTATTTCACTTCCTCTAGAATTGCAAGCTCGTTGAAGTACAATGTCCACTCATTTTCTTCTGGTCATTCTTCTTCAAGGAACAAAATATCATCGTCAGAAAGAAGGTCTGTAATAGTCAGTAGTTCGGAAGAGTGTGTTGTGAAATGATCTGCTAGTGCTTGCCCCTTGATTACCTTCTAAATGACATACGTGATGTTGAACTCAAAAAGCATTTATTGTCATTTTGCTATTGTCTGTAAGTGTCAGCTTCTCGAATAGATACTTCAACAAATCCATTCATGTGAGTAGAAAGATGGGATGAGCAATCATGTACTAGCGTAAGCGTTGAGTGGCCCATATGAGAGAGATGCATGTGTTTTCATTGGGAGTGTATCGGGACTTGTAATCGGTGAATTTGCGGCTGAGATAGTAGTTTGCTGACTCCTTTCTCCTTGTATCATCGTGCTTACCAAGAACACACTCGATGGCATCTGAGGCTACTAAAATATAAAGTAGCAATGGTCGATCGAGCATTGGCGGGACCAAAATTGGTGGACTAAGAAAGTACTTCATGATCTTATCGAAGACTTCCTAATAGTCCACATTCCATTCTTTCAGCACGTTCTTACGGAGTAGCTTGAATATGGGCTCACATATGAGTGTGAGTTGAGTAATGAAGCGGTTGATATACTGGTTTTGGCCCAAGAAATCCTAAATTTCTTTCTCGGTGTTTAAAGATGGCATCTCGAGGATTGCTTTGGTTTTCAATTCATTGATCTACTGTCATCTTTGCTGATGATGAAACCATGTAACTTGCCCACTGTCACCTCAAAGGCACACTTCTCAAGGTTGAGATGTAGTTTGAATTTTTCCAAGAGGTCGAAATGTTGCTTGAGATGCTCAAAATGTCCCTCGACATTGTGAGATTTGATAATCATGTCATCTACATAGACTTTGAATTCTTTATTTATCATCTCATGGAACGGCCATTCAAAATCAGTCGATTCAAAATATATTTTACTAGATTAGTTACTACTATTACATTTACTCTTTCGGCTAATAAATAATGCTTTAATTTAGTAATTATGAAGTACAATGGTAAGCATAACTTCTCTATGGCTTAATAACGTCTCTAAGTGTCGAGCACTATTCGACTCAAGTAATAAACCACAGACTCTTTCCGGGCATCGTCGTCCTAGGCTAAGAGAACTTCGACTGACTTTGCTGATGTTGCAACATATATCTTAAGCAATAGACCTTCGATTGGCGGTATAAACACTTGTAGTTTCATCAGATATTCCTTAATTTTATCGAAAGCTAAATGATGCTCTGTCTCCATATGAACTCAAATCCATGCTTCAGCTTTATCAACGGCGAGAATATGTTGGATTTCCCTGCACAATTAGATATGAATCTTCGCATGAAATTAACTTTCCTTAGGAATCATTGCAACTCTGATTTATTTTTTAGTGGGTTACCATTTATGATCGCTCGAGCTTCATTCTAATTAACCTCAATCTCTCACTGATGTACCAAGAACCCTAGGAAATTATCAGTCGCGACCCCAAAAGCATACTTTAGGGGGTTCATTTTTAACTTATGGAGTCTAATTCGTTCAAATGATTTTCACAATTAAGCGACATGGTCTTCTACATCAGTCGACTTGACCACTACATCATCAACATAAACCTCCATAAACTGGCCGATCATATCATGAAATATGGCATTCATTGCTCTCTGATATGTGACTCTTACATTTTTAAGCCTGAAAGGCATCACTACCAAGCAATAGGTCTCTAGCAGGCATGGACATCTAAATGTCATCTTTAACATGTTGTCTAGTGCTATATAAATTTGATTATACCTAAAATGGACATTCATGAAGGATACGATCTTGTACACGGCAAACCTATCAATCAGCTGATCAGCCACCGGCATCGGATATTCGTCTTTCAGTATAACTAGATTCAAATTTCAAAAGTTAATGCAAACCCACAATTTACCATTCTTCTTTATAATTGGGACTACATTTGAAATCCATTTGGCGTATTTGATAGGCCTGATGAAACCATCCTTTAAAAGTCATTCGATTTCTTCCTTTATTTTATGGATCACTTCCTCTGTCATTTGCATGGGCGATGGTTTATGCAGTTGATACCCCTCTTTTATAGGTAATTTGTGCTCGGCTAAACCATGATCGAGTATTGGCATCTCATGGTAATCCCATGTGAAGCAATTAACCAACTCTTTGAGCAATTTAGTCAATTGCATTTTCTCTTGGGGTTTCAGCAAATCATTGATGAACATAGGCTTTGGGTATTGCTCAATCCCTAAGTTAAATTCCACCAAGGGGTCTTGAACTTAGGCCCGAGAATTCTCCCGAGAATTCTCCACCTTATCATGGGCTTCTTTAAGCTCCGTGTCCTCTTCTTCGATCGAGACATCCACATCGGCCATGTTCACAAGACAACCATCGTTGGCAACTCTCAGGCTTTCTTCAAGCCTTATAGCCGTGAAATCGATCTAATACTAGTTACTTTTTATGTACCGATAATGGAATTTTTTCGATGGTACAATGTGGAACCAGTCGAAAAGGAACAATGTCGTTCGATAGATTATCGACCCGACGGATCACCTCTATGATATCTTGCACAACATTGTCTGGGTTCTTTTTTATAGATATTACAGTCGGTCGGCTATACTTGTTTCTCCCAGTGAACTGAATTGACCCTACTTCTTCATCATAGTAATAAGCTTCATTTGCATTCAATATGACTAAGAAAGGCTTACTATAGGCCAAAACCAGTTCAACTTTATCTCGATTCAAGAAATTATAAACAAATATAGAGACGACGGAATATATGCAAATGAATCGATCAAGTCTCTACCCAGTAGAGCATTGCAGTTGGATGAAGTATCAACCAAAAAAATGGGGTTAATACTATTTTGGTCTCAACAGTCAAGTCGAATGGCAGAACCCCATGAGCGTTCATGATATAACCAGCGAAATTTCTTACCGTAGCTTCGAAAGGGATCAAACCAGCCATTGTCTTTCCCAATTTTGACATCATTATTTGTGTTAAGAGGTTGACGGAAGCCCCACTGTCGACCAAAATTCTAGTATCTAGGTATCCTTCAAGATGAGCAGATATATACAATAGCTTAAGATGTTGTATTATGCCATCAGTGGGTCTCTCTATAACTACCATTTCTGACGTGGCTCCCTATTCCACTATAACTATGTTTACATGAGATACTTCATCCGACTCGAGTTTATTTCTAACCGTCTCCTCGGATGGAAAAGAAGCATGTTGTATTATCGTCGGGGGACTGAACTCTTTCACAATGCCCACCATTCCAATCAGTTGGGTTGGTTTAGCCTGGAAGTTGGAAGGCAACGTGAATACCATATTGCAATTGAACATAGCAGGTGGCAATATCCCAAACACAATCTCCGCACTTAGACATTGCCCCCCCCCCCCCTGTGTTTCTGAGCTCTCTTGAGATTAGGATTTCGAGTGCGCTCTGTACTCTCGTCGGTCATAACGTCGGATGATACATTTGCTGGTGAGGCAACTTGTAATGCTTCAATAGTTGCAGCTAGTTCGTTCACCAACCACTCATCCCCTAGGAAACATTCATCACTGAGATAATCGAATAGATTATCACAGTTGTCCTTTTCTTTTAGTCATGTTGATTCACATAGTTGTTAACAATGTTGGTGTCATGTTCATAGAACACAAGAGGTAGAACCGGTTTGACTGTGTTTACAACCACCTGTTATTCAAGGAAACAGATTCTCCAAAATGGTCATGGTTTTACTATTCTCAATCGGGTCACTTCTGTCGATTCCCTCCTCATGGCCGCTTTATGCCTTTGCCAATGACTTTTTTGAGTTTGACAATGTTTCTAGTACCACCGAGAATTTAGGATGTATGACCTGCTTCCAAACTCCCTTCTGAGTTGTTGGAGGTTTAACCATCTATTGCTTTGATGTTTCACCTTGAGATTATAACGACCAAAGGGTGATGGCATTTCCTACGACCAATGGTGATTATTACCTTCAGTACGCGGAGTCATGTATCAGCCTCACCACCTTGGTTGAGGTGGGTCGCCACAACCTAGAACAGTCGTCCTGGCACATTGATTGTACAGCTATGAGCCTCAACCGTTTTGTCGAATTACATTCAATCAAGTGATGACTAGGTGGGAAGGTTGGCATTGCCCTTGCCCTGGTCACCGCACTGCGCTTTCATGGCTAGTTGAACCGAGATCAACCCTTAGTCATGGTCGATTAGCACTCCTAAGGTTTGTCGTTATCATATTGACTTTGAGACTGGGCAGGAACGGATCTGTATCGATCAACATCACTTTCTCACCATTCTTAGAAAATTTCAGCAGCCCACGGTCTATATTGTCCTCGACTATGTTCCTAAATACGACACATTTGTTAGTTGAATGGAAACGAGTTTTGTGCCATTTATAGTATTTCATTTTTTGGAATTCGTAAGCTGAATGTATCTTATGATTTATAGGAATCCTGATAAATTTTTCGGGCAATAGAATTTTAAAAATCTAGTCAGCCTTTGTGATATCAAAAGTGTAAAATTTTTGGGCCTTTTGTGCGATCGATATGGTCGATTCTACCTTGACCAATGTCGAATATATGAGTGGCTTCTTAGCTACCACTTCGGCAATTACGGCCTCATAATTTGAGTCATGATAATAGGTTACAATTGTCGAGTTCTTTTGCCTAGCACCTTCTTGCAAGAGTTATTTTGTACCTGAAGACCTTCCTATTTAGGTCATGCATGTTTATGAACTTTGTCTTGATGAACTTCTTACGGAGATTGTACTTGAGCTAGTCTTGTATAAGCTACATAAATTCAGCTTCGATCATAACAACCTTACATCGGTTTTTTTTTTCCTTTTAAACTGGGTAAAGCTTTCATAGGTTTTCCCTGACAATTACTTGAAATGGGTGACAATTACTTGAAATGGGTGAGATCGGTCATAGTTATTTCTCTATTCTTAAAGACAAACTATGCATGGAATTTTTCTTGGACATAAATTGGAATACCACGTGAAAGTTGCGGTCATTAACGAATAACTGAATAATTGTAGTTTGTGATAGTCATTGTTTGTTAACTCGCCATACTGCATAGCGAATCGGTCAACATATTCGATGGTCGACTAACTAGGGTCACCTGCAAACAAGGAAAAATCTAAAAGATAATTCCGTGGCAATGGATGTTGTTGATCGATCCATTCAGGGTAAGGCTTATGGTAAACTAGAATAGTATTGCGGCCGAGTACTTGGCCTAAAACTTCCTGAACCATTTGCATGATTTGGTCGCGATCCACTTGCTGGGGTTCAACTACCACCACATGGTGGGTCGGGACCAAATCGGTTTGGACTCTCTTAGAATAACAGATTCCTGGGGAATTATTGGGGGTTATATCCTTTGATACACCCTGATTCCGAATTTCAGGGACAAAATTCCTAACCTCCCGCTCTGGTTGTCTAAACTCAGGAGGAGGGAGAGCATTTCGTGTCTCCTGAACTGGAATTGTTGGTGGATTCCTCTGAGGAGGGGACATGGATGGTGGCTGAGTCACATTACCGATTGAACTTCCATCGGTATTATATTGAACTACCGTTGGTGTTCGTTCAGCTATCATCATCATCAATCGATGTATGGCCTCAGTCTGACTAGCCATGTATTTATTATTAATCTCAATTTGAATATGAAATTGCTCAACTTGGGCCCTCCCATATTCCTAAACATGTTGGATACTCAATTGTACATCTTGGAGCACAACCGTTATCTCTTCCGGAGAAACGGTTTGAAAGGTCAACGCCCCTTCTTCGTTCTCGGTGCCAAGTGTCAGGTTATTATCCAGATTCAATGCTTTAGAGGCCGCTTGAATCTACACATCCTCAGTTAGAGGTCGTGCGATTGGTGTAGAGGGTTTGACCCCAGCAATTTGATTGCTTCTTCTATTCATAATTCTAATTGGCAGAGTTACGACTCTAAATTAGAGATGATTCGCATGCCAAAAACTTATTGGTGCTGGTTTTCACCAGTTGGAATGTGGGCATGCCAGAATTGAATTTGCAGCTCAATTCAAACCGAACAACTACGACCCCAAGCGCTGAGATGGGCAGATACACAATATATGACCAAGATCGGATGAGATCAGTCGCATATTCAACCATCTTTCTGTGTGTAAAATAGGATCAAACTATATTCAGAGGGTAGGGTTCATCCTCGGATGATCGGTTAGACATTTGCCTTCCGTATTAAATGACTTTTTAGTATAGGTAAAATAGAAATGAGAAAGGAATTCTAACAGTTAGTCGTAGGAAACGGCTAGCATAATACATTTCCGAATGAAGAACTGAATCCAATGTATGAACATAAACTCAAATTATAGCTAAGATTACGAGCTACTTAATTAACGCTATAGATTATACTATGGAAATGTAAACAATAGGCAGAAAAGTAAAGGATTACACTAAAAAATGTAATTGACTTGCAAGAATAGTAGAGTGATTTATACTACAAAATGTAAAAGGATTAGTAATTGAAATGATAATTGAAAGATAATGTTTGGTTTTGATTGGGTTAGTGTGAGATCTATTCTTCTATTGAATTCCTCTTCTATTTATAGCTTTATCTTGGTCATCTAAATCATTCCCATGCTTCGAAAGTTGCTATAACTGTTTGACACTTCATGCCTATTCTGCTTCTTCTTTTGTCATTTGTCCTATGACCACTTCTTCATAATCGATCTTCAATCGATCACTTAAATAATGATGCAACATTGTTTAAGGAGCTACAAATATATTATCATAAAATCATCTTCCTATATTTCTGTAAAATTTTCAAATACACCGCATAGATACATTCAGATAATACGTAACTTGCTATTATTGATTCCCATGAGAAATGGCGAGAACATGGATGCACAATAATCTTCCATGTTTCTTTCCCTCATAGCCCTGGAATGGAATGGGTAGGATTAACGGTGATGATGCGACTGGGCCTTCAGTGAGGCAATGGTGGCTATGTTGACGAAACTGGGCCCAGTAATGCCTCTGGTGAATTTTCTGGAATATATGGTTCTAAATATAAAGCTTAATGATTGGTCCGGATCTCATGAACGTACGATGCCACGTGTACCCAATATTAAGATAGGACTGCAAAATATGAAAATAGACTACCAAGTACCAAAGTTTCATTAAAAACCATTTTAGATTGGAACAACGTATTCTGAAAAAAAAAAAAAACAAAACAAAACAAAACCAAAAACCGAGGAGATAGATTTTTAGAAAAAGTTAGATTCACTAAAAACGACTTTTCTCTTTAACGATTTGAGAATAGCATATTCCCTCTCTTTTTCTTTTCTAAATATCATTGTTTTGTATAGTACTACTTTTTTCAAATTGTTTCTACGAAGGTTTGCCAAGCCCACACGCGTGTATGGACTGCCCATCTACACGTCATCACATGAGCGAACACGGCACATGACTACAAGATCTGAGCATTTCATGAGATGGTCCATATTGTTTAGATCATGTGGCCTAAAACTCAGGCTTGGTCACTGCTGAAGTGGGTGAGAATGTAAAGGGAAAAATGGACGGCCTAGATGGTTTTTTAATAGCTTGTCCTTTTGATTTATGCACTGTGATGCAACTTAAGGGTGAACAGACCTGATGCTTGCGCCAGAAGATCTGGACAATCTGGGACGTTCAGAAAATTTGGATCTCATACACGTGTGCCATACTGGCACGTGTGATGGCGTGTAGACGAGCAATGTTATACACGCGGGTTGCATTTGCAAAACTTATTTCTATTAAAACGTGCAAATTGCAGAGAAGGAGGTTTTTTAAGCGGAGGTTTGCTCCAGTACATCCGGACGTATTACAGTACAATGCGTCGGGGCTATATCTGTTGGATATAGGGTATTTTCTTTGATCAAAGCTGTTGATCCAAGAAAATAAAACGATGAATATGGATAAATAAAACATTATCAAGATTTAGAAGTCTTAAAATATCGAATCAATGGACCACAAAACGATGGTCAAATTGACGGTTAATATTAATCGGAAAATAGTTTCTCATTATATTTACTTCTTCTACATTATTACGACTCTTAGAAACGGTTTAGATCACCGAAGAGAACCATAGATTTAATGGATATAGTCCCTACGTATCACATAGTAATAAGTCGCGATGCATCCTAGCAATCCTCTCTTTTAGCATGTGTATTTGGTGGGTAACAGTCCATCTCACCGTTAAACCAATTCGATGTATCCCAAAAAGAAAAAGAATCTCTTTAAGAGTAAAGGAATAACGAAACGTGAACCTATTATGCATATATAATTGCACATGCCTGCATGTAATTAAATCAATCTAGACCGTTCAAAATGTGGGCCTTTCTTCTGATTGAACATGACCCGGAAATCACATGAGTTTGATATTAATTCCTAGCCATTCAATTTTGACGATTGAAGTTGGATAGTCTATCTATCCATTCCGGACCAACAATCAGACGGCTAGGATGGTGGGACACTGTTATTTTGTTATCCTCCTAACGTGGAGCCCACAAATATATAGTGCGCAGGAGATTATGGTAATACCCAGCATTTTAGAAGGGTGGTGATTCATCCACCATACGCGAGAGATACAGATCTGCAATTCAGACAGTCCACATCATGGGCCCTATTGTTGATGGGGCATGCATGGCCCAAAATCTCAGTGATTGGACGATCTTAACCTTCTGATTTCTCCCTTTCAATGTGGACCGTGCGGGCTATACTACTTTTAGCTATGCATTTGGCAACGACAATATGTTTAGGACCGTTCGATTAGTCACATTTTCAGCCTATTTTATTTGTAGTGGCCCACATCTGGACGGTCATGAACCAATATATTCAATTACGTCATGGTGGTGATCAGCTACCATGCTAGTCCTGTGTATAAGAACCACTTTTTTCAGGGAATATGTGCTGGAAGATGAACGATCACCTACCACCCGTTGTTTTGTGTCCACAGAAAAGTGGGGCCGGATCCAGTGTGTTCGTATACACGGCATATATATATATATATATATATAATATATATATATATATATATATATATATATATACACGCACCACCCGTTGTTTTGTGTCCACAGAAAAGTGGGGCCGGATCCAGTATGCTAGTATACACCGCATATATATATATATATATATATATATATATATATATATATATATATGGGAAAAGGTACGATGCGTTGGGGCTTACGATAAGCTCCCGTGAGGTTGAGCTGTGTGGGCCCCACCATGATGCGTGTCGACCATCAACACCGTGCATTTGATGGGTCCTCTTTAAATTATGGGATATCCCAAAAATCAGCCGTATAAGGAACTCAGGTGGACCATACCATCTAAAATCATGTGAAGACATGCCAAAAACATATAAAAGTACTTGGTGGGGCCCACATGAGTTTTGAATGCTGCTGAAACTTGCTCTGAACCCTCATCCAAGTGGGACACACATAATGGATGGGCTGGATTTGCAAACTACATCTCGATGGGCCCAAAAAATGATTATGAATGTTTTAATGGTGCACGGGCCCACTCCACTTCTGTATTTGGTGTGGCCCACACAAGTCATGGATTGACTTGATTTTTGAGACCTAGGCCCACGATGGAATGGTGCATCTGACTGATGGGGTATATGTTCGAAACGTATCACAGTGGGGCCCACACAGCTCGACCTCATGGGGCGTTAAAATCAGCTCGACTATATATTGTGGGGGGGGGGGGGGGGGGGGGGGGGGGGGGGGGGGGGTTGTCCAATATCAACACCTAGCATTTGTTGGGTTCTCTTTAAATTATGGGATATCCCAAAAATCAACCGTATATGGAACTCAAGTGGGCCATACTATCTAGAATCATGTGAAGACATGCCTAAAACATATAAATGCACTTGGTCGGGCCCACCTAAAATTTGGATGCATCTGAAACTTGGTCTGACCTCTCATCCAAGTGGGACACACATAATGGATGGGCTGGATTTGTGAAGCACATCTCGGTGGGTCCAACAAATGATTATGAATGTTTTAATGGAGGTAACCGCTCTCAACTGTTTTATGTGGTGTGGCCCACCCAACTCATGAATTTACTTGATTTTTAAGCCTGTGTCCCACCATAGAACGGCGCATCTGGTTGATGGGGGTAGATGTTCAACACACATCACGGTGGGGCCCACACAGCTCGACCTCATGGAAAGTTCTCATGAGCTAGACGGCATGGAACCTTTTACCTACACGGGAAATAGTTTTGTGATGTAGTTCTACACTGTTGAGCTGTGTGGGCCTCATGTGACGCGTGTCGAACATCTACCCCCATTAGTCAGTTGCATCATACCGTACGGTGAGCTCCAGATCAAAAATCAAGTCAATCTATGACTTTTGTGGGCCACACCATGTACAAAAGTTGAGAGGGGTTACCCTCCCATTAAAACTTTCATTATCATTTGTTGGCCCCACTGAGATGTGGTTCACAAATCTAGCCCATCCATTATGTGTGTCCCACTTGGATGAGGGGTCAGACCAAGTTTTAATTAAGTCACATCCAAAACTCAAGTGAGCGAAACTCAAGTGATTTTATATGTTTTAGGCATGTTTTTACATTGTATGGTTAACCTGAATTCCATACATGGGGGACCCATCAAATGCACGGTGTTGATGTTGGAGACACATCACAGTGGGCCACACACACACACACACACACACACACACACACATATATATATATATATAGAGTAATGCTCACACACAACTAGTTGGACAAATCAAATTGGTCCAACTAGTGGAGTATTTAATAGTAAAAAATTACTTTTCTATCCTAAGTAATATACCACATGTGTGGGTCCGTAATATCAAGTTTTATGTAAGTATGATAGAAATTATATGTCAAAGATCTGGCATATCCATTAAATAGGGCTTACTAATTATATTTTTTCTGCTAAATTTAATAAATGATCATCATCACTGAAACCATACATACAAGTTAAATATGCACAGCTAAAATGAATTTCCAATAGCCTCGTTTTCTTGTAAATAAATATCATACCATTAATCATTAAAAATAATAATCTATGTTCTTCACATGTTTAAAAGAAATCCTACCAAATTAATGGACCAGATTTCATATACATTCACTGAACCTTACAAATACATCACAAGTGTGCAGCTTCCTAATTCATCCAATTTTCTCTTGAAATCAATTGGTAATTTACATATCAACTAAAGTTAATAAATGCTCTTGTGGGAAGAGAAGCTCCTAGATGTTACTTTGCAAAAGGAGTACTCAACTTGGGTGGGCCTAACTGTGGTGTTAAAAGTGAAATCCACCCCAACCATCAGGTGAGTCACCCTCTGTTTGACCCAGAGCCAAAAAAATTTCCCATCTTTATTTCAGTTGGGCCACACTTATTGGAAAATTTTTATCGAAAAATCTGACCCTCTACACTATTCTCTAAATATGACCCACTTGAATCACATTTGAACTTGATTTTTTAGTCTTTAAGCCAATATTTTGTTTTCGCATCTAATGGGTGTAATGGATTTTACATACACATTATAATGGGCCCTGTAAAAATTGAAGGTGGATGTCTCTCTCCCAACTATTTTCCTTCGTCTGCCTCAAATTAATAACATTTCATCCTGATGTTTTGGCTACTAGCCTACAGTGGTATTACACATATAATGGTCAGATTTGATTACACATATAATGGTCGAATTTGATCTCACATACATATCAACGTTTGGCCCCGTAAAATATCACTGTTGGCGTCCCTCCGCGCGGGTTCCAGAAAATAGTCTAGTTACGAGGAAAGATCGATATCTTCCATAACATACTTAGATTGTGTAGCGTTGGGAATCCGGATGAGCCCACTGTGATATTTGTGAGAAATCCACCCCGTTCATCCGTTTTGTGAGTTCATTTTAGGACATTAGAGAAAAAGTGAACCGGACCCAATGCTCAAGTGAGCCGAAAACGTGAGACTTGAACGTCCACAGTTGAAATATTCATGGGGCTACAGAAGTATTGAATCATGTTTTTTTTTTTTGTATTTTCAGTTCATCCCAGTAGGAATGACTTTATGAACGGTATAGATGGTATGTAAACATCACTGTTGACCCTGGGGAGGTTTCAACGGTAAGAATATCCCTAACCACGTTTTTCTTTAGTACGGCCCACTTAAGTCATGGATCTTTTTTGTTTTATTCTAATATCCTAAAACGGAACTCACAAAACGGATGAACAGGGTGGATTTCTCACAAACTTTATAGTGGGTCCCATTTAGATTCTGAGCACAAGAACTCCCTGCCAAAGGCTTTCTCAGATATCCACGCCCGAAGCAAACGCCCCGCCCAATAAATGCCCAGCTAGTTGGACCAAAATGCACAGTCCAGCTTAGTTGTGTCTGAGCATTTCTCATATATATATATATATATATATATATATATATATATATATATATATATATATAATCAACAGTGAAATCTGCAGGATGCGTAGTTCGGATCATCACTTAATATGCCACGTGTCTGATTCACGAACTGGAGGCTTGGCATAAAATGCGGTCCCCGGAAAAAGGGAAAACACGCCTCCCCAGTCACGTTGTCGGGTGGGTTTCGCCTCCGTCGCGACTGAGCTTCAGCATGTTTCTCCTCCCAATGTGGCCCACATGATGAGTGGTTTAATTATAACCGTCCGTATTATCGAAACTATGCTTAATATGAACGGATTTACCGTTACCATCACTAGACTATCACTATCCATAGATGAACTCAGAAAAAAATGAAAGAAAATTTTCAATGGCTTGAATTCACCTCTAACAATCAAAGGTTCAGATCATCAATGGAGGTTATCTATAGGAATATATCTTATTTAGAATGTACTTACAACTTGGACAGTTAAATCATCTCACCGTTTCAGCATGTGGGCCCCAGTGGGTGGCGATACACATTGGATTATTTGTCGCGATGGAGACGAAACGAATTCCAATTGCCCACTATACAATAGACACGGGTTTGATGCAAACTGCACTCAAATACACACCGTCGTCTTAAATTCGATACGTCGTGACTACGTCCGTTAGATCTGTGGTTTTTTTGGGTGATCTAAACCGTTTATAAGATTAACCTCAGCGTAGATGGAGGATATACGAGAATATGCTTTGAGGTTGAAATGATTAAAATTTCCTCATCCACTTTTTCTTCTGAGTGGAGTTCGGGATGTAGGGTCCTCATGTTGTTTATTTGACATCTAACCCTTTGAATTTATGTGTCTCATTATGATGATTGGATAAATAAAAATTCAAGATGATTGGATCATTGGTGGGCCACAAACATTAAAAAAAATAAAATTACATCATCTAGAAATTTAAAAATTCATGTGCGGCCCACATGATGTTGGATCCATGTAATTTTAAGTTTATTTGATCATCAATTCATCATTATCAAGTGTACCTACTAAATAGTTTGGATGTCACACACAAATCATGTGAACCCAAAATGCACTATCCCAATGGATTTTATAGTAAGAAGTAGACCAGGGCGATTTGGTCATTTCATCTCTTGAAAATCAATTTCTGAGGCTTACTAGAGGTTGAGGCGCTTTTCGGCGAAACAAGAATTTCTAAAAGGCTTTGTGGTAAAATTTTCTTATTTTTTTCCTTAAGAAAGTGTTGGAAGTAAGGAAGTATGAGGCTCAACTGGCATGTGCATGACATATAAAATGAATCCAATTCTTAATTTAACTATGCTATAAAAATAATTTATACCACCCAAAATATATACAAATTCACTTGTAGCCCAACGAATGATTTGTTAGTTACAATTTTATTTTTTTCCTTTTTTTTTTTTTTTTTTTTTCTTTTTGTTTTGTGCATATGTCAGTAGAGGGTGTCATACATTGCCTACATGTGCCTTAAATTCTTGATTTTATTAATTTTTAAAGAAAAATAATAATTGAGGCATTTCGATAGTTTTCTTTTATTCACAAAAGCATTTTTTGGTGAAAACCAAAATTTCCAAGGAAATTTGGCCTGAAAATCCCTATAATGAAATGAGTGTAATTTTTTTGGTTCATGGTACATTAAGCTGGTTAACATAAATTTTGTAGTTTGATTTTGTAAGGGCGCATTTGATTTGCATTTATTACAGGAAATTCGGTATAACTATAATCATTTACTTTGATTTTTCCAGCTGGGCAGCATGATGTTGACAGGAACAGTGGGGTGATGTGGGTACATGTGTAGGTGGGAAAAATGCGTGGGTCCCACCATAATGTGTGTGTTTTAACCATGGAGCCCATTCAACTTGCTAGATCATTTAGGGGCATGAGCCCAAAATTGGAGCAGATCCAAAGCTCAAGTGGACCACATTATAAGAAGCAGTGGAACAATGATGGCCTAATGTTGAATCCATTATTTAGCATGGTGCGCTCCACTTGAGCTTTGGATTGGTCCTAAAATTTCATGTGCTAAAATGATCCAGAAAATAATAATAATAATAATAATAAATTGAATGTATGACATGGATATAACATATATGTGATGGTGGCCCACGGAGTTTAATTATGCTTGAAATTGATTGAGAAAATTTTTATTTTTGAAGTGGATTTTTTATTATCTTCCTAATAGTTAGCACTTACAATTATTGTGCTTTTACCACTGCTTATCATTGTTTACCGACAACCAAACAAGCCCTTAATTATATACTACATATGCAATTTCTAAGTCACTACATATTATTTTATGGACATGGATTGCTTGGTAACCTGGTGTTTATACCAATTCTAGCACATCTATGCAGACCATTGAAATGCTGCCACATATCGGCACTACACACTCAATAATGGACAAATTTCTACTCGTGTACCGTTGATATCTTTTGCCCCATATTCTTCGGTGACACATGATCACCCACCAAAAGTATAACGACATAGGGCCATATGTACACGTCTAATTAGATAAGCCGCTACAACAAATGACAGCGGTATGTGTGATTAAAGTAGCGTGTCAGACAAGTCTATAAAGAACCGCTGAGATAAGAATTTTATTATAAATTCGAATATGCTCCTTAAGGCTATCATGCACAATCCTTTTAAAATGGGAGATCCTCCTTAAGATAATCGGTGCTCTTGTGACAATTACAAAGGTTCGAGAAACATATTCTTTTCAAAGTGGTTGGGAATCAAGAACACCATGATGGATCCCAGTCTAGTGAGATTGATCCCATAACGATTATAGACATCCGCGATCACACTAGCAAGAGATCTAAAAAAGGTTTTTGACCTCCAAAGATTTCTTTGGCCAAGTTGAAATAATCAAAAAATACTTGCGCGTCGTGATCATCAAGGATCCTATACCAATAAGGAAACTCATCGAGGGTTTGCTTCCTCTCAAATCCTATATAAGGAGCACGCGATGAAGAGCTTCACACCCACGCCAAACATAATCACTCTACATAGCGCAATGCTACTTATATTATATTCTAGTTCCTTCACTTTTATCTGGCCATGTTGCAGAACATCTAAAGTTCATTGTTGTCATGTGCGATCGCATATGCGCATATGCTATCGCATATGCGCATATCTATATGCAGATCGCATATGCGATCATGGCATATGCGATCTGGCACATATGTGATCACATATATTGCATATGTGAAAATATGCGATCGCATCCAGCATATGCGATTGCATATTGGCCATGGCACATTGAATTTTTTTTATTTTTATTTTTTGCAAAAAATAACATTTTGTATATAAAAAGGCTTCCAAATCTCCTCCATTTGCAATATTCTCACCCCAAAACTCTCTTATTCTATTTTTCTCTTACATTTCTTAATTACAAGTGGTCTTAATCTCCCTCTCTCTTGTATTTCCTACTTCCAAGTGATCTTGATCTTAATTTCTCTCTCTCTCTCTCTCTCTCTCTCTCTCTCTCTCTCTCTCTCTCTCTCTCTCTCTCTCTCTCTTACATTCCCTCTCTCTTGGAAGTTGGAAGATCAAGATTCAAGCACTTTTAAGTTTTAAGGAAGAAAGCTTGTTGATTTTCTACCATAATAAATAAATAGCTTGTTGATTTTGTTGTTAATTCTTGTCAACTAAATTGTTAAATGTGGATGACTTGATGTTTAATTCATTGTTTAATTGATTTTATCTCTTTTAAATGTATTTTAAATATGTAAAATTAGTTATCTATTAACTTAGAAAAGTTCTCCTTAGTTTCTTATAATTTTTTTACAATTTTTTGAATTTTTCCCTAATACATATATATTTTTTAATTTTTCAATATATATATATATATATATGCGATCGCACATAGTCGCATATGCGATTTGACAACATTGCTAGAGTTTAAGATATTTTAGATCGCTACTGTCTAGCGTCATTGTTGCAGTATATGCTTAGGAGTAGTATAAATATTCGCGACATACTATTGTTGGATCCCTGATCAACCGAGCCATTAGAAGATCAAACCACCGGTCACATCTTGCTGACCACCTACATTGATTGGTTATCCATATAGGCGATCACGCCACATCGATATAATTGATCCCACAGATCCAGGCTTAATGAATCTATGTCAACGAGGGACTAGCGTTCAATCCAACTCGATTTGAGTATGACTCTAGCATACTTGTACTATCCTGATCACACACGTTAACCAAATACGTGCCTTCGTTAACACGTGAGGCCTCATGTGTTGGTTGAATTACGCAGACACCTGGTTTTTGGGGCCCAACCTGATGCATGCTATTTATCCACACCATGTATTCGTTTTGCCACATTTTGGGCATGAGCTCAAAAATGAGTTAGGTCCAAAACTCAAATGGGCCACGCCATATGACATAGTAGGGATCAGAAGTTTTGGATCTAATTGATATTTTGTGTTTTCCCTCTTATTTAAAGTATGTGTGACTAGGGGTGTACACGAACTAAGCTAGCTCGATTAGCTCGCTCAACTCGACTCGAAAAAGCTCGATTCGACTCGGTTCGAAGCTGAGTTCGAGCCAAGTCGAGCTAATTTTTTGAGCTCGAAAATGAGTTCGAGCCGAGTTCGAGCAGGCCCCGGCTCGACTCGACTCGGATCGAATCCAACTCAAATCGATCTCGGATCGAACTAGTTCAGTGACTCGGTTACTTTGCCATTGATGTTGTTCACCAACTGTTTGATAAAATGACTCAACGAAATGTGGCTAGTGGCAAGGAAGGTTTGGCTGGTGGCAAGGTGACAAGGAAGGTTTAGCTGATGGCAAGGAAGGTTTGGCTGGTGGCAAGGAAGGTATGTACATGTACATGAAACAAATACCTCTTTTTTTTTTTTTTTTTTTACTTAGAAGGTGTTTGAGAAAATACCCGTAAAATCATTGCCTCTGTTCGTAAAACAGTGGGATTTTGAAGTTGCAGTTCAAGTGTTTGTGGAAATGTCTCAATGGCGAACTTGGCTCGAACTCAGCCCGAGCTGGCCCAAGCTACTGACAGAACCGAGACGAGCTAGCCAGTCAGGCTTGAGGACCGAGCCAAGCCGAGTTCGAGCTAAGGTCAGCCACTGTTCGAGTCGAGTCGAGCTGAGGCCAGCTCGACTTGGTTCGACTCGATGTACACCCCTATGTGTGACATTATGAATAAGTTAAATGGCAAATAGATATCACGGTGGGCCCTAGAAATGTTTCTAAGTGGGCATCATTGGCCCATTGTTGTCTAGGTGTAATCCCAATATTTAAGTGGATCTGCTGCTTCTTTTGGGTTCATGCCCCTACCAAAATTGGTGGACAGCACAGATAAAACACATACATCATGGTGGGTCTCACATGCGCATCATGATGCATCAATCGAAGCCGTCCACCAAGGAAGCCTATTGCGTCCAGCCCTGCCTGTCTGTCAGAAGCAGATTGGCTGGTGTACCACACACCAGCCATATAGCTGGTGTATTGACGTCAGCAAGTTCTGTGGGTCCCATCATGAGGTATGTGTTATATCCAAACCATCCATCCATTTGGCGGGATCCTCTCCGTTTGGCCGATCGGATTGGATGGAATTGGAAGGGATTGGAAGTTAAATCCCGGGATTGGCCGGGCGTGCCAAACAGAGTCGGTGATCTGATCCCAATCTAATGGGTCTTAAGACAATCCACTGACAACACCATCATTACCTTTAAATCCCATCCAATCCACTTAATCCATTCAAATTTGCCTGAGACGTGTTTGGTTCGAGGGATTGGAAGGGATGGGAAGGTTTAATCCCGGGATTGGCCGGGCGAGCCAAACGGAATGGATATAGCAATCCAGGGATATATCAATCCCATATATCTCAAGACAATCCATTGACAACACTATCATTACCTAGAAATCCATGTCATCCACCCTAATACCATTCAATCCCTTTCAATTCACCCTGCCAAACGGGCCTAAATGCTTTAGCCAAAAAATAAGACAGACATATTTATCAAGTGGACTACACTGAAAAAAAGCGGTGGGGGTATTGAACGTCTACATTGAAACCCTTTTGGAGGTCACAAAAATTTTGGATCAATATGATATTTGATTTTACTCTTCATCCAGGTCTTTGTGACCTTATGAACAGATTGGATGGAAAATAAATGTTATGGTGGGCCCTATGAATGTTTCAATGGTGAAAATCATTATCCCGCTGCTATTTGTGGTGTGGTCCATTTGAGGTTTAGATATGAATCATTTTTTGGTTCATGCTCTAAAATGATCTCAAAAAATGAATGAACAGCATGGATAAAACCCATACATCATAGTGGGCCTCACAGAGCCCCTTGTCTGAACCAGGGTCATGACCCGAACCGGGTTCGTCCACTGCTTGGCCACCCGTTCTTGGATCGATTAATTTCGAAAACCACAACCTTTAAGCAATCCAATCAAGCATGGTTTCTTCACATGCAAAACGCGTAACCGAGAAGACCTAACATGCAACGCGTCGAAATGCTGTCGGCCCAGGTAATCAAACGTGGGCCCCACTTCCTGAAAAAAGCCAGCGAAGCACCTCGAGAGTCCTCCCACGCCCACATGACCCAGACAGCCCACACATATTCGCGGATCGAGCACCCTTTTCTCGCCCCGCTCGTGCGCATTTTAATAATCCACAAATACCCCCACGCCTCCCCCGTATAAAAACCCACTCCCTCCTTTCCCACCTCTCAAATCCTCAAGGGCAAACCCGAGAAAAAAGAAGAAGAAGAAAAAAAATTCCAAATCATGGTAGCCGGTTTTCGCCGCTCCCTCTCTCTCCCAAAGCCAAAACCCACCGCTCCCGAGAAACCATACCATGTCCGTTCCACCAGTCTCCCCAACAGATCTCATCCGTCCATCTCCCAACTCAGGGATCAGCTCCAGAGCCTCAAGTCCTGGGAGACCCAAGCCGACCGTGGTACGTCAGCTTGGCTCTGCGCTGGCTTGAACCAGCTCAAGCACGTGCACGATTCCCTCGACGACCTCCTCCAGCTCCCCCAATCCCAGGAATCCCTCCGCCGTGGGTCCCACTGGGTAGAGAAGCTTCTGGAAGACTCCCTCCGGTTCGTCGACGTGTACGGCATCATCCGCGCCGCGCTGGTGAGCCTCAAGGAAGAGCAGCTCGCGGCCCAGGTCGCCATCCGACGCCGCGACGATTCCAAGATCTCTTCATTCATCAAAGCCCAGAAGAAGATCCAAAGAGAAATGTCTAAGATCGTATCGGTCGTCCGAGATATCGGAAGATCGGACGCGACCGTAACGGTTTCGGACGCAGATGCTGAGCTAGTGGGGATCGTGCGAGAAGTGAAGGCAGCCACGGTGGCGGTCTCGGTTTCGGTGCTTTGCGGAGTATCGTGGCCGTCGAAAAGATGGAAGCCATTGGGATCTTGGGTGGGGTTGAAACGGAAGGCGAAGATGGAAGATTGGATGGTTCGAGAATTCGAAGAAGCAGGGGCGGAGAATCTGGGCCGTTGGAGGGAAGATGAGAAGAGAACTTTGAGGAGATTGGAGGTTTTAGAAGAATGCATTGTGGGGATTGAGAAGGAGAGTGAGAGAGTGTTTAGGAGTTTGATAAATGCGAGAGTATCGCTTCTTAACGTACTCACGCAGTAGAAAAATAAATAAAAGAAAAAAGGAAGAAAAAAAAAGTGGCATTTGAGAGGTTTTGTTTGTATAGACGTGAGTTTTGCTGTGTATATGGATCGTGTAAGGAACACCCATGAAGAAAGAAAAAAAAAATTCGGTTGAATCTTTTTCCATTGAAAATTTCATTTATTATTATTATTATTATTTCTTTTTTATTGTGCTTTGGTATTTATTTTTGGAACGATCCGTTTGCATGGAACATGCATGGTATGACCCATGCAGTGTAGAGCCAAGAAGATGGATGGTTCAGATCATGCAACTCCCATGCAAAAAAGCCAAGTTCTATTGTCATTTTAGCTGTGATTCTTTGATTCGTAGAACATGCATGGTGGGACCATTCCTATGGACCGTTTGGAACATCCGATCATGCAGTCATTTCGGTCCGAATCCACCGACGGCTCAGGCAACGAAATACAAACAGCTCCCCATGCAAAACGAGAATAGTAGTTGGGGAAAGATCCCATGCGTTGGAACGTGTGTGGGTGAGAGATCTGGTACGTTCGAGCTGTGTGGAACTACAGTGATTTGTCTGTCCCATCCAAACCGTCCATCAGATATAACCAAAAAAATAAACCTCATCCAAAAATAAGGATGCCCACACCAAAGTGAAGAACCGGAGCAATAGGGAGGTGGACAGCCACCGTGGAAATTCCATATTATTAAGAGCAACCAAAGTGGTGTGTATATTTCATCCAATCCATTCATTAGACACGCCCTAGACGGATCAAGGGACACTACAAAGTTAAATCCAATCCATAATTCAGGTGGGCCACGCCACATGAATTGATTTTTTAGCCATTAATTTATAATGTTCCATACGCTCTAGCTTACTCCGCAGATTCCCTATTGGTGGATCTCGAAACAGAAACCCTGAGATCCGCCACACATCTATGAGGCTTTGGTGCAAATGCAGCATAGGATGCACGTGAGGATACTGTCATACTCGTGTCATGTACCTAAAATCAAAACCGCCCAAATAGTGGGGACCAATTTTAGATGGACTATAACCTGAAATTTACGTCCAAAATATAATCCCAACTTGTGGATTCTGGACATGTGATCGAACAGTAGAAAGGAAAAGTAATAAACGGTCCATATCCATCAGGACTGTCCAATCAATCAGAGGGTCAGACTATTTGGACGGTTAGGATTCGAAGTGCAAGCTACTTCTATCCTATCCACAACGAAGTGTACCAAAACCCCACATCCATGTACTCTGAATTATCTGTAGGACTGAGGAGCACCGAAAGAGAGGTTGGTTAGTTTAGGAGCACATGAGAAGAGCAAAAGCGTGCCATGCACGTTGGGATTTGTTTTGGAAAGGGGACAGCGCATGATTCTCCCTTCCAATTGTAGACTAATAAGGATATCTTGCTGGCCATCTGATTCTTGTAATGAATCAACGGTGGAATCAACGGTGGATAATACATCGCTGTTTAAACCTCTTACAGCTTTTAGATTCTTTGTGACAGCCTTGTATTCGCGACTTTTTCTTCACTTTCATCGACAAAGAGAAGATGAAACCAATGGACGCGGATTGCCTGCGACACCCTGTCGCATGAAGTTCCTGTGGTTAGTAGTTAGGTGGGACCCTGTGATGTTTGTGATAAATCCACTCCGTCCATCTGCTTTGCTAGATCAGATATGAGCAGATCTAAAATTAAGTGAGCCGCACCACAGAAAACGGTGAGCATTGAAACATTTATGGGGCTACAGATGTTTTAGGTCACGCTTTAGGTTTTTTTGACTTCATCTTCATAGGAATGAACTTATAAACAGTATGAATGGCATATAACTCATCGTTTTACAAGCTGACAAAATGAATGAATGGGTGGATTTCTCATAAGTATTCGGATTCTCTATTCGTAACAAACAAAAATTTTATGTTTTCGTGTATTGTGATTGGTCTATGTTATTATTGACATTGCACACTATTATAAAAAATTTCTATTTGTAGCAAGTAGAGGCTATTCTCACAAACATTCTGGTAGGCTGGCCTAGCTCCTGACGCATGAGCTTCCCTGGACATTTCATGGTATGGAATCTACTACAATACTTTTTAAGGTTAAGGTTAACCGATATCCAATTCGTCCATCATGCTCGCCTCCTCCCGTTCTCCTAGGTTCCCAAAAATCATACCTGTCCATAACTCAAGTGGGCCACACCATGGCCCACCTTATTTTGGAGAATGGCTTGATGATTGGGTTGTCCATTCAACCTCGTAGGGTGCATTTTCTAAATAGATTGGTGGCATATACAAATCAAAGTGGGCCCCACACACAATTTGGAAGGCTTTTAATGGTGGGTGTCCCCATCCCAACTATTCCCTGCGGTACGGTCCACTTGAGTTCTGGGTCAGTCTAAATTTTGGGTGCTGGGGAGAACCTTGAGGGAGCACACATGATGGACGGATTGGATGTGATGCAAACATCACGGTGGGCCCCATACATCCGTTGCAGGCTAAGCTTAACCTACATATAGCTTTGTAGTGGATCCGGCCTATTGTTCATGATGCTGTTGGATTACAATTGCTACTGCTTCCCTTGGGACCAATTCGCTAGGTGGGCCCCACACTCCTATCCCATTAATGATGAGAAGCTAAAAAGACAAATCTCCATGTGTGGCTGACTATGGTTAGAGTCCAGCAACCCAATTGGGTGGGCCCCACCGTAGATGGAGCATGGCCAGAAACATCTTACTAATTGGACGAACCTAACTGCTCCATCGGTGGCCATAAAACGAGCATTGAAGAGACATTAGTTAGCGGTGCCAAAATGCAGCAGATTCAATGTGTGATTTCCGATATTTAAGACGGTCCAATCATGCACATTCATAGTTGGCCCATATTTGGATGATGTGTATTGGCATGCATGCATCTAAACAATGCATTATTTTATATATATATATATATATATATATATATATAATATATATATAATATATATATATATATTATATAATATATATTATATATATATTATATATATATAAGTTGCCACCATTTAACTAAGTTTGGCAAAATGCACATGGTGGGCCACAACTAGCACGTTTTGCCTCTCATTCACGGTTGGGCTCCACATATATACCATTCCAACCATGGGTTAGGCGACGACATATGCATCTTGCACGTAGACCTTGGGCTTTCATTTTTCTAATGTCTATTTATCTTCTCATGGGCTGGGCCCTTGATGGGGTTAAGACCTTGGGCTTGTTGTGTTGGCCTAGCTGGCCTTGAGTTGTATGTTAGTTGTTCACTACTTAAAAAAATGGAGTCTCTTCAACTGCACACATGGCAACCATCTGATTCTTCCCTTCGGATTTGGACTGCTAATTATTCTACTCTTAATCATCCGTTTAATAGTTGCCCATCGGATGGTTAGGATTACTTGATCTGTGTGACACAGGGATGGGCGTGATGAGGTTGATCACCGTAATCCTTGAGGGGATAATTACTTTGAATTTACAGGGCTTCTCTGGACTCCTTAGATTCTCGAATCCACTAGAAGAGATAGAAATTAGAAATAAATTTTAAATAAATTGATTGAGGAATAAAAAGGAATTTACGGTCCTTTAAATAGTGATACCAAACTAAGAAAGAAATTTCATAACCAAACTCCGACTCAAACTCCCTTACTATTTATAAATGGTCATGATTTCCACTAGACTTCTTGGTTTTTGGCCAAAAATAGTAATTGTGATCATAACCATGTCGTTCTCCTAAATTTTTTAAGCAATTTTCATATTGGACACAACTCCTAAAGCTCATGGATCAAAAGTTATAATCGAACTAAACCTTACTATAAATAGTAAAAATGGAAATAAAATGAATTTTCGATTTGTTGGAGTCTTGCAAATTCGCCGTAGGCAACCCGGCATAGAGGGGTTGGTTGGCTAAAGTATATTCTCTTACCCCGAAATCATATATGGAACAAAGAACTCATTTTATTTTGATTTGTGAGACATGCCTATTTTAGTGTTCTGAAGGTCTCGATCACTTTCGCCTTCAATCTGTAGGGAAGCGCGGAAGGTGAGCCCTCAAGATCCGACGGTCTACACGAGTTTTGGAACCCTTACAAAGCAGAAGATTGACGCTCCAACGGCCCGCCTATCTACTACTGGAGTAGATGGATCTATTCACACCTCTGATCCTTTCTTACGTGACCTAACCTCACGTGCCATTTTTGAGATTCAGATACTACAGTTTCATTCGACATAACAGATAAAGCAAGAGGGGTATTATCACAATCTACGTCCAGAATAAATAAATCTGAAATTAAATTTTTCCATGCAAAGATGAGGTTATTCAGTCTCAAAGAAACTCTTGTCCCGAAAAATCGAATATCAAAACCATCAAATAATAACCTAGAAATAGAAATTAAATACCGACGCATCCCCGGTGCATAAAGAGTATCACGGAGGATTATTGTTTGCCATATGCGCGTACGGAGATGGAAAACGTCAATCCCTAGTACGTCTTCAACAGCGTTATTGACCATGTACAGCTTGTAACTTCCTTTGACTACAGGGCGGAATTCCTCGAGTCCTCGACGACTCTGTGTCACGTGCTTTGTTGCACCTGAATACAAAATCCACTCGTTAGATATAGTATTAACGAAAAGGATTTCAAAACAAACGCCTACATACAAAGTATCTATTGACTTAGGAATTACCGTCTTTTTATGGGCACACTGTCGAGCATAATGGCCAAAATTTTCGCAGACAAAGTAGGCTATATTTATCTTTTTCTACTTCTTCTTTCCATTCCCCTTCTTTAGATTTGGAGGAGGTGTTGTGGACTTTTGTTCTTGGTTTTTATTTTTCGCCTTCTTAGGAGCTTTGAACTGTTTCTTGTTAGCTTTTCGCTTATGGGTCTCTGCTACAAAGGCCCTGGCCGAACCTGGCTGAATTGCATTCATTTCAACCTCACTACCAAGTGGCCACAAAAGTCTCTGAACGTAGTGATGGAATCAGTATGATTCAAGATTCTTTTGATTTGGGCCCAAGATTCAGGCAAGGAACGGTGCATGGCTATAATTTTTTAATTTTCAGTCAATTTACACCCAACATTCCTAATGGCACCTATCATTTGCTCCATCTTACGGATATGATCTTTGATGGGGCAGCCGACGGGCATCCTATACTCTTGGAATTCTAATTCCATTACCCGAACTCTCGCATCTGACTTCTGCGCATAGGCATTTGTCAATGCTTCTCAGATTCCCTTAGCGGTTTCATGCACTTCATACTTAGGTATGAGTTCTTTGTGCATAGTGCTAAGAAGGACATTACGAGCTGAACGATTCTGTTTTCGCCACTTATTGTAGTGAGTCATCGCAACCCTATGTTCTTGTAAATTCCCGTTTTCAGCTAATATGGGTTCCTCTTGAACTTCATCATCGAGTGTGTGCGATATGTCGTCCTCTTCAAGAAGGTATCGTACCGCTCGGGACCAGTGTTCGTAGTTGTTACCGTCGAAATGTTACCCTTTCAGTTGTTCAACGATTAACGCTTTGGTGGTCATCTCTACATTACATAAGTATCGCTACTTAGCTATGATCTAAAGTATTGACACTAATCATCAGCATTTCTACATGTTATACAAATTTTCAGAGTATAAAAATAGTCAACACATCTTAACGAGATCTGAAAGTCCACATACCCGAATGGGTGATGTAGAACAATCAAGTTCTCTATTAAGATGAGTATAATGCTTTTATAAAAATAAATTAGTATAACGTGCAACCTTCCATTATTGGTTGCATACATCATTTGGTGAAGGAAAATAAATTCTCACTCAGGTTATGCACAACCTTTAATTATAAGAAGTATCTAAGCACTAAGTTTTATATTTTCCAATAAAAAATTTAGGGGGTTTAGATCTAAACACATCAAGCAAATAATATCACACATATAAACATCATCATTATAAAGAAAAATGAAGTGTTAAGATATCAAGAGAGTTCTATCTTCACCTGTGATCATGAGCATTAGTGATGGATCCGATCATTACCATTAATGTTTAATATTGATGATTGATCCTATCATCAACATTGATCATCATGGTTAATGATCGTTTCGATCACTAATGATATCTGGATCAACAGTGAATAGTATGATATAAAGAAAATCATAATCACACGTATGTATATGTACATGTATATGAGCAGTATTGAAATCCTAGATCTCATCATATCACAAGCATATATGCATCCAATGCACACAGGACTTCGCTTGTCCGTACTTGCCTAAGTTACATGAGAAATCCACTCAGGTGGTTGTTATCCACCATTGGTTTGAAAGCCACGCCACTCATCGGTTGGCTAGGATTGTCAGATCCATGTAACTTTCAAGCTGTGGCAAATGCAAGGTGGGTCTTTGAAATGGATGATCAAGATTAAAGAAGAAGCAAATGTATATCACATGTGCCTCATCATGTATTTTCCATAACAAGAAGCATAGGTTACGATTTTCCGCTCATGTTAAATCCCTATTATGAGTGCATCATCAATAAAGAGTGGTATCGTATGAGCGAAATTTATCTCATGTACATGTGCCTTATTGCCACATGTGACATGTATATCAGATTAGTAAATTAGAAGTTTTCTCATATACATGTGCCACATCGCCAGATGGATGAACGGTTTGGATATATTACGTACATCGTGATTAGACCCACGTGAATACAACAGCGATATGATTTTGTATACTTCATCTATACAACAACTATTATAATTGTGTATGTCAGTTATACAACAGATTAGCTAGTTGTGTACGTCAGCTATACAACAGATTAGCTAGTTGTGTACGTCAGCTAATATACAACAGATAGCTATATACTTGTGAAGCAGCCAACACGTGTATAGTAGACCCACCATGAAACAATCAACACGTGTACAACCAACACGTGTGAAGCAGCCACACGTGTACATTGCATACGTGTACAGCAGCCGACATGTGAAATAATCAATACGTGTACATTGCATACGTACACGTGCAACATGTGTACATGTGCACATCAGCCAACACGTGTACACGTCAGCTTATATACAACAGAGAGCTATATACGTGTATACGTCAGCTTATATACAACAGATAACTAATATACGTGTGAAGCAGCCAACACATGTATAACAGACCCACCATGAAACAATCAACACGTGTACAACCAACACGTGTGAAGCAGCCACACGTGTACATTGCATACGTGTACAACAGCCAACATGTGAAATAATAAACACGTGTACATTGCATACGTGTTCAGCAGCCAACATGTGAAATAATCAACACGTGTACATTGCATACGTACACGTGCACCACGTGTACATGTGCACATCAGCCAACACGTGTACACATGTCTACAACAGCATATGGAGAGATGTCTCCCAGTACACACGTGTATAGCAGAAGTCAACACGTGTACAACACGTGTACACACGTATATAGCAGAAGTCAACACGTGTACAACACGTGTACACACGTGTACAACAGCTATATGTCTTAGTGCATGATATGTCAATACAAGTATGGAAAGATACGGCACCAGCAACAATATTTAAGTGGTATAGTTCAATACAACTGCTATTGCTGGATATATTTTGTGAGATGTACTAGATGTGTATGTGCTCTAGTGCCTCTCGCATATGGGAGCAGAGCAAGGAACATGTGTAAAAGATAGGAGCCGCTCATCCTGTGATTATCTCTACTATACATCTTTCATCTCTGAAATATCAATCCGACCTAATAAACATGTGGGTTTAAACGTGTGCAATTTCTTTTAACCGTTTATTTAATTTGTTTTAAACGTGTGGCCCATTTGTTGATCATATGTGGCTGATATTTTTTGCAGAAGCCATCTGCCAGCTAGTATCTCTTGATGAGCAGATCTGATCTTACTCATGTATTCCTTGATTGCACATGTCTAAAAAGTGCACGTGCAAAGCATACTCAAGTGAGGAAACAGATAATGTATCTTAGTTGTTTACGGCATTGCAAGTTGTGGAGAGGTGTAATCCACTTTCCATGTGAATAAAATACATAAAGTGTTTTAGTTGTATATTCTAACAAATGGGTCTCACTGTTCGGTAATCCATACCATTGGTGATAGATCTGGACTGACCATTAGATCTATATCACAATCAATGATTTTCATAAAAAAAAAAAAATTACACTAATCCAGTGATCCAATCCATCCAAACTAGGCATTATACTTATATAAAATCTAATCCACCATACATATGGCTTTACGTGTATGGAATTAAGATCATTTAAATTGACATCCCATATTAGTGGGTACTGCCCACTAAATTTTATACGTCCACATACTGATCCAATACCATTAAAAAAAATATATGGATTCCAACCCATAAAGAAAGGTTGGGCCACTTACCTTTTTCAAATGAAAATACTCGGAGATCCGCCGTTAAATGCTCTGATACCACGGTAGGGAAGCGCGAAAGGTGAGCCCTCAAAATCTGACGGTCTACACGAGTTTTGGAACCCTTACAAAGTAGAAGATTGACGCTCTAACGGCCCGCCTATCTACTACTGGAGCAGATGGATCTATTCACACCTCTGATCCTACGGTATAAGTGGCCCCGGATTGCGATCTATGGATTAGACCGTCCTAAGGACAAGCCAAAATGGACAGACTACTGTGCACACTATATCTCTCTTCGTATACTCTTGATATTTCGTATGATGCCTTTTACGAGAGAGAGTCACATCAATTTTATAGGAAGGCATGAGAGTTTGGATGAGACCATATCATCCAGTCTTATCTCTATCTCCTATCATAAATCAAATTCAAAGTTGAATTTGAAATATAACAGAAAAGCAAAAGGCCGGAAGAAGCTTAAACTTATGGGACCCACCCACTAGTGATTGCTCACCAGTGGGCCCCACTGGCCTAGGTCCAACACGATCGGGCCTTCTCTGGTCCATCTTGGACATGAAGGTGTCTGCGACCCGCTCTATATCAGTGTGTTCTTAGAGACATAATTATTCCACAATCGGACCCGTAATATCGATGGTATGGATAGCTGTGAATCAGTGCCGCATGTGAGGAGGATGTAGGGTCCGACAGTTTGCTGAGGCACAACTCCATACATGTGGGCCATGCTTCACTAATCTAGACCATTCATAGATGGGCCCCACTTCCAAATGAGGGATGCGCAGAGAATCTCCCCATTTTGGAGGACTCAAACCATTTGACCAGTAGCCTACAAATGGATGGTTAAGTAGAAAATATAGAATTGATGCATTTTCAATAGAATATAGTCCAAAATAAAATGGTATGTATCTTCTAACATGGGAGATTTTAGGTGGGGCCTATCAGATAAATGGCCTGGATCAGCGAACGTGGACCCACCTGTACGGGTTCTTATTGATGCACTGGACCCTGTAGTTACACATGAGGGAAACAAAAATAAACGGTTGTGATTATCTTCTTCAAAGAAACCCAAAGGGCACAATGAGCTATCGATGGTCTATGGTTTTTAATGGGCCGGACTAGCCCAACTTTCTTTAGGGCCCTATCACGATTTGGGCTGGTGTATCAAGCCCATGGGTTGGGCCCATGCCTAATGATCAGATTGGCTTGATTTGGGCGACGGTGCATGCAGACAGCTGGGCACTCCTAATGAATAGCCTGGATCTTGCACAAGTGGAAGAAAGGCCTGAAATCGGTCTATGGAAGAAAGGCCTGGACCCATTACAGGCCTGATCTGGGCTTCATAGTAGTTGTTAGTTTTCAAGCCGGGCTAGGACAGGCCATCAGGGGTGCACACGGTTAGGTTCGGTCCGGTTCTGGGGTGAACCTGGAACCCGAGCTGTTCCCAACTGTTTCAGGAAAACTAGAACTGGAACCGGACCGTTTGCACCCTAGAACCAAATTGGAACTGGACTGTAAAAAATCGGTTTGGTTCTACGGTTATGGGCTTTTTATAATCCATCCCAATTGCATTTTTTTTTTTTTTTTTTAATTCCATCCCAAGCTCCTCTGTTGAAAATTTTCACAGAGATTAATCTTGTCATGATTTGTTTTTATAACCCATTCGTGTTTACAAAATGATTTTGCTGTCAATGTGTATGTGTTGTGATCCATTTGATAAATGGTATAGTTTTTTATGTTTAAAAATAAATAAATTTAAATATTTATTGACCAAGGGGTCTAGTTCCATGTTCGGTTCTACAGTTCGGTTCAGTTCTACAGAACCCAAAACCGAGAAATTAATAGGTTCTTTGATTTTCGGGGAACCAGAACCGGCGCACTTCAGAACCGGACCAAACCATGCGGTCTAGTCAGTTCTGGTCTGGTTTACTCTACTGGTTCTGTGTGCACCCCTAGCCCCAGCACTTGCCCTGGCTCAGTCCATCGATCAGGCTAGGCTAGGATTGGACCAGAATTGGGCCTAGCCTATCCCTAACTCCTTAAGCCTTGGCACCAGCAGCCCAGCCCTAGCCCTAAGGGGCTTTAAAGTCCTTGGTCTTGGACACTGTCCCTTATGGGCTGGGCTAGCCCAGGTCCCATCCTATAAGTAAAAGTGAAAACAATCAAAGGTTTTTAATAGAACAATTTCAGACATTTTTGGCGGATATCATCCATCCACGATGTATACACGTTTGATTGAAACATGATCCGGTCCATTGATTATATTTAAATTACATATCTACGATGATAGGAAACCACTAACAAGTATCTTTTAACCATTATTACCGTGGTCCACTTAATGACTGAATGGGCAGCCATTCACCGTTAGCCCTGGCCCAGCCCACCCTAGGCCTAGACATCAGGCCAAGTTTAGGGGCCCAAACTCTACCCCTATAGGGTAGGATCAATGAGGCTGGTCTGGGCAGCCTTGCCCATTTCCAGCTCTACACTGATGGCCCACCACAAACTGGAGTTGATGTTTGGTAGTTTAGGGCTTGTTTTAGGCAATTCTAAATGAGCAAGCCCGGAAAACCTCGTTCTAAGGCCCATCAAGTAGATGGGCTGAAGCTCGTCCACAATAAAGGCCCATTTAAGTCTCTCATGGTCTAGTTCCCGATCCATCAAAGCGGGCCAGACTCCATGGTGACCTCAACCCACCCGGGAGCCAGCCTATTTACACTGTTAAAGATCAATGTCCATTGCATGTGTGGTCCACGAAATATTTAACCTAAGGGAGTTATTTGATACTCCGGAACATTGCTTGATAAGCAGGTGCTGTCGATGTCTCAAATCTTTCAACAATAGAGTCTGTTAATGCCATGGAGAACTGTTTGATGTCAGCAGACACTTTAAAATGTTACATTAGGCATATATTTACTTAAGTTAAACTAAATTGTGAAAACCCAGTCTTCTAGTTATCTTCCAAGACTCACATTCCTAACCACTTATTCCAGGACACTTGTTTGTTGGATATTTTTCCTTGACCGTCCAATAAATATCCACCAATCTGATTATAGTCAGGTAATTAAAATAAGCTTAATACATCTAAAATGACACATAATGTGGACGGTTTAATTCCAATTGCTTGTATGATATGTGTACAGTATTACAATAATCTCTAACTGCCTATGTAGAGTATGAACATTTCTTTCCTTTATTATATGGAGCATTTTGTATGTACTCATGAGAAGGACGCAGCCACTTAAAGAATCTTCATCATGGCCGTTGAAAAACTTTTCCTTTTATCAATTATAACAACATTCATTAATCAAGACCATCCAAACCATGGACCCCATAATAGATGTGGATTTCCCAAAATTATACAGAACCCACGTTTCAAACTATGGATGAATGAATACTGTGGAAGCCGATTGGCCAGTGTACCTCACACTAGCTATATAGCTGCTGTATTTACGTCAACAAGTTTTGTGGGTCTGATCATGAGGTATGTATTATATCCAAACCGTTCATCCATTTGGCGAGATCTTCCTAAGTTTCGAGACAAAAAATAAGACAGATCTAACTATCAAGTGGACCACACTGAAAGAAGAAGTGGGAGATTGAACGTCTACCATTGAAATCCTTTTCGGGTCACAGAAGTTTTGGATCAATATGATTTTTTTTTCTCTTGATTCAGGTCTTTGTGACCTAATGGACAAATTGGATGGAAAATAAACGTTACGGTGGGTTCTACGAATTGTTTAACGGTGAAAATCATTATCTCCGCTGCTATTTGTGGTGTGGTCCAGATGATCTTTGGATATGATTCAGTTTTTGGATAATGCTCTAAAATGATCTCTAAAAATAGATGAACGGTGTAGATATAATAAATACATCACTGTGGGCCATGTAACTTTGATCTCCTTTGAACCGTTCGTAAACTCGGAGCTGGAGGAGCGTCAGTAGTCGTCTTCGACACGACACGTACATACAGCAGCTATATAGCTGGTGTGTGGAACACCACCCAATCCGCTTCCGAATACAGGGGACCATGGGATCCTTCCTTCCAAGATCCGAACGGTACGAAAAGTTTCCATAACGGTACCTTTTATTATTATTATTTTTTTCAATTGTAACCTTTTTACTATGGGCGCGGTTTGGGTGGATCCTGTGATGCATGTTAATTATATCCACACCGTCCATCCATTTTTACAGCTCATTTTAGGAAATGATTCCAAAATTTAAGCAGATCCAAATTTAGGTGGACCATATCACGGAAATAGTCTTGATTGAATCCCCACCGTTAAAAACTTCGTGGGGGCCACCAGAATGTTTCTTTTCCATCCAACCTACAAATATCAGCTCGATCGGAAACTTTTGTGGCCCACAAAAAGTTTTAATGGTCGATTACTACTGTTTCCTGCGTTATGGTTCACCTGAGAGTTGGATCTGCTTCATTTCTGGGATCATTCATAAAATGATCTTTCAAAATGGATGGACGGTGTAGATACAAGGCACATACATGAAGGTCGGCCCACGGTCAGGTATCCTATTCACCTGATCATCCTGAATGGATGATCTAGTAGTTGCAAATCTGCCCTTCGAATGGTGTAAGACTACAAGGGCCAACCGTTCATTTTCTACATGCAAATGCCCCTAAAGGATCGGATTATTTGGATATTTTCCTCAACGTGTGCCATCCACGATAGCTCTCAAGAGATAAATGGTTCCGATCACCAAGGTGGTCCCTTGCATGATGATGGGATCTGAGGACTACAATTTCCAGTGGTACAGCATACTACTATACCAGTCAAATGAGGAAGCCCTAGTTAGGGACGCGGATTGCGTCCTACCCCCGCCCGGACGGTAATCCGTCGGGGCAGGGCTCCGTAGAGCCCACCGTGATGTAACTGTTTCATCCTGCCGTCCAACCATTTTTTCAAAAAATTTTAATATGTCATCCAGAAAATGAGGAGCTAGAGTGGACCACAAAGTGGGGATTTAACGTCCACCATTAAAAGCTTCTTGGGAGCTAGAGAAGTTTCGGATCAAGCTGATATTTGTGTTTTCACTTCATCCATGTCTACGTGACCTTACAAATAGGTTTTATGGTTAAAAAAATCACGTGGGCCCTTAGAAAGGTTTCAACGGTGGGTGTCATAGCAGTGCAGGTTCCTTTGGTGTGGTCCACTCAAGCCTTGGACCTGCCTCATTTTTTGGATCACATGTTAAAATTTTCTGAAAAAATGGTTGGACGGCGGGATAAAACAGTTACATTACGGTGGGCTCCACAGAGCCCTGCCATTATCCTTAAATTTTGTAAAATTGAGAGGGCCGACATAGACGTGGAATCCTGCCATTATCCTTAAATTTTGTAGGACGCAATCCGCGTCCCCTAGTTAGGTGGCCACGTGGAATCCTGAGATTATCCTTAAATTTTGTAAAATTGAGAGGGCCGACATAGACGTAGGTGTCCCATCTAACATGGTATGGCACAGATGTCCTACAGCTGCGAATCCTCACCCGAGTTCTGTGGGGTCCACTGTATTCTGAGTGTGATATCCACACCGTCCATCAGGTGTGCCTTATCATTTTTACCGTAAAAAACATAACATGACATTGATACGAAATTTAAGTGGGCCACCCCGCTGGTAGCAATGTTAAATTACCCCTAAAACCTATTAAATTAAGGCAGGATATGGCCCTCCTGAATTTTGGGTCAGGCTGATTTTTAGAGTACATGTTAATTAATAATGTTAGACGTATCTGATTAACGGATTTGATTGAAGACTGCATGGTGCACCCAACACACAGCCCTTGTTTGCCTTCTCCTCTCCATTGTTCCTTATGGTGTGGCCCACCTTAGTCGTATGATGGGGATAAATTTTGGAAATCTATCTAAAATTGATGGGCCCACTCAATGTACGGAATGGATTTCACACAATCAACACAATGGGATCACAAAGGTCCATAATTGTACACTCTGCCCTTCATCTTTCCCCACCTGCTACTCTTGCAGCACACCCTTACCGTGCAAACGCTAGCCCCACCGTGAAGAAGACCATGCAGAAAATCGGATAATCCGTCCATTAGGTAAGGCGACAACCGTACATTGAGTCAGACTGTCGGTCGTCCATTGATTCCAATGGTGTGGTCCACCTGATTAGTGGACCAACCTGATTTTTCTACCAGGTGATCCTCGTGGTGGGGCCTATCGTTTTCTCCATACGGATCCGACAACATAGGTGAAGAAATGACAACATGGGTTGAAATATGAGGTTGATGTTTCTTTTAACTTTTACACTAGTGGTGAATTAGGTGATGAGGGATTGGGGAATCCATGGACCCTCAGGGGAAGAAAATAATAGATGGGTCCTACTCAAACCATAATAGAGAAAAAGTGATGATTGTGGGAAATGGTGGTACATTACGGCCAGATTCATCTGAGCCATAGATATGATTCATTGCATTATTGGTGTGCAATAATTATTATTCACCAGAAAGGTGAGTCCCACCACCTCCACTGGAATCTCACACATAATGCTCTTTGGCAATTATTTGAGCTAGTATGAGAGATTTGACCATAATAGCTTGCATGATTCAAGGAATGAAGATTTGGATCCAATGCTCAAAAATGAAAAGGGAGTTTTATACAAAGGTCTGCTACATTACTGCTGGGGCCTATTATGGTAGGGTATCTATGGTGGCCTTTTAAATGATCCAAACCATCTTTGTGATGAGATGGAGAGCTGACAATGATGGTTGTTCATCCTCATTATTGCCGTACCTTACCATGAGCAATATAGGGAATTTCGTGTGATCTGTACAAATACGCATGGTGTATTTAGAAATATGTAAATATGTATGGAGGAGGTTTCTCAATAAGTGTAGCCATGATGTATCAGGTGGTGTTGTGTATTCCTTGAGCGGCCGATGGAGAAATGATCATGCTCAAACGGTTACATAACAGGTGGCAAAAGGAGGAGTAAAGAACGTGGAAAGTATCCAAAGAGCAGTAATGGAGAACGGTTATGGTAACTGTCTAATCGTGAGAAGGATCCAGAATGGCTAGATAAAAGCTATAAATAATAAAGCAAAGTAAGAAGTAAGATGGTCTTATATTAACCCAAACAACCTCAATTTATCATTCAATTATTCTGTCGATTTATATTCCATACGTAATTTTTTTACTTACCTCGTTGAGCAAATTATATTTCATAGTGTAATTTTTACTTTTCAAGCCTGTTGTGTTACATTCCATAATATAATCCATAGCGGTAACCGAGTAGCTAATAATCTTTAACTATAATTTGAATTTACGATAGCACGCTGGACTCAGTTCATCCATCGGAAATGTGTCATTTAACTGTTCTTCGCAACCGACTGTAAGGATCTCTTTTCCATTTCATTCTGTTTTGTATTGAAAAGTCCTTTTGTACGGAAGGCAAAGGTGCAACCCATCATCAGAGGACAAACCCTACCCTCTGAATATCGCCTGATCTGATTTTACACACTGAGTGAGTGGCTAAATATGTGATCGATCTCTTTCGATCTCAGTCGTACACTACATGTCTGCCTATCTTGGCGCTTACCTTATGTTAACCGGTGTGAGCAATATGGTATTGTCCCAAAATAGCTTCATATAGGGGTGATATAGGGTTGTATCGGTGGCGTACGATATGATAACTGATGTACCCATTGAAAACCTTAGTTATCATTGGCAAACCATTTATACAATGGGCCTTACTGTATGTGCCGAAATATATGAAATTTTTTTATTAGATTGGAATATTTTCACTCTTTGATTATTTAAAAGTAAATTGTTAAGCGAATTTTTATATGTAGGCCATTGATATAAAGTTTAAAATTCACCAATCTCAATTGTTTTTGTGATGGTTGTTGCTGTTGTTTTCTGCACTGGATGTGTTGGCGTGCCAGAATTGAAATGGTTGCTTCAATTCAAACTGAACAATAGTGATATGTACTAGTTTTAAACCATACTTTAAACCTTAATGATAACTAGGAAGGACTACATGATGGAAACTTGTATGGACATTTGGTTCAAGCCTATGTTATAATGGCAGATTGATCATGTTCAATGTTGAAGTCTTTAGTTGAGTGTATACTTATAAAAATAAAAAAGAGAGTGAAATTCAATCCATGATATAATTTGATACCTTGTATATTGATATTAGATTCAAAATACCAAAATATATACAATTAGATGTGGAATGCATGTCTTAACATCATATCATACTATCTACTTAACTTAGACTATAAATTTATATTTATAACTTTATAAAAGAGAAAATAAGTATCAAAAAGGCAAAAAGAAAATGCACACTTGAAAATAAGTTTAAGGAGTGTCATAATATCGTTAACTTTAAAGCTATATTCGCACCCCTCTAATATTTAAACTACCTTGCATGACGGTTACATCAAGTCTGCCTCCAGGATACTATTGAGTGTCAAATATTGCATATTTTTTCCCATTTATATCTTGGTTTTATGAACATGATAATGCTTAATGGTAAATTTTATACATGTTTGTGTTGCAAGGTAAACTTGAGAGCTTAGAGTGAAAACAATGCTAAAATATGGATTTAATGCGCAAGAATCACCAAGGCAAGGGATAGATCTTAGGAGACCAAGATTAAAGAATTCACATGCCAAAGATCCAAGGAAACCAAGAGATGAAGGAAGAGAATCAAAGATTTGAAGTGAAGAAATGGAATCTTGGAAATTATCCTAAAAATAGATTCCAGGACCAGAAAAGTATAATTCTGGAAAACTATTAAAATCACCTTCGATCATATCGAAAGACCTTTGATGCATGAAGCGGTTTTCAGATTTTTCAAATGTGTTTGAATGTGTGAGTTCCCCACATATAAATAGGGCTTCCTAGGGCATTCGTAACGATCATTCAGAGCATTCAAGAGCAAGATTTAGGGTTTTTAGAGAGTTTTCAATTTTATTAAAGTTTTAGAAATTATTTTTTTTAAGATCTTTTCTATTTGCATTTATTTCTTTCTTATTGCTTTTTAATTTTGCAATTTAGTTATGTTTTTCTAGTTCCCTCTAGCCCAAGCTAGAAGGGAAGAACATTGGTTTAATGATTTTATAATTTATGATGATTGATTGTTTTTAATGATGAGAAGAATAGTATATGCATGTTATCAATTATCTAGGTTTAGGTGTTTTATTCTCATATGCGATCCATATGTTTCCATCATGTGAGATCAATATTGATGGATGGGCTTAACTTAGATCAATTAGATTTTCTAGATGGGAGATGTTCTCAACCTGCTACATTTCTTTGATTCACAATCTCATGGATATTGAATGCTTAAAATAACTGGCGCTTGGGAATATATATCAATGATGTTAATCCATGATTTTCCAATATTTTCTATCATTAATTAAAAATATTTAAACTGTTTTATTTTTCGATTAGGCCGACCATAGTGCTCGAATCCTAGTTGAAGTCATCATGACTTATGAAACATTAACCTATGTGTGGAACTTTGAAGCTTGGTTGTTGTTTTCAAATTAATTGAATTCCATACATTCAACACCTTCAAAATCAAATCATCCGTTTAATTTCCATTACTTAGTTTTGCATTTGATTTTTTTCATTCTCATAAATTATTTCGTTGTGGGATCAACCCTATATTCACGGGATATTACTTACAAACCTCTGCACTCGGAGACAAGCATTTAGATACAATAAGCCTCATCTTATGAATTGGAGAAATGAGGACTTTAATTTACAAAACTGAAAAGCGCATTCCAAATATGCTTTTGTAGTATACACCTTTGACATATTTTCTTTTTATAATTTCTATAAAAATTTAAAAATGCCTATTTTATAAACTTAAAATAAGAAATTGTGAGAGATGTTAAAAAAGAACATAAATATTAGATAAAGTAGATTGTGTTTTTTTTAAACCTAGGGTTTGATTTTTTTTTTTTTAATATAAAAAAGGACACTTTGAAGCCCTTTAATTAATAGACTTACTCTGTCATTATGTCTTTTAATTTAATTGAAATCTTCCACCACTACTTAAATGTAAAGTTTCTTTTATTATAAGGCAAAATAGTCATTCACCAAGAGTCACCAAGATTCACAACAAGAAGTTTTTAAGAGACAACTAAAATTTTATTTAACAAATACAATAATCTCCCTTAATTTTTTTAAATTAAGGAGATTAAGATATGTAAAGAAGATATGCGCGTAGAAGAATGTGTCTTATGTACTTAAACATTCACTTAGGGCCTGTTTGTTTTCCAATTACAATTATAAATGGTTGTAAAAGGATAATTATTATTTATTCTTGTGATTGTGTGGTGACATCACGTACATTTAATTGTATTGATGATTTTGCTACATTATTTGTTTTACCTAGAAGTCATTGTAAAAATGGTAATTCTATAATGTGAAAATGTAATGACAACAATTTACTTTACTTACTTCCTTTATAAATGTATTTAACTCTCGATTTATGAGTCTTAATTCCTATTTAAACAAACACCTAGAAATGATAATGATGGCTTGTTTACTTAGCATTTCATAAGAAATTGAAAAACTAATCTAGTCCTTAACATAAACACATAAAACTTTTTTCAAAATTCTAAGTGACTATGGTCTTGAACTAAGTTTTTTATATGACACAAGCGAATATATCACATATACATATTTAAATTATGATTAAAAAAATAGTAGCACATTAATAGTCTTATGATCAATCATGGATTTATTAGCTCATGAGAGCAGCCAAAACTCTCGAATATTAGGAAGCATCTGTTTTCTTCAATTCGTATGCACAACCAAAACTAGACCCAAAATTATGTTTGATTCGAATTTAGTCATTCTTTTGATATGTGTATGAGTGTGTCAAGTGTGCAAGAGATAATTATAACTCAAATCTCATGTGACCGCAAACACTGAAGTAAATCGATTACAGCTAGATCTCTGAAAATCGGTTGTTTATCTAGCTAAACATTGCACAAAATCAAGCATTGGTGAAGAGGTTTTTTTTTTTTCATTTTGATGAGTTTTTTTTGCCTTTGCAAAAATGACTTTCAATTAAGTACATGATAGTTTAGACCATTCAATACTAAGATAATATAATTACCTAAAAGAAATCAAGCAAGTTGAATCTAATGATACAAACGATGTTAAGGTATACTTTAGTTAATTAAATTAGTTTTTTTAATTAAATTATATAATATAAATATCATTAGGTCAGCATTTACCTTTAGGTAATCTTTTCGTCTCTTAGCTGGCCAATCCAATGTGTTCGTCGATGCGTTAAAGTCATGCAGTAACACTCAGTAATTTCGACCATTTTCTATACTGTTTTTTCATATAATTTTATGAATTCTTTAGTTGTTTTTTAGTAAAAATCTTTCTAGTTTATTTTTTAAGTTCTTATATGATTTGATTCCATAAAGTTGGCTTCAAAATTCTTCATAATATTATTCTATATTTACTTTTTAAAGGCACATGTCAACGAATAGTTTTCTTTATGTGGGATCACTCGAGCTTGCCATACCACTATCTCCAAAAGTCATTCCTATGTAAAAGCAAAATTATAACTAAAGTTATATAGAATTTGAAATTTACTTTTTACGATCTCATGTCATCTTTGGTATGAACTAAAAAGTAAAAAATGGGAGGGTTTAATTATTATCAACAAATTTAAATTATATAATAAACAAAAATCATCCATTACATTAGAAAAAGTAAAAACTTTTAAGAGAGGGTTAATATAATCTAGTTAGTGGTTGAGATGAGTAAAAGTAAACTTATGTTAACTTCAATGGATTAAGAGTATATAACTTCTAAACTATAATAGTAAGATTTTTTTAATCAGTAATTTCTACTTTAACATTTGATTAAGTTGAAAATAAATATCATGATTTCATCATGACTATAGAGCACTGATAAGTGTATTTTTGTATAGGACTTTTACATTTACTAATAAAGCCCACGATGGTGAGATAGACATATGTAACACCTTGGATTTCGTAATCCGACTTTCGTACTCATTTTCCTAAATCCTGAGTGTTAACCTTTAAAGATACCCACATTTCATATAATTTTTTTCTTTCTAATATAAGTGAGCATCGCAACGAAAGAAATGTAAATATCACATAAAGGAAAGAGTTTAAATATTTATCCAACACATACAAAGTAGCCGCCCAAAAGCTTATACAAACCAATAACTCAAGTCTATAAAAAATGCAGAAAAAAACTAAACAATATAATTGGAATCTCAAATGCAAAGAATTTAGAGTCGTAAGATCATCGAGCTATTTATGCTCCACATTAATGTCAACATATACATTATCTGTGTATCCAACACCAACTGAATATATTTTGATAGCGTCAATAGATATCCCAATGAGGTATACCCTCTAAGATTATCGAGGCATCACAATAAAGTAATATTCAAATAAAACTAAGAAAAGTACAATATTTAATCTATACTTCACACAAGAATATACAATTTGCACTTCATAAGTGGACTATAAGAGGATACCAGTTGCAAATAAGAAGAATAGACAATCTACATTTTTTAAGTATAATTCCAGAAGCTATAATATCTAAATTACAATTCACAACTCACAATAATAACACTAACTACACATCCAACTACAATTCAAAGTATAACATAAGGAGATAAAATCCACTCACAATATTCATAAACAACCATAACATTTAAATGCCAATTTAATCTTGATTAATACATGAATGTATGGATGCAATCAACTTGGGGATGCACATCCAGTTGAACAAATGAATGGACCTTTCAAACAGTTAGCTTATTCATGAAGGAGAATGGATCTTTCAGACAGTTGACCTATACAAAATGTAAAAAGGGTTGTTCGAACAATACACTGGTCTTTCAAACTGTCAACGAGGCACCTGATAGCACCCATGTGCCATGTATACATGATTAACTCAACTGTTATTAGTCCAATTTACAAACATCATATTAGAGAAGCTCAAATGTCACTATGGGGGCGTGCGCAACCCAATGTAAGCTGACAACTCAGGCATAGTGTCTCATACCACTATTCTCGAAACATGAGGCTTTAATAAGTAAGATTCTAACGTACACAAATGATTATAAACAATGCTGGTAAAATAAATAATTCAAGGCATTCCATTTACAAGAACATCCACAACTAGTGGTCACTCAGATTCAATATGTAGACATTACCATCACAAGTTCAGATATACTTCCAATAAAAATAGTCATTCCAACAAGCCACATTGGCACCAAGTCCTTCAAGGACAAAACAAAATAATATAATCCACAAGTCACAATAGCACAAATAATCCACGAGATGGTAAGTCTACGACCACATAACATTTAATCAATTTACAACCAGCCACTAGTTCGAGAAACCTCTAATGTACATATCCATTAACATATAGCATTAGATTTCCAATACACTTCACTAACACAAACAAATGTCAAACTAAGCCACAATCAACTCAAGCCTCTAAGTACAAACAAACATCACTTCCATCAACTTACAAGTATATTAACAATATGCAAATAAGATATTTCACTTAACTAAATTAGAGTCCATTTTACATTATAAAACATATTAATTTTACAATATATACAATAATTCAAGTCACATCCTAAAACGTGTGTAGAGTTAGACAAAACTAGATCATTCATATAAACTAGTTAGGAGAAATAAGTCAAGCATGAAAGATAAATGAAAATAAATGAATCTAATTATTGAAATGATTGAAAGCTTGAAGGGTGATCCTCACCTTAGGATGCGGATACACTCACTTGGCTTAGAAAGCATAAATATGTACTCTGTTTGAAGTATAAATATCTATACCTAAGTCGACATGAGTGAACTTAGCTTCACTAAATTCAGCTCCAACACGAACTAAATCAACTCAACTCAATTTCGAACTCAACTTGAAATAACACCACATAATGAAACTAGATCTGGAGTAGACCCTACCCAGGTCTCTCTTCAACCCAAATTGCACTAAGTCAACTTGGTTTAACTCAACTCACGGTAAAAAGATTGGATCTCTCTTAAACTCGATGGAGAGACTCGATCAACTTAGTAGACAACCCGAGCGAATTCCACTAGGATGCAACCCTTGGACGCTTTGTACTAGATCTGAATACAATTGAGCTCGGCCTATTGCTGAGTCAACCCGATCCAACTTGGTAAACCATACCTCTTCTCTCATTCTTCTTCTTCCTTCACTTCTCTTCTCTTCTTTTTCTCAAAAATTCACTATATCCAATAATTTCGAATAGACCAGACCCCACTCAACTTGAGTCGATTCACCAGAACCCAGTCTTATTTGACCGAGTCTAGCGAGTCCGCAACTCAACCTGTGAATCTCTCTTCTACTCGATTTCTTCTTTCCTTTTCATTTCTTTTCCTCCTTACTTTTCCTCTGACATGACCAGCGGAGTCTAGACTCAGTCTAAAAACACATGCACACAACTCGGGACTTGGCCGAGTCACACAATGTGACATTAGCACGTGCACGAATTTGGTGTTGTTTGTATTGGACTACTAATTTAGATAGTTGGTTGGATCTTGCTCGAGGATTGGAAATAGAACACTGACTTAATGACCCATTAAATGAGCATTTTAGATTTATGTTTGGCCCTCTACGAAACTAATCAACTGGTGATGAAATGAAGTAGAAGATCGACTGCTAATGGCGGATTCGAATCCCTAACTTCTTTCTTCGATCTGAATTTTATGGCAGGTCTATATGAGCTGCAGGGAGTTTGTAGAAGGGACGTTTCGAAGCTCTGAGTTTGTTTGGGTGGTGGGTTTGAGATTTTAAGGAAATGGCTGGTTTCCTTGAGCGGTTGCTAGAAATGGAGCATTGGCCCTGTTGTTAGATATCTCTTTCTTATATTAAACCCTAGATCTCCCTAAAACCGTCGGATGAAAAATGAACAATCTAGATTGGCATTTAACCCCACTCATCTAACAACCTTAATGAAAGAAGCTCATAGAAATGTGTTTGTTATGCACTGTTTTGACAAGAAACAAATGCATTCGATTTGGGGGAATTCATTTTCTCAATAATTAACAAAGAAGAATAAAGAGAATAATCACTATATTAATTTAATCAGAATTCATTTACATCATTTATCTCCTTTGATTCCAAAGTAAAGCAGTTACATAATCTAATACAAATATCAGATTTTCTATGTTAATTTTTGCAGCATTTCGAATCGCATCATGATCTTCAATGTGGAGCTATGATTGTGCTCGACTAATATTCCCTCCAACTGATCCCACATTTCTGATATCACTTGGGCTAAGATAATTGTTCGTTTAATGGCCCTTAATGTAGAGTTGTTGTGCACCCATAGGGTTGTGTGCCTATTGAGTCGTGCGCCCATATGGATTGTGCACCCATTGAGTTGTGCGCTCATATGGATTGTGCGCCCATTGGGTTGTGTGCCACACAACGAATACTTCCGATACCTGAATTTCCTGAAGTTTGAGTCTCTCTCTACTATTCTGATACGGTTTAAATGAATCATCTATGGGGGTGGTGGGGTATATATAGCCCATCGCACGTGCTAACACCTTTGTGCGCTCATAGGGTTGTGCGCCCAACCAGTTGTGTGCCAAAAGCAGTTGTATGGCCCAACCAGTTGTGCGTCGCACAACTATACTCTCTTAGCAACTCTTGTTATGCGTCGCACAACCTTATTCCTCAATCACCTTCTGTTGTGCGCCGCACAACTCAATTGGGAGAAAATTTATCTTTTCTTAAAAATTCTTCTGATCATCTTTTATGCTTCAACAGACGCCCCCTTGATCTTACATTTTTTGTCGTTTTGCCTTTTCTATCTTCAAAGCAGGAAAATGTAGGATCAATCCCTGAAAATTTTTACTTTTATTTCCATGCACACAACTGAACCCACGCGCACAACTGAACCTGCGTACAACTGAACCCTCACGTACAACTGAGATTAGAAACTCTATAAAAGCCAGACTCAATCTTGTTTCACTCATTCGGAATTCCACGTCATTCCCCTTCTATGTTCTAACTTCTCCCACACAACACTCACCTTTGCACAACAAGATTTTGCGCACAAATGAACCTGTGATCCAAAAAATTTGAAGTGTTCGATCTCTACTGAATCTCCCTTACTCCTCCAATGACTCATTCCAAAAGACCTCGCATCTCCCCTGACCAACATGCCGCCGAATATTTAGATCCTTAAATACCTGAAGATCGTTCTTAGAAGAGGGCTAAATCCACCGAAGACTATTCTTCCCTTTTCAAAGTGTCAGCCCCGCTGATAATCAATTTTGCCGATCGAATCCAACGCCTGCTTGATCTTATCCATCATGTCGTGCTAATGAGAGAGCTAGAAGGATTGCCCAAGGAGGGACATGAGTCTGATTGGGAGAACTGGCTAAAATATGCCGTCGACTTTCGAACAGACGATTCTCGCCCTGTTCCTGTCAAATCTTCCGCTCCCCTCTATTTCGAAGAGAAAAAAGCAAAAGAGCAAAGACGAGATTTTTCAGAAGAAAGATACGAGAACATAACAGCAGACGTTATCAAAATGTCTGGGACATGATCAAATCTCAGGTAGATGTGACCAAGTTCAAAAACCCTTATACAGATGAGACCGTCATCATTCCTCTGAACCTTCAGCGCCACCTCTCTATGATTCAAAGCGAGCCATCTGATCATATGACGCTGAATCGCCTTTTATATGTAGCGAACTGGGTTATAAAAGAGCCAAAAATTCTAAAAGGCATTCTTATGGAAAAATGTCTAGTGTAGAAGAACGGGCAGATATCATATATGCGCTTCCTCACACCATGCTACAATCCCCACACTTTATATCCTACCCATTTTTTCGAGACAATCCAGCAACGCTTTCACAATCGCGACTCTTTATGGGGGAAGGACAAGTTCAAGACATGCGGCCTCTTAGCCCAATGTCAATTCTATAATTCATGGGTCAAGGCAATTCTTCAAAAATACAGAGTCCTTATTGTGATGAATATATACGTAGCTATAGAAGCTACCTCTGATTTCTTCCACAAAGACACTCTGATTTACAAAGGCTTCTTGAAGTATTGGTCTTCTACCATAAATTCTTTTCATCTTCCAATCGGTGAAGTGAGCATCACTCTGTGGGATCTTCATTGGATGGTTGGCCTTCCCATCACTGGCTCTTTTCTAGATGAGTATATTCCCACAAACGAGGAATTTGCTTACATTGCTCTCGGCAAAACGCCTCAGATTTCCACTTTCACTATTGAACTCTTCCGTGAAATGTCAAACTTCCTTGATGTTCATAAAATATCCCCGCTCCAGTGGCTCGCACATTTCTCAAGATACCTGCGGTACGTACTTTCAACATTTCTTCTCTTCTCTTTTTATATACATTTTCATGTTTTTTTTTTCATATTTCTCTTCTACTCAGGTTTTCTGATAGCCACTCCCCAGAGCTAGAATCCTCTCACAAAAAAATAAGAGGCTCAACCACTTTCACCCTTGAAACCAAATTAGCTGCTTTCCTAGCATATTAGTTAAGTGTAGTTGTCTTACCCAGCTCAAAATGGTCGGACTCCATTCACCCAACTTTATTTATAGTGGCAGGGGCCATGGTAGAAGGTAAAAAGAAATATTCTTTAGCTCCTCCTGTCCTATGCTCTCTATATAGAGCTTTTGGGAACATTGCGGTGTATTGCTCAACTCCAGCAGTTGGGGCAACATCTTCCTTCACCCCATGGCACTATTTCTCGGGTTGGCTTGGAGTGTACTTTCCATGGACCTATAATGACCCTGAGAAGGCTTACGTCCACCCCGAGCGTCCTCCCTGTGTTATTATGTTAAACGGAAAATAGTAAGGAAGGCATATGAATGGATTGTCAATAAGATTGAGAATATGGAATCCATCGATTTTTCCCCCTTCTACCTGACCCATCAATCTGAAGATAGAGAGGCTGAAGACAACAGTGATTTGGAGCCAATTGAAAGAATCTTCCTGATCTACATTCGATCCTTTAGCCTGCCACTGTGAGAAGGAGTGGAATTCTGGATGGAGCCCTACTACCCGTGTAGGTTTGCGAGGCAATTCGGCTATGACCAAACAGTACCTCAAGCGGGAGAGGAAGTTACACGAATAATGCGAAGTTATGGGGTTGGTCCATATAACTGGGCCTTAATATGGAAACAACTCTTAGCCAGGAACTTCAGTTCCCGCTTCATTCTTCTTGGATTCAATCACTGGGTGCAAGCTTCGTATGCCTGGATGCGCTGGTGGTCACACCATTATTATCTGGTGCGTAATTGTTTTCTTGTCGATCGTCCCATTTAGATTCCCCCTCCCAAGCTAAGAAATTACAGACCGGAACAAGGGATCAGATATTTTGTTGAAAAAGATCATACAACTACTCCGGGGCAGCTTTGTAGGAGAATTTCCACAGAAGAACCTATTAGAGAGATAAAGCCGCCGAACACTTTCGAAGGATGGATTGCCTTTGGATCTCCTCTCGATTTTATAAAGCGAACAGAAAGATAAGCCACTCCTGTGGATGAATTCGCAACTCCCAGCGCTATTCTCTCTTCTCCTACTTGTGAGATAGAAGGCCAAACCGTTGCTGTAATTTCTTCTACTGTAGATAGCCTGCAGTTTCTCCTACTTCAGGTCAGGTTGCTACTACCGCTTCTCCTATGACTCGTTCGCGAGCTAAATCTCTATCCCCAGAAGCTCTGGCACAACAACTTCCTTCTCCCGCTCGAGGTGCTTGTCTTCTTCCTGTAAAGACCATTTATAAATAAAAACAAGTAACCTCAGAAGAGGACATGTCATCAGATTATTCAGCAAATACTCCAGTCAGCGAAACATCTTCTTCCACAAGTTTGACTGATGAAGGGGATGTCTTATTAGATGAGAACCAAGAAGTTGATGCCGAGGTGGACATTGGCGAAAAAGGTGAAGTCGGGGTCGAATTTTCACCTCTCAAAATTCAACCGGATCATCCAGATGTTTCTTCTCCTGTTAGAGCATCTTCTTTCGAAGAAGAGCAACTTGATTATGGAGGGTCCAATTGTTCCCCTGATGCAAACTTTTTTATCTCCTTCAATGCTTCATATTCTCGTTGTATTGTAGAGGCTACTGATGCAATTGTGCATACCACCCTTCAAACGATAGCGGAGGTTTCATTGTCAAGGGAAGCAGAAATTCCACAGTCAAACGTTCAGGTAGAAGAAGAAAATATATTTGTTGAGAAATCATATTTGTAGAGGTAAACCGGGACATTGTATAAGCTCCACTAGTCGTTACTGTGATTCGTGATGTCTCCATTCATGCTGAGAAATCCCCCGTCGCGTGCTCTTCTCCTATCCAACCAGTGGCTCGAAGCTTGGAATTTTTCTCTGATCCTATTGACATTCCAACTCCAACAACTCTGGACTTGAGTTCGCGAGCTTTCTCTCAATGCTGATGTTACAGCTATAGACATACCTACATCTTCTATAGCAGGAACATCTTTTGTGCGGGCAATTGCCCACAGAGAAGGTATACTCTTTCTTCTTTCTCTTATATTTTTAAATACTTATATATTCAACTTTGACGTTTCTGATTATGTCTTCCTTTTCCCTTCCAGCTACAGTTGCACCAACTATGAGCGGCTCTACGGGTTCGAACTCCATAGCTACGATCTCTGACAGAATTTCTTTGAAGAAAGTATCACCCCTTATGCTCGTCTTCTTCAAAAATGCTATCTTTGTTATCATGAATGCTTTCAAGGATCCCACTCAATGGCCCTTCTTGGACAGTGCTCTAGCTGTCCTTAAACATTCAGGCAGGCTTGCTCATATCAATGTTCTTCCTTTGTATGATTCCTTGTTACAATTTTATAATTCTATAAACAACTTGGAATCAGCACGAAGCACTGTTATTTCTCTAGAAATCTTAGATCACCAACGAGAACTTATGTCCCTTAAGGAGAAAATTTCTCAAACCGATGTCTTAATAACCGGTTACAATGCTGAGGATCAGTCTCTTCATGATAGACTAAAAACTTCTGACAAGAACAGGGTGGTTATTGAGAACCATATCACTTTCCTGCAAAAGGAGATAGCTCTTCTCAAAGTGAAGAAGCAAGAGGAAGAATTGAACATTTTCAAGATTAAGGAAGAAATTGAAGTTAATGCTCGTATTACTGAAATCGAGAAAACTGAGCTGATAAAAGATAAAGAAATGGCTGCCTCCCTGGAGCAAGAACTAGCTGGTGTCCCTTATCAGGCCCAGATCATCCTCAAAGCTGAACAGACCCAAGCTGCAGCACAAGTTCAGTTAAGAGAAGATCTATAGAGATATGCAACAACATTAGGCATGTCAGAGGAATTGTAAAGGTGTCGCTTCCATGTGTAAATTCCTTTGTTTCTTTTACCTTATAATGTTCAAATGAATTTCAAAAATGTTATTACTTATTTTGAGCACATATTGATATTGTATTTCCTCTACTAATTCACATATAATATATTGACAATATATCATGATTGTTAGTGCGACGTATTTCTTATATGGTATTTATTCTGATGGGCGGGGCTAATTCTAGTTTCGAAGTTAGTCTTGCACACAATTTAAGCTCTTGAGTAGGGAGTAACCACAGTTTTTTAGACTCATGAGTAGTTGGAGTCGGGTCTCACGTGAATGACCTCTGTAACTCTTTAGAGTTCACTGGACTTATCACAGTCGGGGAGTTCACAAACTACGATCCATCAGAGGGACCCAGTGAAGCTACCGGAGCCGTGAACTCGGTGAGATTTATGCACAGGATTGGCCGTAGTAACTCTCTAGAGTTCACGGGGAGTGCAAGGCTACCTTAGGGTACCAAACTCAAGGCCGTCAGTCCGTTGATGAGGGGATAATTTGTTTTAGAGACCCTATCCCCATGAGTTACTACTGAAATCAAGCTAGGAATCTAGGCGGTCTTATGCATGGTTGGCCTATTTATGGACATTGGCTAAAGAGCGCACACTGCAGCCTGTTTTTTCTTCATTTGCAAGGTTGGACCCATTCATGGGAGGGCATTTTCTCTCACCTTCCCCCGTGACGCTATCGAAAGCTATACAGATGACATTGGTCTCAAGCGTGATTAGCCCCTTCTACCCTTGGCCGTTTATGACTTTTGGTAGTGATCGGCTTCATTCATTGCCCACATTGGTCTAAGCATGTGATGACCTATATGGGCTTTTTAGGGCCACTAGCTTCTCACTGATGCCCACATAATTTCGAATATTTTATCGAGAGTAGTAGATGTATGGTTGGCCTTTTTAGGCTGATTCCATTGCTGTTGTAAATGATATTATGGCGATAATCGTAATCAATGCTTGAAAACTTGTTAATGATCAGCGATAAGACTGATATGCTTGAATATGCTTGAGAATTTGCCTTTTATTCAATCGTGTACAGAAGAATACATGGTATTGCCTTTTGAAGTTGTTTCATCGTTTTGCTTATTCTTGCCCCCCCTTTTGATATAGAAGGATTTTATTGATAATCTTCTGGATCAAAACTGTATCCATCCTCAGGGACGATATATTTTGATGAAGCGAGCATTGACTGGTATGCTAACACCTCTTCCATCTTGATCCACAACCCTGTACGCCCCATTGGAGTATACTTCAGTTATTATGTACAACTCGTCCCATTTGGGGTCGAACTTGCCCCCTGTTCTGCGGGTGACTACTATCGACTTTTTTAACATTAGCATCATGTCTCCTTTCTTGAAGGAGAGATATTTGACTTTCTTGTCGAAGGCAGCAGAGATTCTTGCTTGATACAATTGCAATCGTTGCCGAGCTGCCAGTCATTTTTCATCGAGCAGATCCAATTTTGCTAGCCTTATTCTCGCATTTTCATCATCTGTAATCGATTGATGCACTGTTATTTTAAGTGATGCGACTTGTGTTTCAATGGGAATGACAACTTCCACACCATACACTAACGAATATGGCATGGCTTTCATTTCTCGTTCAGTGAGTAGTTCTGTAAGCCCATAGTGCTTCTTATAACTTTTCATCGCAATCACGCTTATTTCCCGTCACTATTTTCTTCAGTATTTTCACGATCGTTTTGTTAAATGCCTCTGCCAATCCATTGGCCGGTGGATACTAAGGTGTTGAGAATGAGTGGTGAATAACAAATTTCTGGCACAAATTTTTCATACCCCTATTATTGAAAGGAGTACCGTTGTCGGTGACGATTCTTTTCGGGATGCCATGGTGATATACTATCGCATATCAAATGAAGTTGACGACATCCTTTTCTTTTACATTTCGCAATGCGATTGCTTTTGTCCATTTGGAGAGGTAATCTGTTGCTGCCAATACATATTACTTTCCCTTGGACGAGGGTGGGTTGGGGCCAATGACATCAAGTCCCCAAGCAGTAAAAGGATAAGAGCGAATGTCTGATGAAGGTCTTCAGGGGGTACATGTATGATGTCTCCATGAATCTGACATTCGTGACATCGCTTCGCATATTCTATAACATCTTTGAACATTATGGGCCAATAATATCTCATTCGATGCACTCGATGGAATAGATCTCGATTGGCTTGATGTGCCCCACATTCTCCAGAATGAGTTTCTCGAAACACTTGACCTGCTTATTGTCTATCCAAACATCGCAACAACATTTCATTGTAAGACTTTCTGTATAATATTTCGCTGCTCATGATGAATCTTTTCGATCTCTGCTTAATTTGCTGTCTTTGTACTGAATCTTTTGGCAAAATATCATGCTTAAGGTAATCTACGAAAGGCTGACACCAATCTTCTGTTGTCACCTCCAGACATGATATAGGGAGTGCTTCCACAACTTCATCGATAATCTCTAACGATGGCAAAAACCTTCTTTCTTCTATTGTTACCTGTAGAGGGCTCTGGTTTAAACAGGATAAATCCATCGCCAGGCTAGCTAGAGCGTCTGCCCTTGCGTTCTCGCATCTTGGTATGTGTTTGATTTCAACATGATAGAACTGCTCTAGCAACTGTTGCGCTCTTCGACAATATGGTAGGAGCTCCTATTTTCTTATTTCGAACTCGCTTGTAGTTGATTTATGATCAACTTGGAGTCCCCAAAGATCTGCAGCATTTTTATCTTCATTTCTTGAGCAATCTCCATCTCGATGATGAGAGTCTTATATTTTGCTTCATTATTCGTGCTTGCAATACCTAACGTGAAAGAATAAGGCAACAAGTCACCCTGAGGAGTAATAAATATCACTCCGGCACTCACTCGAGAAGCGCCATCGAAATGCATTTGCCACGGGTTTTGTGACTCAATCGTCATAACTTGTTCATGAAAAATCATCGCTGATGGTATCACTGTCCGCTACGGGATGAGCCGCCAAGAAATCTGTCACTGCCTACCCCTTAACTGCTTTCGCCAGCTCGTAAGTGATCGTATATTCTGAAAACAATAACATCCATTTGGCCATTCTTCCTGATAACATCGGCCTTGTCATTAAAATTTTCATGGGATCCGCTCACGAGATCAAGATTATATTGTGGGAGAGGCAATAATGTCTCAGTTTCTGTACTGCAAATATTAGTGTCAGGCATACTTTCTCGATCGGAGAGTAATTGCATTCTGCGCCTATTAGAGTTCGATTCAGATAATAAAGCACTATTTCTTTCCCATGTTCATTCATTTGTGTCAATAAAGCCCCCAATGAATTTTTAGCTGCATATATGTATAAAATAAACGGTTTACCCTTTACAGGAGCTGCTAATACTGGAGGTTGTTTCAACAATTCTTTTATCGAATCGAACGCGTTCTGACAAGACTTGTCTCACACAAACTCCGTTCATTTCTTCATCAAATGAGAAAACGGCTGACACCTTCCTGCCAAGTTTGAAATAAAATGACGAATGTATGCCAATTTTCCTTGAAGGTTTTTCAATTCTTTCAACGTTTTCGGGGGCGGCATATCTTAGATGACCTTAATTTTTCCTGGATCGATCTCGATCCCCCTGTGCCTAATAACGAAGTCGAGGAATTTTCCTGACGATACACCAAAGGCGCATTTAGCTGGATTCATCTTCAGTTGTTTCTTCTTGAGTCAGCGGAAGACTAAAGTCAAGTGCTCGCGATGTTCTTCATGGTCATTTGATCCAACTACTAATTCATCTACGTAACATTCAACATGTTTATGCATCATGTCTTGAAAGATATTCTGCATTGCCCTTTGATATGTTGCTCCGGCATTCTTGAGACCGAACGACATGACTTTATAACAATAAATTCCTAATGAAGTTCTAAATGTCGTGGCTTCTTCATCTTCAGGAGCCATTCTTACCTGGTTATAGCCGGCATAGCCGTCCATAAAGGACATGATAACATACTTCATCGTACTGTCGATCAACAATTTAGTTATCGGTAATGGAAAATCATCTTTTGAGCAAGCTTAATTTAGATCCCTGAAATCAACACATACCCTAATATGCCCGTTCTTCTTCTTTACTAGGACAACATTCGATATCCATTTAGGATATTTAACCTCTATTATGAACCCGACTTTTATCAGCTTATTTATTTCTTCTTCTATCAGAAGAATTAGTTCTGGATGGAATTGTCTTTGCGCTTGCTTGATCAGCCTCTTGTCTTTGGAGATGTTTAGCCGATGCATTGCTACCAATGGTTCTAGGCTTGACATTTTCGCACATGTCCTAGTGAATACATCCTTGTTCTCTTTCAAGAGTTGGATATATTGATCAACTTCCTGTTTGAGGAGACTAGCGCTTATGAATGTATTTTACAGCTTTCTTCTGTTCCTAGATTTATTTCTTGCAAAATGTCAATTGTGGGTTACCCCCGTCTTCTATCTGCTTCGGAGCTGTTTCAGAGTGTTTGATTATTTTGGAATCTGTTTCTCTTGCCGACTCGACTGTAATCATATTCATCGAAGATTTTGCCCCCAATCCTCAAAATCTCTCTTACTTTCTCTAGTTAACCCCTATGGGAATCTGAATTCCTTTCCCATAATTTAGGTCGGTCGGTTCTTCGCTATTAAAACCCATACTTTTCATGATTTTTCTGCTAGCTGGACTGTACCTCTTGAGATTTCAAATGTCAACCTTCCATAGTCCGTGTTGTTATCGGCCTTTTCTTCTGCTTTCACTTCCAAAGGGGCGTAAAATTTGATCGTTTCTGGGTATTTTGCGCTAGGTTTAACATGAAATCTTATCGAAACATGAAATCTTATTGGAATGACTGGAAATGGCTTGCTCCTTTTGACATACGGTAATGGTACCGTGTAGTTTGACTGTAAGATCTCCAGCTGTTCAGGCGATAGTAACATCAACAGAGGTTGTCCCGGTTATCTCAGGCGCTTGGGTACAAAGTAAAATTTCTTTCTCGTATCGGCCGTCCCATACAATTTTGTCTTTCCAGTTTCTTTTCTTATCACCTTCATATGAGGATTTTTTGGGGCTTTGTTTTCATCATTCTCCTTTTCTTCTTTATTGGTGAATCCATCATAGTAACTAGCGTTAGCGAAGAAGGCTTCAGTTTCTGTATACGGTCTCGCATCGGCCATTACTTTATGTTGTATCCCATCTTTACAATATTTGAAACACTGGTGCAAGGTGGAAGGTAAAATACCATATTGATGCATCCACGGTCTTCCCAGGAGGAGGTTATATGTCGTTACTGCATTAATAACATGGCAAACAACATTTGTAGTTAACTCTCCTATTTCAAGTGTTACTGTAATCTTACCAAGCGCACACTGCCCATCTTGATTAAAGCCCTGTATCATCATTCCACTAGGGCGTAGATCAGAGTGGCGGTATCCCAATTCATTCAATATTGTTAATGGCAACAGATTCACTACAGACCCATTATCCAGCATTATTCACTTAACTTGTTTACCACGAATATGACCCACGATCATCAATGGCCTATTGTGCTCTTTATCACAAGTTAGATCATCATCAAAGAAGGAAATTACTGGCATGCAATCTTCCTGTTCTTTGCACTCTGCGTTCTCCGTTTTTGTGAGCAACTCTTCTCTTACATCATCGTTAGATAAGGCTTTAATCAGACTTTGTCGAGAATCTTCTGATAATCTTAGGGCATCATAAACACTTAATCGGGCTGGTATACCTTTCAGATGACTTACAACATCATAAGTCACTTTCCCTATTTCCTTCTTTTCTTCTTTCTCATCACTACCATAGCTTTTCACACCCCAAGTATAGGGTTATGATGTAGTAATAATCTTGGTAAAACCGAGGTCGAATCCACAGGGATTGAACCTTGTACGTAATACGAAAGTAACTTGAAATAGAACTAGGCGAAGATGTAATCTAAATCAGAGGCTTTTAAGAGAGCGATGGTGAAATATTAAACTAAACTTGTGAAATTCAAATGTGGGAAACTAGGGTGTCAAGGATCCACTTGTAGAGATCAGGAAGATCTATACTTGATATAACCTTAAAAATCAAATCTGAACTTCCTTTGATCTAGTCATCAATGGATAAGAGGTATGAGAATTAGACTTGATTCCATCATAAGGCCATGCCCATGAGACAAAGCAAACAACAAAATCTAACCAATCCACATCCATCTGAGAGAGTTATGAGCATTAGGAAGGGTTCCATCATCCAACCATGTCTAGGAGACGGTGGTGAACAACAGGGCCTCCTAATTTCATAATCATAATAATGAAAAGGACATGCTCGAAGCTATCGCAGATCTATTGTAATTTAAGTCACAACAAACCATTAAAAACTAAAGGCATTCTTTATAATCAAACTAGGATCCAAATTAGTTCAAAAATCAAAATTAAATCAAAAGGCATAAAGGAGAGTCTCCCATCTCACTATAAGCTTCACCTCTTAGCCCGAGCTAAGAGGTTTAGCCCATCATAGACATGGTGAGGATAAAAATCTTAAAAAGCATCAAAATAGAAATAATCTAAAAGGGAAGAAAGAAAAACTCTTGAGATGGTCGGCCCACGCTCCAAGATCTCTCTCCTTTGCTCCCACGTCCCAAAGATGCTTTCCTACGTTCTTCTCCCTCTCTTTTATAGGCCCCAGGGGCAGTTTAAAGAGCTGCAAGTCGGTGGAATCAATTTTCGCAGCTGGTAGTTGCAAAAACGTGATAGACCTACGTTTGGATCGTCTTCTCCGCCAATAGACGTCCAAGATATCAATTTGGACTCCATGGTTGGGGTAAAGACCCCCCTCTGAAGGTTATGAACGGTTTGGATCACTCATCCGACCACAAACTGCGGCCCACAACTCCCCGCAACGTCTGAAAAAATTGGATGTGCGTTTCTTGTGAATTTTACTCCGTTGATGTGTTCGATGGGCCCCACAACGATGTTTTCAGAGAAATCCACCCCGTTCATTAGATTCCTAGCGAAATTTCAGTCGAAAAAGAGTGGTTTTTGTCGAGTTTTGGTGCGGTCCACTGTATTAAATCAACTCGCCGTCTATCCTGCATTTTCTGGTGATCCACGTGTGTACGTGTGCAATGGACCAAAATGCCACCTTAGCGATGGTCACGCCCCCCCCCCCTAGACACAATGGACGGTCCAGATCATCCATTTGGACGATGGGTGGGGCCCATAATCAAAGCCCATCTGGCTAGTGTCTGTCCGCTGGACGCTGGCTACGTTTTTTTTTTTTTAAGATTGTCGGTCAGTGTAACGCTGACTGACTTTAATGTTGCAGCGCACAACAAGTGCGTGCACACTGTGCACATGCACTCTGCTGAGTGGGGTCCACTGTGATGCGTGTGAGAATCCCCTCCGTCCATTTGATGTGCCACTCCATTTAAGGGGTTAAGACTGAATTTAAAGCACATCCAGATATCAGGTGGGCCCCAAATTAGGATTTTAGGGGCTGATCTGTCCGTTGGGCCACTTTCACAAAGATTTAGTGGCTGAAATTTGACGTGTACAGTTAATTTATGGTCCTTAGGCCATATATGAAGTTTCAAGTCGAACGGATGGTGGGAACCCAGTGATCTTGCATTTTGGTTGACTTTCAGGCCCGTTTAACATGAGTGGCATGATTTTCTCGCATCACTGGCGTGTAAATTCTTCGATCTTAGTCCCCTGGGGTCCGTCCCTTGCCTTGGTGATTTATGAGCGTTAAATCCATACTTTAAATACCCATTTTCAGTCAAGGCTCCTAAATACACCTTGTAACACAAACATGATTAAAATAGGCCGTTAAACAAATATCATGTTCATAAATTCAGGTAATAACTGGGGTCTAATATGCAATATTTGACCCTCAACAGCTGTCAGAGTAATTCTTGGTTGTTTCAGTCTTTACTATTTCAGTCTTTGACTTTGGTGGGCTCGTTACTCTTTTTCCTGATTGTAACATGATTACTATAACTTTGCTTGTTGCTTTGTGATGCTCTTTCCCGGTTCTTCCATGAGAGTCTTCTCGTACAGTAAGTACATTTACTGCCACTTTTCTATCTCTTTCTTTTTCCTTTCTAATTATTATCTTGCCCCTGTTTATCATTCTTTGTATTATACGTTTTAATGTGTAACAATTTTCTGTCAGATGCCCTATCAGACGGTGATAGTGACAGAAGTCTCTTTCTCTTATTTTTTATGATTCTTCAGGGCGCTTGGACGGAGGCAATTCTATTGTGCCAGCTTTCAATAACTGATTCATCATAGGGACGTCGTCTTCTTTCTCAAACTCAAACTCCTCACGAGAATTTAACGACCTGGGTCTTTTGTCATTGAACCTTCCTCTGGGACGATTTGATTCTTCTTTCCTTTCTGTCTTTTTGCCTCTTATCTCTCTTGTATCATGGTTTTACTTTTCATGATTAACTACATTTGTAATCAATTTATGGGGTCCCCTTCTAGGAGTTTCATAGTTAAATGTTGGCATTTTCCTAGTCATCAGTTCCAAAGCGTGCGCCTTCGTGGCTAGGTCACGGAAGGTTTTGATCTCGGCACTGGTAAGACCGAACATGATTCCTGTCTCCATGGAGTTCAGGCACATCTTCACCTTCTCTTTCTCCTCTGGCAACTGCCTGCAAGAAGCTCCCAACATCTTCCATCTATCTATGAAATTTTCTATGGGCTTCCCTTCTCTCTGTTGTACTATAGCTAATTCTGTGACACTGATGTCACGTTCTGACGAGAAGAAGTTTGACATGAATGCATCTTGCATCTGTTCCCAAGTCCTTATTGATCCTGGTGCTAAACTGGAGTACCATCAAAACGCCTTGCCGGTCAGAGAAGACCCGAACAGCCGAAGGCAATATTATGGTACTGCAGAGAAGTTCCCCATGCTGGTGATGAAGTGCATTAGATGCTCTTCCGGTGATCCGTCTCCGTTGAATTTCTGAAAATCGAGGTGATTGAAATTGGTTGGGAAAGGGATATCTTCCACCTTCCTCGGATACTGTGTCTGATATATAAACCTTCCGATATTCTCATGTTCCCTTTCCGTCCTAACGGCTTCCTCGATGACTTGTCGCACTACCTCTTGAGTTATCGTTCTTACTGCAAGAGTGGACCCAAGCGATCATGTTCTTGGTGGTTGGGAGCCTTCAGGTTGTTGTTCTCGCCCATTCACATTACCCGTCATTGGATGAGCTATCATTTGAGCTACATTGTGTGCAAGGGTTGTTAGGGCCTCCAGTAGATTTCTGCATTCCTCCATCAATGTTCTCTGTGCCTGTTCCATTTCAGTCATATGATCTTCTGTAGTCAGCGGTGGGCCTTGACTTGTTCTGGCCATACATATGGCAGCCTCTCCTTTCCCTGATGAGGCAGTGGTCAGGGTAGAATAGGAATATAACGATGCAATGGGATTCACTAAAAGAGGAGTTTCATCTGGTTTTCCTGTACTTCCACAGCAGTCGGTTGATTGAGGAGATACGGAGGTTGACGAGCTTGTCAACAATGACTTACCTTTCTGTCCCTTTGTCCATCGAGCTCCTCCAATAGGCAGGGCTAGAAAATTGTGCGCCAACAGCGGAGAAATGGTTTTCCTGGGGTATATTGTCGGAGGAACAAGCTCAGGGTTTTGTCTGGCTACGTTTCGTGTTACCGGTCCCCTAATTCTTTGCAATGATGGACTTACTTTGGCAGCTGAGACATTCCAGGTTCTTGCTCCCCGACACGAAACGACAATCCAATCGTTCCCATCATCTTGTGTTATTGGTGAAGCGGTTACGACTGCAGCAGTTGTTCGCAATTCCTTATGTTTGATTGGCATGGACTTCTTATGATACGAAGTTTGTTTACCAGTGTATTCTATGACAAACCCTGCTGCTGTGAAATAGAAGACTGTCTTGTTCTGAATGATCGCCATTGATTGATGGTAATTTTTTTTAAAATCTTAATTAGTTTTTTTTTTTTTTTTTTTTGAAGCATGAATCAGTACTTGAATAAGATTGCAATATACTTTTGAGATGAAAGGGAGGATGTTCCCACTGAGAGTCGCCATTTTGGCATCTTAACGACGCCAAACATTTGTAAAAATTCTCAGTATTGTTCCTAAGCTAATATCGAGTCGATGAATTCCCCAGCAGAGTCACCATTTTGTTTCGACAACAAACAAATGCATTCGATTTGGGGGAATTCATTTTCTCAATAATTAACAAAGAAGAATAAAGAGAATAATCACTATATTAATTTAATCTGAATTCATTTACATCCATTATCTCCTTTGATTCCAAAGTAAAGCAGTTACATAATCCAATACCAATATCAGATGTTCTATGTTAATTTTTGCAACATTTCGAATCGCATCATGATCTTCAATGTGGAGCTATGATTGTGTCGAACTAATATTCCCTCCAACTAATCCCATGTTTTTGATATCACTTGGGCTAAGCTGATTGTTCATTTAATGGCCCTTAATGCAGAGATGTTATGCACCCATAGGGTTGTGCGCCTATTGAGTTGTGCGCTCATATGGATTGTGTGCCCATTGAGTTGTACGCTCATATGGATTGTGCACCCATTGGGTTGTACGTCGCACAACAAATACCTCTTATACCTGAATTTCCTAACGTTTGAGTCTCTCTCCGACAGGGAGGAATGATCTTATTGGAATATGAGAACAAGTTTACAGAGCTAGGCAGATACGTTCCTTTGATGCTAGCAGACGAGCCAATGAGAATGCAGCAATTTTCTGAGGGTCTACTGCCCGATATCCATACGAAGATATGTTACGCTAGCATTCCCAACTATGCCGAGCTAGTGAACCTGTCCCTGCGAGCTTAACAGGATGGGGACAGACTGACCTGTACGTGTATACCCATAGGCCCAAGGCCTCGGTCTGATTTGTCGAATCGACCATTCCTCGGCAAGAGGCCAAGCGCAATTCACCTCCTAGGCTTACGACTCAACCGACCCAGCTGAGGTGATCAAATGTGTGGTACACCTACTGTAAGAGGTTGGGCTATACAAACACTTATTACTTTACTAAGATGAGGGAAAATGACTTCTCGCCGCCTCAGAAGATCAACCGTCAGTTACCGCAACCATATCTCTCCACCTCTACCTTCAGCACCGCCAGCATAGCCTCTTTACAGACCAAATGTACCTCAAAATAGGCTGCCTCAACGGCCTATGGCAGCGCAGCCGAATCGTCCTCAACAAGCTCGGGTGCACTCACTTGCAGTTGAGGCATCCGAGACAGCAACCGCAGCACCAGTGGCTTTCGAAGTCACAACACATATCCAAGGTACACCAGTCTTCCTATTAGTGGACATCGAGTCCACTATCTCGATAATATCATGCACAGCAGTCAAGCAACTAGTATTGGAAACTATTCCTATGGTTGGGATGAGATTCCTTACCGCCACATGGACCTTCTTAGATATTACCAAGATTTGTAAGGGTTGCTCGATAGACTTAGGAGGTAGAACAGTACTAGTTAAAATGATTGTTGCCCCGCTATATCATTACGATGTCATCCTCGGTATGGATTGGCTCACCGAGATGAAGGCAGAGATCAATTGCGATACTAGATTGGTGACAGCCCATGGACCAGAGGGCACGACTTTTACTTTCCTAGTTCAGGTCAGTTGGTACTACCGCATTAGTTGTTATGCTACCTTGCTAGAGAATGTTGATGGTTTGACACTTGGGAACACGCCAGTGGTCCAGGACTTCACAGACGTGTTCAAGATGATACCTAGAATACCTCCTCAGCGCGAGATCAACTTTACTATCGACCTTATTCCTACTGTGACACCCATTTCTCTATTGATGTATCGCATGCCTGCATGTGAAATGGAGGAGTTGAGGAGACAGATTGATGATATGTTGGATTCAGGTTTCATACGACCAAGTGTATCTCCTTGGGGAGCACCTATGTTATTTGTGAAAAAGAAGGATATATCACTGCAATTATGTATTAATTATCGCAGGTTGAACCAAGTGACAGTGAAGAACAAGTATCCTTTGCCCAGGATAGATGATCTGTTCCACTAGTTGAAAGGGGCACAATATTTCTCAAAGATCAACTTACAGTCAGGGTACCATCAGTTGCGCGTCAAGGATGAATATGTGCAGTAAACAACATTTAGAACTAGTTTTGGGCACTATGAATTTCTTGTGCTATCGTTTGGACTTACAAACGTACCGGCCGTATTCATGGACCTCAAGTATAGGGTATTTCAGCCGTATCTGTACCGATTTATCATCGTATTTATAAATGACATCCTGATATACTCCAAGAGTTGGAAAGATCACAAAGAGCACCTACGAGCAGTCTTCAATACTCTCAGGAAGAATCAGTTATTCGCTCAGTATAAGGACATGTGGTGTCCAAGGAAGGCATCATTGTGGACCTTGATAAGGTGACCACAGTTCACGAAGAGCACCTGCGAGATTGTGTCGGATCGAGACATGCGATTCACATCTATCTTTTGGACTCAAATCCAAGAAGCAATGAGAGTGAAGCTGAAGTTCAGTATCGCGTTCCACCCACAGACTGATGGGCAGATGGAACGGGTAAACCATGTGTTGAAAGATATGTTGCAGGCATGTGTGTTCGATTTCAAAGACAGTTGGGATGACTGTCTTCCCTATGCTAAGTTCGCTTATAACAACAGCTTTCAAGCGAGCATTGACATGGCTCCCAACGAGGCCTTGTATGAACGTCCATGTCGAGCGCCACATTGTTGGGCAGAGGTTGGTGAGAAGAGTTCGATTGGCCCAGATTTGGTACAGGTGACCTCAGAGAAGATTAACATTATCAAACGTTGACTTCTTGCAGCATAGAGCAGACAGAAGAGCTACGTCGATATGAGACGACGATATTTGAAATTTGAAGTCGGGGACCACGTGTTCCTGAAGGTTTCCCCCATGAAGGGAGTCCTTCGATTTGGAAAGAAAGGGAAACTCATGCCGAGATTCATTGACCCATTCCAGATTCTGGATCGAGTGGGTGTGGTAGCATACCGACTTACTTTTCCCATACCACTCACAGGTGTGCACAACGTATTCCACGTATCGATGCTGAAGAAATACTTTCTTGATCCTTCCTATATTATTCAATGGGAGCAGGTACAGTTGAGTGAAGATGCTACTTATATACTGCGACCAACACGTATTCTTGATAGGAAGGAACAAGTGCTATGCAATAAAGTTATCCCACTTGTGAAAGTATTGTGGACTCACCACACTGAGGAAGAGGCTACTTGAAAAATAGAAGCCGAAGTCCGAAAGAACTACCCTCAAATCCTCGAGGAGTATGAAAAGGTACTAATTTCGGAGACGAAATTTTTCTTTAAGGGGGGTAGATTGTCACGTCAGGGAAAAATTCGTACAGAGACCCGAGTACCACCTCAGGCAGAAATCTCTAAGGACCGAATTCTGTAGAATTTAGGCGAAGTTTAATAAAGTACTAAACTAAACGATCAGGGGAATTAGGTTGAACCACTATCTATACGGACTGCAAGTTCCAAAACCATTAGAATTGCTAACTCAACATTACCTAAAAAACTAGGAGCAATCTTAAAACCCAGTTGCTCTCGGGAGCACATTGAAGCTCCGTATCAGACCTGGACCGCGCGTCGAAAGTCCGATGACCGCGAAACTATAAGGTTATGACTGCCTTATTGGGCATGACAATCATCGGGGGAATAGAGCCTAAATAGTATCCAGAAATGCACAACTAGAGTCATGAGTAAAGTGTGTGAGAAACGTGAATATCTTTTGAAAATGCACTAAAACTTAAGTGAATTGGGCCGTTCGCTTACAGGCAAAATTAAAGGTTTCAGACTGTCAGTTTCTGACCAAACTACACCCGCGGATCAGGAAAATTTCCCTGCATATATCCATATACTTGTGGCCTTAATCGAGGAACGACGACCGTTGAATAGATACAGGTCCGCCACGGGTGATCGGCCTATTCAAATGCGTTGAAATCGCATCCTGGCCTAGATCCATGGTCAGGGAACCTACCCTATAACATAGACAGGTAATGGACCTCTAGATGAGCTCCTTTTGCCCGAAACAGACGCCTTTTGGCTATAACCTAAGTATACCATGGCCTTGGGGCTATTGACATCACTTTTGGGCCTATTTAAAGCCCTTAACCCACTCCTCTTTCATTCCATACGAATTTCTCTCACCCTAGGAGAGAGAAGAGAGAAAAGAGGAGAAAACAGTGAGGAGAAGAGAGAGAGATCAATAGATCATTGTTGGGATTCACTCCCACCACTCCACATACCGAATGTTCTCTCCCGTTTTGCTACACCGTCGATTCCAACTTTGATTTGGGTAAGAAATCCTAACCCTAATCTTGTTTTAGGAATCCAAATAGAGGAATCAGGGAAATAACTAACCTATTTCGATGTTTAGGTACCGGTGTTTTGTATACGAGAGCGTAGGATTCGAACCGAGTTCGAAACGAGGAATCCGACGAAAGGCACGGACTATAAACATTTAGGTTATGATTTTCAAGGCTTTCAATGTCAATTAATGATTTATGACTGACTTGTTTGCTGCCATATGCACTTAGATATGACGCTTTTCATATATCACACATGTATGAACTATGTTGAATATATAATGCATTCCATGTGTTTGTTGAAATGTTTAAATGAAAGTGCTATTATGATTTATGCTTGCCATGACTATTAATCTTACTTATATGTTTGTTGTATGTAGAACAACTCCTTTACGAAAGGATTTGCTATAATATATGCTATAACTAAGTTAGGTCATGTATGTATTAATGTGTAGGCTAAGTGTTTGATAAAATGTCTGAATGAGTAAATGTTTGATGGATTGTAATTATTAAGGGTGTTGAGATAAGATTCTCAACTACCTTACCTATATGTATAAATTCCTTCAAGTAACCTAAATTTCAAATATGTGATTTATTTATGAAATGCATATGTATGATAACATGTTCAATATGTTTGTTAAAATGCGCAAATGAGAATCATATATGAATTGGTTGTTAAATGTTGTTATGACTATCACATGTGATTACTTGTTGCATTTAAGTGTGATTGGCACTACTATGTAGTCCAGGCAATCGGTAACAGTTTCTGATTGAGTGGTCAAACTAGTCTCGCCATAAGAGATACGTTCGGTGAATCTGATCCGTACAGTGATTGTCGACAGTGGTTATGCCACGAGGAGTGTTTATATGCTCCATGTCGATTAATTCAGTGTGCACTCGTACCAATCGAACTTGTCAAATAACTCGATTGGCCTAATGTGTGTTTACCATATATAGACGCTACTGCTTGAATCTAAGGTACCACTTACCAATGCAAACCCATTTCAACCATGGTACCACAATCCGCTAAGACTCATGAGTCGGGCATGGTGGTGTATGGGACAACGTGGTCGAGCTGTCGGCTTACGCTGGGGTGATGAACCTCCCCGTAGTGACTAGTGAGCAACCCAAACTCGTGAGCCGAATATGGTGGTGTATGGGACACCGTATTCGAGTTGTCGGCCTACGATCAGGTGACGAGCCTCTTGTAGTGACCTTGAGTATAAATTAGGCCTACGCTGAGGTGACGAGCCTCCCGTAGCGACCTCAAGTGTAAACTCTTGAACTTGCTTATCCACCATTTTCATCAGGGGTGATGCCCTATAACTTGTCTATTGTATGTGATTAACTAGGATTGATGACCCTAGATGGATCCTTGATTGGGTAAATGATAAAAATGGAGGTACCTTAGCTTCCCGAATCTGCTGTATGAACAAGCCTAATTAAATACTTGGCTAACACGACCATGCACCGCACTACATGTGCTTTAGCGAGGAAGTGCACAGTGGGATTTTGCATGCCCGATCGTGAGATGAAGTCGCTGAGGGAGTGCAGGAGAGGGAATGCATCATTATAGCATACCATTCCTGCATTAACAAGAGTACTTAGGACCTGATTGTTATACTACTTTATCATTACTGCTTGACTGAATTGACAACATGTTAACCTTTGCCTTATAGTACCATTGAGTCGATCACTCACTCCCACCCTAGGAAGGTGTTTTAAGACACCAACCAGACTCTGTTATAGATGCAGGTAGTGATGGAGTCTATGCAGCTGAAATGGACTTCTATGACGAGGAGGAGTTCTCCTACATTCAGCTCTTAGGCGGGTCTTTATAAACCTCACACTACTTCGATGGGATTACAGGGATATTGGATTAGTTGAACATTTACATTTTGATATTTTGTGTATTTTGAAACAAAATATGTATGTATTCAGCCTGGCTACATGATCATACTCTTAAGGTTATGAAACTCGTACATATACTTTATATATCTATCTCAGTCTTCCGCTTGCTTAATTTAATCATCTCTGCAGTATGATATACTGATTTCGTGTAATCTCACTCATGTTCAAGGCACTAATATGGATAATATTTAAACATTATTATCTATGTTGGATAAGTGATGCATTGGAACTCGGGAGTTGACCTTTGCTCGACCCCCGATTTTTGGGGCATTACAAATTGGTATCAGAGAATGATTTGATTAAAATGGACCTGGGTTATGGTAACACGATGCACACTGATGTACTTTGACTTAGGAGGGGGCGATAAAAAGTAGAAACGGTCGTAGGTTCCCAAGTTTCACTAACGGACGAGAATGACCGTTAAACATATCCTATACACAACCGAGACCATGTAAAATGATCTCGATTCCTTCTTAGGCCGTCAAACGACGGGTTTAAACTATTACTTAAAAAATTCCAAACTTAAAACACGCCAAAAGGCATGAATATGTGCGAAATTGACCGAAGAAATGCATTTCACGGACATAAGGGCCCAAACCGTAAAATTCGGTGGGACTCAGGGGGTCCCCCGCACCATTTCGGAACCCCGGGGGGAGGCCACCACCACCTGTCCAGGAGACCGCGGTGGCACCGCGCAGAACGCGGTGGGCCCACGGGTCCAGCGGCCCACCGCCCTCCACACGCAAGTGTAGGCCCCATTTTTTGTGTGGGACCACCCTATTTGACCCCTAATTGCCTCCCTTTGTCCATTCCATCCCCATTTCAAGCTTTCAAACCCTCCAAATTTACATTTCCTCTCTCAAATCTTCCTCCCATACACACTAAGCCTCTTCTTCTTCTACATTTCACTCCCACCTCCACCATTTTCCTTAAACTCATCTTGTACACCCCTCCATCTTCCTATTTTCCACCTATTTGAGCATAAAAGCTCTCTTTTGTATCTCATAATCTCCAAAACCTACAAACCCATCACACCCTTCAAGTGTCTTCACTCCCATGGCTCTTTTTGAGCTAGTTACCACTATTTTCTCCATCTCCGCACTCCTTTCCCTCATGGGAAAGAAGAGGGCGTTCACGGATGAAGTGGGGCCTAGCTGCCCTACCCGTTCAAGGAAGCAGACAAGCGCCGAGGCTAGTGCTAGTATCGAGCGAGAGCGAAGGACGAAGAGGGATCTCGATCCCCAAATTCCACTCGAAAGATCTCTACCACCGGGTATCAGACTTGGTAGGTTTCATGGCCGTAAAGTCATGTTTGAAGCACATGTTGACAAAAAGCTATTGGGGCTATATCCGGTGATGGACCTCCTGTTGGAATCCAGGTGGGGTCCCATATTTGAAGGCAAGTCTCATGCGTGTGAAAGCACTATCTGAGCCTTCTATGCACACATACGGGATCCACTACTGGAGCCTCTACAGTTCATTATCCCCATGGGAAGGCAGGAAGCCATAGTCGATGTAGGTGTCATGGCCCGAATTATGGGGATTGAACATGGTGAGGTACATGCTAGTGAATCTCATCTCACTAGTGTGAGAGAAAGAGATCACCGCACATGGTTTCTTTGTGGCCGACTGGTTCACTGGAAGCGAGGCAATTGCCTCCCATCTACTAAGATGATGTTAGAGTTCCACCTACTCCACCACATATTCACGTACAATGTGTATCCTAGGTGGAGCAACCGTACCGAATGCATACGTTTAATGGTGGACTTCCTGTACAGAGCTAGGCAAGGAGACAACCTGTGTCTGCCTACGTTCACCCTGCTATAGATAATCCAGACCATACGCGCTATTAGGGGAGATATTTCACTCTCATTCGGCCAACTTATATGCAAGATTGCTCGTAATTCGACTACAGACTTAACATGGATGAGCTTGTGCCGATCCACTTTATTAAAGACACTACACTTAACAACATGGGAATTGGGCCGCGACAACGTCAAGCCCGACTTGATGAGTATGGGGATGAGATAGAGGAAGAGGAAAAAAGTAGTGAAGAAGAGGAGGAAGATGAAATAGAGGAAGTGTGGGGGAAGGCAGTGATGAAGGAGGAGGTGATGAGAAAGAGTAGGAAGAGGAAGAAGAGGAGGCTCAAGATGCAGGGAGGGAGCCTCCTACTACTACACATGACGACCACCATGATCGGGCTGCCTTAGAAGCCCGCATAGCTCAGACTGAAGAGAATCAGGCCGCCCTAAAATAGGAAACCAAGGAGAATCAGGCATACCTAAAACAAAAATTCTAGAGAATGTCCCGCACTCTAAAGACCCTCCTGTGCTGTATGTAGGACAAGGGTGCTCCTCCGCCGTCACCAGAGTCAGACGACTAGTCATAGGATGTAATCGTCTTTGGGTTTTCCTTATTTCTTGTTTCCTTTTGTAATAGCCTTGGTAGGCTTGGTTGGTTGTTGGTGTGTTTAGTGTTTAAAACTTTTGTTAGATTAGCTCACATGCATCTTCTGTCATGATCCATGTAAGACTACATCTCATGTATTATGATAATTTTGGTTAAATGAAATGCATGAAGATTCTTTTGATTTGGAATGTGTAGAATGTTTGGAAAATTGAGCGTTGTTATTCAAAATCTTACACATGTTGCACCTTATGTTGTGTATAGGGAATGCCTCCGAAGACCATTTGGAATACGACACGTCTTGCACTTGGCGGATCATTTGACGGGGCACCTCCCCTAAGTGATAGCCACACGGACCCCAGTTTGGGTCTTGATAGTGACACCATGCTGGATTCACAGCCGGCCACTGGCCCCACCAATGGGTCAACACCTAATGCACCACCGGTTCTAGAACAGAACCATGCGTCTACTTCGACGCCACACATGCCTCAAGCGGCTCCTCCTCATGATAGGTTGGAGCAGATGATGCTCCTAATGCAGCAGCAACAACAGGTTTAGAACACTATTGCGGGGGCCCTTGCCCAGAACATGAACATGGTCCCGCCCGCACCACCTATACACCCTATTGGAAACATGAATGCCAGCGGTTTATTTGAACGCTTCCAACGTTTCTGACCTCCCACATTTACGGGCACTCACAGGCCCGAGGAAGCTGAATACTGGCTAGATTGCATCTCTAAGATGTTGAAGCCCCTATAGTGCACTAAGGCAGAGCAAGTAGAGTTGGTTACTTATATGTTCGAGAAGGAGGCTAGTCTCTGGTGGGACAGCGTCCTACGAACAGTTACCCCTGGATACGTATGGATGTGGTACACGTTTGAGACGCGCTTCAATGGGAAGTACTTCCCCCTCACTTATCGCAATGAAAAGGAGGGTGAGTTTCTTCGCCTCCTATAGGGAGGAATGACCGTATCGGAATATGAGAACAAGTTTACGGAGCTAGCCAGATACGCTCCTTTGATTCTAGCAGACGAGCCGATGAGAATGCGGTGATTTTCTGAGGGTCTATGACCCGATATCCGTACGAAGATGTGTTGCACTAGCATTCCCAACTATGCTGAGCTAGTGAACCTATCCCTGCGAGCTGAGCAGGGTGGGGACAGACTGACCCGTACGCGTATGCCCATGGGCCCAAGGCCTCGATCTAATTTGCCGAACCGACCATTCCTCGGTAAGAGGCAACACATAGATTCGCCTCCCAGGCTTACGACTCCAACGACCCAGCTGAGGCGATCAAATGTGTGGTGCACCTATTGTAAAAGGTTGGGCCATACAGACACTTACTGCTTTACCAAGATGAGGGACAACGGCTTCTCGCCGCCTTAGAAGATCAATCGTCAGTTACCACAACCATATCAGCTCCACCTCTACGTTCAGCACCGCCAGCACAGCCTCTTTACGGGCCAAATGTATCTCAAAATAGGCTGCCTCAACGGCCTATGGTAGCGCAGCCGAATCGTCCTCAACAAGCTCGGGTGCACTCACTTGCAGCTGAGGCATCTGAGACAGCAACCGTATCACCATTGGCTTTCGAAGTCACAACACATATGCAAGGTACACCTCAGTGGACACCGGGTCCACTATCTCGATAATATCATGCACAGCAGTCAAGCGACTAGTATTGAAAACTATTTCTATGGTTGGGGTAAGACTCCTTACCGCCACAGGGACCTTCTCGGACACTACCAAGATTTATAAGGGTTGCTCGATAGACTTAGGAGGCAGAACAGTACTCGTTGACCTGATTGTTGTCCCGCTATGTCATTACGATGTCATCCTCAGTATGGATTGGCTCATCGAGATGAAGGCAAAGATCGATTGCAATACTAGATTAGTGACAGCCCATGGACCCAAGGGCACGACTTTTAGTTTCCCAGTTCAGGTCAGTTGGTACTACCACATTAGTTGTTATGCTACCTTGCTAGAGAATGTTGATGGTCCGACACTTGGGAACACGCCAGTGGTCCAGGGCTTCACGGACATGTTCAAAACGATACCTGGACTACCTCCTCAGCACAAGATCGACTTTACTATTGACCTTGTGCCTGGTGTGACACCCATTTCTCTACCAACGTATCATATGCCTTCATGTGAAATGGAGGAGTTGAGAAGACAGATTGATGATCTGTTGGATTCAGGTTTTATACGACCGAGTGTATCTCCTTGGATAACACCTGTGTTGTTTATGAAGAAGAAGGACGGATCACTGCAATTGTATATTGATTATCGCCAAGTGATAGTGAAGAACAAGTATCCTTTACCTAGGATAGATGATCTGTTCGATCGATTAAAAGGGGCACAATATTTCTTAAAGATCGACTTACAGTCAGGGTACCATTAGTTGCGCGTTAGGGATGAAGACGTGTAGAAAACAGCATTTAAAACTAGTTTTGAGCACTATGAATTTCTTGTGATGTCGTTTGGACTTACAAACGCACCAGCCGTATTCATGGACCTCATGAATAGGGTATTTCGGCCGTATCTATACCGATTCGTCATCGTATTTATAGATGACATCTTGATATACTCCAAGAGTCAGAAAGATTACGAAGAGCACCTGCGAGCAGTCTTCGATACTCTCAGGAAGAATCAGTTATTTGCTCAGTACAAGGACACGTGGTGTTCAAGGAAGGCATCGCTATGGACCTTGATAAGGTGACCACAGTTCAGGACTTGGAGCAACCCAGTTCGGTTACAGAAGTGAGTTTTCTGGGACTTGCTGGCTACTATCATCGATTAATTAAAGACTTTTTCAAGATAGCCAGACCGTTGTCTTAACTCACTCGAAAAGATCTCAAGTTTGCTTGGAATGAGAAAGCAAAAGCAACCTTTCAGGAATTGAAGGACAAGCTGACATCTGCACTCGTGCTAGTATTGTTAGAGTAAGGGATCAGATATACGATATACACCGACGCATCTCGAGTTGGCTTGGGTTGTGTTCTTATACAGAAGGACAGAGTGATTGCCTATGCATCGCGACAGTTAAGAAAATATGAAGAAAACTACCCTACGCACGACCTGGAATTGGCAGCAGTTATCTTTGCGTTAAAGCTCTGGAGACATTACCTCTACGGGGAAGAGTTTGAGCTCTTTTGCGACCACAAGAGCCTCAAGTACATATTCACGCAGAGAGACCTGAATATGAGGCAGCGACAATGGATGGAAACCTTGAAAGACTTCAAGTTTGAGGTTTCCTACCACCCTGGCAAGGCCAACCTTGTGGCATATGCGTTGATCCGCAAGAAGACAATAGAATTTGCGGCTCCACTAATGATAGAAGAATGGAACATGGTGGAATTTGTGCGAAACTTCGAACAAAAGTTTACAATAGAGGAGCCATTCGAGAGCGTCGCACATATTCGTGTTCAGCCACTTATTGATGACCGGATCATTGTGGCTCAGAGAGAGGATGAATGGTTGGTGAAGATGAAAAGACGAGTCATTGATAATGAAGACTCTTAATGGTGAGTTGGTTCGGATGGGGGTTTACGTTATCGTGGCCGCCTATGCGTCCCAAATCTTCATGACTTGAGGAAAGAAGTTTTAGAAGCCGCTCACAATTCGAAGATGGCGATGCATCCTGGTAGTACAAAAATGTATTAAGATATGAAACATTCGTACTGGTGGAACAACATGAAGGCCCACATAGCAGATTTTGTATCCCGTTGTCTCATGTGCCAGCAGGTCAAGGCCAAGCATCGTCGACCTCCTGGATTACTTCAGCCCATGCCCATAACTGAATGAAAATGGGACTTCATATCTATGGATTTCATTTCTGAGTTACAGAAGACGAGGTAGGGACACGACTCAATTTGGGTGATTGTGGACCGATTGACGAAATCGGCTCATTTCCTCCCGATTAGAGTTTCAAACTCAGCAGATAATTTAGCTAAGCTGTACATCAAGGAGATTGTACAACTGCATGGAGTGCCTATGAAAATTGTGTCGGATCGAGACAAGCAATTCACGTCTATCTTTTGGACTCGAATCCAAGAAGCAATGGGAGTGAAGCTGAAGTTTAGTATCGCGTTCCACCCACAGACTGATGGGCAGACAGAACGGGTAAACTAGGTGTTGGAAGATATGTTGCGGGCATGGTACTCGATTTCAAAGACAGTTGGGATGACTGTCTTCCTTATGCTGAGTTCGCTTATAACAACAGCTTTCAAGCGAGCATTGACATGGCTCCCTACGAGGCCTTGTATGGACGTCCATGTCGAGCGCCACATTATTGGGAAGAGGTTGGTGAGAAGAGTTTGATTGGCCCAGATTTGGTACAGGTGACCTCAGAGAAGATCGACATTATCAGACGTCGACTTCTTGCAGCACAGAGCGGACAGAAGAGCTACACCGATACGAGACGATGACAGTTGGAATTTGAAGTCGGAGACCACGTGTTCCTGAAGGTTTCCCTCATGAAGGGAGTCCTTCGATTTGGAAAGAAAGGAAAACTCACGCCGAGATTCATTGGCCCATTCCAGATTCTGGATCGAATGGGTGTGGTAGCATACCGACTTGCTTTGCCCACACCACTCACAGGTGTGCACAACGTATTCCACGTATCGATGCTGAAGAAATACGTTCTTGATCCTTCCCATATTATTAAATGGGAGCAGGTACAGTTGAGTGAAGATGCTACTTATGTACTGCGACCAAAACGTATTCTTGATAGGAAGGAACAAGTGCTACGCAGTAAAGTTATCCCACTTGTGAAAGTATTGTAGACTCACCACACTGAGGAAGAGGCTACTTGGGAAACAGAAGCCGAAGTCCAAAAGAACTAACTTCAAATCCTCGAGGAGTACAAAAAGATACTAATTTCGGGGATGAAATTTTTCTTTAAGGGGGGTAGATTGTAACGTCTCAAAAAAATTCGTACAAAGACCCGAGTACCACCTCAGGCAGAAATTCCTAAGGACCGAATTCTATAAAATTTAGGCAAAGTTTAATTAAATACTGAACTAAATAATCAGGGGAATTAGGTTGAACCACTATCTATACTGACTGCAAGACCAAAAACCAATAGAATCGCTAACTCGACATTACCTAAAACCCTAGGAGCAATCTCAAAACCCAGTTGCTCTTGGGAGCACATTAAATACGAATTTCTCTAACCCTAGGAGAGAGAAGTTCGATGACCACAAAACTATAAGGTTATGACCACCTTATTGGGCTTGACAATCATCGCAGGAATTGAGCCCAAATAGTATCCAGAATGTACAACTATAGCCCTAAGTAAAGTGTGTGAGAAACACGAATATCTTTTGAAAATGCACTGAAACTTAAGTGAATTGGGTTGTTCGCATGCAGGCGAACTTAAAGGTTTTAGACCATCAGTTTCTGAGCAAACTACACCCGTGGATCAGGAAAAATTCCTTGCACATATCCATGTACTTGTGGCCTTGATCGAGGAACGACGACCATTGAATAGATACAGGTCCGCCACGGGTGATCGGCCTATCCAAATGCGTTGAAATGGCATCCTGGCCTAGATCCATTGTCAAGGAACCTACCCTGTAACATATACAGGTAATGGACCTTTAGATGAGCTCTGTTTGCCCGAAACAGACGTCTTTTGGATATAACCTAAGTATACCATGGCCCTGGGGCCGTTGACATCACTTTCAGGCCTATTTAAAGCCCTTAACCCACCCCTCTCTCATTCCATACGAATTTCTCTAACCCTAGGAGAAAGAAGAGAGAAAAGAGGAGAAAAGAGGGAGGAGAAGAGAGAGAGATTAGTAGATCGTTGCTGGGATTCACTCTCACCACTCCATGTATCGAATCATCTCTCCCGTTTTACTACACCGTTGATTCCAACTTCGATTTGGGTAAGAAATCCTAACCCTAATCTTGTTTTAGGAATCCAAATAGAGGAATCAGTGAAATAACTAACCTATTTCAATGTTTAGGTACCGTTGTTCTGTATACGAGAGCGTAGGATTCGAACCGAGTTCGAAATGAAGAATTCGACGAAATGTGTGGTTTATAAACGTTTAGGTTATGGTTTTCAAGGCTTTCAATGTCAATTAATGATTTATGACTGACTTGTTTGCTGCCATATGCACTTAGATACGACGCTTTTCATATATCATACATGTATGAACTATGTTGAATATATAATGCATTCCATGTGTTTGTTGAAATGTTTAAATGAAAGTGCTATTATGATTTATGCTTGCCATGACTATTAATCTTAGTTATATGTTTGTTGTATGTAGAACAACTCCTTTATGAAAGGATTTGCTATAATATATGCTATAACTAAGTTAGGTCATGTATGTATTAATGTGTAGGCTAAGTATTTGATAAAATGTCTAAATGAGTAAATATTTGATGGATTGTAATTATTAAGGGTGTTTTGATAGGATTGTCAACTACCTTACCTATATGTATAAATTCCTTCAAGTAACCTAAATTTCAAATACGTGATTTATATATGAAATGCATATGTATGATAACATGTTCAATATGTTTGTTAAAATGCTCAAATGAGTATCATATATGAATTGGTTGTTAAATGTTGTTATGACTATCATATGTGATTACTGTTTTGACAAGAAAATAAATGTATTTGATTTGCGGGATTTTTCTTATTTAAACATAACAGAGAAAAGTATAAAGACAATCATCGCACTTTATTAATTCTGAGTTCATTTACATCCTTTAATATCCCTTGATCCTAAGATAGATTACTTAGCACAATAGTCAAATATAAATTTTGGCAGCATAACAGCAGTGATCTCAGTCATCCCCTAAGACTTAGGAGGAATTGACGGGTTAATCAACAATCTTCAAGGAGATAGACATTCCGGCAGCATTCCGGTGCTATTGTCGATGATTCTCCCTTTTTCTTGAACAGGAAGAACTTGAAGACTTGGAGGCTTCAAGAATTTTGACAGCATGACAGCCCTTTGCTGTTACAGACTGCAGAACAATCTGTTTGAGCGATCCCGTGCAAAGCATATCGTTTGCGCAGTCCCGCGCAAAGCATATCAGTTGCACGGTCCCGCGCAATCTGAAGGAACCCTTTGCTCCTACCTTCGATCTTCTTCTGCACTCTTCTTTCGCTCTGAAATCTTTGAACCCCTTCAATGAAGGAGGGGAGGGGGTATTTATAGGCACACGCACGTATAGAACCTTAATCTTAGCGATGTGGGACAAAATCACTTAATTCTTGCTGAGAGTCACTATATGCTTTGCGGGAACCCACGCAAACTATATACTTTGCAGGGACCCGTGCAATCAATACACTTTGCGGGGACCCGCGCAATCAATACACTTTGCGAGGATCCGCGCAAAGTGCCCATTGAGCCATTTCATCAATTCTTTCATCTCTTTTCCTCAATGTTTTAATCTTCATTTGCTTCAATTCTCTTTTCTTATTTTTATGCCTCAACTGATGCCCCCTTGATCCTTTCTTTATTTTTCATAAAATCAAATGAAAGGATCAACAAAATTCCTTTCTGCAGGGTTTGCGCTAGTCCGCGCAATCAAAACCCGTGTTCTGTACTCGGGCACTAATCTTATAAATAGCTTGACTATTTTCACTCTGCAACTTACCTCTACTCGTAGCGAAACTTTGTTTCTGTGATCTTCCTCCGCGCAATCGATATCATTTGCGTGGTGCCGTGCAAAGCCTTGTTGTTTGCACAAGATTTTCTCGAAGTCCCTACGCTCCCGCGCAAACCATTTACTTTGCGCGGACCCGCGCAAAGCCCTCGCCTCTCGCACTTAGCTGTTTTCTTCTTATCATTTGAACTTCTTCAATCACTTAGCCATTTCCAACATTCCTTCGTATCTCTCCTTTGATTTCCTTCAAACCCTTGACTCTGTTATTTCATCATGGCTCGTACTAAGCAAACCTTTCGCCTCATAAATTTCCCTACTGCCCAACCTTCTCATCCTGAGTTACCAGATACATCTTCTTACCGTCCTTCTCCTTCTTCCGATCAGCCACCTGCCAAATGAACAAAAACCACCACCAGCACTCCTGCCTACTTCAAAGAACCCGTACTTCCAACCTTCGATTTTACTGGCCGTATTACATCTCTACCATCTCCCATTCACCGATCGATAGCACTGGGAGAGCTCAAACGTCCTCCAAAACATGGTAGAGAATATGACTGGGACGAATGGTTGAAAATAACCGCCCACATCTGCACTACTAGCCAAAGACCACCTCCTTGGGAAGACACTCCTCCCGCTTCTCGTTCGAAAAAGGCTCGTCGAAATAAGGCGAAAGAATTTGAAGAAAAAATCTTAGAACACAAGAGGAAAAGGCTCCAGAACTCATGGGACTCAGTGCGAGTTGTTGAGGGTGTCATAAAATTTGATAACCCTCATGCAGAAGGCATGACAATAATTCCCATCAATGTCTATCGCCACCAGTCTATGCTTGACTGCGAGCCAAAGGATTATGTGCACGGCGAAAGACTAATGTATACTGAGTCATGGGCAACGAGAGAGCCACGCATCCTTGAAGGGATAATACAGACGCATAAACCGGGGCAAAAGATTGGAGAAGTCCATCCTATGATCTTCCTGGTACCTTTCCATAGCCCACATGACCTTTTCCCTTCACATTTTTATGAAACGATCAAACAGCGTTTCCGAGATCGCGCACAACTCTGGGGATAGGAAGATTTCCACACCAGGGGTTTATTAATCGCTCGACGCTATTATTCCAACTCGGCAAAAGCTATCTTACTGAAGCACACGAGCACGCTTGCCAAAATCGGCCTTTACGATGCTATAGAAGTGACATCCAAGTATTTCTATAAGGAACCCACTGTGCTGAAAGGCTTCATCGAATATTGGTCACCTACTACCAACTCTTTCCACTTGCCCTATGGTGAGATGAGTATAACCCTTTAGGATCTACACCGCATAGCTGGCCTTCCAATAACAGGCACGTTCTATGATGAATTCATTCCAACCAACAGGGAGTTAGCCTTCGTGTCTTCTCCTGATCGTAAACCTTCCATCTCTGAGACCACTATCGAACTTTTCAAAGAGATGGGGAAATTTCCCAATATTCACAAGCCTCCTCCTTTGCAATGGCTTGCACATTTCTCCAGAGGTCTTAGGTATTTAAACTCCAGAATCAACTTTTATATATATATATATATATATATATATAATATATATATATATATATATATATATATATATATATATATTATATATATATATATTAGGGACTTTTCCATACTTATATTTTCCTTCTTCTTATAGATTCCGCAACTGTCATTCCAAGGAGCTAACGCAGCTACGAGACGCCATGAAGGAGAGAGCAGATTATAGTTCATTTGGGGAACTTGCAGCTTTCTTGGCCTACTGGCTGAGCCTCGTTGTACTTCCTAGTTCCAAGTGGGTAGACGTTATTCATCCCACAGTCTTTGTAATAGCTGGTGCTTTGGCCGAGGGGCATAAATATTCTCTTGCTCCTCCAGTACTATGCTCCATTTACAGAGCCCTTGGAGAGATAGCCATTCACGTGAAGGATCCTACTCTTGGAACTTCATCAGCATATACTTCTTGGCACTATATCACAGGATGGCTAGGAGTTTACTTTCCTTGGACCTTTAAAGCGCCAGAGAAAGCATACATTCATCCCTCACATCTTCCGCTCTGGTTCTTCCAGCAAAGGGCAATGGCCAAGAGGGCATATGACTGGGTTGCAAATAAGATTCGGGATTATGACCAGATAGACTTCTTCCAATTCCGTCTACATCACTATATTGAAGATACAGAAATGGTAGACCAAAGAACACTCACTACAGCAGAAAAGGCTTTCTTTCTTTCTATTCGTTCATGTAGTTTACCACTTCGAGAAGGGACAGAATTCTGGCGAGAGCCTTATTATCCCAGCCGCTTTGCTCGCCAATTTGGTTATGATCAAACCATGCCAAAAGATTGCGGACTGGTCACCAGAAAGATGCGTTGTTACGGAACAGGTCCCCTTAACTGGGCCATGATATGGAAGCAACTGTTGAACGGCCACGTCGATTCTTCTTTTATAATTCCTAGCTGCGAACACGTAGTTCGCACCTCATACAGCTGGATGCGGTGGTGGGACCATCAGTCATATCTGGTCACCAAATGCCTACCCGTAGATTCTTCCATCTTTCTTCATCCGCCCAGGCTGAAAAGAAGAAAACTAGAGAGCGGGATAGGCTATATTCCAGAGAAGAGTCATGCATCCCATCGCGGGGAAATTTGTATCAAAATATCACTGGAAGACCCCATTCATGAGATAAAGCCTATTAATACTTTGGATGGTCGGTTCGCTCACGGGGTTTTAATAGAATTTGAGCAAGCTCCTCGCAACTCTACAGATCAAGCTACGGATAATGTTGAAGGTGCACCTTCTCCTGTTCCTGTGGAGACTGCAGCAATTCAAGAAGAACCAATTCATGATGTTTCGGTGCCTCCTTCACAACCTATTCGCCCTAGTTCATCATCTCCAATGACTATATCAAGGGCGCGTTTACAAGCATCACCATCCATTCCTCCAGAGGAAACGAGACAAGCGTCTGTCTCTCATTCAATTAGAGAACCCGCACCAGAGAGCAGTCAGGCTGCTTCTTCCAAAGGAAATCAAATCGTTATCGAAGAAGTTAACGAAGAAACTTTGGAGGATGAAAGCTCAGCCTCTTCATCAGAGAATACTGCTTCTTCGCAATATGAGGATGATGAAGATGGCGAAAGCAGCGAAGATAAGGATGACGACTTTGAGGAAGGAGAAGTCGATATTAACGGAGAGGAAGAAGCAGCTATAGAAGGTATTGAAACAGAGCTTCCTCCCATAACCTCTGAAGCTCTTCTTGGCACTAAAACTCCTGTCAAATTTCCTGTAACTGTAGAAGAAGAAGAGGAATATTTAGACTATGGTGAATACGGATACTCACCAGGTAAAGGAAATTTAACTTTCATATGCATATTTTTATCTGCATATCTAATAGCAATCATTTATTTAGAATTGTTGTGTCTCCCTTTATTAGGTGCTCGTGTCGCTAATGTCGAAATAGGTGAGATTCCTCCTTCAGATCCTCCTGTGGTAATTTTGCCGAGAGCTTCTCTGGTTCGGTTGGCGGCACCGAAAGTAGTAGCTCGTGAGATTATATTTCCGATAGAAACTATTAACTTGCCGACTCCAACCACCAGAGACTCAAGTACAGAGGCTAGGGCGCCTTCTCTTGCCGATATAGTGGAGGTTGGCCTTTCTGGGATTCAAGGAATTTCTCCTTCTGTCAACCGTATTCCAGCGACAGGTATATGTATATCAATTATTTCACTCAGAATTGTATGTCTTATAATGTTTATCAATATATCTGAATGTTTTCTTTCTTTATGTTATAGAAACCCCTTCTTGCAGTGGAGCGGCCAGTTCCGACTCTGTGGCCACTGTGTCCGAACTATTATCTCTCGCGAAAGTCCCTGCGCATAAGATGCTCTTGATGAGGAATTCTTTATCAGCGATAGTCCATATCTTCAAGAATCCTGAGCAATGGTCAGATTTGGATATCGCTATCGAAATTTTGGAAAGTTCTGCGAGGATGGCTAGAATCAACATATCTTCTTTGCATGATTCTCTTCTTAGATTTCGTGATTCAGTAATCTCTTTGGCATCGGTAGAAAATGTTACGATTGCCCCTGAGATTTTGAAATATGGGAAGCAACTGGCTACATCTCAAGAACAAGCCTCTCTGACAGCTTCCTCTATCTCCAAGCTTGAGCAAGAATATTCGATTCTTCAAGATCAATTAAAGGCTCATACTGATGAGAAAGCGATTATCCAAGATCGCATTGCAGTACTGAAAGAAGAAATTTCTCGATTGGAGATAAGGAACCATGAGAAAGAATCAGCCATTCAGGATGTTGAAGAAAGGATGTGATCAAATATTCAATCTGTTAGTATAGAAAAATCTGTACTGATCCAAAGTAAAGAGGTAATCGCATCTTTGGAAGACAAGTTATCCGATGTTCTTGATTAAACTAAGATCATTCTTGAAGAAAAATCAAAGCATGATGCAGCTCAAGCGCAATTAAAAGAGGATTTGCGCGGGTATATGGAAGCAGTAGGAGTTGTAGAGGAACTTTGAACATGCGATTCTTGAACATGTAATTTTGCGTTCATACACTTTTGAATAAGTAATTTATTTTGATTTCTAGTATATGCATTTATGGTAGCATCTTAAGACATTGTCTTTTTGCTGAAGAATCATCATATCTCACATTATTGCAATCATATTTATCCATGCAGTAATTGCAACTTTAATCCTTTTATGTTTTGTTAATGCGGGATTCCCTATGTGAATATTTAAATTGGCGGTACTAAGTCTCAATTTAGTCAGTCACACCCAGTTTCAGCTCATGAGTAGTGGAGCGCACACACAGTTTAAGCTCTTGAGTAGTGGAGCGTGGTCTCACGTGATAATCTCTGTAACTCTTAGGAGTTCACTGAACTTCTTACTGCCTTGTGAGTTCACAAACCGCGATCCATCAGAGGGGCCCAGTGAAGCTACCGGGGTGGTGAACTAGCTTGGTTTCCGATCGAGTGGTCGAACTACTCTCGCCACAAGGGATACGTTCGGTGAATCTGAGCCGTACGGTGATCGTCGATAGTGGTTAGGCCACGAGGAATGCTTATGCGCTTTATGTCGATTAATTCAGCGTGCGCTCGTACCAATCGAACTTGTCAAATAACCCGATTAGCCTAATGTGTGTTTACCATGTATGGACGTTACTGCTTGAATTTAAGGTACCACTTACCAATGCAAACCCGTTTCAACCATGGTACCATGATCCGCTAAGACTCATGAGCTAGGCATGGTGGTGTATGGGACACCGTGGTCGATCTGTCGGCCTACGTTGGGGACACCGTATTCGAGTCGTCAGCCTACGATCAGGTGACGAGCCTCTTGTAATGATCTTGAGTATAAATTAGGCCTACACTAAGGTGACGAGCCTCCCGTGGCGACCTCGAGTGTAAACTCTTGAACTTGCCTATCCACTGTTTTCATCAAGGGTGATGCCCTACAACTTGCCTATCGTATGTGATTAACTAGGATTAACGACCCTAAATGGATCCTTGCTTGGGTAAATGATAAAAAAGGAGGTACCTTAGCTTTCCTAATCTACTGTATGACAGATCCTAATTAAATACTTGGCTAACACGACCATGCACCGCACTGCATATGCTTTGGCGAGGAAGTGCACAGTGGGAGTTTGTATACTCGATCGTGAGATGAAGTCACTGAGGGAGTGCAGGAGAAGGCATACATCATTACAGCATACCATTCCTGCATTAATAAGATTACTTAGGACCTAATTGTTATACTGCTTTATCATTACTGGTTGACTGAATTGATAACATGTTAACCTTTGCCTTATAGTACCACTGAGTTTATCACTCACTCCCACCCTGGGACGGTGTTTTAAAACACCAACCAAATTCTGTTGTAGATGCAGGTAGTGACGGAGTCTATGCAGCTGAAATGGACTTCTATGATGAGGAGGAGGAGTTCTCCTACATTCAGCTCTCAAGCTAGCGGGTATATGTAGACCTCGTGCTGCTTCGATGGGATTACAGGGATATTAGATTAGTTGAACATTTACATTTTGATATTTTGTGTATTTTGAAACAAAATATGTATGTATTCAGCCCGGCTACATGATCATACTCTTGAGGTTATGAAACTAGTACATATACTGTATATATCTATCTCAGTCTTCCACTTGCTTAATTTAATCATCTTTGGAATATGATATGCTGATTTAGTGTAATCCCACTTGTGTTCAAGGCACTAATATGGACAAATTTAAACATCATTATCTATGTTGCATAAGTGATGCGTTGGAACTCGGGAGTTGACATTTGCTCGACCCCCAATTTTCAGGGCGTTACAACATGATGAACAGATCAGATTACTCATCTGATCTTAACTGGTGGACCGCAATCCAAAACAACGAATGGTTGTTCGTCTGATCACAACATGTTATGCACCAAAATGGAAAGAGAGAGGATTCTCTCATTTTCTGAGAAAGGCTCTAATCAAACCTAGTTTGACCCAATTCCTAGTCTGGTGCATAGTGAGTGTGGACACTCTTAGTGCACATGCACCATGAATGTGGTGTCCACCAAGATTATTAATGAAATCCATTCCGTCCATTTGTCTTGAATAATTCTATAAGGACATCGGCCTAGAGATTGGGCAATTCTGACACTTAGGTGGGCCACACCAATGAATTACACCCCATATATGAAATACGGGGTGTTACAACATATGAGAAAGACCATCACCCAAAAATTTTTATGATGGAATTACATATTTTTGGTCGAGTACATTTATAGTACTTAGAAGGTAAAAGGCCAAGGTGTTCATCTTGAAGGCCGTTGGGGACATTTTAATTCCTAGCGTGGCCTCTTCTATGGAAAATGCTCAAACCATTGGTCTGTGTTATACAGACTTAGTGCCATGGTACAAAATATGTATAATAGGATCATTATTCATTGTTGTTGTGCTAACTTTTATTCTAAGTTATTTATATAAGGGGGCGGGAATCCGATGATGAATGCTAATACTTGAGCTATCATGCACTTCATATCTACACATGTGACATTCATGTATAGGATTGTCACTATTCATCTTCTACTCTAGAGTGCATAGGTCACCGGACGGGAAATTTGTGACCTAAGATTTGTGGGGATCACTCGTGATTTGTGAAACCCACTTGGTCTATCAGGTTTGTTAGTTCATGTTAGGACAGAGTTCAAAAATGAAAGAGGTCAAAAGCTCAAGTGAGCCCCACCAAAGGAAACAACACTTTTTTAAAGGTTTGAAACATCCATTGTTAAAACTATCCTGATGACCACTAATGTTTATATATATGCCATATACTACGTACTCACATGGTAGTTCTCACGGGGATGAAGGAAAAACACAAATATCAGTATGATCCAAAACTCTTGTGACCCTTGAGAAGGCTTTAATGATGGTATTAGTTTTCTACTATTTCTCATTGTGTGGCATGCTTGAGTTTTGAATCTTCCAAAATTTTGAGGTAACAACTGATGGACGGGGTCGAGATAACACTGATGTCACAGTGGGCCCCATAACTTAGGGTCACAGACCACTTCCCATGAAACTAATTACATGATATTGGTATCCTAAGTCCCAAACACCTAAAAAGAAGTTACATCGGTCAAACGGACCTCACCCTTGATTGGCGGATTCTTGCCTCCTTATTGTTAACACCCTTCATCTAATTGGATCAAACATTGAACATTGCATATGTAAAATGTTGTACGATGGAAAAATTAAGTACACTTAACTTCAGCATGGGTTTTAGAATTGAATTCATGCTAATAAAGATGATGAGGGGTATTAAACCATATTGGGCACACAGACCCACTAGAAAAGGAAAAAAATTCACCTTTGAAATTCTTAAAAAAACAATGAAAGATCGAAATCTCACTTCAAAAACAGATGAAGATAAACCAAATGAACGAGGGATTTGAGAAGGATTTCACCTCCAAATCTTTGACCCAAGCCGAATTCTTGCAGTAGAGATTTTTTACCTTGAGTTTTAATAGAAGAAGATGAAACGGATAGCAGAACTAGGGAGAGAATGTATAAGGTTTTAAAATTTTAAATGGTAATCTTGACATTTTAAAATGTTGGTAAGGATATTTTTGTTAACATTCATCCAAAAATTCAAGGGAAAATCACTTACCACATTTAGTGATAAGTGTGAAATGAAAGGCTGGTCGCTGAAAAATCATAATTTTAAGTAATATTTAAATTAAGTACTTAATTTATCTCAATTACCAAAAGGTCTAAATTCTCAAAATTACTGAAAATAACAATTTTTAATGATAAGTCTTGAAACTAAATTTTATCAAACAGGCCCTAAGGCCAGGAATAGTATCCATACTATGGTAACTAATATGTCCTAGCCTAGTATACCAAACATCACATAAATTAAGTATATAAATAGGAGAATTTTTATTTATTTATTTAGTTTAACTTGAATATTTTTTATAGGATAAATAGTTCTTCCCAACATATACTTTATTTTTAGAAGAAAAAAAATGACTTTACTAGATTCAAAGAGCAGTCTGAAACCAAAATTAATTAACAGATGTATAGTTAAGGTTCCTCTTGATATTTGGTACATGCAACACATTTTATAAAGTAAAGACTTTTCGGAAGTTTAGTACTTCCATTTTCCTAAAACTTTAATTGTAAATGTAGTTCTCATATATAATTCAAGATCATTCCCACCCATCTTGCAGGACCTGAAAATGCTTTGATTTCTACAAACAAGTTTGGTAACATTAGAACCTACCCAACAATCAACATCTTTACCCACCATGTTCACTTTAGAGATGACCACTGCATATATCTTTTTCTATATTGATTATTTTTCTTGCATTTTCTTTTCATACTTTTGGCAATCTTTCTTAAAGTGACTTAAATTTTACATAAAAAGCATAAAACTTTCTTTTATGTGTTCTCTTTTAACCATTGGTTATCGCGTTTGAGGCGATTATCCTTCTTGAAAGGTGTCTTATCCGATTTCTGATGTACACAATTCTAAACTGGGTTAGCCTTAGTCATGATCTCTTGTTGTTCTCTCTTCATACCAAGCCTAGGCTTCTCTTCAAATTGATAAACTTTAGTAGATCTTATAAAAGAAAATTCTCATTTCTTTATTTAAAGATATCTTGATATCCTCTCATTTAGGTGGTAGTTTGACTATAATGGCAAATAGTTCGAATGACTCGTCAAAATTAGTGTCATCGGTAAGATTTGTTGGACGATCACTTATAACTCATGAACTTGATCAAGGATAGATCTTTTATCACCGTTGAAGATGTAACCCTTACATAGGTAGTATTAAGCTCCTAGTCTAATCATTTTTAAACTTTTTTTTCTTTTTTACACACGCACTTACACCCCACACACACTCACGCACTCACACCACGATGGGTACTCGAACCCATGACCTCATATTGAAACTCTTGTGAGTTTGCTACCGAGGCATGAGTAAGGACCCTATCATTTTATAACTGTTTCCACTATATTATTGTTGGAAGGTGATGCAAGAAGAACTTCAGTGTAATGTGAAGAAGAGATACACTCTTGATTGTTGTATAAGAAAAATTGGACTATTAAATGTTGTTGATAGATGTCTTAAATCTGTAAAATCAATAGTCTGTCGATGATAGTTTTGATGCCATCGAGCAAGCGTCAATGTCATCGAGTATTTTCGAATTTCCTCTATTGGTTGCTAGACATAAAGGTGTCATTTTTCAATGACATCGAGGAGTGTTCGATGACATCGAAGCTGGGTTGAGCAATCGAAGATTTCCGGAATATCCATGTTTTGTCTCTGGTTAAATTGGCAGTTTTTCGATGCCATCAAAGGTTAAGTGTCAATGACATCAAACGGTGTTCGATGACATCGAACTGTTTTGCATAGATTTTCATAGATCTGCCAAATCTGCAGAATTTGTTACTAATTTCGTTTGGGATTCTTCCATAGCTTATAAATATGGGTGTAAATAGGATTGGGAGGTATTCCAAGGGTTTCAAATTCATCCAAGGGTTTCAAATGGTGTAGTGAGGGTGAGATTTGAGGTTGTTCGAATCGGGTAATCTCTTTCTTTGTAATTTCTATTTTTATAGTGATATCTGTCGCTTTGTGCCGTGATTTTTTCCCGAAAGGGTTTTTCCACATTAAAATCTCTGTGTTCTTTTCGTGTTTGCTTGGTGCAATTGGATTACTATCCTAGATTCATCTTTGTGTGCTTCTGCGGTCCCCCTAACAAGTGGTACCAAAGATATCGTTGGGGCACAAGTTTAAATCTAAAGGATCATATCAATGAGAAACGTTAAGTATGATATTGAGAAGTACTCAGGCAAAAATAATTTTGAGTTATGGAAGGTTAAGATGATTAGCCTATTAACTAAGCAAGGGGAAGATGGAGCTCTTGAGGAACGACGACCATCTATGAGTGACGATGATTGAAAGACTCTTGATAAGAAGGCCAAATCCTCTATCCAACTGTATCTAATGGATGAGGTTCTCTACAATGTTATGAGGGAGAAAACCACAACGGATCTGTGAGCGAAGTTAGAGGACGTTGATGTTAAAAAGTCTCTTGAAAATCGCCTATACTTAAAGTTATAATTGTTCAACTTTAGAATGGCAGTGGGTGGAGATGTAGAAGCCCACATCAGTAATTTTAATAAGTTGATTTGCAAGTTGTTACACATGAAAAAAGTGGTCAACGATGAAGATTAGGCATGTATATTGTTGAATTCTCTTTTGACGTCGTATAAGTCATTCAGGGTCTCATTGTGCATCAAAAATTTGTCCCTAAGTGTTGACACCGTTATCTCATTTGTCACACCCCAAACTCAAAAACCGAACTCACAAAATTCCCGATTGCCGAATCCGGTGCCGATAGCCTCCGTAGTACCCCATTCTCGGCTCCCGGCACTCATACACCAGGTTCCGATCCTAGGATCCTACGAGGAGGATTTTTTTTCATGATTTTAATTCTGTATAAGCATAACCATAAGCATAACCCACGAACAATAACCACAAGAACACCATCACAAAATCCACTATGATATAAAAAAAATTAAGTACAATACGTCTGAAGGGAAAATACAAGATAATGTAAATAACGAAAACTCCTGAAGCTCAACTGCATGCTCCTACTGCGGCGAGGCTACGGCTGCGTCCTAGCGTCACCTGCATGCATCAATCGTGCATAAGCTTATAAAAAGCTTAGAGGGTGGTGTAAGTGTGTGCGCAATATAAGCGTGCTCAGAATGCAAGGTCAGAGAAATGCGGAATCATGCTGATGAGTACATGAATGCAATCAACCATACCAAGGCTATGCGGTGCAAGATATGAATGTTATCGGCCATAACAGGACCATGCAATGCAAGATGCAACTCAAGCATGCCAATCCTCATCCAAATCCATATATCAATACAGTTCTCATTCTAAATAATCACCAGGGTTTAGTACACTGCAAATGGCGTTGCCCCTCTCCTAGCTGCACAGTTCAAGTGAGCGTAAGAAACCTCACTATCCGCCTGGCCAATAGTCTGTCAATACCTATCCGGCATGTCGATAGCGGACCCATTCACGAGCTGGTTAAACTCATCCTAGTAATGCCCCCTACCCTCGGGCGAGTAAGGCCACACCCCTTTCCAATTGACCACAACATAGTGAGAGACGTGGCCTCCTGGTATTCAGCCCTCGTGCGCTCATATATCCACTCGGTCTCGACGTTGGAATCATCCTCTGGTACCATCGGGTATAGGGATTTTCACCCAGGGACATCTATGGTGCCTCGATGCTAGAAACAGTATTTTCGGTATCCAGTACAGTCACCCACGATATGTCTGTGGAGGCTATGGCCCTAATGTCGGTAGGGCATACAATAATCACAATCATACAAATGCAAGTGCATGAATCACCCTACCAGACAAGCAACAATCATGTGAGTACCGCACGCTTATGTAGAGCAACTCCGCCTATCAGGGAGCCCATAAACAATCTGCCCGAAGGCATATGCTATGATCAGTCACTCCTCATATCAGGCATATATATGATGCATATGATCATAAATCATGGATCTATACTAAACGTGTTATGTGGTGATGGGCTCTGTTCATAACGAAGATGGGCCAAGACGGCCTACACACTACAACTATGGGCCTATCAATGGGCCCTAGGGAGAGTGACAATGCGGACATTTAACCAACATCACCCTTACAATGTGGACATCGAACCATCATTGTTCCCAAGGCATGGCCTGCCATGAACATCATTACATAAATCGTAGTGGAATCTCACATCGCTTTGGGCCTCATATACATCACAGTCGGCTCACATAAAATACTCACATGCATCTCATTTGGGCCTCATATACAGAAAATGGGCCGAGCAAATGGGCCGATACAAATGGGCCGAGTCAAATGGGCCCCTAAATACATCGAATCGGGCTTCATCAAGTGAGCCCCAAATACATCAAGTGGGTCATACCAATGGACCGATTCAAAATCATTCATCCATTGTTAGAAATCATTAAAGAACTTACATAAAAATGAATCATATCCAAAGGATCAACTGGACCATACCACAAATGATTCACATTGTTAAAATTTAGAGGGCCCATCATGGAATTTATTTCCCATCCAGAATATTCATAAGGTCACAATGACCTGAACAGTGAAGAGACACAAATATCATATTGGTTCAAAACTTCTTTAACTCAAAAGGGGTTTCAATGGTAGACTTTTAATCCCCACTTTATTGCAGTATGGTCCACCTGATACCAAGATCTGCCTCATTTTTAGTCTCAAGCCGTGAGACGAGGTGGCCCAAAATAGATGGGCGGTTTAGATGCAATACAAACATCAGGGGTGGGGTCCACATACATGGCCCACCAAAGGATTTAATCTACTTCATTTTCATCTTGAGCCAAAGACGAACTCACCATAAGAATGGACGGCGTGGATACAAATATACATCACGGTGGACTCCACCTTTCCAGCTTGATGGAAGGCATAGATACAATCATACATCAGTTGTCCCACGTGGAGCCCACCATAATGTTTATTTTCCACTCAATCTGTTGATAAGGTCATACAGACCCGGATGAGAGGAAAAATAAATTTTATAATGATCTAAAACTTCTGTGACACCCAAAAGGGTTTTAATGGCAGACGTTCAATCCAACCTTTTCCTGTGACGTGGGCCATCTGAGTTCCAAATATGGCTCACTTTAGGGGGCCCACTGTCCCAAAGGGGACCTACCCAATGCACGGTGTTGATGTGCAACACATAACGTGGTGGGGCCCACGGCTGGGACCCATGGTCCCTGCCCGCCCAGCGTCCAGGACGCTATTGCGTTTTCTAGTGTCAGTGGCAGCAGCAGGCGCTGCTGCCTATGTTATTTTTATTTTTTAATTAGAAATCTTGCGGGTTTTCCCCTGCGGGGCCTGCATCAGGTGAATCCACTTCAGTCATTGCATTTCATGGCTCAAGACCGACCAAACAAGCCCAATATTCAGTACGTTTTGGCTCAAGGTGGGTCCTAGTCGATTTTTAACAGTAAAAATCAATATTTTCTATGCTATGGCCCGCTAGGAAATCGAAATGGGCTCATATTTTGGCTCAACGCCTCAAATGAGCTGGGGAATGGAATGGACGGCATGGATTTGATTTATACATTAAGGTGGGGCCTACATGAGTGGTCCACCCAAGTCCTTTGAACGAAGTTGATATTTTTGTGGTTTGCACATCAGTGCACCACACCGTTAATTCACCTTGAGGCCATGTCCAGCGTCCTTGGACGCTGGACGGCCTGGTTATAACACAGACATCATGGTGGGTCCCACGTGGACATGGCCCACCTGTTCGGATCAACCTGATGTTTGTGTTCTTCCCACCCATCCAGGCCCGCTAACGGGTTGGATGGAGCAGATCCATCACATCCATCAGATGGGTCCCACATGAAGGTGAATGGCTTGGATAATATATGCTTCATGGTGGGACACACACACACACCAATTGGGCCACACACCCCTTCGTCGTCATCATCATACAAAGAGAGAGAGAGAGAGAGAGAGACGGTGATAGAGGGACCCCGCCACTATGGGCCCCTCATGAATACATCACATACATCAAAATGGGTCCCACCAACAAGTGGGCCCTAAAATAAGAATTAACGGTGGATCACCCACCTATTGTACTCCTCCTTGATTCCTTGGACTCCTATGCTCTTTGCCTTCACTTTTGATGGTGGTTGATGGAGTTTTGATGGTGAGGATGAGAGATGAGAGGTTGGGCCACACTTGTTGATTTGGGAGAGCTTGGGAGGGCTTGGACATGTAGTATTTGGGTTGCTTGGGAGATTTTTGAGAAATGAGAGAAAGGGAGAAAAATGATAGATAAAAGGATGGATGGAGTGGTGGGTGTAAGGAAAGGAGATGGGGAAGCATGGGCTTAGTTGAAAATTGTGTAAAAGAGGGATGGTGAGGGGAGAGAGAGGGTTGACTTGTGGGAAAAGAAGGAGTGGGTTGGTTGTACTTGGGGTAAGGCGGTGTACTTGACCTACTTTGATGGGACATGTTGTAGAGATTCCCTCGAAATTTGTAACACGCGGCGTTTCTTCGGAATGAACGCGGACCCACATCTCCTGGCCTAGGTATCGGTTTGGTGCACGAGTCGCAGCGTTGGAACCGCAGCGACGGCACGGTCGCTAGGGTACAAGTTTCGGGTCGAGCCGACTTTAGTATGCAGGACTCGGCTTAAGATCGCGCGCAAATGTCGGATACAGGTCGAGGGTTGTCAGAATTCGACCAGGAGGACCGCGGAAACCTACGGAACGGTACGGACTAGGATACGGGTCTTACATCATCCCTTTATGGTAAGGCCGTGAAAAAACTAAACGGTACCATAGGGGTCTCTTCTGATGCACTGCTTACGAGAGGCATGAATACTGAGCGAGATACATGATCTTCAAGGTTGAGATCCAAATTCAAGGGCAAGGGCAAAGACAAGTTAAAGTACTGAAACTGTGAGATTACTGGACACATGAAGAAGGATTGTACAAATCTTAAGTCAAAGAAAGAAAACTCAAAGGCTTCTTCCAAGGAGGCCAATATTGTCACTCTGAATCTGATAAAGAGACAAGCACAAATGATGTGTTGTCTGTGTCTATGATCGGACACTTGTACGATGATCGTAGAGACGAGTAGATTCTTGACACACGAGCATCATATTACATGACTCCTCATCAGAGTCGGTTCGTAGTTATAAAGAGTGCAATGGTGGACAAGTCTTTATGAGCAATGACAATGCCTGTAACGTTATGGCTATTAGTACGGTACGTATCAAAATATTTGATGAGATGGATTGTACCTTGACTGATGTCAGGCACATTCCTGATATGAAGAAGAGTTTGATTCTCCCGGTGCACTCGAAGCGATAGGGTGCAAGTTCACCTGTCTTAATGATGTCCTTAAAGTTTCAAAAGGGACACTCGTGGTTATAAGAGTGCAGAGGCATGGAAACCTTTACAGGTTGATTAGAAGCACTTCAGTAGGTGGAGCGGCAATGACTGTTGCGGATTCCACATTTGCATGTATGTGCCATGCTCGTCTGGGCCACATGAGCGAGCGGGGCATGAAAGTACTTTCTGATTGTTGTTTGATTTCAACTTTTAAGAATTCTGATTTATATATATGCAAGCATTGTATATATGGTAAACAATTTAAATTATTCTTTAAATATGAAAAACATGTATGTGAGAGAGTGCTTGATTATGTGCACTATGACGTATGGGGTCATCGCCAGAGGTTTCCGTTAGAGGGTCGTCATAGTTTGTCTCATTCATTGACGACTATTCCCAGAAGTTTGGGTTTACTTCCTAAAACATAAATTCAAAGTCTTCACCACATTCAGACAATGGAAGGTAGGTAGAAAAACAGTTACAGTGAAAAATAAAGGTTTTAAGGACTGATAATGGTGGTGGGTTCACTTCTACTAAGTTTAATGAATATTGTAAAGATAAAGGGATCATTAGGCACAACATAGAGCGCCACACACCCGAACAAAATGTTGTGGCTAAACGGATGAATTGAACTCTCTTGGAAAGGGCCTGATGCATGTTAAGTAATGTTGTGTTGGGCAATGACCTATGGACTGAGGCGTTAACACGGGTTGCTATTTGGTGAACCAATCTCATTCTACGACAATTGATTGTAAGATCTCAGAGGAAGTATGGAGTGGTCATAAGATGGACTACTCAGATTTGCGCACATTTAGTTGTAAGGATTACTCTCACGTACCGTCAGTTGAGAGAGATAAGCTAGAACATAGAGCCAAAAAGTACATCTTTGTTGGATATGGTGTTGGTGTGAAAGGTTACAGGTTATACGATAAGGTCACACACAATGTCATTACTAGTTGTGACGTCAGATTCGATGAAAGCTCCATATTCCATAAGAATGATCAGGAGGAGAAAAATGTAACACCCCATACTTTTCAGTACTCGTGTGTTACCGTATAACCAAACTTAGGATAAAATACAAGTCAGGCTTAAGTGGACATTCACGTTCGTCCTAGCCTAAATCCAACCGTCGAATATAGTCCCAACCCATACATCAAGCTACCTATCCATCGATTCCCAAGATGGATCATCATACTACTAAAGAGACCTATTTTCCTAGGATCCCAACTACATTGACGGACAAATCTAGCTGAACTACGAATTTACAGTCCTGAATCACGAAATCCACCGTTCACCAAGCTTACAACGTCCCCAAGGACAATCTATCACTTGAAAACATTTTTAAGATCCTAAGGGATTTTGATAATTAAAATCAGTCAATCCAATCGTTGGAATATTTGAATGCTTAGTAAATCGTGGTTTGGTAATTAGAGATTCACGTGGTATGGCTCACTTTAAATACAAAGCAACCCTAATGTTAAGGTATGTAGCAAAATAATGCATGACGAAGTAGTCTCACATCCTATAGATAGATATAATAATAAATAAATAAAGATAAATAAATAACAACGTATATGTAATAATGATTAAATATTTAATAGCATAAAAGCATGAGATGGATAGTCCCAATAATCTACAGGCTAGGACCCACAACATGATAGAATGCACACATGTGTGAAAGTAATAATCAAGTGAAGTAAACAATGATAGAAGTAATAATGAAATTAATATTAATGTTAATATGTGATTAGTAATATGCTATGAGAGTCTTAAAAATGACCCATTAGGACCTTTGGACAGTTGGTGCTCGAACTGGAATTGATCCGACCGTCGAATCAACGTAGTCGACACTAAAAGGATGTAAATCAAGTTGCGGGCCCCACCTGGACCTTGAAATTGCTCCATCTTTGGTCGAGGGCTATGATAGGGCCCACCAAGTGGAATGGGCGAAGTGGATTTATCACAAACATCATGGTGGACCCCACCTCAAAGCGTGCGTGCACAAAAGTAATGTACACCGCTGTGCACCAATCAAAGAGAACCGATCAAAGCATGTTGACCGAAAATTCTTTAAACAATGAGATTTCCCTCTCTTTCTGTTTTGCAAATAGCAGACGGACGTGCATCTGTGTTTGTGATCAACGGCCCACATACCCTGTTCATCTGGAAAATCCAAACCGTCGATCATGTCAAGAAGTTCATTCTAACCAAAACCATGTCTTCCATACGCATTCGTGCAACCACACGTGCACACAAATGCCGGCGCAAACAGGACCGAGAAACATAAAGTCTCCAAAAAAGGAAATTGTCCATTGCCAGCTGAGCAATCCGCGTGCACCCTCATCCTCGGATCTCAGCCGTCCATCCTAGAATAATCCTAGCCTCACGATTCGTAGCAAATGCATTAGGGCTTCCAAAGAAAAAAAAAGGGGGGGGGGGGGATCGACCGCAATCTTCTTCCCTCCAACCTATCAATGAAACTCCATTGGTGCTTCAACTTGAAGCATCCCCTAGCTCTATCCCACCAAGTCAGACCGTCCAATGCACTCGGATCTGAGAAAAATGCCCCATATTGAGATCTGCCATTAATGGCCGATCCTCTTCCTCGGCAAACCACGGTTCCTGATTCGCTATGGGCCACGTTCTGATGCGGCTGGGGTGATTAGAATGAAGAAAATAAGGAGAAAAGAGAAGGAAGATACAAAGTAAAAAAGAATAAGAAAGAAAGAAAGAAGAAAGAATCAGAGAGAGGGAGAGGCTGCCCTGTTCGGCAGCGGCTCGAACCGAGTCAAGTTTTGGGGTGCACCGGCTCGCTGGACTGATTAAACCACCAGTGATTTGCTGGTCGTTCTTAGGGAAGAAGCAAGAAGGAAAGAAGGAGAAATGAAGAGAGAAAGGGAAGGTGGGTGCTCTGTTTCACAGCTCGAATTGAGCCAAGTTCGGGCCGAGTTGTGCTCGCGACTCAGGCCGAAACTGTACCCAATCCGATGCGCTTGGATCTATCTGAGTTCCGCCACTCGTTGTCCCATGATCCAGCATACTCAAAGCTAGTTTGGGAATCCAACAAGGAAAGAAAAAAAAAGGGGGGGGCGAGAGAGAAGAAGAATAGAAAGAAAGTTCGGGTGGTGGAGTTGCACCACATTATAGTCAGCGGACCGAGTCGCTGACTCGGTTCAAGTTTATGGCAGGCCTGTAAGACCTGTACCCTAGTCCGTACCGTTTCGTATGCGTCCGTGATCCTTCCGGTAGAATTTCGGCAATTCTCGACCCGTATCCGACGTTACGCATGATCTTAAGTAGAGTCCTGCCTACCGAAGGCAGCTCGATCCAAAACTCGTACCTTGGCGACCGCGCCGTCGCCACGGTTCCAACGCCGCAACTCGCGCACTGATCCGATACCCAGGGTAGAAGATGTCGGTCTACGTGCATTCCGAAGAAACGCTGCGTGTTACAAATTTCGAGGGAATCTCTACGAGATGTCCCATCAATCAATGTCAAGTACAACCATACCTCAAGTACAAGCCCCACCCCTCCTTTTTCCCTCAAGTCAACTCTCTTTCCACCTCACCATCTCCCTTTACAAAAATTTCAACCATAACCATACACCTCTTTCACCAATTTTCAAACCAAACCATACCCATCCATCTCCCATCCTTACAAACACCACTCTATCCATCCCTTTAATCCCATCATTTCTCTCTCTCCCTTATTTCTCAAAAACACTCTCCCAAGCAACTAAGAACCTCAAACGTCCAGGCCTCCCCAACTCTCCCAAAGGCTAAGTGTGGCCCACCCTCTCATCTCTCATCCCCACCATCAAGTCTTCATCATCCACCGTTAAATGCTAAGCATAGGTGCATGCAAACCTAAGGGAGCAAGGAGAAGGCCGAGAGGTGGGTGATCCACCATTGAAATCTTATCTTTAGGGCCCACTTGTTGGTGGGACCCATTTGATGTATGTGATTTAACCAAGAGGGGCCCATAGTGGCGGGATCCCTCTCTCTCTCTCTCTCTCTCTCTCTCTCTCTCTCTCTCTCTCTCTCTCTCTCCCCTTTTCCTCTCCCTAGAATGTAGTGGGCCCCATCAAATTGTGTTAAATATACTCCATTCATCTGACAGTGTGGCCCATCACATTTTAGGGAAATCCCACCCGTTAGACTAAAATACATGTGGTATATTCATATTATATTAATATATAAATATATAGATATATATATATATATACTTATTGGTGGGCCACGTACATGTGGGACCCACCATGATTCTGTGTTTATCCACGCCATCCAGCGTCCGTGGACGCTGGACCTGAGGTTGGCTAACCTGGAGTGTGTGTACTGACATGGGATTGTACTAACGTGCTGGCCAAATAAAGGGAATGGTGGGCCACTCATGCAAGTCCCACCCTGATGTATGCACTTAATCCAAGCCGTCCATCCTTTTTCTCAAATCATTTTAGGCGTTGAGCCGAAAAATGAGGCTGATTTGGGTTCCTGGCGGGTCGTAATATAGGAAACAGTGTTTCTACCATTGAAATATTCCCTGGCGTTTTTGTACATCAAAAACTATCCAATATTGGACTTGATAGGTTGGTATTGGGCCGTAGGGACCAATGGCTGGGCCAGATTTGTTTGAGGCGGGCCCACCTACCGAAAACCATGGAAAAATGTTTTTCAAAAAAAAAAAAAAACAGCAGCAGCCCCTGCTGCTGCTGACAGCAGGCACAGGCATCGCCTGCGGCTGTCAGTAGGCGGGCAGACCGGTGGCTGGGCCTCACGGCTCCAGCTGTGGGCCCCCACAGTGATGCGTTTCGATCATCAGCACCGTGCATTGGGTGGGCCTCACCCCTGGCTACGGGTCACCCAAAAATCAGCCGTATAAGGAACTCAGGTGGGCCACACCGTCTAAAATCATGTGAAGACATGCCTAAAACATATAAAATCACTTGGTGGGGCCTACCTGAAATTTGCATGTGGCTGAAACTTGGTCTGAACCCTTAACCAAGTGGGACGCACATAATGGGTGGACTGGATTTGTGAACCACATCTCGGTGGGCCCTACCCTGGTCCACGTGACCTTTTGAATGGGCTTGATGGCAATAAACGTCACCGTGGGCCCCTGGTCCACATGACCATATGAACAGGTGGGGTGGCAAATAAATATCACGGTGGGCTCCAAGCCCACCCCAGGTCCAGGCGACCTTATGAACAGATTGGATGAAAAATAAACATTATGGTGGGCCCTGGCCCACGTGTTCTCATGAACAGTTTGAATGGCAAATAAACGTTGCAGTGGGCCCTACCCAAGGTCCACGTGACCTTATGAATAGGTTGGATTGAAAATAAATATTACAGTGGGCTCTAGGCCCATGTGACCCTATGAGTAGTTTGGATGAAAAATAAACATTTTGTTGGGCCCTATGTTTGAATGGAAAATAAACATCATGTTGGGCCCCAGTTTGAATGGAAAATAAACATCATGTTGGGCCCTAGGTTGGGTGGAAAATAAACATTATGGTGGGTCCTACTTAGGACCCACTATGTATGTATTATGTCCACACCTTACATCAGTGTGGATCTCCACCATGGAGTATGTAATTTATCTATGCTTTCCATCCCTATGGGACCTACCATGATGCATGAGTTTCATTCAAACCATCCAAACATTTTGAAAATATTTTAAGGCCATTGTTGAGGCCCATCTTAATGTATTTGTGGCCCGCCCACTAAGGCCCACTTTGATATATATGAGACCATGGTTTGAGGCCCATTCGTTGTATTGGAGGCCCATGAGTCGAGGCCCAATAGGATGTACATGAGGCCCTTTGTTACGTGATTTCACCATGGTTTATGTGTTAACTCTTATGGTGGGCTATGCCTTGGGAACAATGATGGTTTGATGTCCACATTGTATGGATGATGTTGGTTAAATGGTCTGCATTGTCACTCTCCCTAAGGCCCACTAATAGGCCCATATTGTAGTGAGTAGGCCGTGTAGGCCCATATCCGTTATGCACAAGCCCATCACTATATAACATGTTTAAGTATATGTAACGCCCTGAAAATCGGGGGTCGAGCATAAACTCAACTCCCGAGTTCCAACGCATCACTTATGCAACAAAATGAATGATGATTGAATGTTGTCTGTATTAGTGCATTGAACATGAGTGAGATTAAGCCAAAACAGCATATCATACTCCGGAGACAGTTAAATTACAAGCGAAAGACTGTGATAGATATATAAAATATAAAAACTATAGTAAGTCTCCAGAGTGTGATAAGGTTACCAGGTTAAAGAATTACAAGTACAATTCAAATGATACCAAATGTGTAGTCTCATCTAGTCAACATTCCTGTAACCCCGTCGATCAGGACACGGCTCACATGAAGCCGTCAGCATACAGCATATACGAACAAGCATCATTGTCATCATAAGGTCCGGCTCCGCCTCAGGAGTAGCGTCGCCATCTGCAATCAGACAAAGTCTGGTGGGTGTTGGGAACACTGTCCCGTAACGTGGGAGTGAGTGATCAACTCAGTGGAATAATAAAGCATAGGTTAACATGTTATCAAAACAGTCAAGCAGTAATGATAAAGCAGTACAATCAAACACTCCTAACTACTCTTATTAATGCAAGTATGAATGCAGTCATGAATTATGCCCTCACCACATACTCCCTCATGCGACACCATCTTACATTTGCAGTATGCTTGCATTCCTCAGTGCTCCACATCTTCCAGGCACATGCAATGCGATGATGAGCATGATTACCGAGTTGTTATTAGTCTATTTCAAACAGCAAGATTGGAAAACTAAGGTACCTCCCTTATATCATTCCCAAACAAGGATCCTGTCTAGGGTCGTCACTCCTAGTTAGTCTCATACGATATTATGGTTTGAGAGGCATCGTGAAGGCATCACAAAGGGCTCATCACCCGTCAGCACGGATACAAATCTCACCGTATGCAGCTCAATTGCTGGTAGTCAGCTCGAATACGGGTCTCACCATACTCGGCTCAATCGCTGGCTGTCAGCTCGAATACAGGTCTCACCGTACTCGGCTCAACTCATGCTCTAGTTGCTGTGAAGGGCTCATCGCCAATCACAGACTTTAGAGTATGCTCGAAGACACTACGAAGGGCTCATCGCCCATCAGCACGAATACAGGTCTCACCGTATTCGGCTCTCGCCGTAGGTGTCGATAGCTCGAATACAGTGTCCCATACCACCGTATTCAACTCACGAGTCTGGTTGCTCAATGGTCACTATGGGGAGGCACGTGGCCCCAGCGTAGGCCGACAGCTCGACCACGGTGTCCCATACCACCATGCCCGGCTCATGAGTCTTAGCGGATCGAGGTACCATGGTTAACGGGATTCCACTGGTAAGTTTGGTACCCTAGGTTCAAGCAGTAGCGCCCAAACATGGTGAACATACATTAGACATATCAGGTTACTTGACGAGCCTGACTAGCTCGAGCACACAATCAACTGAACGACATGAAGTGCATAAGCATTTCGCATGGCCTAACCACTGTCGCCCACCGAAGTACGACTCGGGTTCGTCAGACACATCTCTCGTAGCGACCGAATCTCAACCACGAATTCAGTTTCATTGCCGATTTCCTGGACTATACAATAGCCCCAAATACAATCAATTACAGAACAGTTAAAGCAGTAATGGATCAAGATTTCAAATCATACAATCAAATATCCAATATTGTCCGATTAGGGCTGTCAGGGCTGTTGCACGCACTCGTTGCACCACTCCCCCATCACCCTTCACGGATTTTATGGAATACAACTTAAACATGTGAAGTAATCAGAGCAGAATTAAATAAACAAGTAATTCAAATATATTAGCAAGCATGTTATAAAACACAATGCAAACAGGAAATCCAAACACATACATTTCATAAAACAGTAAGTGATTAAACTAAATAACTTACACGAAGGAAGTCATACACATCACTAAGGTAATTGAGAAACCTATCTCAACATCGTTATACATTACAATTTACTAACTATTACTCATTCAGACATTTCAACAAACACTTTAAACTACATACATCAACATTCATGACATATGTTGATCACATAGGTATAAGGTCAAATCCTTTCACTAGGGAGCTGCCCCATGGATAACACGCGAGCACCCACGACGGATAGTCATGGCAAGCAGGAATCCAAGTTCCATATTCATTCAGTCATTTCCACAAACACTTAGGCCACACATTTTAATATATATATATATAGTGTATATTGGCCGTGGCGTGATTTAGGGCAAATCCTTTCGTCAAAGGGGTATCGCCAATACAATAATCATATATCCATGACAATTAGTCATGGCGAGCACGAATGAGAATTCTATACTCATTCAGTCATTTTCACAAACACTTAGAATACACTCTTTTCAACATACATAGTGTGCATTAGCAAAACATGTATTAGGGCGAGTCCTTTCGCCAAACAAGTATTTTATCCATATATAATATATCAATACAGCAAATAATCATGGCAAACACATTTCCAAAATTTATACGTATACGGTACTTTCTACAAATATCTAGAGTATGTAAAATTCCATATTCTTCATCTTTAATCGAAACGGAAAACATACAACACTTTGTACATGTGCAATTGCATGCAAATCATGAATCTATCATTATCTGACATTGAAAGCGTTGAAAACGTCCGCACCTTTTTTCGTAGAATCGTAACGGAGTCGATAGAATTGCTAAGTTTCTGTATACGGCAGTTTGGTATCCTATAGAATGAAATAGGTTAGCTATTTCATAACCTACAACTATTAAAACCCCAAAACAGATTAGGGTTAGGGTTAGGGTTTCTTACCTAGAAATGACGCCGAAATCACCGGGAAAGCGATTAGAAGAAAGTGGTTAAGCACATATAGCAGCAGGGAAGCAAGGCAGGGAGATGCTCCCACTACACCCACACTTTCTCTCTCTTTTCTCTCTTCTCTCTCCTAGGTTTTCTCCCAAATTCGTATGGTCTGAATGAGAGAGGTTTTAAGGTCCTTATATAGGCTAAAAACTCACCGAAATAGACTCCAGGTCAAAATATACTTAGGTTATAACCAAACCGGGTCAGTTTCAGCTCAACGGAGGACTTCTGACGGGCCCCCTTAAGCCAAAGGTCGGACTTAAGCTCACTGACATTGGATCTAGGTTTGACTAAGTTTTCGTTTCAGTTGGATTCCCAGATCACACGTGACGGACCAGTTTCAGTTCAACAATCAGCGGATCTCGATCGGAGATTCCGAGTACATGGACATGTGTATGAAATTTTTCCTGATTCGAGGATGTATTTGGGTCAGATTCTGACGGTCAGGTTGCTCAATACTGATCCGCAAGCGAGACGTGCCAGATTTCATAAATTCATATTTTATTTTGAATTAATTTCACATTTCTCACACTCTTCACTCTGAGCTCAAGCGAATAGTGCTGGGACACTATCTGGATTTGATTTCCGAGATGGTTGTCAAGCCCAGCAAGGCAGTCCTAATTCCTTAACTTCGTGTTAATTGGACTTCCGACGTGTGGTCCAGATCTGATACGGAGTTTCGTGATGCTCCCGAGAGCAGACGGGTAATGAGATTGATCCTGAATTTTAGGGTAATGTAACGTCAACGAATCTATAAGTTTTAGGTCTTGTAGATCGTATTTAAAGTGATTGGTACTAATTTCACAGGTACTCTAGTTTAACACTGGCTAATTCTCGCCTCATTTCTAAAGGATTTAGTCCTAAGTAATTTCTGTCTGAGGTGGTACCTGAGCCTTTGTAGTTTGTATATAAAGTGATCCAAGTTATACTACTTAGGTAGTTTAAGATAGCGTCTAGGGTGAAAGTACTTAGAAAAATTGAAAGAACAAGGTGGTGAGGGTGGGATTTGTGAAGGAAATGGGTTAAGAAGCGATTTTAGACTGTGGGATTGAGTTCTGACAAGTTAATAAGGTGTTAAGATCGACCCATTGCCTAAAGACGTCTTATTCCATGTTGGCAAAAATCTGGGATGTTACAGTATAGATACATGATTCATGATCATACGCATCATATGTATGCTTGGTATGAGGAGTGACTGATCATAGCATATGCCTTCAGGCAGACTGTTTACGGGCTCCCTGATAAGCAGAGTTGTCTACATGAGTGCGTGCCTCATGCAAGATGGTTGCATGACTGATAGTGTGATACATGCACTTGCATTTGTGTGATTGTGATATGCCCTAGCGACATCAGGGCCATAGCCTCCACAAACACACCGTGGGTGGCTGGTTGGATACCGAAAACCGTGTTTTAAGCAATTGGGGCGTCATAGATGTCCTTGGGTGAAAGTCCCTGAACCTGATGGTACCAGAGGATGACTCCAACGTCGAGACCGAGTGGATATATAAGCGCATGAGGGTCGAATACCAAGAGGCCGCGTCTCCCACTGTGTCGTGGTCGGTTGGAAAGGGGTGTGGCCTTACTCGCCCGAGAGTAGGGGTCATTACTAGGCTGAGTTTGACCAGCTCGAAAATGGGTTCGCTATCGACTTGCCAGATAGATGTTGGCAGACTATTGGCCAGGCGGATAGTGAGGTTTCTTACGCTCACTTGGACTGTGCTGCTAGGAGAGAGACAGTGTCATTTAGAGTGTACTGAACCTCGGTGATTATCCAGACTGAGAACCGTACTGATTTGATGCTCTAGTGAGGAGCTGCATTGGTACGTGGATTGGCATGCTTGACTTACATTATGCATCACATGGCCTTAACATGGCTGATAGTGTTCATATCTTGCACCGCATAGCCTTGGTACGGCTGACTGCATTCATATACTCATCAGCATGTTTCCGCATTACTCTGACTTTGCATTCTGAGCACGCTTATATTGCGCACACACTTACACCACCCTCTAAGCTTTCTATAAGCTTATACATGATTGATGCGTGCAGGTGACACCAGGACGCAGCCGTAGTCTCGCCGCAGTTGGAGCGTGCAACCGAGCTTTTGGAGTTTTTGTCATTTTCAGTATATTGTATTTCCCTTTCATACGCCTTGTACTCAAAAGTTTTTTATCATAGTGGATTTTGTGATGGTGTTCTTGTGGTTATTGTTCGTGGGTTATGCTTTTGGTTATGCTCATTACAAATCGAATCAAATTGATTATTAGAAACCCTCCTTGTAGCATCCCAGGATCGGAACCTGGTATATGGGTGCCGGGAGCCGAGAATGGGGTACTACGGAGGTTGTCGGCGCCGGATTCGACGATCAGAAATTTTGTGAGCCCGATTTCAGAGTTCGGGGCGTGACAAGGCCAGGGTTGGTCCTGCTGCTGCTAGGCAAGGAAAGAGAGCAGGGAAGAGAGTGAGAAAGGAAAGGGAAAAGGAAGAAAAGAGAAAGAAGAAGGAAGGAAAAAGAAAAGGAGAGAGGGGGTTTGAGCGTGAGTCGACTCGCTATCGAGTCCATCCCAACTCAGGGCAAGTTGGGCGTCCATTGCTGGACTTCCAGCAGGAGAATGAATGAGGAGATAGGGAGAAAGAAAAGGAGAAGGAGAAGAAAGAAAAGAAGAGAAGCTAGAGAGAGAGAGAGAGAGAGAGTCGGGTCAACTCGGTTTCTCACCGAGTCAGCCTGTAGGCCCATTGGCTGGGTTGAGCCCGGGGGCCGCTGGACCTCTCTAAGTAAGGAGAGAGAGAGAGAGAGAGAGAGAGAGAGAGAGAGAGAGAGAGGAAAGGTGGACGGTTAAGAGGAGTCGAAACAACTTGACTCGAACCGAGTCCTCAAGGTGAGTAATTTCATCTCTTTTCATCAACCAGATTCGTCAGTAGTTACTTTTGTTGTTAATAAGATCATCATTATTTTCTATCTGTTGCAACGATTAGTGCTACTTTAATATCATCGGCTAGAAATTTTAATTAATATTACAATGTATTAAGTAGTGTTGTTGTTATTATTATCATCAATTATAATCCTATTACTAATCATCATCATCATTAGTGTTACTATAATTATTGCAATTATTAAATATGGCTAACCATTAGTAGGTTAAGTATGCTAGAATTAATTATTATAAACAAATTACAACCATTGGATGTTAAATATTAGTATATACTTGTCATTCCTAAATATTATCATTTATAATAGATCGCACCATTTATTACCATCATAATGGTCATTATTATTATGATAGTTAATATTGATTTCATCGTTAATGTTAATGACAGTTTTGTGATTGACATTGCGATCAATCATACATCAATTGGCATTTAAATCCTAAATATCTAAACTTGGAATTAAACTCTAGGGTAAAGCTCTAAACCTAAGTAACCCAAACCTTAATATGGATGGTAGGTAAAGGTCCCATAGATAACTTAATTGAGATCCTAATGTTAAACGTAGACGTAGATAGTATGTAAACTTGGATCTAACCATGCAGTTCGCAATTCATGGTAAGACTTGATTCTTAAGGTGCGCGCGCTCCCTAGCAACGCTAGCTAGTGAAACGGGTTGTAAGGTAATGACTTCTTCCCCTTGAGCTTTCCATTTTCCCATTAGCTTAAGTTATAGTTTTATTTTAATTTATAATTGACATCTCTATTTCATAGTCACATGTGTTAATTATTGGAATTGAATTGCTACATTATATGCTTAATATTTATCGTGCATATTTATTCATGCTTGTGAATTATTTGTAGATTGCTTATGGAACTTAAACTGGTACATCAGGGGGAAACCCCCACCTATATATGTACACCCATACTTAGGATGTAACCCGACTAGCTGTAATTGTAATGGACCTTCGGCATAGTGGTTATTAAATGGTGGTTTAAATTGACCATTGATGTGGGTCTACCATCCAGGGTTGTTGTGTCCAATGGTTTTCAAGGATGGTTTTTTATCGCATGGTTTTGATACTCGCCCTATGTGGCCTATTTTGATAATTGTCTTATGTCGCTTGTTTTGATATCGCTCTATATGGCTTTGTTCTGGTATTTTTCCTATATGGGTTCGATGTTTTATACTGTGCAACCATGCGATGGTAAGCCCCATATACTGTAATATGATTGGCCACTAGTCGACAGGTTTCCATTAAACATCCTAAGATGGTAATCTCATGAGCCGGCCTACGCTGATGATAAGCCCGCGTAGTGACCTTGAGCTTATTTAAATTGGCTGATTGTAACTAGACTAATAATGATTTGGCTAATCATGCATCTATAGCATATTGGCGATGACGGGTGGCTAATTTTGGATGCTTAGCACGTGCCCTTAGAATCTTCAGAGTATCGTTTCGCTAGCTCCCAGACCACCGACTATCGATCTATTGTTCCGACTGGATGATTTTTCCAGGTCGATGATTTGCATGGGTAACAGCCCACTGTCTGTACGGATGAATATCCCCGGGGTGAAGATTGCATTCACGCATCCATGCATCTAATAAGACCTACATCATGTATTATTTTATATATTTTGTTTTATAACTATGCTTACATAATGTGACGGTGTGTAATCTTGAGGGGAGTTCACACTGAGTTGGCCACTCATCCATCAAATAAATATAACCGTACAGGTAGCACAGGTGGCTTAAGTGATTTTCAGGTTCGAGCCGATGAGGAGTCAGGTTCAAGTGTCAGGGTTGCATGACTGTATCTGCCTTGAGAAGCTGAGAGGCCTTGCGGCTCAAATTTACTTGCATTATACTATTTCTCATGTATTGGATCATGTAATTCTTGTATTTGTTAATTTTAGAGAAATTGGTTTATATAAGTCATTATGGGCAACCTCTTGTATATTCTAAATGAAATTTGAAATTTCATTTTATACTTGTCCATTTTACGCTCATCTGCTTACTCTGATGAAAGAAAAAAAATATACTCGAATTTGGCCATCCTTTAAGGTTAACACTTGGGTTTTTGGGAAACGAGTCATATACTCGGGTCTTGAAAACACGGGGCGTTACAAAAAAGGAACCTGAAAGGTTGGTCGTAGACATCCAAATTAATACAGATGATACTCAAGCAGAAACAAGTATGCATACAGAGGTACATGAGTAGGTGGAGCAGCAACCTGTGAGAAAAAACCTATCCTGAAATCGCAGGTTACCGACAAGATATATGAACGACTCTAATATCGCATATGCTCTCATTACAGACGAGGGAGATCCGTATACTATTTAGGAGGATCTTGATGAGCCTGATGCAAAAAAGTTGAAGGCGGCTATGGACGGTGAGATGGACTCGTTATACAAGAACAACACATGAGAGCTGGTGGAGCTTCTAGTAGGCCGAAAAGTGATCGGATGCAAGTGGTTATTCAAAAGGAAACATGATAGATACAAAATAAGGTTGATATCGAAAGGTTACGCTCAGAGAAAAGGCATCGACTTCACAGAGATTTTCGCATCGGTGGTTAAGCAAGTATCCATCAGATTCGTGTTGGCACTGGTTACCCAATACGATCTCGAGCTGGAACAGATGGATGTGAGGATTGCATTCCTACACAGGGAATTGGAAGAGCAGATCTACATGAAGCAACCAAAAGGTACGAAGTTAGATGGGAAGAGAACAAGGTTTATAGGTTCATGAGGTCGTTATACGGTCTCACACACTCTCCTAGGAAGTGGTATTAAAAAATTTTGATTCTTTCATGTTGAGTCAAAATTTTACTAGGAGTGAATACGATTACTGTGTCTATTACAAGACATTGAGTGATGACAAGTTCATTATCCTGGTATGGTATGTTGATGATATGTTGATCGTTAGTCATAACATGTCTGATATTGATGTACTGAAGACTCAATTATCAAGGACATTCGAGATAAAAGATCTAGGGGCTGCAAAGAGGGTTCTCGGCATAAATATTCATAGAGACAGGAAGAGGAGCAGAGTTTAGTTATCTCAGGCAGATTATCTTGAGAAGGTATTGATCAAGTATGGGATGGATAAGGAAAAGTAAGTTAGCGTTCTTGTGTCATCGAGGATTGTCATTTTTCAATGACATCGAGGATTGTTCGATGACATCGAAGGTATGTTTGATGTCATCGAAGATGGGTCGAGCAATCGAAGATTTTTGGAATATCCATGTGTTTATCTCTAGTTTGATTTAGCGGTTTTTCAATGCCATTGAAGTAGCTTCGATGTCATTGAAGCTTAATTGTTGATGACATCGAAGGGTGTTCGATGACATCAAACTGTTTCGCGCGGATTTTCACAAATTCGCCGGATCTATGAAATTTGTTTCCAATTTCATTTGGGATTCTTTCATAGCTTATAAATATGGGTGTAAACGGGACTGAGAGGTATTTCAAGGGTTTCAAATTCATTCAAGGGTTTCAAAGGGTGTATAAAGGGTGAGATTCGAGGTTATTCAAATCAGGTAATCTCTTTCTCTTTGTAATTTCTGCTTTTATAGGGATATCTGTCGCTTTATGCAATGGTTTTTTCTCGAAAGGGTTTTTCCACATTAAAATCTCTGTGTTCTTTTCGTGTTTGCTTGGTACAATTGGATTACTATCCTAGATTCATCTTTGTGTGCTTCCACGGTCCCCCTAACATTAAACAGTATTCTAACGAAGTCAAGATGGCCCGTAGAAGAAGTCATAATATCACATTAAAATTACAAGAGGAAATATGTATCAAAGAGGGAGGGAAAAAACGCATACTTGAAGATAGGTGTAAGGTGCATTACAATGTCGCTACAAGTTAATATTTGCATCTTATTGATCCTTAAATCAATTTGCAAGAGGGTAATGGTAAATTTCTCTTCCTGAATTGGAGAAATTTAGGCTTCGGCTTGTAAAATTGAAAATTGTATCTTAAACATCTACAACATATAACTTTGACTCTCTCTCTCTCTCTCTCTCTCTCTCTCTCTCTCTCTCTCTCTCTCTCTCTCTCTCAACAATATCTACAAAAAATTTAAATAATCTTAAAACAATAATAATAAACTTAGGAAAGATTTGACAAAAGAATAAGCAGACTAGAGAGAGTAGATTGGAGTTTTTCCGGATCAACCCAAAGTTAGATTTTCAGATACATAGAAAAGACACTTGGAAGCTCTTTCAAAAGTAGACTGACACAAGGATGAACGTGATGAGGATAACTACTCCGAATCCACGGAGCTTCTCTGGACTCCTCACAGAGACTTCTCGAATCCACGAGGAAAGAAAACAGAAAATATAAATAAATTCTAAGAAATTCGAAATTGATTAATTGATGACTAAAAACGAGTTCACAACCCTGTAAATAGGGGTACCAAGCAATGGGAAAGAAATCAGAATCAAACTACAACTAAAACTCCTAAAATCAGCGACTTACTATAAATAGTAAACTTACTATTTATAGACGGTCGTGATGTCTACTAGTGCGCAAGGTTTTCGGCCAAAAATAGTAAGTGTCCTATTTGGCTTCACCAAACCGTTCCCCTAATTATTCTAAGCTCTTTTCACGTTGGACGCAACTCTTAAAGCCCGGCGGATGAAGAGTTATAATCAAACTAAAACTTACTATTTATAGTAAAAACGAAATTAAAACAGGGAAACGACCGTCGATCCAGGGGTTTTCGCAATTCCGAGTTGCGCGACTCGGCGTATCAGGGTTGGTTAGCTAAAGTAGCTCATTCTTCCCCAAAAACAGATATTTTACGTCAGGTAACTCATTCCGGATTGTAAGATACGCCCGATCTAAGGTCCGACAGGTCCGGATCACTTCTGTCGTCGACCGGGCCTTTTCTGATCCATCTTGGCCATGAAGCTGTCCGCGACCCACTCTACATCATAGACTTAACCTTTCATGGTGTTTATTTATTTATTCGTAGTCTTCCACCACTATTTGAATTCAAAGTTGTTATTCATTACAATGCATAATAGCCATATTCAAAAGTCACCAAGAGATAACTAAACTTTCATTTATTTTTATTTTTAAAAAAAAAAAAAAAAAAAAACAAAACCACAAAATCCGTGTCCTAAAATATTTTCCTTCAATAGTCCAAACAATATAAATATGAACCCAAACACAACTTCATGTGTTGTGGTGGACCTCATGTAAGCACAAGATCTGATGCTCCATAATTGGACTATTATCTTCATATACACACTGCTCAAGTGATAAAAACAAAAGGCCATTATTCCAACATAGAGTGACAAATTAATGGTGAGGTTAAAAGAGAGTCCCTTTACAATTCTTGCTATCATGGGGTTTATGATGTTTTTGGTACCATGATTTTTACACACTCAATGGTGATGTGTTCGTCGCGTAGCATAATTTGATTTTCACGTCACGTGCTGAGGACAAAAACTTGAGAATCTTTGCACTGTCTTAGTACGATGTTACTGTCATTTTCACTGAAGAAATTGTCTAAACATATGATCATGAGTGATTGTAATATAGAAGAAAATCAAAGAAATTAAGGCCATCAATTGGGCTGACCTAAGCAAAGAAAAAAAAAATTAAAACATGATTAGCCTCATAAGGCATCTTTGCCTACCTATATTTATTGATGATTATTCAAAATATACATGAATTAAAATACAAAGTGAAAAACGTTTGAATTGAAAATGACAATACCCTGAGTGAGTCTGATGACAGTACAAAGACAACTGAAGAGACATAATACTTAAATGATAAGGATAGATCATAGCAAGATGCATGTGAAAAATGTACCATCATACACTATACATGCATATAGTTTCTAATATCCAGAAATGATTTATCTACACAAGAGTGGTCCACATTCCAATGAACAAATGTGGGCTAGATCTTGAATGTTCATCAGGTGGGCCCCATATGGGTTAACCCTAACTAGATCAGGTCAGGGCATTTTTGAGGGTTACTCATATGCTGGCATATTGCTCAATAGGTTACCATTTTACAGCGACTTAATAGAATCATTTAATCCAAAGTGTGGTAGGGTTACATCCCACCTTCAAATATTTCTCTTCCATATCTGGCCTACAAATATACAGCGGGACGCCAATTGATCTTTCCCACGGAACTTCACGAGACTGAAAACTAGGTGGGGCCCACCATGATGTTTGCGAGAAATCTATCCCATCCATCCATTTTGCTGATTATGTTGGGACATAAACTCAAAAAAAAAGAAAGATCCAAAATTCAAGTAGATCGCGTGATAGAAAAAAGTAAGTAGAGAAATGGTTACAATTGAAATGTTTATATACCATCCATGCGGAGTGAACTAAAAACACAAAAATATTAACCTAATCCAAAACTTGTGTCCCATGAATCTTTCATTGGTGGACATTTACTCAGCACTATTTCCAGCCTTGGCTTACTTGAGTTTTGGATCTACCTCATTTTTTACCTCATGTCCTGGCATGATTTAGATAAAAATGAAAGGATGGGATGGATTTCTCACAAACATCACAGCGGCCCCACCTATCTTGCCAAAAGCTCGTATGGCAACGGTTAGAAAACAACTTATTTTAAAAAATGCTCAAGACCAATGGCTTAGATTGCTCAATCTAAAAGAGTTTCCAGCTGGTCCAACAATGAGGCTGGCAACACATGTACGGGAGAAATGAACCATGTGTGCAAACATGTACGATGAAATGTCCATGGTCAACAAAAGCATGCAGCCATCTTGATTTTTGGGCCATTAGCTCTTTTACCATGACCGATCTTAGATTTAAAAAAATGTATTAAATGTACAGTACTGTACTAGGTTGTAGGATATTTGACAAGGACCTCCTATTATTTTTTCTTTTATACGGTATACGTGCATTCTCTTCCACGAAGACAACGTGCCAGGGCAATACGTATTAATCACTCTCGTCTGCGCGCGCTTGACATTTTGGCACGTGCAACTCTTTAATCTCAACAATATGTAGGACCCACTTAAGTAGATGGGCCACAACCCACCAATCGGACAGGAGCAGATTGCCTGTGACCCGGGCACAGAGATCTCTGTGACCGGAGCTGTGTGGGGCCCATAGAGATGTCTATGAAAAATCCACTTCGTCCATCTGTTCCAGAAGACTAGAATATGACAAGATTCTAAAAATAAGGCGGATCCAAAACTCACGTGGGTCATGCCACACCAAACAGTGAGGATTGAACGCTTAGGGTGACAGAAGTTTTGTATCAGGATGATATTTGATCCTAAAGTTTATATGAGTAGTAATAAATTTAAGAACTGTTTGGATGGAATATAAACATCATGGTCAGCTCGAGGAAGGTTTCAATAATGAACGTTGTTGTTTCTATTGTTTTGTTGGTGTGGCTCACGTTAGTCTTAGAGCTGTTTTATTTTTAGAATCTCGTCATACTGTGTCTTCCAAAACAGATGGACGGAGTGGATTTGTAGGAAATCTCTGTGAACACCACACTACTTCGGGCAGAGAGATATCCATGTGCTGGCCATAGTAATGTTGGTGAGGCATTCACCGATCCATCTATTTTGAGAGATTATTTTAAAACACAGGCCAAAAATGATCCGAATCCAAATACTCAAGTAAGCCCCAAACATGAGGATTGAACTTCTGCTGTTGAAATATTTGTGGAGCTACAAAAGTTTATAGCTGTATTTGAACCACATTATGAACCGTACGAAGTTGGCATATAAACAGCACTGCCAATTTAGGAATGTTTGAATGGTAGGAATTTATATACCTTTATATTTATAAGGGTTTGAATTTAATTAACAAATCAACTTTAATATCTATAATTAATGAACATATGTAATGTTTAACATAATGGTTGTAATAAGCCCGCTGAAATATATATTTTGCTCGAAAATGATGAAATTCAAAGTTTCAAATGGGCCACAAACACAAGATTATACCTGAGTGACTAACCAACGATTTTTAAGTATTTTCAATGAACAGTTTCGACGGCACTAATCATCATATTAAAATAATTATATTGATGCAATTGGTAATCTAGTTGTTTTGAGATATCATTAGTGGGTCATGTGCCCAATAGTTTGATAATCTAGTAACAAACATATTACACATGAAATTATTGAAAGTATTTTAGATATAATCCACAATTAGACCTTAGATTTCAAACCTCCCACATATTCCTTCAAATACCCCCGAATCTATGGTGCCAAACTACCTTTGCAGTGACTTCGTGCAAAAGGCTTTTGCAGGGAATCCGCATCTCAATCGGAGGATCCTAGACAGTACAAATTCGGATCGAACGGAATGACCAGTCCGAAAGCGCATTGGCTGGTCTACCACCAGCCACCACCGATATTGCTGATGTGTTAACCTCACCAAGTTATGTGGGTCTCATTATGAGGTATATGTTATATCCAAATCGGCTGTTCATTTGGTGAGCTCGTCGCAAGGCTTGAGCAGCAAAATAAGACAGATCTAAAGATCAAGTTAGCCACACTGTAACAAGCATTGGGGATTGAACGTCTACCCTTAAAACCCTTATCAGGATTACAGAAGTTTTGGATCAATATGGTATTTGTTTTTCCTCTTCATCTACGTCTATGTTACCTTATGAACGGATTGGATGGAAAATAAATGTTATGTGGGCCCTACCAATTTTTTAATAGTTAGAATTATTGTCCACACTTTTATTTACGATGTTGTCCACTTGAACATTCACTATGAATAATTTCTGGGCTCATGATTTAAAGTGATCTTGGAAAATGGATGAACGGTGTGGATATAATAATTATATCATTTTGGTTTTTGTTATTTTGATTTCCCTTGGACCGTTGTACAACTAAGAGCTCGAGCAACGTCAGCGCTCCTCCGGACACGTACCCCCGCCAGCCAGGTCGGTTGTGTGTGTCAGGCCATGGAATCCGCTTCCGGACATTCCAATCACCGGATTCTATGTGCCGGAAGCGGATTGGCTGGTGTACCTCACACCATCTATATAGCTGCCGCGTGTAATGAAAAGACGAGCACGGTCGCTACCCGAGTACTGAGTTGTACGAATGGTTCAGAGGATATTAAAGTTATATGAGCTCTACAGTAATGTATTTATTATATTTACATTGATCTTCTATATTTAGAGATAATTTTAATGTATTAATTTAAAAAAAATGAATCATACTGACAGATTATATGGACTACACCATAAATAGCAGTAGGGATAATAATTTTCACAGTTAAACAAGTTTTACGGCCTATTATAATATTTACTTTACATTCACTTCTGTAACCAAAACGGCCGGAATGAAGAGGGAAAAAAAATTTCATATTGATCCAAAACTTCTGTGACCCCAAGAAGGTGTCAGTGGTAGACGTTTAATCCCTCCATTGCAATTTTCAGTGTGGTCCACTTAATAGTTAGATATGTCTTATTTTTCGTCTCAAGCCTTTAAGTCAAGCTCGTAAAATGTATGGGCGGTTTGGATATAATACATACCTCATGATCAGATCCATAGAACTTGCTGACATAAATACAACAGTTATATAGCTGGTGTGAGGTACACTAGCCAATCCGTTTCCTCTGGTCGGTACTCAGTGGGCCCCACCATGACGTATGTGTTTCACCACGCCACTAACCAGTGGGCGCAGATTAGATACTGACAGCCAAATGGCTACTGAAGTGACGTCACCAAGCTCAAGCTCCGTGGACTCTACCATAATGCATGTGTTGTATTTATACACCCATCCACTTGGAGAGACCGTTTTATGACATGAGAAAAAGAATGAGATAAATCTAAAATTCAAGTGGACCTCACCCTAGAAAGCAGTAGGGACAGTGACATCCACAGTTCCAAACTTCCCCGGGGCCACACAAGTTTCCGATCAAGCTTATATTTTTGTTTTCACTTCATATATCTCTATTTTAACTTATGAATATGTTGGATCCAAAAACTACATCATGGTGGGCCCTATAAATGTTTCAACGGTGGGTGTGACTGATTCCCCCGGTTTTCTGTGGTAGCTCCACTTGAACTTTAGAAACATTTTTATTTTTATTTTATTATTATTATTTATTTATTTTTGAGTTTAGCTTGTTAGTACACACCCACGTCAGCACACACACTCCACGTTAGCCACCCCACTAGGGATCAATACCAAGACCTCAAGTGTTGAAACGAGGTATCTCCGCTTAGTCTGCCAGTTGAGCTATGGATCTATGTGTACTTTAGATCTATCTCATTCTTTTTATCATGCCATAAAACGATCTCTACAAATGTTTAGACAGCATGGATACAATACATGCATCATGGTGGGGTCCATAGAGCTTGGCGACGTCACTTCAGTAGCCATTTGGATACTGACCTTGTCAGTATCTAATCCGCGCCCCTAACCAATGGCCAGTGATCGGCCATTCACCTACACCGGACGCGGATTCCCTACGAAAGCCTTTCCAGGAAGTTCCTGAGCTGGAAACAGAGGTGGAGCCCACCGTGATGTTTGTAAGGAATCCACTCCGTCCATTCATTTTCTGAGCTCATTTTCGGATATCAAAGCACAATTGAACAGGATTCAAGACTCAAGTGTGTCGTACTAAAAGAGAAGGTGGTTAGGAAAATTCCTACCGTTGAAATTTTCTTGGGGTCGAAAAGTGATGTTTACATGCCATCTATACCGTTCATAGCCTCATTCCTACTGGGATTAACTGAAAAGAAAAATATTAACATGATTCAAAACTACTGTGGCCCCACGAATATTTCAACCGTAGACGTTCAATTCATATCATTGGCCCACTTAAGCAATGAATCCGGTTCATTTTTTTCCCTAACATCCTAAAATTAACACAAAAAATGGATGAACAGGGTGGATTTCTCATAAACATCGCTGTGGGCCCCACCTGGATTCCCAGCGCAAAAACTTCGTGCGAAAAAAAGCTGAATATGTCTGACCCGATCTGGTGGATCCAACCAGATCTGACCCGATTCGAGCCGAATCGACGGCCTGGATCGGTCAGGTTCAAGCAGGATCAGGCAGATCTGACCGTTAATTCGGTCAAGTTCAGGTCAATGTTAATTCGGACCGCACCGATCCGAAATCCGATTCGATTGGAACCGATCCGATCCGATTCGAACCGGACCGGATGTATTACCTATATATATAATTAAAGCTGGGCATCAGACCCTCCATTCAAAATATCCGAAGGGTCTAAATCTCAGTTTTCCCTCCTTTTCTGCTCAAAATCTCAGTTTTCCCTCCATTCTTTTTTCTTTTCTTTTCTTTGAAAAAAAAAAAATCAATTTCGGTATCTAATCCAAACATTTGAATAGTCCTCTTGCTTGAACAATCAGATCCTAAACGCAGCAGCTACTCTCTTAATTAGTGGGTACGCAAGCAGCCTTGCGGACGGGGTCGCCCTTGCTCGTGAAACACATCAATCAGGGAAAGCTCTAAAACGCTTGATTCGTGGGTACATCTCTCCAACATAAGTGAAATCGTTCATTGGATAAAATCTTTTCAATTTTCAAATCGCATTGAAGCCCCATTGATGCCATAAATTCTTTGCTCGTTTTGTATTTCCACTATGATCATTGCAGAAGCTAAAGGAGGAAATAACTGCTGGAGTTGCTTGAATTTCAATCGTATGTTTCTAAAGAAGAATCAAAAGACAGCTAGTTGAAGATTGGTATGCTTGTAAAAGCAATCAGATTTTCATCATTGATATTTACACCATGAATAATGCTTCCATTGAAGCAAATTAAGGATTATTTAATTTTAATTTTAATTTTATTTTTTTTTTTTAAAGAAGAAGAAGAAGAAGATGAGTCGAAAAACGGCCTGATTTTTTTCCTGACCCTCCATTCAAAATATCCGAAGGGTTTATGTGGTCAGGATTGCCTATACTCAACATGATGGTCCCCCCACCCCAACAAAAATCAAGGGTAGACATCCCTCTCCGATCCGAATCTGGCTCAATTCGATCTGACTCGTCGGATCGATTCAGGCCAGTATGGGTTAGGATCAGCTCGAGTCAGATGATCGGACCGAGTTTGGGTCAAGCCATGCAGAACTCAGACCGAGTCGAGTTGGACCCAATCTGATCTGACTCGGTCCGATGCCCAGCTCTAAGTGCGAAAGGCTTTCACAAGAAACCCGCGTCCGTTATATAGTTGGGTTAGGTTCATGTCGCCACGAACAGTTTAAAGGAGATCAAAGTTACATAGGCACTAAATGATGTATTTATTATCTCCGCACCGTTCATCCATTTTTAGAGATCATTTTAAAGCATTATACCAAAAAAAATAAAATGAAACATATCCAAATATCAATTGGACCACACCACGTATTGCAGCGGGATAATAATTTTCACCGTTAACCATAACGTTTAATTTCCATATAATCTGTTTATAAGGTCACAAAGACCTGAATGAAGATGAAAAACATATTTCATATTGATCCAAAACTTCGGTGACCGCATAAGGGTTTCAATGGTAGACGTTCAATCCCCCACTTCTTTTTGTAGTGTGGTCCACTTGATAGTTAAATCTATCTTATTTTTAGTCTGAAGCCTTAGGAAGATTTAGCCAAATGGATGGACGGTTTGGATATAACACATACCTCATGATGGGACCCACTAACTTGCTGACGTCAATACACAGCTATATAGCTGTGTGGTACGGAAACGGATTGGCTACTCCCCCTGCCACCAGCCAATGGCTGTGGTCGGTGCTATGTGGGCCCCACCATGATGTATGTGTTTCATCCATGCCATTCATATATTTTTCCATATCATTTCATGGTATGAGACCAAAAATGAGGTAAATCTCACTCTCAAGTGGATTACATTACCGGAAACAGGGTTGAATGAGCTTCAACCATTAAAAACCTTCTGGGGGCTATAAAAGTTTTGGATCAAGCTGATTTTTATTTTTTTTCCCTTCCTCTGGGCCTGTATGACCTAATCAACCGATTGGATGTCAAATAAATAGTACAGTGGTCCTTAGGAGGATTTTAATGGTGGATATCTAATCACTATTGTTTTCCTATGGTGTGATACATAAGAGATTTATATCCCTCTCAGTTTTGGTATAAAGCTCTAAAATGATATTTTAAAATGGATGAACGGAATGAATGAAACACATACATCATGGTTGGGCCTACAGAGCACCGACCATCAGCCATGGGGCTGGTGGCAGGGGAGTAGCCAATCCGTTGCCATGTGGTACACCAACCAATCCGCTTCCCTGTCCATGTGGGTCCCATCAACGTATAAGAAGTCCGTACATGGTCCGTACATGGAGTACCACAGCTGAGCTGTTAGTAAAAGAAATGACCCATGCAAAGATACGGCCATGAATTTTGAAGTGGAAATCTTGACATGCAGAGGTCATATGAAAAATTATAGTTGTACCATATTGGATGGTCCACGACAAACAACCTTTGTACGGACCCCACCACCTCCCATCTCTTCCGTCCGTTAACCAGGAGGAGGTGGGTCCCACCCTTCAATCGTAGCGAGTTTCGTACCTTTAATTTCAATTTTGAAGTAAGGTACAACTGCATCCCATCTCAGGTTAAAAAGAAGATCCAGATTTAGATTTTGGACGCGGATTTCCTGCGAAAGCCTTTCGCTGGAAGTTCCTGCGCTGGGAACCCAGGTGGGGCCCACCGTGATGTTTGCATGGAATCCACCCTGTCCATCCGTTTTGTGATCTCATTTTAGGCTGTGAGACCAAAATTGAGCAGGTTCCACGACCCAAGTGGGCCGTACTAAAGGAAAAGGTGGTTAGGGAAATTCCTACCGTTGAAACCTCCCTGGGTTCTACAGTGATGTTTACATGCCATCCATACCGTTAATAACGTCATTCCTACTGGGATGAACTAAAAAAACAAATATTATAATGATTCAAAACTTCTGTAACCCACGAATATTTCAACTGTCAAAATTCAATTCTCACATTTTCGGCCCACTTGAGAATTGGGTACGGTTTATTTTTGGTCTCACGTCCTAAAATCTACTCACAAAACGTATGGACGGAGAAGATTTCTCAAAATCATCACAGTGGGCCCCACCTGGGTTCAGCGCAGGAACTTCCTGCGAAAGCCTTTCGCAGGAAATCCGCGTCCTTAGATTTTCTTTGATAGGGGCTTTTATGTTCGCAACATTGACAAAATCTCGTTCTAGGAAATTTCTCGGGAGATTCTCTATTTTCGAGTTTTTTCTCAGGATGTGATCCAATAAATCTCGCTGAATATAAAATTTAAAATAATAATTAGGAAAAAAATTTTTAATTTCAACTCTACAATTATTAATGAAGTAGTTAAAATTTACATAATTTTCTTATGAATATTGGGATATTTCCTCCATTAAATCGGGAAAATTTGTAAACTGGCGATATTTTGATGTTATCGCGAGTTTTTTCAAATCTCAGCGATATTTGCATGGTGGCTCGCGAGCTTCTTTGGTGATGGAGGTTCGCTTGCATCCAGCATCCATCTCCACCGTACACATGGCGAACATCTAGGGCAATCAGGGACCAATAATTTGGCGAGCCAGCATGTATCCGGTCCACAGCCCAAATATCAAGATGGTTTGACGATTTCTCTGCAATTTTTGCCTGTTGAAAGTGGAACGTTCATCGAGTTTTTCAAAACTATCTACTTTCAGTATTACGATACGAAGGCTCGGATGGAAGGTTGTGATCTTTTGAGATGTATTCTCCTTCTCGCGCTGTACACCACGAAACGGTGCGTCACGTGTAAACAGAAAACGATGGAAGCGTCCGATGCCTGCATGGGCTCCAACTCCATATTTCCTTGCCTACACATCCTCTGCAGTACATGTCGCACGTGTATGATGATCTGAGCCATTCATTCTACTGGGACCCCGCTCTTAATTGGCTACTGGACAAAAGTGCATTGATGAGACCATCGTGAAAATCTAATAATTTGAACACTTTCTGAGTGAAGGTGTACCATTGCTGATTTTAGTCTTTCAGTGCGTCCATTTAATGGGCCATCGGTTAAATGGTCAGGATAGTCCCATCTGACGGTCCTGATCATGTCATTATCTTCCACGTGTGTAGCAACAACATTGAGGTATCTCAGCAGTGTTTTTATACGGATGGATGGATATTCTCAGAAGACATTTTTCATCTCGAGATACGACCGTCTGCTGTTCTTTTGTGTGTGGGACAGGTGGGCCCAAAAGCACGTGGAATCAGGTACCACATCGATTCGAGCGGATCTAAAGCAGCTTCACATGTCCCTAGAATCATCATTGCCATCAAAGGATCGTCTCCCACCTGCCTGCGTACGTATCTCATTCCTGCTTTCTGTACACGTCACCATGTGTCACATGTGTGATAGATCCAATCCGTTCATCAGTGGCGAGCAGGATTGGACAGTTATAAGGATCACTTGCGATGGAACGGATATTGGCCATTGACCAGCAGATTCCAGCCTGTGAACTCACGAGGAATGGATTAGGTGCGGCCTTGACCGTGGGGCCATCTTGATGTTTGTATTGTATATTCACGGTGTTTGTCCATTTTTATATCTCATTTTAGTACATGAGCCAACCTGAAGCAGACCCACCTAAATCTCAGGTGGACCACACCACATGACAGAGTGGTGATGGACCATTAAAAACTTCTGGTCAGCCACAAAAAGTTTTGGATCAAGATGGTGTTTGCTTTTTCCCTTCATCAGGGTCTGTAAAACTTTATCAACAGTTTGAATGGAAAATAAGTATTTCGGTGGAAATTACGGTGGGACCTAGGAAGTTTTTAATGGTGGTGGTTCAATCACCACTACTTCCTATTTTGTGGTCCACCCTAGATTCGCATCCGCGTCATTTTTGGTATCGTAACTTAAAATGAGCTTTCAAGACGGATAGCCGTGTGGATTTGGGCACCGTATTGGGTGTGAGGCCTGGGCCGAGTTGGGGTGTACACCGAGTCGAGCTGGCCTCAACTTGACTCGGCTCGGCCACTAGCTGACCCTAGTGGGTTAGGTCGAACTCGGCTCTGTCGTCAAGCCTAACTAGCTAGCTCAGCTCGGTTCAATCAGCAACTTAGGCCAATTTAAGCCTGAGTTCAAGTTAAAATCGAGCTTCCGTGGCATTTTTGCAGACACATGTAATGAGCTTTCAATTTCTCATTGTACGTAAAGCAGCAACAGTTGTGTACAAATATATCATCAAACACTTTATTGGCAACATAAAAATTAAGGAAAATGATATTTATTTCAAATACATACCTTTTTTGCCACTAGCCAATACTTTGTTGAATCATTTCATCAAACACTTGGTGAGCAACATCAATATCAAAGTAACCAAGTCATTGAACTAGTTCAATCCAAGTTCAATTTGAGTTGGGGTTCGATCTAAGTCGAGTCAAGCTTGGACGAGCTCAAAACTCGGTTCAAAATTATTTCAAACTCAAAAAATGAGCTGAGTTCGAATTGCGACGAATAAAGCTTTTTCAAGTAGAGTCGAGTGAGCTAACAGAGCTAACTCAGTTCATGTACACCCCTATATGAGAGTACTTGCATAGTGTCAATTAGTTACATCAACTTCCTTTAGGGCGTGTTTGATTTTTAGTGGCTGTATAAATACCTGTAAAATGAGTAATTATTACCATTTTACCGGTTTGAAAATTCTTTGAAAATCCATGATACTTTTTGTCTCGAAAATCAGTTTAAAAGATTTATTTTATATTTTTAGACCCCAAAGTGGTGTATATAATAAATTCATTCCGTCCAGTCCTTTTAAAACAATATCTTAAGGCATGAGCTAAAAAATAAGGCAGATTGAATACTCAAATGGCCCGTACCAAAAGAAACTATGGGCCTGAGAGGTTTTTAATGGTAAGTATTTGATTCCTTTTTTTCTAGTGGCGTGGTCTACTTGAGCTTTCGATGTCTTGTTTTTTTTCCTCATGCTATAAATTTATTAGGCATAATAGATTAACGGTGTGGATAAGCGATACGCATCACGGTGAGACTCACAAATATATTATGGCGTTCTCGATTTTCATATCAAAAAATACATGTCGTCGAATCAAACATTGAAAAAAGTGAGGTAAATACATGAAAAATAATTATTACATATTTTCACTGTATTTTCCCGTCAATTGAAAAATCAAATACACCCTTAGGAACATTGGTTTCAGTGGTCCACCAAAAGATGGTTTAGATGCAGTGGTCGTATGCACCAATGGTCCCATTGTTACTGTGTGTTTTTTTTTCCCCTTTTCAAAGGAGATTCGAAAGGGACATCATACCTCCTTCACTAGCTACGTTAGTGTGATAGGTGCCTAAGATTTTCTAGAATGATCACATGCAAACCCACCATGGCAAGCTTATCGTGCTACACCGTTAACACCACATGCTTGTGTTGTGTAGGAAATCCAGTCCGTGAAAAATGTGGGCCCCAAAATAAAGATCATCTGGTGCAAAAATCACGCTGATCAACTCTTAGGCGAGGCGCATCATGGGGATCAATGAAAAGCCAATGACCTGAGACAATATGCAGATGTGGCCCACCTGAGGGGAAGATCAACTGAACTTTTTTCCTAGGTAATCTCCACGATGGTCCCCACCTTTGGCACGGCTCAGATGTCCCGCACGTGTGGTTGGAAAGGAAGCTGTACGGCATGTTCGTCAGATTCCTAACGGGCGTCCATCATTGATTATTTTTTACGTGAACGCGTACAAACAATGGGCGTCCATCATTGATTATTTTTTACGTGAACGCGTACAAACAATGGGCTCTGACCTAACATTGTACCAAATCAGTCAATCCGTCAATGATATTCTGCTGCTCGATTAAGATGTTGATTTTTATTTTTTTAAAATTTTTTTATTAATACACGAGAAAAGGAAAGTCATGATGGACGACTTAACCTGCATGATGTGAGATATTATAAATGCGAATATAAAAATACGTGACACATGGTGCACTAGGTTGTACCTAGACTTGTTGTTCGTTCTCTCCACGAGTTACAGTGGCATCCAAGTGGAGCTGATAATTTGTTGCGCCCCGGCGTCACCCAACACGGTGCAGCTCTTATCGTGGGTCCCGCCTTGATGTATGCGTAACATTTCCATGCCGTCCATCCGGTTTTTTGTATCATTGTAAGGATATGTGACCAAAAATAAAGCAGACCTAAATCTTGGGTGGACCACACACTACAGGAAATAGCAGTAATTGAGCATTAAAAACTTCTTGCGGACCACGGAAGTTTTGGATCTATTTACACCCATTTCAGCACCCAGACTTGGCTTAATAAGAAACTCTAATGCGTTAGTACTACTGGCTTGGTAAACGCTGGAAGCCTACTCAGTGTCCAAAGAAATCTTTGATTGATTTTCCTCATCATGTATTCTGCTATTAATGCTGATATAAATATTTTCATATGCCTCCGAAAGGGTGAATTGTCGTATTCCACGTGACCACGATCAATATGCCTATTGATGAGGTGACGAGGAAATGTATTAGGCATGCTTATAAAAGATACATTAAAGAATAGATCTATCACGAATCTGGTAATGATTCTCTAGGTGAGACCATCTCTCGTAGAACATTCAAAATGAGATATCTTTTCAAAGATATTCGGAGAAGTATTAGCGATCAAGAAGTCTCCGAATGTGGAAGATCAAACCCTTATCCAAACCAATCTAGTTTGGGTCTAAACCTAAGTTGGGGGATAGATTCTCATTGGATAATCTCAAGTCATCCATTGATTGGGACAAAGGCAATGAGAGAGCTGGATGAGAAGGAAAGATCCAGTCTGCCTGATAATTTGGAGATAGGAAGAGACAGAAAGAGTACTTAGATACCATTAGAGTCACATCTCGATTAACAACCCAATGTGGTCAAGATGTTATAAATATTGGCCATCCATCATTCCCGGCATTCAAAACCACCCCACAGTGAATGATGAAAAATGTTAGAGGAGGCCCGATCTAGATTATCCAACACCTATTGGTGACCTTTGGCCAAATCCATTCAGTGGAACATCATCATAGACATAGAGCGGTTAAGATTGATATGGGTTTAGCTCTAGATCGAGTTATCTTGATCAAAGGGATTTCAATAGATCTTGGGCTGGTCCCTGATAGACCATCTACACCCCACAACGGATGAAGATTCGAGAAATCAAAGAGTCTGAATCTAACCGAAGTCCTTCTCAATCCAATTGCCAGTTCTTGAGCTATCAACGGGATTTCCATATCCAAAATAGTGACGTGAGCACGAAGGATCCAGAAGAAACAAGGAAACCCTAACAAATGGTTTTACCATCTCGATGATTTATAAAAGGAGCAATCAAAAAAGTGCTCGAGACCCTACACCAAACACATCAGTCTATCTTTTATTTATTGTTCTTTATGTTTCTTAGCATAGATTAACTTAGTTTAGCTACTGCCTAGCGGCTATCGCTACAGTACCCTAAGAGTAGAGATAGGGTATTTATCCCTTTTTATTTTTATTTAACTACTACCTAGTGGCTCCTACTATAGTACCTTAAGAATAGAGATAATTTTTCTGCAACCTTAAGTTGGAGACCGTAATCTTGTAAGTTCCGATTTAGTTCATCACACCTACCTCGATTCGTCTGCTCTGATAGGCGTATCATGTATTTATCCCTTTTCATTTTTGTTTATTCATTTGATTGTCTTGCAAGTTGTTGGTTGTAAATAAACATCATTTTATAATATCTAATAAAATTGACAACATTTTGCTTTATTTAATTTGAATGTGCGTCTCTATTTATTTGAGAAGTGTTTTGAACTTAAAGTGTTAGTGTAAGAACAAGTTCTTAAGCCAGGAGACTTATGTCCTTTGTCAAAAGAAAAAGAACTCATTCAGAAGGATTAGCCTCATTTCCTTTCACTTTATTAGAATTAGGATTTTTATTAAAGTTAGAATTTTACTATTTTTGGTAATTACGAATTTTAGTTTAGTTTTTTCTCTTTTATTAATGATGTAACATAGACATACAAATTAGAGAATTATTAATCAATTTATTAGAATTTATTTCTATTTTTTATTTTTCCTCGTGGATTCGAGGAATCTCTGTGAGGAGTCCAGAGAAACTCCGTGGATTCAGAGTAAATATCCCTTGAGGAAGATGGTGCTCGACCTCATCATGTCCTTCCCTGCATCAGTTGGTATCAAGGCTCTTCCTCGGGACGACGACATTTAACGGAGGTGCGGGCAACAATCCCATGGATGATGATCCAAGGAATTATCCTTTAACAGCGGTGGCTTTCGAAGCGGCGCAACAAGAGAATCGACAAGCCATGCAAGGATTGCAAGCAACAATCAACTGTTTGGTGAAAGCCTTGGGACATATCCATGTTCGTAATAATAAGCAATATGAGATCGGTGATGGAGCTTGTGGTCATCATGCTCATGGTGTAACACTAGTAATCAATCACAGGTCACTAATCGATGATGGTAAATCACAAGCCACCACTTTGATTGTGAGGAAACCATTGTATATACTAAAGGTAGAGATAGATTTACAACGACACAACATCTTTCGAATGAGGTGCACTGTAAGCCAAAAAGTCTGTAATGTGATCGTCGATATTATGATTAGTGAGAATCTCATGTCGAAAATAATGGTGAAAAAGCTATGATTGAAAATAGAAAAGTACCAATCTCCGTACATGATTGAATGGATCAAGGAGGTTAACAAAACAGAGGTAATCGAACGGTGTCATATATCCTTTTCTATTAGTAAATATTATAATAACGAAGTAATGTGTGATGTAGTCGGTATGGAAGCTTGTCACATGTTACTTGGTCGACCATGATAATATAATATTGATGCTACGCATAGAGGCCGGGATAACGCATTTATATTTATTAAAGATGGTAGAAAGATTATCCTTATCCCTATGGGAACGGAGAACCAACTCAAGACTTTTAAAGTGGAGGGACAACCTCTCATAACCAAACATGATTTTATTAAACAATCTGAGGAGACGGAAGATGTACATGCATTATTTGAAAATGAAAAATATATGGAGCCTGTGAACATCCTAAATGATTTGAAACCAGTGTTGCAAGAGTTCAGGGTGATTGTGCTCGATGAACTTCCTATAGAATTACCTCCCATACTAGAAATAAAAAACCACATTGATCTTGTCTCAGGGGCAAGTCTGCCTAATTGCCTGCATTATCAGAAAGAATGCGAGATCTTACAAGCACAAGTGAAGGAACTCATCCATACTAGTCAAGTCAAGGAGAGCATGAGTACATATATTGTGTCAGCTCAAGAGCCTAATGCAAAGTACAAGGAAAAAGCTAATAAACATTGGCGCCAAAAATCATTTAAGTATCATGAGAGAAGTCCCATAATTAATTCTAGGACGAGTTTTTTCCAAGTGGAGGGGTCTGATGTAGGACGTGGCACAGATACATTCCTAGCATGGTTGGATCAAAAGAAGGTGAATCGTAAATTGGCCATAACTTTTGATTCAGATATCGTTACGAGGTGCACAACCTATCAATCTTTACTGTAATGGGCCATCCGAGGTGAACCGACCTGTAAGGTGGGTCGCATCTCTCTGTTTCATCAAAAAACACGTACTTTCAGCTCAAAAACAAAATTTTAAGGAAAAACTACTATTTTAGTAATTTCGACTTTTAATATTCTCTTTTTTAAGAGTTTTAGAATTTTTTTTAAATAACTTGTAATTATGCTATGACTCTTCTACAAAAAGTTTATTTGTGATTTTTATTTTTAGAAATTAAGATTTAGAAGAGTTTTATTACAATTATGATTCTTATTAGAGTTAGAATTTTACTATTTTTAGTAATTATGAAATTTATTTTAGCTTTTTTTCTTTTATTAATGATGTAACAGAGACATACAATTAGACAATTATAAATCAATTTATTTTCCATTTTATTAGAATTTATTTCTATTTTCTATTTTTCCTTGTGGATTCGAGGAATCTCTATGAGGAATCTAGAGAAACTCTATGGATTCAGAGTAATTATCCCCAAAGGAAGACAGTGCTCGACCTCATCATGTCATTCCCTGCGTCACAATTGAACAACCGACGTATTGCACGACCGACCGATAGGAAACTGTACCCCAAGTGGATCAATCAAAATTATGAATTCCCTAGAGGCTTCAAGTTCTTAGAGTTCATCTTATTTTCTAGGGATAGCGATACCTACCTCAACCATGGAACATTTCGATTACTTCATGCAATGCGGTGAGGCATCCCATAACAACTTCTTGAAGCTTAAACTTTTTGAAAATTCTTTAATAGGAACCGCCTTCACCTAGTGCATCAATCTACCAGTCAATTTGGTCCAAACATGGTTTGAGATGGAAGAATATCTCATATGTAGTTCCACCACACTAAGCCAAAAATATTTATGGCTGACCTCTCTTGATTGAGCAACTCCTAGAGGAGTCAGCCAAGCAATTCATTGCCCGATTCAAGGGCAAAAGGAACCATTGTCCGATGATCCTCCTCGATGTTGAATTCAACAAATTATCCCTAAAAGGCATATATTTCTAGCTTCATAAGAAGTTCAAAGGTGTGTATATCAATGACATGTTCGAGTTATCGACTAGAGCCACCAAGTACAAATGAATTCTATGGGAAGAGCAACAACAGATGAGTGCATCTACGGGTACATTTTATCGTGATCCAAATTATGAGCAGCTGTGGCAGACATGGTACTTGCACGGCCGGGCGAGGACTACGACGCCTCTTTCAAGGTGGTTGTGGCTAACATAGTTAGTAACCACTGTGCAAATGTCCAGCCTTGAAAAAGGCTGAGTACAGAGCCTCTAACATAATGAACATGAGGAAAGGCATAACCAAAATTTCAACCCGATATACCTTTGACATCACAAAGGCCGAAGAGATATTTGATACGTTACTCAAATGTAACTTGTTGAGTGTCAAATATTGCATATTCTCCCCTATTTATATATTGATTTTATGAGCATGATGATACTTAAAGGTATATTTTATACATGTTTGTGTTGCAAGGTGAATATGAGAGCTAGGATTGTAAAGAGTACTAAAAGTATGGATTTGATACTCAAGAATCACTAAGGCAAAAATCTTAGGAGGCCAAGATTAAAGAATTCACATGCCAAAGATCCAAGGAAATCAAATGAGGAATGAAGAGAATCAAAGATTTGAAGTGAAAAAAAGGAATACGCATGAAGCTTGACTAGCCCAAGCTCTACTTCGACCAGCCCAAGCTCTGGCTCAACTAGCCCAAGCACTGCCTTGACTAGCCGAAGCTCTACCTAGACTAGCCCATGTTCTACTTCGACCAACCCAAGAAACTTCGGCTCGAACTCCAGCAACATTATCTTTCAAATTTGTGTGACCTCCGACCAGTCGAAGATTGCCCTCGACTAGTCGAAGGTTACGCAGATTTGTGCGGACTACGTAAATTTGAGGCGATTTCCGGACTTTTCCAACTTAGTGCAAAATTTGAAGTTTCCCAACTATAAATAAGACTTCCAAGGATGCTCCAGAGTATCTTCTAAGGTTTAAGGAGTGGACCAAATGGGTGGAGAACAACCGCCAAGTGTTTTCTTCTTCTTCCTTAGTTTGTTTTTATGCTTTCTTTAAGAATTCTTAGTTCAATCATGTCTATGGTTAATTAAACCTCTTAACTAGGGCTAAGAGGTGAAACTTGTAGCATGATTAAGATGTTTACTTTGCTTTGATTCTTGTTTATGTTAAACTTCATTGATTTCTAGTTTGATTTTAAGGAATATTTTCAGTTTTTTATGATTCGTTGTGACTCAAATTACAATAGACACGGCGATAGCTTTGAATATCTTCTTTTCCTATTTTGAGATTGTGGGATTGGTAAATCCTATTGTTCACCTTCATCTCCTAGGCATGGTAGGGTGATGGAATCCCTTCCAATCCTCATAACCCTCATCCATTGAGAATTAGGTCAATGAAAGTTCAGATTTGATTTAATTGCTAAATTTCTCAATTGGATAGGATAGAACTCCAATTCCAATTGTGTTACTTGAATCAAGTAAAATAGCATCTTAATAGCTACAAGTGGATCCTTGACACCCTAGTTCCCACCTTTAAATTTACAAGTTTCAATCTACAATATTCACAATTACTCCCTTTATTCTAGATTTCTAATTTAAATCTTCTTCTAGTTCTAGTTCTAGTTACAGTTACTTTCAGAAACGTACGAGATTAGTCCCAATGGATTCGACCTCGATCTTACCAAGATTATTACTACATCTTGACCCTACGCTTGGGGTTGTGAACAAGTTTTTTGGCACCGTTACTGGGGACTACGGTTGCACTTTTCTGAATTTAATTAGTTTTAGAGTTAGGTTAAGGATTAACTTTCTATTTTGTTTCTAGGTTAGGAATTTTTCTGAACTTATTTTTAGAAACTAATTGTGTTCTTTGTTTTGTAGGATCCTAACCTAGCATCTTCTATCTGGCAACTTCGTTCTAACTCTCTCTCTCTTCTTATTTGTTATAGTTTTCAATTCTTAGATTTTAGGTTAGATTTTGTACTTGAAGGCTGAGAGTGTTTCATGCCCAAGTGGGTTCATGACAACAATATGTTTTTTGAGTGAAGGAGGATTAGTCGAATGGTTGCCTATCCGTCATATGACTATACACCACTTGAGATTCTCAGAGTCAATAGAAGTGATGGCTGTTAATCAATTTCAACCTCTAGTTGAGGAGGCCTAGGATGAGAATGAGGTGCATCATGCACCCCCACCTCGTAATTTATGAGACTATTTACAACCGGCGGGAGTGTGTACATCTTTGTGTATGCTTTTCTAAAAAATACAGGAAATATGCGTATCAAGCCAAGGGTGATCCAACTCCTCCCAAATTTCCATGGATTTGAATCTGAAAGTCCATATCTACACATGAAAGAGTTTGATGAGATCATAGCCACTTTATACTTTCCTACTGTGTCTGAAGACACGATCAGGCTGAAACTCTTTCCTTTCTCATTAAAAGAAAAGGCTAAGACGTGACTGCATTCACTACATCCACGATCTATTGGCAGATGGAATGACATGACAAGGGAGTTCATAAAGAAAATTTTCTCATACCATAAAACGAACACCATCAGAAAGTCGATCACGAACTTCGCCCAAAAGGATTATAAAACATTCTTTCAATGTTGGGAGCGGTTTAAGGACCTTGTCAATTCATGCCCACAACATGGTTTTGAAACTGTCAACGCAAGAAATCCGCACCCATGCAGATTAGGTGATCTTGACTTTTGTTCTTTCTCTTGTGTGTATGTTACGGGGTATGTAGCTTTGATTGTCGGTTTGGAGTCGCCACTAGCCACTTAATCTCAAAATCCCACAGTCGGCTAGAACCCATGGAATATGTAAGGTTGGAGAAATCTGAAGATCTTCCTACCTTATATTGACTACTAATATGCGATCCGGGATTCCGAGCAAGGGACCTCGGTTACAAAGAGGGAAGGTGTTAGGAACCCTCTCTGCCCGTATGAATGTATGGTGTCTACTTGGTGTGGTAAGAAAATCTCAAGGGATGAATGATGTGGTCGAAGTAGGACCAGCACACGTGGAATTCTGATACAACAAGATCCGAGATTTCGGTAAGCCATAGAGCATACATCCAACGATGTGTCTAGAAGGCGGATGTGATGATGCTTATGCAAAAAGGTAAAGAAAAGTGGACTAGATCATTAAGAATTTCTGATGTGACCGGATCCAAGGTATGACAAGTCACAGAGCATACATTCACTAGAGATCTAGAGAAGCAGGGGGGTTAAGAAGAGAATAAATGTCATGATGATGAATGCTTGTATATAAAATGAAAAGATCTTTGGCTTGATCTTGAGTAGGCTAAGACATATATTGCACCATGATCAATCCAGGCTAGACTTAGGGTTTGGGATGGTTGGGAGGAGGCTAAGGGGTAGCTGAAAAATATAAACTTTGAGGATTGAGAGCTCCTTCTCACCCTCACTCTCTTCCTTTCTCTCCCTTTGAAATGAGTAGAGTTTTCTCTCTTGGAATTGTTGTGTGTAAAATGTGAAGAGGGGAGGGCTATTTATAGCCTTTTCTGATGGCATTGTGGTAATTGCTGGGCTTGTGACGAATAAAAGCTGACATAACAGCTTGGGATTGGTTGAGGAGAGGATAATGCCACATGACATGCTTTCATAGGCTCTTGGGTTTGGTAGGATGGTAAATAGAGTGAACTACAAGGGTAATTTCATATGAAAGTTGACTTTTGGCTTGGTAGGATGGTAAATAGAGTGAACTACAGGGGTAATTCCATATGAAAGTTGAATTATAGCTTGGTAGGATAGTAAATAGGGTGAACTACAGGGGAAATTCGATATGAAAGTTAATTGTTGGTTTGGTAGGATTGTAAATAGAGTGAATGTTGGGGGTAGGTTTATAAAAGAGTTGTCTTTTAGCTTGGGTGATGGTTTAGGGTTTGGATTAGAGTTTAAGCTAGGGTTAGGCTGGGTTTAGGGTTTAGGCTAGGTTTAAGGTTTACAGTTCGAATTAGGGTTTAAGATAGGATTAGGGTTTGGTTTAGGATACAATCATGGTTCTCGAATTATCTTAGCTTTCTCAAGATGTTAGCCTAGGTAGGGTGTCTACATATGCCCCTCTTTGGCTGAGGTTGCGAGTAACCGAGTACCAAAGCAAGTGGACACCCCACCCTTTGGTAAAAAAAGGTAGTGGTTCGAATCTATTGTCTGCCATTATATTATCGTCAGTCGATTATTTGGAAAAGAGATGACTCGCACATATCATGAGGGTTTGAGGAAAATGTTGTGATTGTCCCTGCGCATTGATGTGGTATTACAGGTCACAAATCACAATCCTTTCACGTCAGATTGTTAATAACATTAGAGGATAAGTCTGAAAAGTAAGGCCTCTGCGCGTCGATGCTGCTTTACAAGGATTCCCTTATTGTTTGATTTGTCATTTCCATTGCTACGTAATTACCCTAGGAGTATTCGTTCCGTTTAATCGTCAAAGTGGTTAGCTGTCGTGCGCGCGGATGAGGCCTTACAGGGAACTCACTACACCGACTTGGACTCGGTCAAACTTTCCGAATATCCTGGACTAGGTATGTGTGAGTAATCTTTTGTCATGCAGTCTGTCGATTCTGATACTTTGGTTACAATGGATTGTCGTCACTTTGAGTTTGATTATTCTGTCCAGAGATAGATCAAATCATTTTTACTTGCATTCGTCTCGTACGTCTGTCCAGATATGGGGATCGGGTCAATCGTACTTGTATCATGTACGAATTCGATCATCCTCCGGGAAAACCGGATCGAATCTTATTTTGCTGTTTGTAGTGACCGCAACTGGAGAATATAGAAGATTCCTCAGTGTACTGCGCGTCGTGTGCGTTTTTGAAAAATTTTTGCTTAGAAACTATCCTCTTTGGAACTAGACAACTTGGGGATTTTATTTTGAAAATATTTTTAGATTTTTTAAAGAAAATATCAGTTCAATCTCGCGGGTGGGCGTCGTCGTTCGGTTTTTATTTGTGCAAGTTAAGTAACAGTCGTGTTGCCTCCACTTATCAGTTGGCGAGGTTAATGGTTTTTATTTGCGATATATTTTTAGGATTTTGGAATATCCACCCGATTTCGCGGGAGGATGTCATCGTTTAGTTTTTATTGTGGCCATTTTTTTAATAAGTCTAGATAATTATGTTCCCTCCACTAGTGGTCTTGTGGGACTTTCGACTGATCTGGTTTTTATTAGAACTGTATCAAAGATGTATTTTTGTGATTTTTTGAAAAGGATCCGATCCGTCGTTTCACATTTTAATGGTTACGATCGAGATTGGATTCACTGGGGATACATTTTTTTTTTGTAATTTTTTTTAGAGAGATGAGATTGTTGAACTTGTGCATGGATGATGAAATCAGAATATTGAACTTAGCCCACATCGAATCCGGTATTCTGAGTTATTTACTAGGGATCCCGGTTCCATAAGAGTATCACATACTAAGATCATGCCTATTGGATTTGTGTAGAGTCTAACAGAATTCTGATCCAAAACTTATCTTTTCCTTGTACTTCTTCACTTTGCTCATTGCATTGGCTTCTTCTGTACCTATGCTTTTTGTTTTCTATTTTTTTCTTTTCTAGCCATTTTTTCTTTTAGCGCTATCCTGGTCTACCATTCGCAACGGGCGTCAAGCCCAATAAGACGAACGACTTCCTATAGTTTCAAACTTTTCGGACCTAGGGTGCTCAGTCTAGCCCCTATTTGGTTTATCTGAATCTTTTCTAGTAGAAAAAATTCCCGATATTCGCTTCGGGTCTCGGTCGTACTTAGGTTTAACTACGTCTAATTGGCATCATTTTACGACCCTTGAAAGTGTCCGTTCGACCTTATTCACCGTTAATTCTCGGGGTTTTGTGCACTTGCTCCCTTTGTGGTCAGCCCGATAAGGTCCTCAGGCGGGTCTATTGGTGGACGCCTTAGGATCCAATATCGTTTTGGCTTAGGTGTTACAATCTACCCCCCTTAAAAATAAATTTCATCATCAAAATTTGTACCTGCTCGTAGTCCTTGAGCAATTGCGTTAATGCTTACGAACTTCAACTTCCATTTGCCATGTGACCTCTTCTTCGATGCGATGTGTCCACAACACCTTTACTAATGGAATGATCTTGTTGCGCAACACTTGCTCTCTCCTATCTAGTATGCGTGTGTTCATAACCCTAAGTGTAGGGCCGCGATGTAGTAATAACTCGGTAAGACCGAGGTCGAATCCACAAGGACTAAACTTGTACGTATTCTGAAAATAACTAAAACTAGAAGTAGAAAAAGATCTAAATTGAAATCTAAATAATTGAAAGTAATGGTGAATAATGTTGATTAAAACTTATGAATATAAAGGTGGGAACTAGGGTGCCAAGGATCCACTTGTAGCTATCAAGATGTTACTTTACTTGATTCAAGGAACACAATTGGAATTAGAGTCCTATCCTATCCAATTGGAAGATAAAGTAATTTAAATCAAATATGAACTTTTCATTGACCTAATTCTCAGTGGAGGAGAATTGTAATGATTGGAAGGGATTCCATCACCCTACCATGCCCAAGAGACGACGATAAACAACAGGATTTACCAATCTCATAATCTCAAAACAGAGAAAGAAGATATCCAAAGTTATCACAACATTTATTGTAATTTGAGTCACAATAAATCATAGAAAATAGAAAATATTCATTTAATATCAAACTATAAATCAATGAGGTTCAATAAGAACAAGAATCAAAGTAAAATAATCATCCAAACACACTATAAGCTTCACCTCTTAGCCCTAGCTAAGAGGTTTAACCAACCATAAACATGATTGAAATCAAATCTCTTAAACAAAGCATGAAAAATAAACTAGGAAAGAAGAAAAACTCTTTGACGGCCGCTCCACCCTTGTTCTATGCTCCTTGAGACCTTTCCAAACCCTAGAAGATGCTTTGGAGCATCCCAGGGAGTCTTATTTATAGTTTTGGAACTCTAACTTTAGCACCGAGTTGGAAAAATCTAGAAACTACTTTAAATTTACGCACTCTGCACAATTTCCTAAAATAGACTTCCAACACTTTTATTTTTTAGACTCGAAGTTTCAGAATATGTCTTTTAGGACAATTTTCTGGAATATGTTTTTTAGGACAATTTTTAGGATTCTTTTTCTTTTTCTTCACTTCAAATCTTCGATTCTCTTCATTCCTCACTTGGTTTCTTTGAATCTTTTGCATGTGAATTCTTCATTAATGACTTCCAAATCTCCAAATCTTCATTTAGTAATCTTTTGAGCATAAATCTTCCTTTTGTCATCAATTTCACCTTAAGCTCTAGAAACTACCTCGCACATGAAAACATGCATAATTAGATCAATTAAGCACTATCATGTTTATAAAACTAAGGTATAAATAGGAGAAAATATGCAATATTACGTACTTAACAGCGTGTTGTGTAAGGCCCACCCCCATAGCACATGATATTGTCCGCTTTGCCGAAGCTCACGGCTTTAAAACGTGTCATGTCTGTTAAGGGAGGAACCCAACATATAACCACCACAACTCTAGACAACTCTTCCGATGTGGGACAAGTTACGCTACAGTCAACTGCAACAGTAGCTCGCTCAGCAGGCGTCACAACATGTATTATTTCATAACAACATGCACGTACATTAATAAGAATACTTAGGAACTGGGTGTTAAGATATTTTATCATTAACTGTGCTTGTGGAATTGATAATGTGTAACTTGATGTTAATGGAACCATTTAGTTGATCACTCACTCCCACTCTGGGATGATGCTTTTAAATACCAACCAGACCCTATCCTAGATGCAAATACCCTGAAGTCCGATGCACTGGAGGAGGCGTATGTGGACTCAGAGAAGGAGCTTTCTTACTTCCAGACACTTGGAGGGCCGATATAGGACATCGTCGGGCCGCTGGCATGATCTTAGGGTGGACACGTTTTACTTTTACATTCTTCGACTATATACTCCTACTTTGCCTTGCTTCCGCTATGTACTCTGAACAAATGCATATATTGTCTATTTTAGGCGAGATGTTTTCGATCATTTACTTTAGAGTATATTGCATTGATTAGCTTAATTTTATGTGCACTGTGATACCTGATTAAATGTATTAACTCTTCCATTTTCATGAAAGCATAAGTGACACCCGGGACCTCGGGAGTTAAGTACGGCTCGACCCTTGATGTTCGGGGTGTGACAAAGCCATGTTGAGATTATAGGCAAACATGAAAACAAATGCCTGCGATAGTTGTTCCCAGGTCTTAATCCAGTTACAATCCAGGGAAGTGTACCAGTCTAAAGCATCGCCTTTTAGATATTTCTGTAATAGGTGGATGAGTGCTCCTTCATTTCTTGCCATTGCATTTAGCTCACCATAAAATGCCTTAAGATGCGTTGTAGGACATATGTAGCCATCGTACCTTTTGAACTTTGGTACCTCAAATTTCTAAGGCACCTACACATCTGGAAAGTGGTATAAGTCCCTGAATTTCATTAAGGGGAGATCAAACCCTTTCTGTCTCTGAAGCTAATTTTGCATGGTTTGAAGCTGCTCTCGTAGCTCCTCTATTTTTGTGCAGCTCGTTTAAGGGACCAATGTCTCTTGGGACAAGGCCTATTCCGCTTCTTCAGTATAGTGATCGATTTCTTCGATCCTATGGCTCTCATTAGGGGGAGCTTATTAAAATGTAACTGAATTCTCTTATGTGAGGAATTGAAAAGCATTCCTGGTGGGGGAGGCTGAGATACTGGAAGTGACCCCCTTGTTGGGTATTCGCCACATTCCAGTGATCAAATTAGGTTGGACATTAGCCCTTATTATGGGCATTCGCCAGTGCTGCTTCAAGGCTTCTAGTTGGGGAAGTTGTTTCTCAAAATTAATTTGAAATCCCTATTGTGGGATGTGCTGGAAATTGACTAGAGATCCTGTTTGCAGGATCGGTTTGAAACTAAATTGAAACTTGATTGGAAGTCACGGTTGTAGGATTGGTTTAAAACTGTACTGAAAATTGATGGGACGCCTTGGTCGTAAAGCTATCCTGGAGTTGACTAGGGATCTTGTTTGAAGGATCAGTTTGAAACTGAGCTGGAAATTGATTGGAAGTCCTGTTTGTGGGATTAAACTGAGAAGGAAATTGATGGGAAGCCTCAATTGCGAAGCTATCTTGAAATTGACTAGGAATCCTGTTTGTAGGATCGGTTTAAAACTTATTGAAAATCCCAATTGTGGGATGTGCTAGAAACAGATTGGACGCCTAGAAACAGATTGGACGCCTCAACTGTGAGGCTGTTACGAAATTGACTGGGAATCTCGGTTGAGGGATTGTTCCGAGATTGACTCCCTGCTGCAGGAGGGTATTAAAAGAAATGCCCCATGGTCAAGGGTTGCGCTAACTGGTGTCAGTGGTCCTGTGCAGAGTTTGATGATTGTGCTTGATTTGAAATGGAGGCTGGAATGAGCCTATGAACTAATTGTTGTTGTTGAACTGGACCAACTTGATTGTTGACTGCGGCAACTTGTGCTTACATGAATTGTCGGAACATGTCTTGCATTACCTTCATGCCATGTGTCAATTCTTGTATGCAAGCCATTGGCATGGCTTCTGCTTGTTGTGGCTGAGCAGGTTATACTTTTGCGAGATTGAGAGCACGGAAGGGTTGAACATCTTCCTCATGGTGATCCATTGCTTCTTGAGATCTTATATAGATTATGTTGAAATAAGGGAGACTTTTTTGAGGACTCCTAATTCTTGGAGGCATAATTTTTTGTTTCTTTTAGTATGAATGCAAATGTAGATGCAAACGCGTGAGAACCGGTATTCTTTAAGAATTGGCAAGATCTTGTTTTTCAAGTCGAGTTGCGACTAGTGTGGCTAATTACTCCCCATCGGAGTCGCCATTCTGTGGACATTGGGTGAAGGAGAGTGCGATTCCTCGAAGGTACGAAAGATTTACTCTCTTCCTTTCTACAAGTTGCCTCACTCAAGGTCTTTTGTGATGTGGGTAAAAGATATGATATTTGACCAGAGTCTCCACTACCCAATTATTACGATTCTATGGTCGGTTAGAGCCCATAAAAATGCTTAAGATTGAAGACCCGAGGATCCTTAACCCTAAGATGACTCGTAAGTTTATATTTTAGAGATTCCAAGTAAGGGGTGGTGGTTACTGGGTATTAGGCACCCACTTTACTTGTATAAATGTATGGTCTTTACTTCACAAGATCTGACTAATTTTTGAAGAATATGGGTAGTTCTCGCATGCCGTAAATATAATGTGATGTAGAAAATGTAATGCGGTGTTGTAGTAGAGGTGTTTGATCAATCTAAATTTCTGATGAGCAAGGTCCGACTATATCGGCAAGCCATAGAGCAAACGTTTGAAATGATCAAGTGCAGGGTGCAAAGGATGCTTGATGAAATGTGGATGCTTATGGTAAAATGACGAACAACCAGCTAAGGTTTCTGGTGGACCTGGTGTGATTATATTGGCAGGTCTAAGAGCATACACTCGCCAGTCAGATATAGTGAAAACGATGGGATGCAATGTATATACTAAACTATGACTAACTGACTAGGGTTTCTTATGGGCAATATCCGATTATGTCAGCAAGACATATAGCATGTGTCAGCCAATTAGATGCGATGAAAATGATGAAAATGCACTATGATTCTGATTATATAAAGAACAGAGGGTTGAGAAGGGAATGAATGTTGCACGATGATAATACATTGGTTTAATGAAACTGATAGAGGTTTGAATGGTATGATGAATGGCAGTGTCACAAGGCTAGGTTGAGTGCCTCATCTTTGAGCTTGGGTGGCACAGGAGGCTTAGATTCTGACTAGGCTAGGTTAGACCAGGGCTGGGCTCTCTCTCTCTCTCATTCTCTCTCCTTGGTGGAGGAAATGGTTAAGGCTCTCTCTTTGAAATGAGAAGGGATGCTTGACGAAGCTTGGTGTTTCAAATGTGAAGGGGAGGGGGGTTATTTATAGTCTCCCAATCTGGTTTTCTTGTAGTTCCTAGTGATCATAGGGGTAAAATATGGTTGAATGGCTGAGATTGGAGATTGCCACATGGCATTATCTCACGAATTGGATGAGTTAGTGAAATGTTAATTTTGGGTACGAAGATGGGCATCAGAGTAAATGCACTTCAGCCACACACTTAAGGTTTAAAAAAGGAGCAATCCATATCTTGGGGGATGCTGTCCGAAAAAGGGGGAATGCCATGTGGCAGGCCACAACCTGGGTGTCATCGATCTCCACTTGGACTCCCTACTTTGGCAGGCAGCATCCTCCAAGCGTGTGGAGGCTCTGCTATGAGGGTTGGTAGTTTAAGGTTTCGACTATTTCTCTGATTGGCATTAGAAATGGGCTTAGGTTCAGGCTTGGTTCTGGGTTTAACATGTGAGTTAACTAGGTTATGGGCTTCGGTAGGCTGACTGGGTGAGTTTTCTAAGGTTTTGAGTTCCTAGGGTTTAGGGTTAGGCAGACTAGGTTGACTGGGTTGGATGGGCTGAGTTGAGGGTTTAGGACTGGGTTGGATGGGTTGAGTTGAGGGTTTAGAACTGAGTTTCCTAGGGTTTAGGCTTTTATGGTTAGAATTTAGGATCAATGTGTGGTGGTCCATCCATCCATTCAAACTCAATCAGCTTATCAGCCCGAGATAGGGTGTCTACGAGTAGTCAGTAAATACATGGTGAACCAATGTAAAGATGATTGGGCTACTGTGTGGATCATTTGTTACTTGAAGAGTATTTTTAATGTGGTTATTTATTGTAGTGGGAACAAATTAAACATTGTTGAATTCGTGGATGTAAACTATGCACAAGATCAAAATAAAAGAAGATCTACTATAAGTTTTTGTGTTCTCTTTGGTTAACAGGGCGATTGCTTGGGTATTGAGACTGTATTCAGTAGTGGCCTTATCTACTACGGAACTAAAATATATGTCATCTACACAACCATGCAAAGAATGTATTTCGCTATAAAAGTTACTTGAAGAATTAAAAATTAAGTAGAAAGTAATTGTAATTTATTGTAATAGTCTTACCTAAGAATCTGAAATTTCATGCTCGAACTAAATACATTGATTTTAAGTATCACTTTATTCATGATGTGGCAGAAGATTATCAAATTTTATTATAAAATATATACACCAATGTATACGCTGACAAAATTACCTATTACAAATGAGAAGTTTTTGTAGGTGCATAATTTTCTGAACGTATTGTTATCTAGTTATTAGTGTCACTTGAATAGTTGTTACTTATAAGTGCTCTTCAATTAAATGAATATTCAAGTGTAAAAACCTGAGGCAATGGCTCTCCACAGTGTTTATAAAGAGACCTTTCCTACTAGGAAAGTTCATCTCCTTTATTTTTGTGTATGGCGAAGCTTAATTTCCCCAGGTTTTGGGCTAGCCTCTCCATGTGGTGATAGTCTATATAAGCAGACTAAATATTTTTCAACGAGAGAGATAGTATATAATGAAATAGTGGGAGAGTGATAAGTTTTATAATTATATCATATCTTGTTAGCTTTAATAAAAGAATTGCGTTTCTACCTATTCATAAAAGTATAATGTTAGACCACGTAATTCATCGTGGCTCTTATTTTTTATTTTTTTCATTTTTTAATTTCGATTTGACTTTTTTATAGCTTTCTTTTTCTAACATCCACAGCATGTAAGGACTTTTCAGGAAGACAACGAAAGACGAATAAAAAATAAGAACAAGAGGAGATATAATTCTCCAGTCATTTCATTGTGCATAATACAGTAACACGGCGTAACACAAGCATTTATTGCATGTCAAAGGATTCCCACAAGCTTTAACTCTACAACGACAAAAAGGACTCTTAAGCAATGGAATATCACTGCAGTGAATAAGTCATTTCACGTGTAAGCAGGAGAAGGGAAGTGCTATTTATCATTGGCTTGGAACAAAACATAAGGAGAACTCGGGTTCGTACTAGTGGAGCCCGGCAGAGCCAAGGTTAAAATTAAAATGATTGGAATAGCTGATATCGTGGGCCTAGCCGCCTGGCTGTGCTGGACAACGTGGATGAATAGTAGTCATCCATCATGTAGAAAGATTGGCATTGGATAATGATATTGTAATTGCCAAGTGTCGCCATTGGCTTTCATGGCTGTCAATCCACTCTACAAAATAAGAGGAACGCAGGCCTCACACGTACTACGATGGCACACAAAATAAGAGGAACGCAGGCCTCACACGTACTACGATACCGAGAAAGCCCTCACACGTACTACGATGGCACACATGTGAGACATGTGGACCATTCATCAGTAAGTGATGCTCCTACCCAATATGAATCTGGTCAACTCATCAGGTGGGCCGCAGGCCTACGTCCAATGTCAACAACTGGTTATTTTTCCACAAACTACTCTTCTCTCTCGATGAGTGGACTAACATGTTAGTAATGATTCCCAGCTGATGAATGGCCTGGATCTTTCACGTGTGGGTGACGCGAGGACACTTGCATGGACGCTGCTGCACCATCTCACTCGCGCGAGTCGCTTTATCAAGGCCAGCTATAGAGAGAGAGAGAGGGTTCCTGTATCCTTCGCTCTTCTTCTCTCATGACGCAATAATGCACGGACATTAAATTCTGTCGATCGTCACTTTACAAACGGAAGGAGAATGTGGACCCCACTTCCCACGAGGAGGATGAGCTAAGTTACGTACCGTTCGTTTTCAGCTATAAATAATCCAACACGAAACAAACCTAACCGTCATAACATGCACCATACACAGCCTTACAAGCGTGAGAACATGACCACATGCACCCCACGTGCCTCCACTAGCAACGTCCCTAGTGCAGACATGACCCACAAAATACCCGCCGCGTTTCACCTCCCAAACTGCCACGTAGCTCAACATGACACGTTGCCTGGCTTTTCCCATGCAACCCATGTGCATGAGACTCTCTCTAGAGCCAAGTGTCAATGGTAGCCACGTGAAACCTCAATAACAAAAGTTGAAAAAGGTTCCATGGCTTGCATGTGCTCTCTATACTTAGCCATTCATAACAAATGTATTTTGTCATTTCTCTTCTTTACAGAGAGAGAGAGTGAGGTTTTTCTCTTTCTCACTGTAATTCGTAGAGAGAGAGAGAGTAAAAAAAGAAATCACCGAAAGGGGCTTTGATAGAGGAGAAACATAACAAAAAACTCCCATAATTTCATGAAAGGAATAATAGATGTTTGTCTTCTTCCTACCATTACAAGTTGCAGAATCAAAGGGGTAGGAATACGGTTACATATACATGAGATGACGTGATATTTACAGCCACCCTTTTTTACTATATACACCCTTTATCTACTGGAAAGAGCAAAGGTGGTGGTTCTATCAAAATGGTGGGTGTAAATAGTGACTGTACTTTTGATAGACACCAACTTATTGATAGATCCGTCCCATTTTTTTCTATTTTGGGTGATCCAGTTATACAAAGTTATACTGAAAAGAAGGTTTTCCAAACAAAGTTGGATGGGAATAGATTTAAATTTAGGGAGTAAATAGTAAATAGGAAGTGTTCTATTCTGTGGGGAAGTTTTCTGATTCTGATTCATGTATGCCCGTCCACTTTACACTTTACATGCTTTTGTAGACAATCTGGACCGTCCAAATTGTCATCTCCATTATGGATAAGGCATAGCCCTAACTGTCCCATCGGTAGAGATTTTCCTGTCCATTGGACCGCTGAAAATTTTCTTCTCCACCGTCCATTCGATGGGCAATGGATAATGGTGTGTAACACAGGTCAAAATGCTAATGATTATGTGGGAAATATATGGACTTATGAATAAGCTCAAATCCTACTTTCGAGATTTAATGGTCGAGATTTTCTTGATGAATGTAAATTTTGATTTATGTGTCTTTCACGGTGGAGATCATAAGTTTTATGGTCTGGATTTTATGTGGACCTGCCACGTGTATGCTGGAGTCGTGCGTGAGTACGAACTACGATGCTTTGCAAAGTATCATGTAGTTTCACCGTGGTAAAGGAATTGGTAAAGCTACTTTGTGACCCTTCCAACATTTCAAAAGCTAGGGATTTGCCCACGTACACGTGGACAACCTTACGTCAATCCAGACCATTCAATCATCTTCCCCAATCAGGAGACTGTGGGTGGCCGAAAATTCGCACTTTTGGATGATTATAACCATCCAATATAGTGGCCATCATGATCAATGGCCCAAATCGAACAGCCATAAAAGGATGTTAGAAGTAATTTTTGGGCATGCAACGTCATGATAGCCGGTGATTTACAAGCTCTGCGCTGATGGATATGCCAACGTACGGTGGATCCGTCACCGTCATATAGAAATGGTGAAAAACATACATAAGAACCAGCTCCAAGAAAGATACAGCTGGGAGAGGCAGATGGTACGGTAGATCCGATTTAACTCGAATATCGCAGAATCATAATGGAATCTGGACTGTCCATTCTAGTAATCTGATCAGTGGCCTTCGTGGCAACGTTAGAACAATTTTTTAAAATGTCAGAATAAAATTGACGGATAGGTATTTCTAGTAGGTTTGACATATCTAGCGTTATCATCCCAGATCTACTGTCAAGATGGACGGTTCCGATTGATAAATCACACTGCCACGTGTGCTGTGGAGATAGGGATGTACCCTATCCATGTTATGCTGGATCGACCGTGGCATGTCCACGCCTCGAGGGTTTGGAATCCTTGGGATATTGCCTTGAGAAATGTGTCATGCCGAGGGTATTTTCGTCAGAAACTGGTAACTTGGACGGGAATGATTAAGACCTTCATGAATTCTTGTAGCGTAATGCTCGTTCCCTCGCGACTTCTTCAAGCGCCTAACGGTGCACACATGCGGTTGGTCGGGCGGGATCCGGGACGTTCACCTGGTGGTCCCCAGTGTGCCGAACGTGTACGAAGAAATGGACGGTTGGAAAATGGCATTTGAAGGTATACATCCAGGTGCGCGTACTGATGAGTAGGCAGGCTTCCTTTACAAGAAAGGCCACATCTACTGTGGGACCACGCTATGAATGTCCTGAATACGTCACACATGTGACACTACTAGGTATACACGAGTCGAACCGAGTCGAGCTGGGCAAAGTTCGACTTGGCTTAGCCACTTAGCTGACCCAGCTTGAATTCGACTATGCTCAGAGCTTGACTGGCCAGCTTAGCTCTTCCCCGTTCGAGCCAAGTTCGACGGCAGCGGTTTTACAAGTATTTTATTAAAACCCTTATTGGCAATATCAAAATTAAAAAATAAAAGGATATTTACTTCATAAGCATATCTTCCTTGCTATTGGCAGACACTTCGTTGAGTCATTATATGAAACACCTGGCGAGCAACATCTACATTAACATTTAAAGTAATCGAGCCACCGAATTGGTTCAATCTGAGTTCGATTTGGATTGGGGTTCGATCCAAGTCAACACTGCTCGAACCCAATTTCAACTCGGCTCAAACTCAATTTCAAACTGAGTTGAATCAAACTTTTTTGAGTCAAGTTGAGCGAGCTCACCGATCTAACTCGGTTCGTGTACGTCACACTAGGCACGTGTGATGCTTTTTAGGCGCTGGACAGTGGAGCTGACAAAAAATTAAAGAGGGGAGGGGAATATGCAATGCGCCCACATTGTTAGGTGGAAATCGGAAAGTGGAATTTTACTGATCATCTGATCCAGGGCGTTGGATCAGGAGGGGGCAGCTGTGGGCATCGTATCCATAGATCCATCTAAGTTGGCCTGGCTGGAAGATTACGCACGCTTGAAAATCACATCCAACGGAGGATCCTATCCGTCAGTTTGTGTTGATCATTAAACGTTTTCAGGGCTGCAGTTTGGATGGCTAGGATGGTTTGTTTGGTGTGAATCTCAACTAAGGCCGATCAATGAACAGGACCCACGTGAATGAACCATCCGGATATACCGTCTAAAATGCCACGTGTCTTGTATTGGGCGATCGTGCCTCCCGATCCCGCGGTCTTGATTGATAGATCTCCCTTCTAAGGCCTGTCTTCATGGATAGATCTCTTTGCCATGCTGATGTAGAGCAAGTCATGGACGATTTTATAGATTGCCAGAATCAAAGTCAATCAAGCTGGAGCAAGTCTATCCATGTTATAACTTTAATTATAAGAAATGAAAAGTGCATTGGATTATTGTCCACCAAGTCCATAAAACACATTGGAAATGGCCCACCAGGCTCATTTGCCGGTAATCATTAATGGGTGGGTCTCATTTGAGTTTAAATTCAAATTCAAATGAAAAGATGATGAGATTAAATAAGATTAAACCTTGACTCATCTAAATTTCTTGTAGGTTCAATCTACTCTCAAAATATAAATTATTAGGGTCTATTTGGACCACCGAATTAAATGGTATAAAATTACATTAGATTCAATTAACATCATTATTGCATAATGATTAAATATTTGAAAATACCACCGTATTGTGATTGACTAATCCTACATTTGGGATCAAATTCTTTACTTGAAAAATACACTGTATTAAGTGAAGCCTGCATCTTAGAATTGTAATCAATGGACCATATTTCACAACTAATGCTTGTCATCCATACACATCAGCAAATTAAATGTCACATGTAAAGTGCATATATGAATGGACGGTGTGGATAAAATACATGCATCGGTGTAGGGACCATAGATATTGTGGATTTCAAAATCCTACAGTACTATCTACTATTAGCTCTAAACCATAGGATACCATGATTAATCTAATATTTTTTGTGGTTTCTAAATGCTAGATGGAATTTTCATAGGACTAAATGCAATTCTATGCCTCTCAATCCCAACCCACACATCAAAAAAGCTCTTATAAAATTTATTTTATAATTTTATTTAATAATAAGTGAAAATCTTATATTTTTCTCACAATAGTCATATTATATTTTGTTATTGAAAATTCGTCTACGATGAAGTCTCCCCATCATTACTTCCTCTACTATTGAAACTACGGAGAATATCCAAACAATGGAAAATGAGATTTTGTGTCGAATAGACCCGACCTACTACCCACCTTTTTTCATTCAACCCGAAAAAATCTTAAATCACCAAAGTAGACCTCTATTCGTAGAACCCAGAAAGATGAAAATACCCATGTTTTTTCCAACTGCTTTACCCTAACAGGTAGGGGTATTTTCGTCAAAAAACTTACCTCCGTACCCTAACAATCCAATTTGGTGAGATAAGTTTTCGGGCGGCAACAAAAAAAAAGACATGATACGGACTTGTCTACGGTGCTAATTTTTTCATGGAAAATCCTTTTTTTTTTCTTTAATTATTTTTTTCTACAACCCCAAGAGGCCTACCAGAATCCCTTGGTGGGGAAGCAACTTGGCTTAGCTGGTTCCACGTTTATTCAATGAATTTGCCTTGTCAATTTCTTTATAATAATAAAAAAATGCATAAATGTAGCTGACATAACCCTATCAAGAACTTAAGATAATCTGTGATTAATCGAGAGTATACATCAGGTGGGCCTGTTACAATATCAAAATTCTCTTCCACCGGGTAATAGTAGCCAACGATTATTTATTTGCAAATGGACAGTTGGCTTAGAGGATATGGCAATCCATTCAAGAGTCCCACCATTTAAATGATTGATGCGATGGAAGATATTTTGAAACATTAACTATCCATCATGGATGGGGCCCATCTAAACGGGTGGGTCTACTGGGTGAATTGTTATGATCACCATAGAGCGGGTCCTCTATGGCAATTTCTGGCATTCGGTATTTTTTTGCATTACTATATTAATCGACACTCTAGATATTTAGGGAATTGATAGCTATATGAAAAATTATTGTAATTTTTTTTAAAAATGCAGGTTTAAGCTTTTACAAATTTTAAAGCTTATTTTTGGTGGACAGCCTGCATTTCAACATTAAGGTCATTTAAGCTCTAACCAACCTAAGAAAAATAAGAGAAAGAAAGAAAAACACAGTTTTCCATTTTTAGGGGTTACCAACCCTGCACAGCTTTTCAACTTTGAAGTAATCTTTGGTCTTTGGCCGCGAACTGGATACTAGCCTCACTGGAGCCTAGTTAGAGATGGATGGTCCATCGGGGGACTTCGTGGGGCCATCGTGTGGTATATGTTTTATCCATTGAGTCTATTTACACCCATTTTCAACGCCTTGGTGTGGACTAATAAAAGAATGCCATGTAGAGCCACTATGTTTGGCATATGTGGAATTCGTACTCACACTCAGGTATTTGTGTCGAACTTTCTTCAGCCTTATGTATTTTGTCATTAATGCGATGGAATGGACTCTTATGGGGCCCTTTAAGGGATGAAACGTCGAATGCCATGTGGCAAGAATCAATGTGCCCATTAAATGACGCAACGTGCCCATCACGTTATATATATATATATATATATATAGTACTATGCGCTCGAGCTCACGGTCCGTCCCATGAGGTTGAGATGTGTGGGCCCCACCGTGATGCGTTTCGAACATCTACCCCATCAGTCAGATGCACCATTCCATCGTGGGCCTAGGTCCCAAAAAATCAAGTCAATCCGTGAAGTGGAGAGGGGCCATACACCATTAAAACATTCATAACCATTTTTGAGGGCCCAACGAGATGTGGTTTGCAAATCCAGCCCATCCATTATATGTGTCCCACTTGAATGAGGGTTCAGACCAAGTTTCAGGCGCATGCAAAACTCAGGTGGGCCCCACCAAGTGCTTTTATATGTTTTAACAGTGTCTTCACATAATTTTAGATGGTATGGCTTACTTGAGTTCCGTATACGGCTGATTTTTGGGATATCCCATAATTTAAAGGGTACCCATCAAATGCACGGTGTTGATGGTCGACACGCATCATGGTGGGGCCCACACAGCTCGACTTCATGATAAGCTTATCGTGAGCTCGAGCGCATAGTACATTTTCCCATATATATATATATATTATATATATATATATATATATATATATATATATATATATATATATATATATATATATATATATAAACTGTCGAGCGAGTGTATCCTATCTTACAACTGGATATGATCGCATCTGTAAAGCCGTCTCTCACAATCATTCCAAAATGAGAGATTTCCCCAGAGACGTTCGGAGAACCAACAACAATCCAGAAGATTCCAAAGATTAAGAAGTCGAATTGACATTTGAGCCAACGCAGATACACTCCTGGACACAAATCGTAAAAGGACAGCTAAACATACATCAGGTCCCGTTCTATAAGATGATTGGAATCAAGAGAATGGGAGATCTGGTCTGTCTAAATAACAAATCAGTGTCAGGGGTCAAATCCCTCTAACACTCTAGACTATCACTGTTGGGATGATTAAATGTAAGAGGCGGTTTAATCTAGACCGTCCAACACCTTGAAGTTGACATGGTGGGCCATTAGTAGATATGCTGACTAGCCATGTTTGATAAATTAGATCAGATCCTAAGCTCCTCGACTTCAGCCTGATTGTCTTCATCAAAGAAACTTTAGTGATCTCAGGCCTAATATTTAGTGTGCCACAAAGATATCCGTGAATGATCAGCAATGGAAGAATATTCGAGAAGCTAACGACTCTGAAACCTTTTCTTTTCAAGGCAAGTCCTGAATTGCTAAGGAAAAGATTACGTATCCAGAAAGCCTACATGAAGGACCTAGAAGCCCAAAGAGGGGCTCTCACCACCTCCTTGGAAAAACTATAAAAGGAGCATAAGAAGAAGAGCTCAAAGCCCCATGCCAAACACATGTATATACTTTTACATTTACTTTACTTTCATGTCTATCTTACTTTTCCTATTCTACTTTATTATTGTCTAGTGTCTCCCACTACAGTACGTTTATCTTAGGAGTAGGTTAAATATGTGTAACCTTAAGTTGTCAGCTCACCATGTTCATCTGAGATCCAATTAAGTCATTCATACCTCAGTCATATCTTACTTACCACCCCGCTTTCTTTCTCTCTCTCTCTCACACACACACACACATATATATATAGACACACACACACACACACACACACACACACACACACACACACACACACACGGTTGTAAAGCACGATGATTGTAATAGAGCCAAGATATTAATAAAATCGATCATGTTTAGTCTAGCCTATATTTCTTTTTCTTTTTTTTTTTTGTTCAAATCTTCCATTATGATTGAAAAATGCTATGCTAAAGCGTTGGTGTAATAAAAAGCCCTTAAGCAAGTGCGCGAGGTAAAAAGAACTCATCCATGAGGGCTAACACATCCCCTTATACAAATCGCATGAGTATGGAGCGCATCAATCAGTGGTGGAGAAGACCGTAGATCCCAATACAATCTCTAATATGTCTATCTCGGTGTAGGGGCACTAACAATTCAGCCAAGAAAAGAAAACCTTGAGGCAGGTAGACACTGGCACGCCCGCACAATCATACACACACACATACATCCAATATAGGTCGTCGGTCACATGAGCGATCCCAACTAGTTGAATTCAGGACAACACCATCCATCCAATTTTACATATCATTTTAGGGCATGAGCCCACAAAGGAGGCAGATTGAAGGCTCAAGTGGACCACACGAAAGGAAGTAGTGGGGATTGAAAACGTAAGCTTGCCGTTGAAAACTTATTGACGGGCATAGAATTTTGTATCAAGCTGATATTTATATCTTCCCTTCATACAGGTCTATGTGATCTTATGAACATGTTGGATGGCAAATATACATCACAATGGGCCTCTAGAAAGTTTTTAATGGTGGAAATTCAATCTCCACTGCTTCCTATAGTGTGGTTGTGCTCATGACAAAAAATAATCTTTCAAAATGGATGGATAGCATGGATAAAATATATATACATCACGGTGGGCCCCGCAAATCCCCTGACTGGACCATCCGTCTCTAGCTATGTCCTAGCATGGGCATACCCAATTCGGGCTCTTGGTCTTTACTATCCAAAAATGGGCTCTAATGGTTTAATGATCCAAGCTATTGATTATGAGTCCCAGTGGGGATGGTCCATATGCCAACAACCCCCCAGATTATAAAACCCTTTTCGTGTTATTGTCACTAGGATTAGAATCTCTACAATCTACTTGAAACCCATCATACCAAGTCACTACGTGATAGCAACACCGGCAATAACCACTAAACCATTTTAATAAACATGAGCGCGCGATAAATACAAGCACGATAATGGAAAGAGGAAATGAGAGTCGTAAGAGTACATGGAAGAGTGTCGATGCAGTTGGCCGATGTTGAGTGAGCAAACCCACTTACAGTCTATTCTTAAATTATTGGTTTCTCTGGTCATATATTTAAAGGTTGTGGTTGCACCTTGAGATATTTTCGTTGATGGTCCATCCATCACCATCGACATTGATCAGAATCATGGGCCCCACTTGTAAAAACCAATAGCCTAGGCATAATGGAGATTTTCCAGGGTGAGCATTGAATACTACCTCTTGTTTTAGATGAGGAAGTGGAAATAAAACACCCAATAATAACGCACAAAACTTTATTCTTGTACATGAAAATAGGAAAAACAGTGACACATGCTCTCTTTAGTTAGCAAGCTAGAGATGTAGAGACTCGCTTTATAAAAAGGGGTTTGATACTGTGAGATACACCTGGTTTGGGCCCACCTGCATTGCATCAATATATTCCAGACCAAATCATGCAGTGGTTCCCACTGAGGAGATCACATAGACTGAAAATTATAGTCATTGAGTATACTGTCCATCCCATTTGCAGAGTTGAGTGTAGACTGCAGACCTTATTCCTTTTTTCATCTAATAGATATGGTTTTTGATAAATCGTTCATCCATGATATGATGCGCTGGTTGATAAATGATCACGACATATTTAGTAAGTGGAGATGGATCTAAACTTGGACTCTTCAATCAATTTTTACCATCCAATTAATGGATATAAAATGGAAGGTTAGAGGAATATGGGTGGGTGGTCCACATGTTGTCCTTGTGCCTCTTTGGATTCTTGGAAAGAAAAGAAAAGTCCTTTGCCACGTAAATAACTGGGATTGTAATTTTTTCTTTTTTATTTTTTACATTCTTGTAGAAAATGTATTTTTCCACCAGGAATTTCCTAGAAAATGAGTCAGAAATTATGTTTCTCATGCTGGTAGGAAAGATTATTTCCAACATCTCACTATTGCCAATGCATCCATTTGCCACTATACCTCATTTCTAATATGCACAACTGTTGATGCAATTTTCCCGCGGACCTTCCTTGGACCCTCATATACGTGCGTACAAGAGATAAAAGGACAAAGGAGACCCTAACTAATGCAGGGGACCCTCCGATGCCTAAGTTAAGGACCTAGGTCTTTGTAGGAAATGATCTTAGGGAAAAGAGTCACCAGTCGTGTGTAATAATGTGTGTGAATGTACCTTTCACCATATAGAGGCTTCCATATATAATTGAGAGGGAAGATCACACAGGCGGGAAATTTTTTCTATTTAGAGGGAAGATCATACCGCTGGAGATCTTCCCCGTTGGAGATTTCTGATTCATCAAGGATCTCCCTTAGATCACAAGTGTCCGAGATCTCTGGGATCCTGATCTTATCCTCCATGATCTTTGGGGAAAGATCCCCGAGAGAGATCCTCGGGTCATTAGACTTGGATAAGGTCAATCGGTAGTCGAAAACCAATAAGCTCATCCGACCTTTAGATAGGGTTGGATGGATGAGGTGGACGACGCCTCTGAGGTAGACAGTAATGACCTATTTGTAGGTCGGTATCATTCCAATGTCGATTTGCTTGTAGTATATTGGTTCCAGTGGTTGTCAAAGGTCATCTATGGTTGAGTCGACCTGTGACTGGATCGACCTATGAGTAGGTCGGGCTATGGTCGAGCCGACCTATGAGTTGGCCAGGCTATGGTCGAGTCAACCTATGACTGGACCGATCTATGAGTAGGCCGAGCTATGGTCGAGCTGACTTGTGACCGGACCGACCTATGAGTAGGTCGGGCCATCTTATAGGTCGGCTCTTCCCAGTCAGTAGTTCTCATTCGGGTAGTTTGGTCCAGGGGTTCATGCTGATTCTTGGTTTGACCTTTTTTCACGAACCATCCTATCTTACCCATAACAGTAAGCCCCCTACTTTCGAGCCTATTGTACAGGTGCGGGAAGTAGGTTGGAATGTAGTAGGTCAAACCATTCAATGATAAATGTTGAATACGGCAGTTAGCACAGGAGTCGAGGCACGCTAGTAATCATGTACGATGAAGTCGAGGTGACATGTCGTGGCTCGAGGCCACGTGACCTGTCAAGCTGCCGCTTCGGTGCTCGGTCAATGGGAGAATGACGCATGGCATTTTCTTGATAGCAAAGTCGGGCACTGAATGGGGTCATGTCACGTGTCGAGACAGGGTAGTCGAGGGGACGTTGTACAGGACTTGCATTGATTGGGGTACTTAAGTGTTGCCACATGGCTTCCCTATATAAAGGAAGCCCTAATGCATTTCGAAGACATATTTGCATTTTCGTCCCTGAATCGTCTTCCTTAGTTTGCAGAGGTGATTCCCGGCGACCTGACTTCGTGACATTATCAGAGGTCGGGCGACATTCTTCCCCCGGTGAGCTTCGCTCTTTCACTCACCCCCTCCCTTTCTTTTTTCTTTTGTCACTGATTTTCGGCGCCTAACCGCCATGTCTGACTCTTTGAGCTCGTGGGAGGGGGTCTATGACAGTGACAGTGGGACGAGTAGCCTTCAGACAATGTCGAACCCACCATCACTGTTGGTGATGACGAGCGACGCAAATTTCTAGGCGTTGTAGTCTTCGAGAGCGCTAGAGAGGTCCTCGACAGAATGGCCGGTTAGGGTAGAGCGCAAACTACTCGACGAAGGGGATGTAGAGGAGTCCTCTGGCGAGGAGGAGACGAGGGGTCTCGTAGCTTCGACCCTTACTAAGGCTGACCTAGACCGAATTAGGTTATGGTACCACATTCTGGCGTCGGTGATCCTTTGGGTTCCCTCACCGGACGAGCTTCCCAATAACCCTCCAGAGGGAGCAGTTGTCATTTTCCAAGTTACCCTTAAGTGCATCCTTAGGCTCCCTCTGCAGAACATAGTGAGGCGGGTGCTCGCCCACCTGGATTTGGCCCTGGGCAGATGATCCCCAATGGATGAAGGGCATTGATCAACTGTACCGTTCTATGGTCCGAGCTAAAGTAGCCCGAGCTCACCGTCGAGGAATTCTTCCATCTGTACCAACTGAAGCCTAACCGTTTTCACTGAGGCTGGTACTATCTCTCTGCCTGACGTGGGACCGGAGGGATCATCATTATAGATCCCCCGTCTTCTAACAAGAATTAGAGGGATAAATGGTTTTGGGCCTCTGGTAGTTGGGAAGCGGAAGACTTGACCCTTCACCGTCACTCGGTCCCTACTGCGTTCATTGAACCAGGTCGGCATTCCCCGAACTTAGCTCTTCCTTAGTTTTTTCTTAATTGGTCAGCTTTAAGTATTCTTGCCTTGTTCATGCATGTCCCTTCTTTTGTTACAATTATTCCTAAATATCTTCCCTTGCTAGATGTTGAGTCTCTTGCTCAGATCAGGGGAGCAAGAGCGTTAAAAGAGGACGATAGGTCTTGGAGAGTGCTCCTCCAACCAGAGATCTTGCTTAAATCGAGTCTCGACACTACCCTCACTGGTAAGAGTTTCGGTAAGAGCTTCAACCGATCTCTAGAACTTAAAGAAATTTTGTTGAATTTTTAAACCAAATCTCCTTTTGTTCCGATGTAGAAATGCCAAACATATCGTGGGCCCATGGCCTCACACAAGGACCTAATACACATCGCTATGGACCTCACTCATGGGCTGCATATGCATCACATTGGGCCTTAAACACGGGCTGAATACACATCACAACGGGCCTCAAATACGGGCATATACATCACATTGGGCCTCAACCCATGGGCTTCAAATACATCAAATGGGTCACATCACATGGGCCTCATATATATCAAGGTGGGCCTCAACAATGGACCTCATACATCACATCAAGGTGGGCTCAACAACGGGCCTCATATATCACATCGGGCCTAATCAAATGGGCCGAATCAAATGGGCTAAGACCAACTCATCTATTTTTAGAGATCAATATAGGGTATTATATAAAAATGAATCATATCAAAAGATCAACTGGACCATACCATATTTAAGGTGGGCCTCACCATAGGATTTATTTCCCATCCAGCCTATTCATAAGATCACAAAGACCTAGATTTAGAGGAAAAACAAATATCATATTGGTCCAAACTTTGAAGCCCAATGGTTTAATGGTGAACGTTCAAACCCACTGTTTTTCTGTAATATCGTCCACCTGATCCTAGATCTGTCTTATTATTATTATTATTATTATTATTATTATTATTATTATTATTATTATTATTATTATTATTATTATTATTTGTTTATGAATATTTGTGGTTTTTCCTAAGTGCGGCCCACATCAGGTGAATCCGCTCCACCCATTGGATCCTAGGACTCAAGACGAACCAAACAAGCCCAATATTCAGCATGTTTTGGCGTGTAAAAACATCAAGGTGGGTCCTAACAGATTTGAACGGTAAAAATCCCTGTTTTCTAAACTATGGCCCGCCAGAAAATCAGATTGATTTCATTTTTCGGCTCAACGCCTAAAATGGACTGAGAAATAAGATGGACGACGTGGATTAGATTTATACATCAAGGTGGGGCCTGTATGAGTGGTCCACCTAATGTTTTGAATCAAACTGATATTTTTGTTTTCATTCCAACCTCCAGCGTGCGTCCAAGGAGGTTGGGCATCAGTACACCACGCTGTCAGTTCACACTTCATCGTGTGGACATGTCCAGCGTCCTTGGACGCTGGACGGTTTACATACAACACATATATAAGGTGGGCCCCACCTACAAACATGTTGCTCGGGTGGGCCACCAAATGGCTGGATGGTGTGGATAAGACATACATCAAGGTGGGGTACATCCGGGTGGGCCACACAGCCACATCATCACACGAAAGAAAATGAAAAAGAGAGGGAGAGAGAGAGAGAGAGAGAAAGGGACACATGCGATGGAGGGACCCCGACACTATGGGCCCTCCGTTCCATGCATTCAATCATACATCAAGTGGGTCCCAATACATGTGGACCCACCAAATCAAAAATCAACGGTGGAGATTCCTTCTCCACCAAAATGGAAGGTCTAGATGACCTCTTTCAAACTAGAAGTAAACATCATGATGGGGTCCATGGAGAATGGCCCCATCATGGAATGATCATGAGAATCATAGTGGGCCATCGGCCACTTCTAGGGTCCAAAGTGAGATCCATACCATCAATCAGTAGGCCCCACTGGACCCATCATCAAAACATGAAATCTATGCCTATAAAACACCCATCGTTCGATCTTCTTGGTCCGATGGAACGCCGAACTCCTTGTGTCTCACTTTAATGGAAGATGATGAGAAATGAAGGGCTAGGATGATGGATCTTAGGATAGGAAGTGGGTTACACACAACACACTTTTCTCTCTTAGAAGTGCTTGGACGTGCACTTCTTTGGTTGCTTGGAAAATATGAAGAGAAAGAGAGAAATGGTGGTTGTAAGGGAGAGGTGATGGATGTGAGTGATGGGGTGTGATGGGTGAGAGATGGGTGATGGGTGATGGATGTGTACTTGGTTGTAAGAGAGAGTTGACTTTAGGTAAGGTTATGTAAGAGAGAGATGGGTTGGATTGCTTGTACTTGATTAATGGATTAATGTGGCTTGTCCTAGAGATTCCCTCGGTATTTGCAACGCGCGACGTTTTCCTCAAACCGAACGTGGGTCCACATCTCCTCGCCCAGGTACCGCCTCGGTGTGCGAGACGCAGCGTCGGAACCACGGCGATGGCGCGGTCGCTAGGGTACAAGTCTCAGATTGAGCCGACTCAGGAATACGGAACATGACTCAGGGCCACGCGCAAATGTCGATTACAAGTCGCGGGTTGACGGAATTGGACCAGGAGGACGGCGGAAGCCTACGGAACAGTACGGGCTAAGATACGGGTCTCACATTAGTGGGTTTTTGTCCAACGAAAAGAGGAATTGGTGATCCCTTAGTCCTCCCATTATTGCTATCAAGGCGAGCTCTTCAGAATGCTTTCGTACTTGGATTGCTTCAAGATTGAAGCATTTGATATAATCTTTCAGTAGTTCACCGTCCTTTTGTATGATGTGAAGGAGATGGGAGGCCGACTTGAGTCTCTTTCCCCCGATGAAGTTCATGATGAAAATCTAACCAAGCTGGGAGAATGAACTGATGGAGTTCGGCTTCAATTGTTTGAGTCATAGGCGGGCAGCTCCGGTTAAGGTCAGGGAGAAAACTCGACACATTACCATGTCGGACGCGTTGTGTAGCTTCATTCAAACCCTAAAAGATTCCAGATGTTTTGATGGGTCAGTAGCTCCTGAGAAGGAGTGATCTGAGGCATACAGAATTAGTCCGGGAATCGTGCCTGCATGACTTCGGCGGTAAATGAGGGCTCAGTTTCCTCCATTATTACTTCCATTGGAGTTGGCGCGTTCGTACGGTAGGGTTATTGCATGTCCCCGATCTGACCTCGCAAGTCCTTGAGCTCGGCTTCCAATAGCTCTCCGCTCTCAGTAGTAGCTTCGACCGGAGCTTTGTCACTCTTCTTTTAGTCTAGCTCGTAGCGTAGGTCGGAAGTGGGCAAGGCTGCAGTCCCAGAAACGTGAGATGGGGCTGGATTGGTCGAATCATGCTGTCGGCTTCTTTGAGAGGCAGCGGGCGTGTTGGAAGGCTGAGGGGGTTTATGGCTCGCTTGCTCGTCCTCCTCGGCGGCCCTTTTTAAGTTCTGAGGCCGTAGTTGTTCCAACAACTACCTCATGGAGTTCATGTTGTTGTTCAGCATTTCAACCTACTGCTCGAGGGAGTTCAATCACCCTCCTTTGACGCGGACCTCTGACCTTGTCTCCCGGAACCAAAATCAGCCTGATGTTGGGAAGCTAAACCCTGATGACTATCAGGCTGGGGAGGCTAGGTTTTTTTCTTCCCTCTCATCATGGTGGTCTCTTTGGTAAAGTAGGAAATGACTCTGATCTCATTTCCCACAGAAGGCGCCAAACTGTTGATGCGATTTTTCGGTGGACCTTCCTTAAACCCTCATACACTTGCATACAGGAGATAAAAGGACAAAGGAGACCCTAGCTAATGCAGGGGACCCTCCGATGCCTAAGTCAAGGACTAGGTCTTTGTAGGAAATGATCTTAGGAAAAGGAGTCACCAATCGTGTGTAATAATGTGTGTGAATGTACCTTTCACCATCTAGGGGCTTCTGTATATAGTCAAGAGGGAAGATCACACGGGCAGAAAATCTTCTCTATTTAGAGGGTAGATCATACAGCCGGAGATCTTCCCCGTTGGAGATTTCTGATTCGTCGGGGATCTCCCTTAGATCACGGGTGTCTGAGATCTCTGGGATCTTGATCTTTATCCTCTGAGATCTTTGGAGAAAGATCCCCGAGAGAGATAATCGGGTCATTGGACTTAGATAAGGTCAATTGGTAGTCAAAAACTGATAAGCTCATCCGACCTTTAAACAGGGTTGGATGGATGAGGTGGATGACGCCTCTGAGGTAGATAGTACTAGAGGTGGGCATGTCTGACCCGATCCGATAAATCCGACCCGATCAGGCCCGATCTGACCTGTTCCGAACTGAACCAAATCGACGGCCTGGATCGGTGTGGATTGAGTGTGGCCATCCAGATCCAATTGTTTTTCGGGTCGGGTTCAGATAGTGGTCTATCCAGACCGATCCGATCCGAAAACCCGATCCGAAAGGATCCGGACCGATCCGATCCAACTCGATCCGAAGCGGGTAGTCGGGTTCCCTACAAAACCCAATAATCTCCTTCTCTGATACCCTCTTCTCCGCCTTCTGGTAATCTTCTTTCAAGCTAACGAACACGCATGGAGACTCGGAAGAGGACATCCGTCGATTGCTGTGATCTGATGATTTTTCACTTGTTTTCTACTTTTTCATCTATGATGAATCCAGAAGAAGAAAGAATCATGTTGTCAGAAGTTGAGGTTTCTCTTCTTCCCTTGCAGTTGTCGTCCTCAAGCGAAGTTGGTTATAACAGATGGACGCTCTAGTTATGCCCAAGGAGAGTGAGGCTACAGCAGCTATGCCAAATGACCCAGAAGCCCCAACGATGCCTGAGGACACTGACGTTGATTCATCTAGAAATATTGGACTTAAGAGCCCCTTTCATCTCTTTTTCATGGATGCAAGGTTACCATTTCACTCTGTTCTTCAAAATGAAAATTCAAATATAAAGATGCGCAATGAAGTAGATTCATCTAATGCTTAGGGGGTTTATCTCTCAGGCTTCTTGATTCATCATCATCATATATAATCAATTAATTGGAATTATCTACCAATTGCTTTGGATTCATCATCTAAGCCTTATTTCAGGCTTCTTGATTACTTTTAAATTTTCAAAGTGTGGTTGTAGGTTTGTAAACTAATCCCTATTTCAATAATGGAATTACCAAGAGTATTTTCTAGAAGGATGAGCTAAGCATCGAGATTGCACAGATTGCAATACCTGTTGGAAGAGGCCAAAATCACTCCTGCGGACGTCGCTGAGAATCTGATGCCCAAATCCAATCCGAACCTTGCCCAATCCAATCCGACTCGATTTTCCTAACCGAGTCGGACTTGGATCGGTTCAGGCCAGCAGGGTTTCGGATCGGTTCGATTCAGATGACTTGGACTCGGTCCCGGATCGGTCCGAGTTCGGTTGGGCCATGTAGAATCTGGATCGAGTCGAGTTGGACCCAATCCGATCTGACTCAGTCCGCTGCCCAACTCTAGATAGTACCGACCTATTTGTAGGTCGGCATCATTCTGATGTCAATTTGCTCGTAGTATATTGGTTCCAGTGGTTGTTGAAGGTCATCTATGGTCGAGCCGACCTGTGACTGGACCGACCTATGAATACGTCGGGCTATGGTCGAGTCGACCTATGACTGGGCCGACCTATGAGTAGGCCGGGCTATGGTCGAGCTGAATTGTGACTGGACCAACCTATGAGTAGGTTGGGCCATCTTACAAGTCAGCCCTTCTCAGTAAGTAGTTTTCTTTCGAGTAGTTTGGTCTAGGGGTTCATGTTGATTCTTGGTTATACTTTTCTTCAAGGACCATCCTATCTTACCCATAACAACAACCATCCATCTTTAAGTGTCTCACATGTACTACAACATGTATCGATGTCCCACTTGTGCCAATGACCCACATCCCACATGCACCATTGCCTATCTTCAAACACCCAGTATATGCATATCTCATGCAAGCATCATGTAGCTTAAACAATTCACATGTGCCCCATGTAACACTGTCCATCTTCTAGCATTTTTATTTTTTATTTTTTGAAAAAAATCTTAATTTTATTAACAAGAGAAGAGAGGCTATACAGCAAAGGTGGGCAAATTCAGGAGACCCACCGATCCACAAAAAACATAGGGGGCACTATTATTTGAGAGCTCTCTCATATTACCCAGGCCAACACATACGATCCAAGAGAAGCGCTTGGCAGCTCCGCAGCTTCCCAGAAGTTCCTATCAGATTGAGAGGCACGTACTCCCTAATTTTGCTAGCGTGTCAGCCACGCTATTCGTTTTCCTAAGAAAGTAGCAAATTTTCACTTCAGCCACACTTTCAAGGGAGTCAGCCCGTCCCCACTGATACCAAAGAGACCAATTAGAGGATCTTTCCTTGTTTACCAACTTCTAGCACCTTAAATGTGTCATTCAGAAAATTGTGAAAACGATGTTCTCAAGAAAATACGTTTTTAAGAAATTGTGAGAAAGGAAAAGTTGTTTCCTCTTCTATTGTTTTTCCACGCGGTTTCTCGGAAAAAAAATTTCTCCATTTCTGTTTGGGAGAGTGGATTTGGAACCTCCTGAATTTGAAATCCTCTTAATTGTGATTGTCACCATATATTCATAATTAATTTTAATCCAAAATTAGCTACGCATAGCATATTTATGGGAATTTGAATTTAATTACTAAATCAACTTTAATATCTCTAATTATTAAACGTATATAATGTTTGATACAATTGGTTATAATAAGCCCGTTGAAATATATGCTTTGCTTGAAAATGATGAAATTCCAAGTCCCCAATGGGCCACAAGCATAAGATCATGTCCGAGTGACTAACCAATGATTTTTAACCATTGATTTACATGGACAATGTTTGGACCGCGATGATCATCGTAGATAATGTAATTATTTTGGTATATCATGAGTGGGTTATGTGTCCAATAGATTAATAGTCTGGTGACACACATGTTATGCATGCAACTCTTGGAAGAATTTTACATGTAATCCAAGCTTTCACTGTGGATTTCAAACCCCCTATTTGAGGGGATTTGAAACCCCCGGTTACTTTATGGTGCCAAACAACCAATGAATTTGAAATCTCATCAAATCCCCCCGAATCCATGGTGCCAAACAACCCCTAAGTATTACTTGTCAAAACGGAGTTTTCATTCAAAAATGAGAGATTTCCTATTGTACGACCCATTTATGGCCCATTCCCAAAAATAAGCCCACTTACTTTGAGCTCCCAAGAATAAGCCCCAGTTGTACGGCCCCATTTCTCAGGTTAAAAATGCCCCTACTTTTTCAGCTTTTTGATATGTGAAAGCAGGGCCTTCCTATGGTTACGGATTATAACCGTAGCCATAACTCACCGATTGCAAGAGGGTGGACAGCGAGTCGGGGTCGACCAGGTTTGTACCCGGTCAACCCCGACTCGCTGTCCGACCTGTGTACTTACCATTTTTTTTTACGAGGAGAACTTTTTCTCCCCTACATTTTTCTCTAATACATATTTATATAAATATGTATATATAAGCATATAAAAAAAAAAATTCTCTCTTTTTATTCATTTCTGTCTTTATTCATTTAATAAACATATCTCTTAAACCAGAATGAGTTACTTGATGTACCATATAGGATTTAGGGGTAGGAGATGCTACTTTAGCTAACCAACCTACTTATTTTCCAAGATTCCATCAGGTCGATGGTCGAAAATCCATTTCATTCACTTCGCGGTCAATTTCAATCAGTTCGCGGTGAATTTCATTCATTTCATTTCACGGTCAATTCCATTCACTTTCACAGTAAATTCGCTTCACTTTATGGAAAATTCCATGCATTTCACGATTAATTTGCTTCACTTCACGGTCAATTCCGGCGATTGCCCTTCACTTCACAGTCAATTCCATGCATTTCACGGTCAATTTCCTTTACTTCACGATCAATTCAATGCATTTCACGGTCAATTCCCTTCACTTCACGGTCAATTCCATGCATTTCACGGTCAATTCCCAACACTTCACGGTCAATTCCATGCACTTCACGGTCAATTCCCTTCACTTCACGGTCATTTCCATGCACTTCATGGTCAATTCCCTTCACTTAACGGTCAATTTCATGCACTTCACAGTCAATTCCAACGATTCCGTTTCACTTCACGGTCAATTCCATGCATTTCACGATCAATTCCAGCAATTTTGTTTCACTTCACGGTCATTTCCATGCATTTCATGGTCAATTCCCTTCACTTGACCAAGAAATGCATGGAAATGACCGTGAAGTAAAGGGAATCGACCGCGAAATGCATGGAATTGACCGTGAAGTGAAGGGAATTGACTGTGAAATGCATGAAAATGACCATGAAGTGAACGGAATCGACCGTGAAGTGAACGGAATTGACCATGAAGTGCATGGAAATGACCATGAATCAAAACGGAATCGCCAGAAATGACCGTGAAATGCATGGAAATGACTCTGAAGTAAAGTGAAATGACCGTGAAATGCGTGGAAATGACCATGAAGTGAAGGGAATTGATCGTGAAGTGCATGGAAATGACCGTGAATCTAACGGAATCACTGGAAATGACCGTGAAATGCATGGAAATGACTGTGAAGTGAAGCGAAATGACCGTGAAATGCATGGAAATGATCGTGAAGTGAAGGGAATTGACTGTGAAGTGCATCGAAATGACTGTGAATCTAAACAGAATTACCGGAAATGACCGTGAAATGCATGGAAATGACCGTGAAGTGAAGTGAAATGACCGTGAAATGCGTGGAAATGACTGTGAAGTGAAGGGAATTGACCATGAAGTGCATCGAAATGACCGTGAAATGCATAGAAATGACCGTGAACTGAAGCGAAATTACTGTGAAATGCATGAAAATGAACATGAAGTGAAGGGAATTAATCGTGAAGTGCATCAAAATGACCGTGAATCAAAAAGGAATCGCTAGAAATGACCGTAAAATGCATGGAAATGACCGTGAAGTGAAGCGAAATGACCGTGAAATGCATGGAAATGACCGTGGATTGAAGGGAATTGACCGTGAAGTGAATTGAAATGACCATGAATTTAAACAGAATCGCTGGAAATGACCGTGAAATGCATGAAAATGACCGTGAAGTGAAGCGAAATGACTGTGAAATGCGTGGAAATGACCTTGAAGTGAAGGGAATTGACCATGAAGTGCATCGAAATGACCGTGAATCTAAACGGAATCACCGGAAATGACTATGAAATGCATGGAAATGACTGTGAAGTGAAGCGAAATGACCGTGAACTGCATGGAAATGACTATGAAGTGAAGGGAATTGACTGTGAAGTGCATCGAAATGACCATGAATCTGAACGGAATTGCCGGAAATGACCGTGAAATGCATGGAAATGAACGTGAAGTGAAGCGAAATGACCATGAAATGCATGGAAATGATCGTGAAGTGCATCGAAATGACCGTGAATCTAAACGGAATTGGTAGAAATGACCATGAAATGCATGGAAATGACCATGAAGTGAAGGAAATTGGTCGCGAAGTGCATTGAAATGACCATGAATCTAAACGAAATCGATGGAAATAACCGTGAAATGCATGAAAATGACCGTGAAGTGAAGCGAATTGACCGTGAAATGCATGGAAATGAACGTGAAGTGAAGGGAATTGACTGTGAAGTGCATGAAAATGACCCTGAATCTAAATGGAATCGCCGGAAATGACCGTGAAATACATGGAAATGACTGTGAAGTGAACCGAATTGATCGTGAAATGCATGGAAATGATTGATCACTTCACGGTCAAATCCCTTCACTTCACGGTCATTTCCATGCATTTCACAGTCAATTCTCTTCACTTCATCGTCATTTCCATGCATTTCACGGTCATTTTGCTTCACTTCACGGTCATTTTCATGCATTTCACGGTCATTTTCAACGATTCCGTTTTGATTCACGGTCATTTCGATGCACTTCACGGTCAATTCCCTTCACCTCACGGTCATTTTCATGCATTTTACGGTCATTTCGCTTCACTTCGCGATCATTTCCATGCATTTCACGGTCATTTTCGGCGATTCTGTTTTGATTCACGGTCATTTCGATGCACTTCACGGTCAATTCCCTTCACTTCATGGTCATTTCGCCTTCACGGTCATTTCCATGCATTTCATGGTCATTTTCGGTGATTCCATTTTGATTCACGGTCATTTCCATGCACTTCACGGTCAATTTCGTTCACTTCATGGTCAATTCCCATATCTTCACGGTCATTTTCATGCATTTCACGGTCAATTCGCTTCACTTCACGGTCATTTCCATGCATTTCATGGCCATTTTCGACGATTTTGTTTAGATTCACGGTCATTTCCATGCACTTCACGGTCAATTACCTTCACTTCACGGTCATTTCCATGCATTTCACGGTCATTTCGCTTCACTTCACGTCATTTCCATGCATTTCACGGTCATTTTCAACGATTCTGTTTTGATTCATGGTCATTTCGATGCACTTCACGGTCAATTTCCTTCACCTCACGGTCATTTCCATGCATTTCATGGTCATTTCGCTTCACTTCACGGTCATTTCCATGCATTTCACGGTCATTTCTGGCGATTCTATTTAGGGCCTGTTTGGTTTTCCATAATACAGGTAAATTGCTGTAAATCACTGTAAAAAAAGTTATTATTGCATTCTTTCACCTGTTTGGAAACGAGTGAGTAATTTCACCTGGGAAACCGGTCCAAAAATGTTGACTTAAATTCGTGGGCCCCACCATTATGTATATAACATATCCGTGTCGTCCATCTATTTTATTAGAATATTTTGAGGCTTTATCCGAAAAAATTAGGAAGATCTAATGTTCAATTGGCCCACATGAAAGGAAACAATGGACTTAATTTTTTCACCGTTGAAAGTTAATTCTTTTACTGGGCCCACGTTGAGGTTTATTCACCATCTAACCCGTTCATAGGGTCACATGGACATGGATAAGTGAAAAATATAAATATTAGCCTGATTTAAAATTTCTAAGAGCCTCAGCAAGTTTTTAATGGTAGGCATTTAATTCCCATAATTTTGTGTGGTGTGGTCCACTTGACCTTTGGATTTGCCTAATTTTTGGGCTCATGCCTTAAATTCATTTGGCATAATGAATGGGTGGTATGGACAAGCAACACACATTACGGTGGGCCCCATATTTATTTTACAAATTTCTCAATTTGAGTGCTTAAAAAGTAACCGGTCAAGTCAGCATTAGGAAAGATGAAGGTAATTACCTTGATAAATAATGATTACTCCTTTACAACCTAATTACACTTAAGCCAGAAAACCAAACAGGCCCTTAGATTCACGGTCATTTCGATGCACTTCACGGTCAATTCCCTTCACTTCACGGTCATTTCCACGCATTTCACGGTCATTTTGCTTCACTTCACGATCATTTCCATGCATTTCACGGTCATTTCCGGCAATTTCGTTTAGATTCACGGTCATTTCGATGCACTTCACGATCAATTCTCTTCACTTCACGGTCATTTCCATGCATTTCACGGTCATTTCGCTCAACTTCACGGTCATTTCCATGCATTTCACAGTCATTTTCGGCGATTTCGTTTAGATTTACGGTCATTTCGATGCACTTCACGGTCAATTCCCTTCACTTCACGGTCATTTCCACGCACTTCACAGTTATTTCGCTTCACTTCATAGTCATTTCCATGCATTTCATGGCCAATTCCAGCGATTCCGTTTAGATTCGCGGTCATTTCCTTGCATTTCACGGTCAATTCCCTTCGCTTCACGGTCATTTTCACGCATTTTACAGTCATTTCGTTTCGCTTCACGGTCATTTCCAGTGATTCCGTTTAGATTCACGGTCATTTTGATGCACTTCACGGTCAAATCCCTTCACTTCACAATCATTTTCCTGCATTTCACAGTCAATTCGCTTCACTTCACGGTCATTTCCATGCATTTTACGATCATTTCCGACGATTCCGTTTTGATTCACCACAAAGTGAATGAAATGGATTTTCGACCATCGACCTGATGGAATCTTGAAAAAATAAGTAAGTTGGTTAGCTAAAGTAGCATCTCCTACCCCAAAATCCTATATGGTACATCAAGTAACTCATTCCGGTTCAAGAGATATGTTTATTAATTAAATAAAGAAAGAAATGAATAAAAAGAGAGAAAAAAAAATTTATATGCTTGTATATAAATATGTATTAGAAAAAAAATGTAGGAAAGAATGAGTTCTCCTTGCAAAAAACACTTTACAAAAAAATACACAGGTGGGACAGCGAGTCGGGTCAACCGGCTTCGGACGGGTCAACCGGATCAGGCTGTTTTGGTTTTTTTTTTTTTTTTTTTTTTCTGTTGTCATGGCCATCACTTTTTGTGGGTCCCATTATTATGTATGTGTTATATCCAAACTGTCCATCTATTTGGAGAACTCTATTACGGCTTGAGACAAAAAATTAGACAGATCTAGCTATCAAGTGGACCACACTGTAAAAGGCAACGGAGGATTGAACGTCTACCATTGAAACCCTTTTATGGGTCACAGAAGTTTTAGATCAATATGAAATTTGTTTTTCCTCTTCATCCAGGTCTTTGTGACCTTATGAATAGATTGGATGGAAAAAATATGCTATGGTGGGTCCTACGAAATTTTTAACAGAGAAAATCAAGTTTCCTGCTGCTATTTGTGGTGTGGTCCAGTTGATCTTTGGATATGATTCTTTTTCTCTGATAATGCTCTGAAATGATCTCGAAATATGGATGAACGGTGTGGATATAATAAATACATCATTGTGCGGCCATGTCGAGGAGCGTCAGCGCTCGGCTTCGCACACCAGCCAATCGGCTTCCGGAAGGAAGGAATGACAGGGTATTTTGGTTCGTTGAAAAATTCGTCCGTCCACAGGGGAGTATTCTTGGAAGCTTAAAACGAAGTGGCTTAAAATGGCTGGTGGGTCGTAAATGGGTCGTACAGTAGGAAATTTCTCTTCAAAAATCAGTGTAGTGTTAAAGATACTCTGTGGGACATGCAACATATTAGGCACAGGTGTGGCACATCTTGATCAATGATATATGTCGGGCTCTGAAGATGGACAGCTGCATATTGGTAGGTGTGACACATGTGGAGCACCTTAAAATGGGTGGAAGCATATCTGGCACATTCGCAGATATGGAGCACTTTAAGATGATCGGTAGCACATGGAATCTTAGAGATAGAAGATAGCAATTGTGGCACGGATTGCACAATGGCACATTAGCACATTTCGGGTGCTTGAAAATGACAGTGGTACATTACATGTTAGGCACTTGGAAATGTACAGTAAGATTAATGATGTCATATGTGGGCAACTTGAAAATGAATAGAGAAACGTGTGGAGTACGTGAAGATGGGTTAGTGGAACATGTCGCTAATGAGTGATGTTTGTAGAAAGATGGTGGGCTGTTTCCTCTCCTTTTCTTCAATTTGTTATGGGAGAATACACTTTCATGCATGGAAAGAAAATGCAAAAGGTAGATGTTTCTTTTAAGAAAAAACAAAAAATTAAAGAAGGCCCTTTCCACCTATGTTCAAGAAATCGAAGAGCATCTGAGCTAAGTTGGCCTTTATTATTAAAATTACCATCGACCATATGACCATACATGGGGTGCATTCATGTTGATCAAAACCATTCATCTGATAGGCCTGTCGTGGATGGTTAAAGGTACAAATCAACGTCAGCCAACGGTCCTGCCATCCATTCGTAGGAACTTTGCATGCAATATATATATATATATATAATTTTTTAAAAAAAATAATTGCATTTTTAGTTTGCAGGCCACGAAGGGACACTTTGGCTCATCCAATGTGTGTCATTTTCGAGCCATGGATCATCCAAGGTGGGCTATAAAGGATGAGCGTCTCCGATCATGAATTATGGGCCCCAAATATGGTGATGGACCTGTTACAATTGTTGTTGTTATTTCAATATCAGTCACATGATTAGTGCAGGCGTTCAAAAGTTGAATGTGCAGCTCAATTCAAACTGAACACATATGACCCCAAGCACCAAGATTGGCAGATACGTCACAAATCGACCCTATATGACCGAGATCTAATAAGATTGATTGCATATTCAGACACTTACACAACGTTGCTTAAGATGATCAGGTGATTATCGGAAGATGGGGTTCGTCCTCTAAAAATGAGTCACACCTTTGCCTTCCGTACGAAAGGATTTTTTATCTTCGGTATAGATAAAACAAAAGGAAACTCTTACGATCAGTTACGAAGAACAACTACAGAACATCTTTCTAGATGGAGAACTTTTTTTTGATACTTAAATTGAATCTAATGTATGAGACAATTTCTTTTGCCGAATTTCATTGTTATTTATATCCTTAAATTGAACTTCATTATTCCCTTCATTCTATTTTTCAATTGGCCAACATGACTTTTGAGCTACCCAAGTTTTCGAATCGTTCCCAAGTGATAGAAACCTTTCTTGAATGGTGGGGGGGAACATTATAAACAGTTAGTTGCTAGATCTGCTGAGCTTATCACCGCTTGCCTTTATTCATCAATGGACTTATGAGAAAAGAGAAGAACTACACCCCAATCGAACACAACTTCTGACCGACAGACAACTAGGTCAAGAGATATGTTGATCGAAATAACCACAGTAACAGCAACTCCAGCAATCGAGGCAACTCTTAGACCAAAATGCAAAAAAGGTTTTGGTGAAAGGGCCTATTCCTCAGCAGACTCCAACCCTCCAATCCTCTTATGCTCCCACAAGGATTGCCAACTTAGGATCTTTTCTTAGTCCGGCTCCTGAAGCTACAACTCTGGTCCTCGTCCAAGCTGATCCTCTCCAAATGTCCAATCTTGCAGCCATTTGCGCCATTTTATTAGCATTCATGTTGTGGTCTTAGGTTAAATGCATTAATTCCACCTCATCGAAGTTACCCAACATTTGAGATGTCAATGCATAATATGGTAATAGTGCTGGGCTTGTGCATTTGAACAATCCTACCATTTAATTATCACTAATTACGTTTCGCACACCTAATTCTATCAGTAATTTCAAACCAATTATCATAGCCTTGTATTCAACCTGATTGTTGGTGCATTCGAATTTCAACTGGAATGTAAATTCTTGCTTGTTCCCATTTCGTGCAATTAGGATAATCCCAGCCCCTGAAGCTTAATGGGTTTTCGAGCCATAAAAAATCAACTTTCGAGAAGTCAAAGATATATAATACAAGTCTAAAACCTCCAAGAAAAGTTGTCCCACTAAGTCCGACAGATGATCGATCAGGAAATTGGCTATAGTTTGACCCTTCACTGCCTTTTGAGGTAAGTACCTAAGATCAAACTTAGACAAAGCCAAAATCCATTTACCAATTCGGTTGCTCAAAATTGGCCGATTTAACATATATTTCACTACATTGGTCAATGTTATTACATTAACTTTTTCTGCCACAAATAATGCCTTAGTTTGGTGGCTGCAAAGTTCAAAGATAAGCATAACTTTTCTATTACTAAGTATCGTCTCTCGGTAATGAGTGCCTGACTTAAGTAGTAGATTACTCGCTCTTTCCAATCATCGTCATCTTGGGCTAGTAATGTTCCAATCTACTTTGTCAATGTTGTGACATACAACTTGAGTGGTTGACCATTGACCGATGGTATTAACACTAGTGGCTTCATCAAATACTGTTTAATCTTCTCGAAAGCTAGTTGATGTTCTACCTCCCATTTGAACTAGACTCTCTAGTTCACTTTTATCAGTGGAGAGAAAATGTTAGTCTTTCCTGCACAATTGGAAATAAATTTTCCTATAAAATTGACCTGCCCAAGTAAGCGTCGCAATTCTAATTTGTTCCTTAGTGAGTGAACGTTTATGATTTCCCGAGCCTTATTCTGGTCCACTTCGGTTTATTGCTGGTGTACAATGTAAAAAAATTACCAACCAACACCCCAAAGGCGCATTTTAGGGGATTCACTTTTAACTTATGGAGTCTTATTCGCTCAAATGACTTGCGTAAATGAGTGAAATAATCCCCTACGTCAGTCAACTTAATTACTACATTTACATAAACTTCCATGAACCTGCCGATCATATCATGGAAGATAGCATTCATCGCCCTTTAATTTGTAGCCCCTATATTCTTGAGCCCAAACAACATAACTACCCATCAACAAGTTCTCAAAGGCATAGGGCACCTAAATGTCATTTTTGGCACATCGTCAATCGTAACATATATCTGGTTATACCCAGAGTGGTCATCCATAAAGGAAACCATCTAGTGCCTGACTGCTCAGTCAATCAATTGGTCAGCCACGGGCATCAGACATTCGTCCTTAAATGTGACCAAATTTAGATTTCTAAAATCGATACATACTTGGAGCTTACCATTCTTTTTTATGACTAGGACCACATTCGAAATCCATTCGGTGTACTTAATAGACATGATGAAGTTGTCCTTCAACAATCATTTAATCTCTTCTTTTATTTTCTAGGTAATTTCTATTGTCATTCGCTTGGGTGGTTGTTGTATGGTTGATAGCCCTCCTTTATTGGCAACCTGTGCTCAACTTGGATTCGATCTAATCCCGACATCTCATGGTAATTCTACGCGAATCAGTCAGCAAACTCTCTAAGCAAACCAATGAGTTCAGCTTTATCTTATAGCTTTAGCAACTAATAAAAGTTGGCTTAGGACCATGCTTGGTTCCTAAGTTCACCTCGACCAAGGCCTTGAGCCTGAGATTCATCTAACATATCAGGGGCTTCTTTTAAGTTCATGCATGTTTCGTCTTCATCTGCTCCATTGGCTAGATCGAGCATATCAGCCAAATTTATAAAGAAACCATTATCAACATCTTTTAGGCTCTCTTTGAGCCCTTTATCCTAACCATGAAGTCAGTCAATCTCTCCTCATTTATTAGTTTACTAGTCATGGAATATCTTTGATGGTGCAACGTGGAACCAGCTGAAAAGATACAATTTCCATCGGCATGTTATCAATTGAATGAATTACGGTAGTAATATCTCCGATGACACTGTCTAGATTCTTTTTTACAGATATCCTAGCTGGTCATCCATGCTTGCTCCTTCTGGTAAAGAGAATCGATCCTACTTCATCCCCATAGTGATAGGCTTTATTTGCATTTGATGTAGCCAAAGTGGCTTGTTATCAGCCAAAATTAATTCAACTTTATCTTGATTCTAAAATATTATAAATTAATATAAGGACGACAAGACTCACATAGAGGAGTGGATCCAATCTCTCCCGATCAAAACATTGTAGTTGCACGAAGTATCGACCACGAAGAAATGAGTCAATACTCTTTTAGCACCTATGGTCAAGTCGACCAGTAGTACTCCACGTGTGTTAGTGACATGTCCAGCAAAGTTACTGACTGTTACCTCAGACGAGATCAAATTGGTCGGTATTTTCCCCAATTTTGGCATCATTCTTGTTCGAGCCAAATTAATGGAAGCCCTGTTGTCAAACAAGATTCTGGTGATGGGGCAAGACTTGAGGTGGGCGAATATGTACAGTAGTTTAAGATGTTGTGTCATATCATGAGTGGGTCTTTTTATTACTACTCTTTCGGATGATGCCCCTGACTCCACAATAAAAGTATTTACTTATGATGTCTCGTTCACTCTCGGTGCTTCCTTAATCACATCTTTTGGAGAAAAATATAGGCGATAATGGATCAGTATCTATCAACATTGCTTCTTCGCCGTTTTCCAAGAATTTCAACGGTCTACGATTGATGTTATCCTTGACGATGTTCTTAAATACAAAACACTTGTTAGTGGCATGAGAACGCATTCCATGCCATTTACAATATTCAACCTTTTTTAATTCATCAGACGTGGGTATTTTGTGATTATAGGGAACTTTAATAAACTTCCCTGATAGCAGTATCTCGAATATCTCATCGGCTTGAGTAATATCAATTGTATATATCTTCTGAGCCTTCTGCGTGATTGACGCGGTTGTTTCTACCTTGACTAGTATAGAACAAATAAGTGGCTTTTTTGCCACTACCTTGGCAATCGCAATCTCATAGTTAGGGTCATGGTAATATGTTTTGATTGACGAGCCCTTTTGCCTAGTTCCTTCCTGGAGAAGCTCATCATATTTAAAAATTTTCCTAGTTAGATCATACAAATCTGTAAAGTTCATTCCAATGAATTTCTTTCGAAGTTTGTATTCCAAATTGTCTTGTGCAAGTTACACAAACTCAGCCTCAGTCGTGACGACCTTACACTGGCTTTTCACTCTTTTGAACTGGGTGATGTAAATATCTTAAGATTTTTCAAGCAACTATTGGAAACGTGTGAGATCAGCCATGGTCATCTCCTTGTCCTTAGAAAAGAACTTGGAAGAGAATTTTTCCTACATCTCCTACCAGGTATGAATTGAATTTAGCACTAAGTTAAAGTACCATGTAAAGGCTGTTACCGTCAATGAATGACCAAATAGTTGCAACTTGTGATGTTCATTGTTAGCCAGTTCACCACACTGCATAGTGAACCAACCTACGTGCTCGATGGTCGATTGAGAAAGGATCGCCTGATAATAGGGCAAATTCTGGTCGATAGTTCCTCAACAATGGGTGTTGCCAATTGATCCATTCGGGATATGTCTTATGGTCGACCAATATGGCACTGTGGCCGATAGTTTGGCCTGCTACTTCTTGGACCATTTACATGATCTGGTCACGATCTATCCACTATGGTTCAACCATTGGCATTGGATCAGGTCCTACCCGATTTCGTCCCTCATAGAACAATAAATTTCTGGTAAAATGCTAGAAGGGTTGTCCTCGCGGCATACCTTAATTCTACACTTCAGGAACAAAATTCTTGACCTCCCACTTTGGTTGCCTAAACTCGGTGTGCAGTGGAGCATTCCGCCCATCTTGGATTGGAATGGGAGGTGAGTTCCGTTGTTAGGGAAGGATCAATGGCAGCTAAACCAGGTTACCGACATAACTTACTTCAGCATTATACTGCATTTTCGTAGGTGATCTTTCGGTGATGATGGCCATCAATTGATGCATGGCCTCGATCTGGTTAGCCAACCATCTATTAACATTCTCAGTTTGAACATGGAATTATTCGGCCTGGGCATGTACCAACTCTGCCTGAGCTCTTCCATATTCCTTAATATTTTATATATTCGGCTGCACATCCCAAAGTTTGACCGTTATCTCTTCAAGAGAAGCGGTCTAAAAGGTCGATGCCTATTCCTGGTTGGTAGGACGGAGTATTAGACTAGTATTTAAATTTAATAATTCAGGAGTCGTTTGAACTGACATGTCCTCAGTCGAAGGTGGTGCAGTTGGTCTCGAGGATTTTGCCCCAGCAATTCGATTGCTTTTTCTATTCATATCTTTAATTGATCAAATCGTACTATTACACCGGTAAGTAAGCTAGAGCAAGTGTCCCACGTGGCGTGCTAAGAAAAGTTGTCACTGGACAAATTTGTCGCATAGCCGGTGCACGGTAAATATTTATGGCAGCTAAGAGGTTTATGGTCCCACCATGCGTGCTAAGAAATGTTGTTGTTATTTTAATCTCGGTCACATGATTATTATGGGCCTACAAAATTTGAATGTGCAGCTCAATTCAAACCAAACTACTATGATCCCAAGCACTAAGATAGGCAGATATGTCGGAAATCGACCATATATGACCGAGATCTAATAAGATTGGTAGCCACATCCACTTATACACAATGTTGTTTAAGATGATCAGGCAATTGTCAGATGGTGGGGTTCGTCCTTTGAAAATGGGTCACACCTCTGTCTTCTATACGAAAGGACCTTTTCTCTTTAGTACGGATAAAACAAAAGGGAATTCTTACAATCGATCATGCAGAACAATTGTAGAATGCCTCTCTAGATGGAGAACTTTGCTTGATAATTGAACTGAATCCAACGTATGAGTGTAAACTTTAATTACAGTTAAAGTTAACAACTACTTTGATTACTACTGCGGATTACACTAAGAAAGGTAAATGGCAGATAAAGGTAAAGATTACACTAAGGAATGTAAATGACAGATAATTGAAAGATAGATTTGGTTTAGTTTGGTTTGGTTGGTATGAGATGTTTCTTTCACTAAATTTCATTGCTATTTATAGTCTTAAATTGATCCTCTAAATGCTTCTCACGTTCTAATAGTTGTTATATGCCGTTTTAGCACTACTAAAACCCTGTAATATTTTTTCTTCTTAACTTGCCACCTATACAGATAATCGCTTCAAGCTTCCTTACTGGCTCGACCACATTTTACTTGGACACTATTACTTTATGGATGACGTGGTATTGCTCAATAAACGTCAGCTGTATAATCCTCTTTAAGTATCTCCACATTTTAAATATATTTCGTATCTCGCATAAAATTACACGTGTCTCTCTTTAATTAGTTATAAATAGAAATGGAACATTTTGGTGGTAGAACCTTTCCTTACCTTGCACGGTAAAAGTTACATGGCACAGTACAATGGAGAACTCGCACTCGCGTCCTTTGCTTTTGAAGAGGTTTGCTTGAGTACAACTGGACGTATCTGAATACGTAGCTTAGGGCTTCGGCCTTGCAATATGGGTTAATTTCCAATGATCCAAGCCTTATAAGACGAGCCTCATTTGGTACGGTGAGAATGCAACAAATAGAAGCTCTCACTTAGATGATTTGGGTCTCACGTCCAACCCTTTTATAGTTTGGCTCTTTTGCTTTTAAATATTAACGATTACGATAGTTTTTCTATGATTAAAGGAATGAAAATTTTAAGAGTATAAGGTTGTGACACATCTGGAGAGTGGGTGACGTAAGGAAGGACGTGTAAAGGTCGAGTACCGTCTTCCTTAGAGGGATAATTGTTCCAAATCCACGGAACTACTTTGGACTCCTCACAAAGATACCTCGAATCCACGAAGAATTTTTTTAAAAAAACATAGAAAATAATTTCTAGAAATTCGTAAATTGATTGATAAATGTTTCCTCTATATGTCCCTGTTATACTATTAATATTAAATAAAATAAAATTCATAATTACCAAAAATAATAAAATTCTAATCCTAATAAATATCATAATTCTAATGAAACTCTTCTAAAACCTAATATCTAAAAATAAAAATTCTAAATAAACTTTTGCTAGAAGAGTCCTATCATATTATAATTACAAGTTATTTCTAAAAAGATGAAAATCTAAAACTATATATATACACAACGGAACCTAATGTTTGAACTCTTGTGGGTCTACCACCGAGGTTTGAGCAAAGACCCCTCATATACTCATACAAAGGGAGGCTATTTGCTTTGTTAAGCCCACACGTGTGTACAAGAAATACTATCTACACGCCACCACATTTGTCAACGTGGTTCAGAATGAGATGGCATCCAAGCCGCACATTAAATGGGTCTCAGGGATCAGTACACTTGTTCCGGTGGTAGACTCATGCGAGTTTCAACACCCGGTCAAGGGTTCAAGTATACACAGGCGGTGAAATCTCACTGCAGCATGAGTGTGTGAGGGTGTGTGCGTGTGTAAAAAAAAAATAAATAAATGAGTCTCAGGGTGAAAGTTTTCTGGCCCAAAAATAATTCCAGTCCATTCAATAGGTGACCAAGATGTTAGGAACAAGTGGACGGATTAGAACACTTCAGCTAAGTTTTTCAGCCGTACATTTAGACATGACCTGCATAGTGGGCTAGAGCATCTTCATTGTGGTGCCCCTCTAATTAATAGATTAGATCTGGTATCAACATGCCATGCTGGCACATCTGGCGGGGTGCATATGATCTGCTTTGCAACACGAGTATGCTCACCCTTACTTTGAAAACACGACAACTCAGCTCTGACTTGAAACCTAGCCGAGTCAAGTCACATTCAAAAACTCAGGCTGAATTTCTTGAAAATTCGTTTATTTTTTTCAGTTTCTCAATATTATTAAATATTTAAAAGCATAAATAAAGCCGACTTGTGCTAAGTAAGTTGAATTTTGTTTTTTGTTTTTTTTTTATTAAACTTTGTAGAATCTTACTGAGTTTTTTAAAGTTATATACAGGATTTCTCACGTTTTAACCATGACTCAATGGTAAATGAATAGTGTTTATACACTGAGATTATGAGTTTGAGTTCGATGTATAGAAGTGTGTGGACGAGTATATAAAGAAAAAAAATCATGGCTAGGTAAAAAATTTCTCACATGTTGGTAAAATTGGTAAGTTCATTGACTTAAGTAAGTCTTGAGTCCTTGGTTTTTTTTTACTTGGGGAAAGCTTTATTTTTGAAATGATAGGAAGGCAATTTAGTGGGTTTCTTAGAAATTCCACTATGAGTCGGTAAACCACCAAATGAATGTCGGCGTAGGCATTCAAAAATAAAGACTTCCTTTTATCATTTATATTCCAATTTGTAAACTAAAAATCAGAACATTTCATAAGCATTCCACCAACTTGACTTTGAATCAGTATGTGGCCACATTTTGAATTCAAAACCACCAACTCCACACAAAGCAAATGGCCCATGCACACATGCCAATACACGCATATGTTCACATCACAATGTCCCCCTAAAAGGGAAAAACCGCGTACTTGTTGCACGTGAGTTTTGTTGCAATACGTGGATGGGCAGACATGTGAAATGTCCTAGAATAGATATAGACTATAGCATTTGCATCAAAAGTCATGTTTCAATGATTTAGATAATTTATATAATGAGATTCATGGTAAATAGAAATACCCAAAAAGCAAACCTCTTGAATTGGAGTTATTTAAGGTTTATGCAGTGTTCTATAATCCATTGATCAAAGGTTTAAGATCTTTGGTTCTCGAAGATTTTCAAGACAACCACCATCAGCTGTGTATCTCATTAGATTGATAATTGGATTTTGTGAATGAGATCTCAAATCCAATGGCTATAATCTGTTAGGATGTACTGTAGCAAACTTCGGAGAACAAAGTTGTTTTATCAATTAGAAAAGGAGCTGAAATCCAGGCTGGTTGAGAAGATAACCCTGACAGCTTTACCTGGTTTGTTCATTACCAAAAGTTATTTTTAAAAAAGTTTCATCTGTCCAAAGATGGATTAAAAAGTGGGACCCATTATAAAGTATTGAAGAATTAAACAATGGTCGGTTAGAGATTGTACAGTACATCCAGCTCACGCTCTCGTACAGGAGAGGAATGGGTGAGACCCCTATCCACCGAGATGGGTGGGACCGGCGCTCACAGTGATGTATCTGCCTTAAATCCACACTGTCCAACCATTTAAAAAAGCTCATTTTAGGCATTATCTCGAAAATGAAGCATGCCCAGATCTTAAGTGGAACACACCATAGAAACAGTCGTGATTGAATCCTCACTATTAAAAACTTAATGGAGTCCACTGGAATGTTTATTTGCCATCCAACCTATTGATAAGGTCACGAAGACTTATATGAAGAGACCACAAAAATATCATCTAGATCCAAAAGCTTTTATGGCTCATAAGAAGTTTTTAATGGTCGATTACTATTGTTTCTTGTACTATAGTCCATCTAAGATTTAGATATGCTTCATTTTTTAAATCATGCCCTAAAATGAGGTTTTAATACAGATGAACAGTGTTGATATAGTCACATATATCAAGGTGAGCCCTATAGTTAGGGGTCTCCCAAAGCCGTACGTGCCCCTCTCATACAGCACCTTTCCTTTTCCTTTTGGCTTAAAGATAAATTACACTCCCTCGTACGCTTTTCTTAAATAACACCTTTTATTCTTAAACATGGAAGAAAAACGCTGCCTCCCAAAGTCTTTAGAAGGAAAAATTAACTAAGACTTGATAAACAATTTTCTTTTCAAAATGAAGACATCACCCTCTCCGAAATCTCCAAACTACAATCTCAATCCTAGTCATTTTCTCTTTCTTCTCCAATACTCAAATTATAATCTTCTTCTCCAATACTCAAATTATAATCCTTACATCTTCTAAATTGGGTGTAGATTTCCCATGAAAGGCTTTTGCAGGAAGTACTTAGTACTAAACGTTAGATAGAGTCTAATCTAATGTTTGCGAGAAATCTACTTTGCCCATTGGCTTCAAAAATTCCCAAACTATAAGCCCAATGCTAACCTTTGCCTCTTTCTTCTCTCATACTTAAATCATAATCCTTACAACTTCCAAATTGGTGTTGATTTCTTGAGAAAGGCTTTCGTAAGTACCTATGCTAGAAGCTAGGTGGGGCCTATTATAATGCTTGCGAGAACCTATTATAATGTTTGTGAGAAACCTACCTTGTTCATTCATTTTAAAAGCTCATTTGATGACATGAGACAGAAAAACAAGCCTTGTCCAAAGCTCGATTTAGTCGAGCAACGAAAAATAAAGATAAGAAATGCCTACCATTAGAACTTTTCTAAGCTCGACTTTGATGTTTATATGTCATCCAAACAGTTTACAATGTCATTTATACATGAAGAACTAAAAACACAAAAAATATAGCTCAATATAAAACTTGATACAAAACTTTTATAGTCATATGAATATTTCAACGTTGATCATTCAATCCCTATTAATTTATCTCATGTGGCCTACCTGTGTTTTAGATCCAACTCATTTTTTGTCACGTGTTATAAAATAAGTTTGCTAAATGGATGGATCAAGTAGATTTCTCACCAGCATCACTCTAGCCCTACCTAACTTCCCTATTTAAGAACTTCTCGTGAAAGCCTTTCACGCAGGAAATCTCTGTCCTTCCAAACTATGGGCAAAAAGTCTTTTTCATGTATAGTCACCTATAATATGATAATATGATTCCACCTAAGGCTTTGATGATGGAAGTTAACCATAGCATAGTTTTTTACTCAATATTAAAAAATTATTATTATTTGGAAAAAAAAATGCACGGGTGTTATTTTCTTTTAACAAAAACAGAAGGGTGACATATTTCAAAAACTGCAAGCGTTAAAGAGACCCATGTACGAAAAATACGTAAGATTGAAAGACCATGGCCTTTGAATAAGGAACCATTTATTGTTTGAATGGTAAGCATTCTCTTTGAATGGTAGATTTTCCTTTTTTTTTTTTTTATGTTCTCTTTTTGCAAGGACCACTTGGAGGTACATACACCGTACAGATGCTCTGGATTGCTGAACAATGGGCCCCACTTGTAGATACTGAAAACCCAACAGTGCAAACCATCATGGTGCATCATACTGATGCACGCTTCTACCATTCATGTTCCACACGTGTACGGCGATCTGAATGATTCAAAATCTGGGGACCTTCATTTATGGGCCATTCCTGTAGAGAAAAGGTCGTATTGCTATTTTTAGCCGTGCGTTCCATGATGACAGATGAGACAAATAGATCAATCTAATAGTCTAATTTTCTGGTCATACAGTACCCACTTGAGTTGGGGCCCACAATTTGGACGGTCTGGATTTCTGTATATAATAACATGGTGGCTCTCTATGCATGAGTATGTTCAAGTATACGATACAGAAGTACCGTATAGTTCCGCGGTATTTGTTTAATATCCGTTTGGACCATGTTCATGAAATTCGAACTTTGGACTCTCTACATGCAACTGACGTCATGTCACACGAAAATCATTCTAAATTCCCCTTACATCTTTATACATACATGCATTACATCTTACTCTGTCGGTGTATAGTGGATCATACACATGCGACCACCTTCTGCACATGTGGCACTTATGCACCTCAATCTAAACCAATCTCGTGAATCATGCATATTGACAAGTGTCCTGGATAGGATGGGTACATGAAGAAAACCATAAAGATAAGAAATTTCTGACCACACAATCAGTGTTCGTCGATCGACAGTTGGAAAACGAAAATATTGAAGAATTGAAACTCAACCATCAGACGTCAGTTATCAATCCAAGACAGAATTTAGAATTTGGATGGTTTAGATTAAAGTCTAAAAATGGAACGTATACAAAGAATCCATGCATGAGTATGGTTTGTTCTATACTGCAGAGATTATCATTAGCTCTTCTGAGCTCCTGAGAATTTGATTGTATAAAATAACATTACGGTTCTCTTTCGCTGCAAATACTCTACGACTGTTTTTTTTCATTTTTCAACGGTGATGATGACTTTTCTATTTCTAGATGTGCCGTAGAACAGTCAGCTATGTGTAATTTTGTAATTTAGAAGACCTAGAAGGGCACTCAAGCAGGCCAAAGGAGACCATTGATAGCCCTACTTTGAAATTTATGAACCTGTACACATCAAGCGAACAGAACGGTCAATGATAGATTGTGACCGGGAATTTATCCATTTACCCATGTTGACAGAAATACCCTTTTATTTCACAACAATGTCCGTGTGCTTCATTTCTTGACCATATCCTATATATATAATCAATCCAGACCGTCCAAATCATTTTGGATGGCCACTTTTGTTGGGGTCGGCAAAGATGATTCAGGCGAATCATCTCGAGCTGGATGCCATTAAATCCGAGAATCAAAGGATGGAGTTGAACCAAAGTAGTTTAGTAAGGATATACAACCCAACAACTACGGGAAGGAATAGAATATTTCCGCAGCTTAGATTTGACGCTGAAATTGGCTGTCCAAATGGAGACCGGCCTTGATCAACAAAATAAATCGTCCAGAAGCCGGCGACTTTTTAGCGGGTTTTCTTCTTCTTCTTTTGTTTGTTTTCTTTTCTATTTAGTCTTTGTTTATTGTTTTTTAGTTCTCTTTTTCCCTCACAAAGAAGGTTTTTAATGTTCCCTGCATGCCAAAAGTCTCCCCTCGTGTACATGAGGTCGGATCCCCTACATCCATTTCTACATTGAGCTTTATGTACAACCTATTTGTGGCCCACCTAAGGTTGCAAGAAGCTAATGACATAAGGAGGAGGCACATGATATACTAATTGATATCGTCAAATAGACTTGTATGTTAAATTTAGTGTTAAACATTTGTATTGGTTTATATATGTAAAGGAATGCTTTTTTTGTAACTCATCTCCTATGATATGAGTGCAAAATATAAACTATTCTTATGATGCAGCGTCCCGTAAAAACCCCCGGAGCTTAACTTTCACCCTTATCCAAAGCTTTGGATGAGGGGTCAGACCCATCTTCAACCGCATCCAAAACTTAGGTGGGCCCCACCAAGTGTTTTTATATGTTTTAGGCATGTCTTCACATGGTTTTAAATGGCATGGCCCACCTGAGTTCCACAAACGATTGATTTTTGGGATATCCCATGACCTAAAGGGGACCCATCAAATACACGGTGTTTATGTTCGGCAAACATCACGGTGGAGCCCACACAGCTCGACCTCATGGGAAGTTCCCATGAGGTCGACCTTATAGTACCATTTCCCTATAATCCAGTGATGTAGCACCCCATGAAACCCCAAGCCTAACTTTTACCTTGATCCAAAACTTTGGTAAGCCATGGCAAAATAAAACAATTCCTCCCTTGATTTGCATTTGTCTTTGCTATGGCCCACCAGAATTTTGTATCAGGGTGAAAATTAGCATGCGTGGGCTTCATGAAGTGCTTCATCACATGGACTATTTGAATTTTAGGCCCATGACATGTGTGCAAAGGTGCACACGTGCATAAGTGAGCATGCCTATATATATATATATATATATATATATATATATATATATATATATATATATATATGGAAAAAGATTCTATGCGGTCGAGCTCATGGGGACTTCCCATGAGGTCGAGCCGTGTGGGCCCCACCATGATGTATGTCGAACATCTACCCCATCAGTCAGATGCACCATTCCATGGTGGGCCTAGGGCTTAAAAATCAAGTCAATTCGTGACTTGTGTGGGCCACACCACACACAAAAGTTGAGAGGGGCTACCCTCCATTAAAACATTCATAATCATTTGTTGGGCCCACTGAGATGTGGTTCACAAATCTAGCCCATCCATTATGTGTGTCCCGCTTGGAGGAGGGGTCAGACCAAGTTTCAAACACATCCAAATTTTAGGTGGGCCCTACAAAGTGTTTTTATATGTTTTAGGCAAGTCTTCACATGATTTTAGATGGTATGGCCCACTTGAGTTCCGTATATGACTGATTTTTGGGATATCACATAATTTAAAGGGGACACATCAAATGCATTGTGTTGATGTTCGAGATACATCATGGTGGGGCCCACACAGCCCATGAGCTCGACCGCATAGAACCTTTTCCCATATATATATGGAAATGGTACTATGAGTTCGAGTTATGTTGGACCATCTAAAACCGTGTAAAATCATGCTTAAAACATCTAAAAACACTTGTTGGGGCCCACTTGGTTTTTGAATATGGCTGAAACTTGGTGTGACCCCTCATCCAAGTGAGACACATATAATGGATGGGCTAGATTTCTAAGCCACATCTCAGTGGGCCTTATACACAATCATGAAGATATAAATGGGTGGATATCCACTCTCAGTCGTTGTCTAAGGTGTGGCCCACCTAAGTCATGGATTGGCCTAATTTTTAGGTCCACGGCCCACCATGAAAGGGTGCATATGATTGATGGGGTAGATTCCATCACACGTCATAGTGGGCCCACACAGCTCGACCTCATGGGAAGCTTTGACCTCATAGTACCATTTCCCATATGTGTGTGTGTATGAGCTCCTTGTCTAGCAAGATCGCCCCATGTGCGGAGGGTGCTTCCATTTCTTCTTTTTTTTTTTAGCATATGAGATGTGTGATAATGTGTGACTATAGGTCAAGGGGGCGTAATATTGAATCAGGTAAATTATGTGTTTGGCTTAGAGTCACCTCTAGTAAGTGAAACTCAAAATCTACAGTTAGTTAGACACTGTAGAATCACTTTGGGTGGGGAATCAGATTCCTTAACTAAGATTACTCCTGAATATAGCTTGCGGCCAAAGATTTTGAATAAGGACCTAGGTGATGAGAAGAAATGGGTAGGGCACCATTTTTCGCCCGCACTCACAAGCAGTCTCTACCTTTTGATATTTTAGGAATTTTTAGAATTTTTTTAGATTCCTAGTGATCTTATTAGCTAATTAATTGCGAGCAACACTCGAAACTGATCAGAGAACCACGACTTGATTCAAGGCATTACCTGAGAGATCACAATGTCTCAACCTCAATAGGGGCTTAAAGTGATAATAGTTACAAATAGGAAAATAAACAAAATAACATAATGAACTGATAAATAAAAGGGATCAAATGACCTAGTTTTTGATATACTAGGATTTAAGGGTTTAGTGGGGTGTAGAGCATACACTCAATGGTCACTCAAAAATGGTGTGATAGGGAAATGTGTAATATAAAAAAGTAAAAAAATAAATGGATGGTTGGATCATCACTCATACATGTGGAGATTTAAGAGGAGAAGTGAGATCTACGACACTCCTAAGAAAAGATTACCGTGGATCTCAAATTCTGACCTTACTCTGATTGAGTTGAACCATCCAAATGACTTGGGTGTATGTAAGGGCTAGGTTGGATGGCTGAGATGGAATGGATGGGGTGGATGGACAAGGATTCTCTCTCTCACTCTCACTCTCACTCTCACAAGTGTAGAAGAGTAGAATTTCTCCTAAGCTTATGGTTTGTGTAAAAATGAGAGGAGGTATGGGTATTTCTAAATGAGGGTTGACACTTTTACAAATAATAGGAACTTTATGGGTGAAAGTGTCATATGGAGGAGTCTGATCGACTGAGGGACATGTGGCATTTCTAGATTGGCTTGATAAGTGATAAATTTTATAATTTCACCACATTCTAGGGATAAATGACTAATTTGCCCTTTGACAATAATCGGATTGCTGTTGGGAGGACAAATCTTAGTACAGTTGCCTTAAAGATCTTAGAGATTTGTCCACAGCTCCAGGAGATTCTCATTGACTTTTACCTACCAGTGACAATCAAATTGCCGCCAGCTACATGCCTACATTTTCTCCATACGAGTTGTCTCCAGGTGAACCGTGGTGTTCTTCGATGACCCAGAGTGGCTAGATTGTGCAAGCAGCAATCAGATTGCCACCAATATAGAACTTTACACTTTTGACCTTTCTTGATGGGTTCCTCTGAGCCTGTAGAGTCCTATTATTTTTTATTGGATTATGGGGGTTTAATGGGTTTATGGTGAATGGGTTCCTATTTAGGGTTTTCAAGTTCCTAGTTTTCTAAGGGTTTGGTTTCTAAGTTAGTTATTAACTCCGGCTCGATATTGAGAGTCCATAGTGTATTAGGGTGGAGGTATATAAGAAGGAATATAGAGAGTTAGAATTAGTTTAAGAGACTTTTTAAAATAAAAAATTACTCTCTAAGGGTTTCATATGAAAGTAGGTTGTGATTCAAGATAGGTACTTCAGGTGAGGGAACAAAACATTCAGGAGTGTAGACACCCCACCCAAAATGATAATGAACTGTTCTTTGACTTTAGCCAAACTTTAATAAATAAATTAAAAAAAACATCCCCACACAACTCAACATCCATTTGACAACCATAAGGGTTGGAGAAGAAATATTTTCGACATGCTTCAGGAATAATCGACAAATCAAATCGATAAATCAGGGGCCCAACCAATCCGATCTTGATTAAATTACTATGACCTTTTATAAACCCGAAACGTACACTATTTTAATTTTTTTTTTAAAAACACCTATGACTGATTTAAATAGCCTTGAACTTCAGATGAATTGGATGAAAAGGTCCTCAGTACAACATGAAAAGGATTAACGGATAGGATTGGTAGACTTGTAACTTGATAAAATAAGATAACATTCGATTTTCCAGGCTATTCGTGAACCTTAACAGTGCATAACTCTGATAAAATTGCATTTGGCCAACCCCAAAGACATTAAAAATCCAAAAATGTTTAGTACAAAAGGTCCCTGATACCTCCTAAAGACAATCACTGACCCAATCAACCAATGCCAATTTCAGTATATATCATATCACAACCACTCGTTTGGACCCTTTAAAACCCTAAAAACCTTCTATTCGTAGCAGCTAGAATGAAGAAAAGACAAAATAGACCATCGACCCTTAAATGGCTAGCAAATCAGAAGAACCATCTTATAGCATGGGCCTTCACTACCTATCTAATATAGTTGAACGAGGGAGAAAAAAGAGGCTTATGATTTGAAATTGGCCCTTCGATGGCCGACAATATCGTACTATATAAACAACACAATAGCAAGCCCTCTTGTGAAGAGACAGAATGAATGTGAGTGAGGTAGAGAGAATATGTAAGAGGGTTAAGGGTTTTAGAGTTATTGGTGCCAGGCTCAGTTGAGGTTCCTGGGTGTTTGAAAGTTCTCAACTATGCCGGACACTACCTGATTGAAAATAATTTTTTAAGTTAAAGAAGCGACATAAGACGAGAGTAGGATTGAAATTGAGGATATCTGACCATAATTTTTGAAAAAAACAGTATATAGTCTTGCCTATTTTCTTCTCATATCTAACCTTAACCCACATTTTATTCCACACATTCCAAGCATATCAACAACACATTCTCACTCCTTTTTATTTTACAATACCCTCACTTGTCTACATTCTCTTCTTTTATTATTTCGACTACCCGAGGTCCTAAACCCTGAGAAGTAAGGCTAAGATCCTGTTTGTTAACACTGAAAAATCACATAACGCTGAACTCAAAAAGCACTTCACGTTAAGTGATGTTTGTTAATGCGGAACTTGGAAAAGTGCTCCATGATTTTTCTGAAATTTTTTTGGCAAGGGAGGTTGGGATTAATGGTGAATACGGAATGTGCTCCATGGATCCTTCTGAAAAAAAAATTCTTCCAAATTTGCTCCTTGGCATGCTACCAAAGAGATTTTCTCTTCAGAATAGATAATGGAATACACAACCCAACTTTTAACTTGTAGAACTTCTCTAGGCTCCATCATGATTTATGTATTAGATCTACACCGTCCATCAACGTTTCTAGATCATTATAGTCTTATAAAGCATGAGCCCAAAAAATGAGGCACATCCAAAACTCAAGCAGACCATAGAACAAAAAGCTTCGGGAATTGAACAACTACCGTTAAAACCTTCCTAGGGTCCACTGTGAGGTTTTGCCATCTAACCTCTTCATAAGCTCACACAGACCTAGATGAAGGGAAAAGATAAATATCAGCGTGTTCAGAGCACTCTGTGGCCCTAGGAAGTTTTCAACAATAGGCGCCCAATTTCCACTGTTTCCTGTAATGTGGCCCATTATAGTTTTTCATCCGCTTCATTTTTTGTTTCTTGTCCTATAACAAGCTTACAAAATGAATAAACATGGTGGATTTCCCACAAAAACCACGGTGGGCCCCACCTATCATCCTAGCGTCGAAAGTTTCTAGGAAAGGCTTTACCAAGAAATTTGGAGACTACTAGTAGTAGAAGCAAATTGCATGGTGTGCCACACACCACTGACCTGATGTCACCAAGTTATGTCGACCCCACCATGACATATATGTTATATCAAAATTGTTCATCCATTTTGTGAGAGCATTTTAATACATGAGACCAAAAAAGAGGAAAATCTAAATCTCAAGTGGACCATGCCACAAGAAAAGAGTGGTGATTGAACTCTCACCATCAAAAACTTCCTACAGCCCACTGAAATTGCGGCTTAACCACTACAAGCGAAGATTGAAGATATGTCTAATTGTCTTGGAGGGGGGTGAATAGGACTTTTCAAATTTAATTAAACTAATTGCATGCACTTACTTCTAAACAATCAAGAAAATCTAAATGTGAAGAACTGCATAAACACAGTTAAAATAATGAAATATATCATTCATGCATTTTGACAAACATATTTGGTACATAAAATAGATAAAGTATAGAATTCAACCAAACAGCACAAATAATGAATCAAAACATTCACCACAATGCACAACAATATATAGAGGCTTGGATACGTGCCTACTCCACTACCGGTTGTCTCACTCTCTTTTAGAGTGTGCCAAATTTCACTATTCAATGATTTTAAATGAGGTTAACCATAAACCTTCACAACCTACACAAGGTTATTATTTGCCTACATAAGGTCTTATCAAGTCCTACCCAAGAACTTGAGAAGTCTTACATAAGAACAACACCACGTACTCTCCCGTTGGAGACCTACGTAAGGACTTAGCGAGTTTATGAAAACAAACTACGAATTCCAATCTTGCGCAAGGAAAGATTTTCACACACAAATGGACTCTTGTACTTACCTATAAGTAAGTGAGACCCATTAAGTACATTGATGAAGATCTTCCAGGTTGTTGAAGAGTCTTTAGCTCCCTTGTACCGCAACCAAGTGATGGTGCTCCATTAAGGATGCTGAGGTTGATGAGTCAAGCGTTTGGATAAATCCTATCTAGGTATTGATGGATCTTTAAGAACTAGAGATGATCCCCAAGGCTAAGCATTCAATGCTTCATAGCGTATAGATTTGCCAATTAAGAAGGTTACTAGAGCATCAATGAATGTCGGAGTTCATTGTTCAATCTAAGCTTTGAATATGCTAATGATTACCTTTAAGAGAATGATTGAATGATGAACTCCATGAGGAAATGGGGCTTGAGAAGATGGGTATTAACTCTCTTAAAGCTCCCTTCAATACTCGCCAAATTGCCAAGAAACAACCCCCATAACTATATAGAACGAATTCTCAACGGTAAAAAAATAAGCAGAAAATTGTTAGGTTCGATGTTATCGAAGGGTCTTCGATGCCATTGAAGTGAGCTTCAATGTCATTGAACTTTCTTCGATTCTATTAAACCCAAGCAACGAGATATTCAAATAGTTGTTGGACAGTCTCTGTTGATGTTATTGAGCGTCCTTCGATGCCATCGAAGGGTGGCTTGATGCCATTAAAAAATTCTGAATTTTTTACCTGAGGTTACTGGACAATTTAAGTACATTTACAATGCCATCAAAATAACCTTTGATGCCATCGAGGAGGTCCGTCAATGCCATCAAAGGATGATTTGATGCTATTGTAAAAATTCTAATTTTATGAGTTTGCTCACTGGACAGGTTGAGTACTTTTTTGATGTCATTGAAGTTAAGTTCGATGTCATCGAAAAAATGAAGAATTTCTGAGATTTTTTACTGGACAATTTGGGCACATTCTCGATGCCATCGAAACTAAGTTCGATGCCATCGAAGGTTAAGTTCAATGCCATTGAATAGACTTCAATGTCATCAGGAAAATCCAAAATTTCCTTGTTTTGTTGCTGGACTATTTGTGCTCATTCTCAATACCATCAAAGTTGTGTTCAATGCCATCGAAGGGGTCTTCGATGTCATTAAACATGCTTTTATGCCATCAGGAAATTCATCAATTCTTGCTAGACAAACTGACTAAATGGCTCGATCCCATCGAGGTGCCTTCGATGCCATCGAAGGTTGTTCGATGGCACTTTGATGCCTTCGACAATGTCTGAAAATCAATAATCTTGGTTAACTAATATATCGACTTACATACCCACTTAACATATTTGATTATGGTTCATCCTCGATGTTTTTTTTTATTAAGGATGGGCTAGGTTTAGGAGGGTTTAAGTATAGGGTTTGACAATGTTATGAGGTTTTCTTTACCTTAAGTTAAGCTTGAAGCTTCTAACCCTTTGAGTCTTCATTCTTGGGTCTTCTGTGGGGCTCACTTGACTCTAAGACTCAGACTACACGCTAATTGACAAATTAGGGCACTTTCAATCTCCCCCTTTATCAATTAGGTGACAAAAACCTAACAAACTCTATACAACTCAAAGTACAGACAGATTTATATGTCTTTGGAGTTGAAATTACATTTCTTTATACATAAAGACAGACATGGACAAACTTGTCTTGAATTTCTTTGTTGTTCCCCTAACTTCTTGCAACACCATTGTTTTAAAAAAGATAAAACAAACAATGGTGGTGGGAGTTATGTTTCTCTCCCTTTTTGTCAGTGATTGGTAAAAGATGTTAGCATAAACATAGGAGATCATTGAAGTTGAGAAATATAATCATTAAATGCATTGAGAGTGAAAACATAATAGGCATATTTGGAAAATAAGCAAGATAACCATATCAAGAACAAACCCAATATATTTTCATAAATACGAAGCAACCCAAGAATAACTAAGAACATAATATCCAAAATGCTAAAACACTAGGCACAAGTATATGACAAGAGATCCCAACTAGACTCACACATGTAAAATAATATACATGTAAAATCCAGAACATGACACCCCATCTTGGGCAACCAAAATCAATGCCCAAGATGGTCAACCTAATCTCAGCATGCCTAAACTGAAACTCTAGCTATTAGGGCCAGCCTCCAGAGGGACCGAGTCATCATGGCGTCAAGTGAGTAATCTAACAATCTCCTACACTATCCGCTATAACGACTCCACCATACTCTCTAGACGCGTCGGACGCTCCCCCTGATGAGATTTTTCCTAGGCAATGAGCTCGAGATGATCCTGCTGTTTCATGACTTGTTTAGCTATGGTCGAGTCCAGCATGCGCTGTACTGAGGGCTCGGGCCGCTGAGTCCCGCCCTCATTGGTTTGATCACCCTCCGAATCTGTTATATCTAGTGCATCCATCGCCGAGCCAGCTACAGGTAGTGATGGCAGTTGCATCTTCTTGATGTTCTTGTGCATGATCTTAGGTGCCGGCCTCGGTGCGTCAGCCATAGGTAGAAACCCACAATCTTGAGCAAGTAGGCAAATAAGGTGACCAAAGGGCAGATGAGTTACATGAGTGTTGCTGACTAAGAGAGCAATCTGATATAGTATGACTGGTGGTAGACACAACCTAATGCAAGTGGCAACATTATAGACGACATCGATTCTAAAAGGAGTGAGATCGACTCGATTGGTACAGGGCAGACGTTGGTTGAGAAGATAGAATGAAGTACCCTGTACTGACTCGTCATAAGGGTTGATTAGAGTGCATTACCTGCACCTAGGGTTCGTCCTTCTCATTGCACAAAAAATTTGTCATAGTGGACTGGACAGCAGGAGAGGTCAAATCATGGTCAGGTAAGCTAATTTCAGAGAGTGAAACACCAAGCGAATGAGCAATGTGGCCAAGAGTAATGTGCTCAGTTGATTGGGTGACTTGGACATCGATAGAAGGCGGATCAATCTAAGGGTTATGACAGTGGGATAGAAACTCGTATACTTGGTCCACACGGGTCATACCTCCAAATTTTAGTACGTTTTCCCAACCCACCGCTGAAAGCATGGTATCAATCCTAAAGGGTTGAATACACGCAATTTCCACTTGTCTCTCTATAATCACCTTCCGCCCTTTATATTTTTCAAGTAGCTTATTGTTTGGACGGGGTGGGGTGGGGTGGGGTGGGGTGGGCTGAGGAGCCTCTTGCTATGTGGCTGGAGGTGAAGGCAAAGGTGAGGGCAACGACATTTGGGGTCATTCTCTATCTACCCATTGTGGGGGCAAGTTTTTTTTACTTTTCAGGGTTTAGACGACTCACCCACGATTGGTGCCTTACCTTTCTCTTTTTGCATGGTGAACCAGTAATAAAACACCGGGAATTAGAAGGAAATGGATGAGATACACACCAAAAACAACGAAACTTGATAGAAGAAGGAAAAATATGATAAGATGGGAGCAAGACTGTCTTACAGCTGATTTTTTTTTATCAAGGAAACCCTAAGATTTGTAGATTTTTTGTCACCAAAATGCTGATTTGGAGGTGTTGGAGACGCTTGGGAGCCAAGGAGACAACATGGGAGTGAGTGGAAGATGAAATGAAATTAGCATTTGCGCGCGCTCCTTATATTGGTGTCATCGATTGTTTGATGAAAGGTGCTGCTTCGATGTCATTGAGGACCCATCAAAGCCTGGACAGACAACCTAAGTTCATAGTTTTTACATGCTTCAGTTCTAACTATGAGATATACACGTACAAAATTTACCTTTAATACTAAAATTTGTACAATCAATAGGGACACAAAAATAATAAAAGAAAAAAGAAAAGAAATATACAAACACATTTGTACACAAAAATTATTCAATGAGGGCAAAGATCCTCAGTATGACAATGATTACAATTACGCCGATACTTACCTATATCGCACGCACCCAAATGGACTTTCGGAGATCTCCAAATTTATTAGAGTCGTTTTGTTAATATATTGACAAGTTGTCTTTCTGTGGGCATATAATCCATCACTATCACGTTTTCTTCAACAAGTTCTCGTATAAAGTGATGTTAAATGTTTATGTGCTTGATTCTTGAATGTTGAACCGGACTTTTGGAAATATTAATGGCACTGGTATTGTCACAAAATAGTGTCATAGTGTTTTGATCAATTCCGTAATCCAACAACATTTGCTTCATCCATAGAAGCTGGGCACAATAGCTACCTACTGCTGTATATTTGGCCTCGGTGGTCGACAGAGAGATGAAAATTTTCTTTTTAGTATGCCAAGACACTAAGCAATTCCCTATATAAAAGCATTCGCCGCTGGTTGATTTACGATCATCCATATTCCTAGTCCAATCGGCATCTAAATACCCAATAATAATAGTAGAAGTGTCAAACGAGTACCAGAGGCCAAAATCTGTAGTCCATGCCACATATCTAATTATTCTCTTTACAACGATTATGTGAGATTCTTTAAGATCGGCCTGTAATTTAGTGCAAGATCCTACGCTAAATGAAATATCCGACTGACTCACTGTGAGATATAACAAGCTCCCTATCATGCTGTGATATAAGTGTTAGTCCACACTTTTACTAGTTAAGTCTTTAAGATAGCTTTAGTGTGGTGCTCATGGGAATGTGGTGTGTGCGGCTAGACTCAAGACCAAATCATTTTACTAATTCTTTTACATACTTGGCCTAGCTAATGAATATCCCATTTTGAAGTTGTTTCACTTGTAATCCCAGAAAGAAGTTAAGCTCACACACCATGCTCATCTCAAATTCAGATTGCATCAAGTGAGTGAACTCATGAGCTATGTCTTCACATGTGGAACCAAATACAATATCGTTCACATAAATTTGGGCAATGAGTAAGGCATTCCCGGTCTTTTGGACAAAAAGAGTCTTATCAGCACTCCCCCTAGAAAATTGGTGTTTGATTAAAAATTGTGTCAAATGTTCATACCACGCACGGTGAGCTTGTTTTAGATCGTAGAGTACTTTCCTCAATCTAAATAATTGGTGAGGATATTTGGGATCAACAAATCCCTTAAGCTGTTCAACATATACTTCTTCCTCAAGTACACCATTAAGAAAGGCACTCTTTACGTCCATTTGAAAGAGTTTAAATTTCAACGCACATGTTATGGACTTAAGGATTCTTTTGAACTCTAATCGCGCAACAGGGAAATGTTTCACCAAAATCTATGCCCTCGATTTGTGAGTATCCTTGCACAACAAGTCAAACCTTGTTCCTCACAATATTTCTAGATTCATCGAACTTGTTTTTGAATATCCATTTGGTTCCAACGATATTTGTGTTGTGGTCTCGGGACAAGTTCCCACACCTTTTTTTTTTTTAATTGTTGCAACTCCTCTTGTATAGTGTGACATCCTGGATTTTGCCAACCTGGAATAAGACGTCCTTAGGCAATGGGTCACTCCTAACACCTTATTAACTTGTCAAAACTCAATCCCACTGTCTAAAATCGCTTGTTAACCCATTTCCTTCACAAATCTCACCCTTCACCACCTTGTTCTTTCAATCTTTCTAAGTACTTTCACCCTAGACACTATCTTAAACTAGCTAAGTATTATGACTTGGATCACTTTATATACAAACTACAAAGGCCTAGGTACCACCTCAGACAAAAATCATATACGACTAAATCCTTTAGAAATTAGGCGAGAATTAGTTAATGTTAAACTAGAGTACCTGTGAAATTAGCACCAATCACTTTAAATACGATCTGCAAGACCCAAAACTTGTAGAATCATTGACGCTACATTACCCTAAAATCTAGGATCAATCTCATTACCCGGCTGCTCTCGGGAGCATCTCGAAACTCTGTATCAGATCTAGACCGCGCGTCGAAAATCCGATTAACACGAAGTTAAGGAATTAGGACCACCTTGCTGGGCTTGACAACCATCTCGGAAATCAAATCCAGATAGTGTCCCAGCGCTATTCGCTTGAGCTCGGAGCGGGGAGTGTGAGAAATGTGAAATTAATTCAAAATAAAATATAAATTTATGAAATCTGGTACGTCTCGCTTGCGGATCAGTTTTAAGGATTCCGACCGTCAGAATTAGGCCAAATTACACCCTCGAATCAGAGATATTTCCCCAAACATATTCATATACTCGGAATCTCCGATCGAGATCCACTGACCGTTGAACTGAAACTAGTCCGCCATTTGCGATCAAGAATCCCGACTGAAACGAAAACTTAGCCATACCTAGATCCAGTGTTAGTGAGCTTAAGTCCGACCACACACAGAAAAGGGGCCGATAGAAGTACTCCGTTGAGATGGAACGTACCGTATTTGAACATAACCTAAGTATACTTTGTTCCTGAGTCTAGTTTGGTGAGTTTTGGGCCTATATAAGGACCTTAAACTCTCTCATTTTCAGCCCATACAAATTTAAGAAAACCCTAGGAGAGAAAGAGAGAAAAGAGAGAGAAAGTGTGGGAGTTGTGGGAGCATCTCCCTACCACCTGATCCTACCGCTCTGCAAGCTTAACCACTCCATTTTAATCGCTTTCGTGGCAATTCCGGCTCCGTTTCTAGGTAAGAAAACATAACCCTAACCTGTTTTAGAGTTCTAGGTAGTGTGTCTTTTGGAATAGCTAACCTATTCCCTGTTGTAGGTTGCCAAATCGCCGTAGACAAAGGTGTTGGGTTCAAACTGGTTTCGGTTCAAGCTTACCGACAAAAGGTGAGGACTTTAGACGTATAGGTTATGGTTTTCAATGCTTTCAATGTCAGATAATGATAGATTCATGATCTACATGCAATTGCACATGTACAAAGTGCTGTCTGTTTTTCGTTTCGATTAAATACGAAGAATATGAGATTTTGTGTATTCTGCGTATTTGTAGAAAATACCGTATCCGTATAAATTTCGCTGATATGATTGCTATAAGTAATTGCCATATATATATGCTAGTTATAGATGTATGACCTGTTTGGCGAAAAGATTCGCCCTAATACACTTATTTGGCCAACATAGCTTATGTAAGCTAATGTGTGTAGTCCAAGTGTTTGTTGAAATGACTAAATAAATATGGATTTATGATTTATGCCTGCCATATGTATTGAATGTAAGAATATGATTGATGTGTATGGGACAACTCCTTAATATGAGGATTTGTCCTATTCTATGTTGAAATCAACATACGACATGTATGTTGGAGTGGTGCAATTTAAGTGTTTGATAAAATGCTTGTGTGAAAAATTGTGTGACGAACTAAATTTAATAGTGGTGTTGAGATAGGATTCTCAGCTACCTAGCGATGTATATGATTTCCTCCATGTTGTTTGTTTAATTTAACCGCTTACTTATGAAATATATGCGTTTGTATTTCCTGTTTATATTGTGCTCTATAACATGCTTTATAACATGCTTGAATTACTTTGTTTATTCTGCTTTACTCTACATGCTTCTGGTCATGGATTGATTGTGTTTGGGGCTATGATTATAGTTCAGGCAATCGGTAACGGGATTAAATTCGTGGCTGAGATTCATTTGCCACGTGAGATGTGTTCGACGAACCCGAGTCATACTTCGGTTGGCGATAGTGATTGGCCACACGAAGTGCTTATGCGCTTCATATCGTTCAACTTGTTATGCGCTCGAGCTAGCCGAGCTCGTTAAGCAACCCGATCTATCTTATGTATGTTCACCATGTTTGGACCCCTCTGCTTGAACCTAGGATACCAAACTTACCAGCGAAATCCCTCTAACCATGGTACCTCGATCCGCTAAGACTCATGAGCCGGGCATGGTGGTATGAGACACCGTAGTCGAGCTGTCGGCCTACGCTAGGGCCGTGTGCCTCCCCGTAGTGTCCATTGAGCAACAAGACTCGTGAGCCGAATACGGTGGTATGAGACACTGTATTCGAGCTGTCGGCCTACACTGATTGGTGACGAGCCCTTTGTAGTGACCTCGAGCATACTCTGAATTTGCGGTGAGGTGACGAATTTTGTCGCGGTGTATAAAGTATGAACTAGGCCTGTATCAATTTAGTGATGAACCGTTAAAAAGGTGATAGGGGAGTGGTTTAACGATTGCGTGTAACAGCCTTGGCAGCCTTCGCAGCGCCCTAGATCCACACTATCGTATGAGATTATCTAGGTTTGACGACCCTAGAATGGATCATGTTTGGGAATGATACAAGGAAGGTACCTTAGTTTCTCAATCTTGCTGTTTGAAATGGACTAATAACTACTCGGTAATCATGTTTATCATCGCACTGCATGTGCCTGGAAGATGTGGAGCACTGAGGAATGAAAGCATGCTACGAACGTAAGATGGTGTCGCATGAGGGAGTATGTCGGTGAGGGCATGCATCATGACTGCATTCATACTTGCATTAATAAGGGTAATTAGGAGTGTTTGATTGTACTACTTTATCATTACTGCTTGACTGAATTGATAACATGTTAACCTATGCTTTATTGTTCCACTGAGTTGATCACTCACTCCCATGTTACGGGACGGTGCTTGCAACACCAACCAGACTGTCTTAGCTGCAAGTGATGGCGATGCTTGTGAAGCGGAGCCGGACCTTTGCATTGACTATAATGCTTGCTCGTATTGGCTGTATTCTGGCGGCTTTATGTGAGCCGTGTCTTGATTGACGGGGTTACAGGGATGTCGACTAGATGACTTTATACATTTTGGTACATTTTGGAGTTGTACTTGTAATTGTTTAACCTAGTAACATTATCACACTCTGGAGACTCACCATAATTTATATATTATATATATATATATATATATATATCATAGTCTTCCGCTTGCAAATTTAACTGTCTTTGGAGTATGATATGCTGTTTTGGTATAATCTCATTCATGTTTCAATGCTCTCATCATAATCATCATTATCTGTGTTGCATAAGTGATGCGTTGGAACTGGGGAGCTGAGTTTTGCTCGACCCCCGATTTTCAGGGTGTTACATATAGCGGCTATCCAAAATTCATCTTGTAGAGCTTTTACAACATTTTTTTGTTCTATCTTTAAGGTGAAGTGAGTTTATTATTTGATTTACCTATTGTGCATGTTGAGACTCAAATATTGCATATTTAATCCTTCAATTACATTAGTTATCCTCGCATTTAAGTGCTAATTCGATTTAATTATATATATATATTTGTCATCCGAGGTGATTTGGAAACCTATGATGAATATGCGCTTAAAAGAAGTTAATGAAGAATTGGAGATTTGAAGGTCATTAATGAAGAATTCACATGCCAAATATTCAAGGAAACCAAGTAAGAAATGAAGGGAATAGAAGATTTAAAGCGAAGAAACTAATGAAAATGAATCCTGAAAAATCATGGCCAGAAAAATAATATTCTGAAATTCCAAAGCCATAAAAATATAGTTATGAAAAATTACAGAAATAGACTTCGATGACACGAAGTAAGTTTCGATGCCATCGAAGCTAACTTCGATCCCGTAGAAAAATCATGAATTTTCTCAATTGGTTATTGGACGTATTCATGCACTCTTCAATGTCATCGAAGGAATGTTCGATGCCATCGAAGTCGCGGTAACTGCGTAAATTCAAAGTCGGTTTGCGAACTTTTCCGAAGCAATGAAAAATATTGAGTTCCAAAACTATTTAAAGGAGTCCATAGGCTATTCCAAATCATCTTCTAAGGTTTGGAAAGGGAGATTAGTCCTAGATGGAGTGCCGACAACGTTCTTTTACTTCAATTTCTTCACGGGTTCTAATAGATCTTTTAGTTTTTCTTTTGTTTTTGAGTTAGCTATGAATCTCTTAAATAAAGCTAAGGAATGAAGCTTGTAGTTATTTTAAAGGAGTCCATACGCTATTCCAAATCATCTTCTAAGGTTTGGAAAGGGAGATAAGGCCTAGATGGAGTGCCGACAACATTCTTTTACTTCAATTTCTTCATGGGTTCTAATAGATCTTTTAGTTTTTCTTTTATTTTTGAGTTAGCTATAACTAGCTAATCTCTTAAATAAAGCTAAGGAATGAAGCTTGTAGTTATTCTTAATGTTTAATTTAAAGTTTATGTTAAATTTTCATTAATTATTAGTTTGAATGAATGAATATTTTTATTGTTCTATGATTTACAATAGATTCTTGGGAAGTTTTTAATATCTTCTTACCTGTTTTGCAATTGTTTAATCTGTAAAATTCATGATCCACCATCGTTTATGGGCATGGTAGATGTTTGAATTCTCTGCGATCATTGCAGTAGTATTAAATAAAATCAACATTGTTTTAGTTCCTTTTAGTTTAATATGTTCCTCTTCGTTCCATTGAGAAATATATTGGTCACAATAATTAGTAGAAGAATAAGTCTTTAAGACACAAGGCAAAAAGAATTCATCAGAAAGGACTAACCCTTGCCCTTCTGCAAATCGCCTGATCGTTGTTACAACATGTGATTGAGAGGGCAATTGAGTCCAACAATTCAGTCTTAAACGGTCCATCTCAAAGTGGGCAACACCCGCGTTCAATAAAACTTTGAGTTGAGTACGACTCTGGCATGCCTGCGCTTCCCTAATCACACGCATTAACTTAATACAGGCCCTCACTCATACATTTGGCCTCGTGTTTGATTAAAATTTACAAACAGTATTAAATCATAAATACATTTTAAAAAATATTTTCAATTGACTAATTAATTGCCTGGGAAGCATAAACTCTGTATTATTATACTAGAAACCATGTACTTATTGATCTAAATAACCTATTACATGGGCCCGGAACCCACACCCACCTAATGTGTGGCATCAATGGCTTCCATATACAATGTTGGAGGAGGGAGGAGGAGAGGTGTTAACCTCTTGAAATTAAAATAACACGTTAATTAAGATGAATAACAAAACTCACATGGTTTTGGCATGGGACTAAGGTAGGAGCATTCCTGAGCCGGTCATACACCCCTTTCACACACATTCATGTCTTCTTGAAAAGCATGCAAACATCAGAACCGACGATATGTGGTCACATTAAAAAACACATGCATGAACTTGGATGGTCCACTCATCATGTGGGTCTCACATGTAGCTTGAAAATTTTGGACGGCCATGACATGACATCAAGGTAGAAGCATTTCCTGGCTGGTGATACACCCTTCTCAAGAGCACTCGTATCAGGTTGAAAAGTGAGCGAACATCAAAACTAGGGCTGAAAGTTGGGCGGGTTCAACCCAACCGACCCATCACCGACTCGACATTGGGTTGGGCTTGGGCAAGATATATCGAGTCCGGTCTCAGGCTTGGGCTATATAGACACCAACCCGATAAAACTGGGGTTGAGCTCGGGTTGGGGTCTTGGGTTGCCCAACCCAACCCGAACCCGATGAATATATAAGTTACTTATAAATTATAATAGTGTGGATCGTCTGTGTTGAAGACATAGGAAATTCCGTTGTTGTTAGGTCTCATTAGTCTACATCATTTTCAATGACTCAAGCTAACAAGATAAGGTAGATTTCTCTCTCCCAAATAGATTGGGTGCTACACAACACGACTTTTATGACCGACCCGACATTGGGTTGGGCTTGGGCAAGATATATCGAGTCCGGTCTCAGGCTTGGGCTATACAGACACCAACCCGATAAAACTTGGGTTGAGCTCGGGTTGGGGTCTTGGGTTGCCCGACCCAACCCGAACCCGATGAATATATAAGTTACTTATAAATTATAATAGTGTGGATCGTCTGTGTTGAAGACATAGGAAATTCCGGTGTTGTTAGGTCTCATTAGTCCACATCATTTTCGATGACTCAAGCTAACAAGATAAGGTAGATTTCTCCCTCCCAAATAGATTGGGTGCTACACAACACGACTTTTAAATGAGTAGTTGTCCAATGTTTTAGCTTGTTTGTTTAGAAAAAATGAAGTTCTTTACAATAAATAACTATATATATAATTAATACAATCATAGATATAAAAAATAAGACGTGTATTAAAATATAATAAACTAATGCAATCATGAAAATATTAACATGTATCAACTCAACCAACCTGACCGAACCCGCTTGGGTTGGGCTTGGGTCGAGAATTCCCAACCCGAGGTTGGGTTGGGTTGGGTTAGGGTTGAGGTATAGGAACCTTGGGTTGGGCTAGGGTTGAGCACCAACCCAACCCAACCCAACCTGCCCGACTTTCAGCCCTAATCAGAACTGACAAGGTGGTCGCATTAGAACCGGAGCGGATTAGGTGAGACACCGAATCCACCAAGGTGGGTGGATCACTGACTGTGGGGCCCACTGTGATGTATGTGACTACATCCACACCGTCCATCTGCATTGAAAGCTCATTTTAGGGCAAGATCTAAAAAAAATGAAGTAGATCCAAATCTCAGATGAACTATGCTATAGGAAACGGTGGTAATCCACCATTAAAAACTTCTCTTGGGCCACAAAAGTTTTGGATCAAACTGATAGTGTGGTCTCTTCATCTAGATTTTTGTGACCTTATCAATAGGTTGGATAGCCAAAAAACATTCCGGTGGCTCCATGAAGTTTTAAACGGTGAGGATTCAATCACTATTGTTTCCCGTGGTATGGTTCACATAAGATCTGAATTTGCTTCAGTTTTTTGGATCATGCCCTAAAATGAGCTTTCAAAACAGTTGGACGGTGTGGATTTAAGGCACACATATCATTGTAAGCATCACAGCCAGGGTCCCACTCACTTCATTAGATCCGGCTAAGCGGATTTCCTGCCAAAGCCTTTTGCAGGAAGTTCCTGCTCAGGGATGCAAGTTGGGTCAACCGTGTTGTTCATGAGAAATCCAACCCGTCCATCCATTTTTTGACCTCATTTTAGTACATGAGACCAAAAATGAGGAGTATCCAATACTCGACTGGGCCATTAAGTGGGGAAAGGAATTCTTACAGTTCAAACCTTCCTAGACTCCACCTTAATATTTATATGCCATCCAAACCATTTATAAGTTCATTTTCACTGGATTAAGTGAAAACACTGAAAACTAAGACCAATAAAAAACTTTTGTTGCTATATAAATATTTTAATGGTAGTCACTAAATCCCCACTGTTTCCTCTCGTGTGGCCCATTTTAGTTTTAGATCCACATAAATTTTGGTCTCAATGGCTAAAATGAGCTCGAAAAAATGGATAGACAGGTTGGATTTCTCACAACCATCGCGGTGGGCCAAATTAGAATCCTTGGCAGGAACTTCCACCGAAAGGCTTTCCAAGGAAGAGTCGGGATCCTCTGTTATCTGGTCAACAGGGATTTCCTGTTACCCTAATGGTTTAGCGTTCGAAGCTTTTTTTTTTTTTTTTTAAATTCTTTTTTAGTGAGTGGTGACGTGGACCAATGAGGATTAGGGTATTAGGAAATCTCTATTGACTAGATAACAGAGGATCTAGACTCTTCCAGGAAATCTGCATCCTAGATCCAGAGTCTCAAGACATTGGACTGTAACTCAGTACGCTCTTATCGTACTGAGTAAACGTAGTTGGGCCCACCTTGAATGTATGTGATCTATCCACACCGTCCATTCATTTTTCTATCTAATTTAAGAGGTTGAGCCAAAAATCGAATCATATCCAAAGATCAAGTGGATCATACCACAGGAAACAAACAGAGGGGATAAAGGGAATAATGATATCCACAGTTGAAACCTTGCTAAGCCCAACAATGATGTTTATTTGTCATCCAACCTGTTCATAAGATCGTACAGACATGGATGAGGGGAAAAAATAAATATAAACTTGATCCAAAATTTCAATGGCCTCCAAAAAATTTTCAACGGTAGACGTTCAATTCAACTGTTTCCTATGGTGTGGTCCATTGAACATAGTATATGTTTCATTTTTGGGTTGAAACCTTAAAATCATGTGTTAAAATAGATAGACTTTGCAGATAAAATACATAAATCATTGGTGGACCATACAGAGTTTACCTACGCTAAGCGTAGTGAGTTACTCAGTACGCTTTCGAGTCTCAACTAATAATCTCCCCATTAGAACACATGCATGAAGTTGAATGATCCACTAATCACGCAGTTCTCACGTGTAGTTTGAAATCCTTGGATGGTTTTAGCATGCTAGCAAGGTAGAAGCATTTTCAAGCCGGTCGATCAAGCACCCCTCACACACGAACCCTGGTCAGGTAAAAAAGTGCGGGAACATGAGAACTGACAAGGTGGTCACATTAGAAAACATGCATGAACTTGGACGGTCCATTCATCACGTGGGTCCCACATGTAGTTTGAATGTAGACCATTGTTTTTTATTTTTCAAATCGTTTTGTTCCTTTTAAGTGCGGCGCACCTGACGACCAGCCTGCAATTTTGGCCTTTCGCATGCGTGCATCTTGACGGTGAGGGCCCCCGTACAGTTATACAGTCAAACGCTTGCGGCTTGCCAGGTTGGCACACGTGCCACACATAAAGGTACGTGTAGTGTAGGGATGGAATTCCTCGACGAGATAACGATGTTTTTTTTTCTTTTTTTTATGTAAGAAGCCGCCAGAAGGACTTCCCGGCCCCTCACGAACCGTAGTTGAATTTACTGTCCCACTGTAATCAGACGTCGATGGGAGAGGGCCCACAGCATTTCCCTTGCTAGAAACGGTGGGCCCCACATCCAATAAATAATTCCTAAGTATACAACTTCACATCTACAAACGCATGTTCCGCACTTTACTACGCGGTGGTTGTAACTCTCGCACGGTACGTGTGGCGTCACGTACATCAATCTAAACCGTTGAAAAGATGGGCTATTTTCTGGATGTGGCATAAACTTAAAAATAGCATGATCCGATAATCATAACCATCTGTTTTTCTCCACTGCATAAGAACAATTGATTTATTTCTTTTCTAAATTATCCATTGGATGAACACCGTCCGATCTCTAATCACGGCTAATCATCCAGAGTGGGACCCAGAGACTGTATTGACGGAATGCGCAGGTGTGATGGACCACCGACAGTTAGAAATTACACAAGAAAATGCTTACTTGGCATACGAATAATTTAAATTAAACCGTCCGAATTATAAGTACGATTTTAGATGCATCAAGAACCGGAAATCACTCATATGTGATTACGGAAATATTCGGTAGATGGACATTTATTGGATGGTTAGAAATGAAAATTATTCAATGGCCTTATATCAAGACACAAGCGTGCAAGAATTGGACATATAGTGTAACTAACCGGCAGTGGGTTAATACACGCCACTTGTAACCTTTCTAAGTGCCTGCGTATCAAGCGTCATACGCAGCCGGAGTATCAAGTAACTCCCTGCCGCCCGTCGGTGGATTATTGCTCACGATGCACTAAAGTCATGTAAAACGCGTACTGGTGTTGGTTTCTAAAGTAAAAAACCAGTGAGTTTTTCTTGGCAATTCATACAATAACAAGGACATTTTCGTAAAAGTATCTTCTACCTAACTTTAGTCTAAAACAAACCAACGGCGTGAAGGAGGCGAAGCGCGTAAAAAATTATATGACAACCCGTCCGTTGCAAAAACCCACGCGCTGAACACTAGCGCTCTACACGTGCATAGGCATCACACGCATGAGACATCCATCCCAGACGTTCATCAGAGGAGTGTGAGCTGGTTTGATTATCAACGTGAGCCACTGGCTGCGCAAACTGAGCTTGTTATGAGAATATCTCTCTCTTCACCGTCCGTTCTCCACACACGTGTAGACCTGGACGGCCTGACAGGGAACGTTGGGCCGCATGGTTACCTTTTACGAAAACGGCGTCCGATCTGGTCACGTGTAAGACGCTTGCGTCTAGACGGCTCAGATGCGCGGCTGCGAAGAACATCGGATTTCGAGTGCATACGGAAAAAGTGGAAATATGATCCTCGAGCCGAGGAATGCATTCTCTCCTCGAGCCTTGGGTGGGTACAAGTGGGGCTCATGAATAGCTGATCTGAACTGTTAATCCGATGCAATTTACCAGGGAAGGAATTTCCGAAAGATAAGATGTCCAATCGTCGGACTTTTTTCTCCATTCACTGATGATCAACGCTTCATTTCCCTCTCAGCCGTCTAAATCAAACCCATATTTCAACAATTTTGGATGATTCCGCAAGAAAAAAATTCATGATCCCCTCAAATGAGACGGGCCTAATCACACCAATGGTCTGGATCAGATGGATATGACCCCATCAATAAAAATCCAGACTCGAGTACGTTGCTCAAATACTCGCCCGAAGTACTGTTCAAATCCTCGGTCGAGGATCACACAATCCCTCCCCCAACAAACAAGAGGTTTTGGATCTCCGCACGCACCACTACACACGTAAACACATCCCAACCATCCCATTCTTCAGTAAATCACATCCGTACAAAACGTGGGGCCTACAATCTAGATTATTCCTTCACAAAACACAGACCATCCAACCACAAAACTGATCAAACAAGCAACAAAGCAATGAACGGTTGAAAAAAAAAATACAGTCTTCTTTAAACCCTCCATCATCCCCTCACATCAAACCCATGATCTCCCATCCATCCGATAAAACAGACGGTCCAGATACCAATCAAACGTACGTGTCTCACGTGCGGCAGCGATTAGATGTGCGTGTGGGAAAGACAAAAGAAACCGAGGAACAAAAATAACAAAGTACAGTGATCTACTCTCTCTCCTCCACTAACCTACACCGCAGCGCACACGATGCGCACTACGCACCGCCCCTCTTCCATACCTTCACCTTGTTGCTGCAGCAAGCCGACGACAGTCTCCTTGCTGTCAAGATTCCCTTCTCTGTCCTCCTTCCTTTCTTATCCCTTCATCACCTATCCCAACCAAACCCCACCACCATCATAACCGTCAGCGCCATAATCTCAAGCCCTAGCTCCAGCCATGGGCTGTACAGGTTCCAAGCTCGACGATCTTCCGGCCCTCGTCCTCTGCCGTGAACGCGCCCAACTCCTCGAGTCCGCCATCCGATACCGTTACATGCTTTCACAATCTCATCTTTCCTACACCCAATCCCTCCACTCTTTCGGCATCTCACTACACCGCTTCTTCGATGTGGACGCCCACAACGAAGCTCCGTTGTCCCCAATCTTGCAGCTCCCGACACAAAGGAAGCTCGACCCGGATCCGGATCCCGTCCCCATCGTCCTCCCTCAATCGCTGTCCTCAAACCCTCCTCCGCAGATCCCGGCCGTTCATCACTCCCGATCCAATTCCGGCTCTCACCTGCATTTCCATTCCTCCGATTCTGATTCCGACTCCGACGCTCACTTATCCCCTCTTCATGATGACAACATCCATGGATTCGTCCACGACAACACCCCGATGCCGCCACGGTATAATGCTTACTACATGCAGAACCGGCCCACCGTGCCCTCTGTCGAGACCGTCAATTACAGTGAGCCGTCATCCTCTTACTCCTACCCTTATGGTTACTCGAATTACAGTTACAACGATTACGGGAGCTTCTTTGGATCGGCGTCGATGCCGCCGCCGCCGCAGCAGCAGCAGCAGCAGCAGCCACACTACTACTCTTCTTACCCGTCATCGTCGTTTCATCCTCCCATGGAGCCTGCGGCGGAAGCTTCAACGTCTCGGCCGCCTCCCCCACCACCGTCTCCTCCGAGGGCTTCGGCGTGGGAGTTTCTGAACCCTTTCGGTATGTTTGAGAGTAGCTACCCTCCGCCGTACACCCCCAGCCGCGACTCGAAGGATGTGAGAGAGGAGGAAGGGATCCCTGATCTGGAAGACGAGGAGTACCAGCACGAGGTTGTTAAAGAGGTCCATGGCGAGCAGAAGCTTGCAGCGGATGCTGCCGACGGTGGCAGGTACTTGAATGTGGGGAACAGAGGACTTGGTGGGGATGCGGTGTACCAGGAGAGACGGAGCGGGTTCGGCCAGAGTGGGGAAGTGGAATATGAGGTGCACATGGTGGAGAAGAATGTAGTTAAGAATGAGGAGCGGCCGCCGGAGGACCGCCGGAGCAATGTGGGTGCGGTGAAGACGCGTGGGGGTTCGTTGAGTGTTTTGGAGGTCGTGGGAGAAATCAAGGCACAGTTCGATAGAGCGTCAGAATCAGGGAGCGAGGTCTCAAAGATGCTTGAGGTGGGAAAGCTTCCGTACCGAGGGAAGAACGCCATTCATAAAGGTTGGGATGTCAATTTCCCTTTCATCTCCCTTTGTTGGTGTTTGTTGTTTCTCAGATTTCCAGCATGCAGACTGCTTAGATTGACGAAAATCGGAAAAAAAAAAAAGAAGATAAAAATCCTCATTTCCTTGTCACGGATTCAATTCCAAATCACATCCTTGCACGTGACTGCTGGTGTGGAATTGTCCAAGGACTTTCTGTTAAATGATGGATTATGTATCTCTGGCATTTATGCATGCTCCGGGGTGTGCTATGGAGGGTATTTTCTGTCGGTTATTACATGTGGCAACCATTCACTGGACATGCAGCTTGCTCTGTGGTAGATCAGGCCATCTGAATTGTGGAGCATTGCCCAAAAACCACTCCGATTGGATTATCTTCTAGATCTAATTTTATTCGTTGAATTTCGACTATCGACCTTTCTCTTTCGAACCATCCATTTGATGATGACCATCAATGCTAGGATTATCTGATCAGTGTGGTTTCCAGCCTTGTTCATTCACAATGGGGCCATAATTTGGCTGGCCAGGATTGATGTGCATGCCTGCAAAATTACCATGGTAAGGTATGCAATTGTTAGCACTGAGTTAATTTGGGAAAATATACTTTGTCCCAATGCTACAGCACGTAGATTTGATTATACCTGTTACCTTCGTGAAAATTGAATGCGTAGCACAACAGCTCATGGTCTTAGTCATTAATCTGGTGTACTCCAGTAACTCCACCATGAATGTGTTTCTGTAAAAGGATTATCTCAATCATCCAGTCAGTGTGACAGTTCATGGTCTCAGCCATTCATCTGGTGTACTCCACCATGAATGTGTTTCTGTAAAAGGTTGATCTCAACCATCCAGTCAGCTTGTTGTAAATGACTCTTAGAGAAGAATGTCAGTATTGAATGGTAAAATACCATCAATCAGAGAGGTAGTCGTGTCCAATCCCTGCGATTGACCTATCCACAGTGGGACCCATTGAATGAAAGGGTTGAAGATCACCACTGTTGTGACAAGTCCTTTTTCTGCAGCACACTTGGTGTAAATTTGTGCAATCTGCATGGGTCAAACCACCATTAGTTAGTTGTCTGTTCATAACAATTGAATTTGGAAGATGTGATTTAACTGAAATCAGACTTGTCAATGAATTTCTTTAAGTAATGTTACAGTATTTGTGATAATCACTTTGATGGGGTGTTATGTGCTCCTATTGGCATGTGTCGGCCAGCTCTGTTTTCGAGAAAGAAAGGTACCTGGTACCATCACTTCTTTTTAACAATGGGAATGATACAGTAGAGAAGGAACTGAAATATGGTAAGAGGCATCTTGTCATGGCACAAGAGGAAGGGTTATGCATCACTTGATCCATTTTAGGACAAAGAATGGATGTCTACTGATAAATCAACTATCACTGTGCAACACGTGCTGTGAAGAGATAGCTGTACCATATTCTTCTTTCCTCTGTAATGCATCATCTAACTTTGACAAAAGAAGAATTATATGATGCACACCTTTCCATTGTATATACTTGTTCGCAATTCTGACAAGTGGAGACCATGGTTGTGTAATCCGAACCGTTGGTCTGTTGCTTCCTAGCGTGGATGGAGAATTCTTACAAATCTTTCGGATTAGAAGATCTTCGCCACCAAAGTTGGGACCGTTTTCATTTGAATGCAGACCGTTATATTTGTCTTCTTAATTGTCTATATGTAGGCTACAAATTAAAATGTTAATATTCTCTTTATCAAGGATTTTTTTTTTTTTTTTTTTGGAGAATAGTTCATCCATAGTGAGACCCAACACAATGATTTAGATTATCATGCTGTGGGCCTCGTTTGTCAATTGAAAAGTTGTTTGTACTATGAAATGATGCATGCCTGGCTTTCTTGCTTTGTAAAGTGTAGGTGAAATCGGTTTAAAAATTAATTTCCCTTGGAAGCAAAGCCATCAAGTACATGTACCGTAAGATTTAGCTCCTTTTTTTTTTTTTTTCAATAACATCTCGGTATAGCATTTAAATTGTATATACTTCTCTGTTGCAGTGTCTTCCAAGATGTTGGATGTGATTACTCCCTTATCTGTAGTATCTTCACAGCCTTCTACTTCTAAAAGTGCTGAAGAGTTGGCGTCTAGCGATAATGTCAGTTCTCTTTCCGTGGATTTTGATAAAGACATGGGGATGAAGTCAGGAAATCTTTCTTGCACATTGGAGAAACTATACATTTGGGAGAAGAAACTTTATGAAGAAGTCAAGGTATGTTGTGTTAATGGCTTAATGCTAATTACTGTTATGAACTTTACATGCTGCTGTTCATTCTTGTTATACCTCTGAGATCCATATCACGTCAGGCCAGTGAAGTTACTTACCCCAGCTGGTCAGTAGTGAAATATAATTCATGATCTTATGTGGTCTTCTTTCTTGTGAACTCTGCCTAGTAGCGAGTCAGCAGTTGGTTTCAAGCCCCAAGTGAAGGAGGTTGATGTCAAGTAGGCAGTCAATTGTGGAGCTCTTGCTAAGCAATCATCAGAGTTCCATCTGAGACTTTTGCGAAGCAGGATAGTTAAAGCCAACCCCAAATAGTTGGGACAAAGGCTATGATGATGATAGCAGTAGTGGTGATTTTTTTTTTCTTGGTCTCTCTTTTCTTTTGATAATTTGGTTTTTGGTTGGAAGAGCCCATTGAAATGTTTGTCAACTTCATGCAAGGACTCTCTTATTCGTATTTGTCAGTTTGTTTTCCACACACACAGACAGACACTTGTATGCATTTATATAGATGTGAAAACATGTCTAGGCATTGAGCTGTTTGAGAAATTATTGATGGGCATGGGTTCAAGCTTTTCTGAGTTTTGAAGGTAGAATTTGTTTCCAGAAGGATTTCCAAAATTATCAAAGATTTGGCATTGAGTATTTTGGAGGTCATCTCTTTGATTTGGGTTGCACTTGTGAAACAGGCTATCATATGTTCAAGTTTCCTAGGAAAGCTTGGAATTAGCCATAAGCATCTTTCACCTTACTTGATAGCAACCATTGAACAGTTCTGGAGACATTTTCCGAGCTCTAGATGTCTCGTTTTCTCCTTTCAATGACAATTCTATTAATGCAACAAGAGAAGGAAATGACTGCTGAATTATGACTTCAATCAATCACATACGTAATGAGTGAGCTAACAATGAGGGTTCCCGAAACTCCTTTGGCTGACAGTTTGTTTCTATGTTATCTATCAATAGCTAGGTATTCTATAACGGTAACAGTGGCCATAACGGCCACCATCGTTACCTTTACGATACCCGTAACAGCCGTCACGGTCTTATCATTATTATTATTATTGAAAAAAATCCAAAAAACCTGTATTGGCCCCATAATGGACCATTACAAGGCCGTTACGGCCTTTACGGGGGCTGTAACAGCCTTTATGGGTCATTTTTTCCGTAACGGCCATTACAGACTTTACGACCTCATAACGTGTAACAGTTGCCATCATTACCTTCACATAATGGCCTTTATGGAACACCATGATCAATAGACAAGAAGACATCTCACAAGTCCCACGTGGTCAAAAGGTATCAGGAGTGTGGTCTCTTGGCCTCCAAGAGGAATGATCCTTTTGCTACTGTGCCACATGACATTGAGTTCCCTTCCATGCTAATAGGAACAAAGAAGGTAGGACAAACTTTGAAGCTTGTGCGCCAAAACCTGTGCTCATTTGAGTTGTCTAAGCTGACAACACTTGAACAAGGAGAACAAGGAGGCAAAACAATGTTTCCTCACTTCATCTGCTTTCCAGTATTTCTTTTCTTTTTTTCTTTCTCTTCTTCTTCTTCTTCTTTTCTTTTTTATCTCATAAGATCTTATGCTTTTAAAATGCTGAGTTCGTTATGAAAGAAGACTGAGAGATAATGCCCTAATTGCTCTCTCTCTCTCTCTCTCTCTCTCTCTCTCTCTCTCTCAACTTTACATTTCATCTGTCTTGCCTTGAAAGTTTGATTAAGTTGCTCTGATTGTAGTGATTACTGGATGTCAACGGAGCAAACAGAGATTTTGCATAGGATGAAGTAACTTGCGGGATCTTCCTTTAGTAAAACCACAATAGGAGAGCATCATTGACCTCAAAACCCCAAAAGAAGAAGAAACATCAATTGCACTTGCAACTCGACAGGATTGAAAGGTGATTGATAGTTTGATACTTCCTTTGGCCGTCCAACATAATAAACCGGTTGATAATATTGAATTGAAGATGATCAATTGGGAGAATCTTGTCGAGATAACCAAAACAAACTAAAAACAAAGAAAGAAAGAGAAAAAGGATAACCCTAGGACCTGTGATCATAGTTTAAAAGATGGTCTGATTGGTTTTAGTGCGAAATGAAATTAGTCACCAGCAGGGTATCCCGTATCGGTTACGTATCGGCCGATACGTAACAGTAACGGTCTGGAACGTTACGCGATGCGAGGTCGAAATAGGCATCCCCTCGATTATGTATGCATAACGGCCCCGTAACGGCCGTTACTGCCCCGTAATGGTCAGGGTGTAACGATCTAATAACGGATAGTTTTTTTTTTTCTTCTTTTTAAGGTCCGATTTTTCACTTTTTTTGATACTTCTTTCTTTCAAACTTTTCCTAAATCATTCTATAGCAATTTTCGACCACTCTTAGCTTGAAATTACAGATAAAAACAACTTATATTAAGGATTTTCTTGATTCGAAGCTCCGTGGGCCATCTTCCAGAATTTCCTCAAAAATAGGTATTTATACTTTTATTCAGTGTGTTGTTGTTTTAATGGTAGAATGTGATGTGTTAATCATAATAGAACATATTAATGTCCATTTTACAGATTTTGGATGTGATTGTATATTTTTTTTTATAAATTTTTTCTATTTACGCACTATTTTTTGCCCTTTTTTTAAAAAAAAAAAATTCGAAAAATCATTTTTTATTTTATGTGTTGCTGTTTTTATGGTAAAATGTGATGTGTTAATCATAATAGAAAATATTAATGTCCATTTTACAGATTTTGGATGTGATTTTATATTTTTTTATAATTTTTTTCTATTTACGCACTATTTTTGGCCTTTTAAAAAAAAAAAAATTTGAAAAATCATTTTTTATTCAATGTGTTGCTGTTTTAATGGTAGAATGTGATGTGTTAATCACAGTAGAACATATTAATGTCTATTTTATAAATTTTGGATGTGATTTTATATATTTTTTTATAATTTTTTTCTATTTATGCACTATTTTTGGCCCTTTTTTTTAAAAAAAAATTCGAAAAATCATTTTTTATTTAATGTGTTGTTGTTTTAATGGTAGAATGTGATGTGTTAATCATAGTAGAACATATTAATGTTCATTTTACAGATTTTGGATGTGATTTTATATTTTTTTAATAATTATTTTCTATTTACACACTATTTTTGGCCCCTTTTTTTTTTATAAAAAATTCAAAAAATCATTTTTTATTTAATGTGTTGCTGTTTTAATGGTAGAATGTGATGTGTTAATCATAGTAGAAATATTAATGTCCATTTTATAGATTTCGGATGTGATTTTATATTTTTTTATAATTTTTTTCTATTTACGCACTATTTTTGGCCTTTTTTAAATTATAAATTCAAAAAATCATTTTTTATTTAATGTGTTGTTGTTTTGATGGTAGAATATGATGTGTTAATCATAGGACAGGAATCACAGTCACAACCACTGAGGTATGTTAAATTGTTAATAACTTAATATAGAATAAATTATGAAAAATAATTGCAAACACCTAGTCACCTACACATGTAAGATATTTTCATATTACATTCATTCTAATATATCTATCATTGATAGTAGATAGTTAGAAAATTAAATATATGAGTTTTGCAGTCAAACCCAGGTTGTCTGGTTTATAAGTTCATCAGACAATCTGATACAACTTTTCACCAAAGAGTGGACCGTTACACCACCATAAACATGTTCCAATTTATAAATGAATGCATATTTGGAATGCTTAGAGCCTTAGAATATTCTGGATTTAATCCATATTTTTTCATATTTTTTGGCCAAAAAAAAAAAAAAAAAACAAATGCACCGTTACGGGCCGTTATGCCCCTATATCGCCGTTACACCCCCGTATCCGAATCGGTATCAGTGGGCACCGTTACGCCAACCGATACTGATATGGAATACCTTGGTCACCAGCAGGACTTGAGAGAAGCCAAGGAGATTTAAGATGTCCCTCCCAACCATAGGAGTGAACTCACAATGAACTAATAGGCGGTTGACCATTTTAGGATCCCTTAGACACATGATACATACCCATTTGTAATAATCATGTTCCTTTTGCTCAAATGATCTATTGCGAGGATCTTGTTTGCAACTAGCCATCCAAAACCAATGACTCTAGTAAGGCCAAGGATGAGAAGAGACCATGGTGTTGGAGTAAAGAGACTTTTATGGAGCAGTATTTCTCACCACACTGTCTTTACATTACATTTCCAGCTTACTTAATGCCTCCAAACATAACCAGATTCCAAGCATACCATATAATCATGGAGGGTTGGAATGCCTCCAATCCCTTACAGAAACATTTGTCGAGCTGACTGGTTGACCCGTACTAATGCAGGGGCATTTTTACACTGGGCTCGAGTGGGGTCGCCTGTGGGATGTAGGGGCACACTCGGGGTGGGTGACCCATGTGATTTGGGGCCTACGGGGGAGGTCTCGTGTTCGGGACTCCTCACCAGGGGTGATTAATGCACATTTCACACCGGGCTCGAGTGGGGTAACCTATGGGATGCGGGGACACACTCGGGGTGGGCGGCCCATGTGATTTGGGGCCCACGAAGGGGGTTCAGCCGAAGTCCTAAACCCATGAGATGTGGGGCTTGGGCCATGAGATAAAGGGATTAATTTGCCATACTCTAACAGTTTGAGCTTTTAGAGCAAGTGGTTAATTGTCCTGTATCATGTACCCAGGAATATACTACATCCATAAGCCAGAGCACATCTCTGACCTCCTGATTTCACCCTTTAATCCCATAAATCGAATCAAATGACTCATCTCCCATCTACGACTCTCAAATCATTCCCATAAAAGAATTAGCTTGATTTTCGCTAGCTTCCAAAATCCAAAACCCATTGATTCCTTTAGAATTGAATACTTTTCAGAGTTCTAGCTTTGTTCTCTCTATTTTAGAAATCTAGCTTACTTTTCATGGGTTAAAAATGGTGAAGGCTGGTTAATGGTCCTGGTCCTAGCTCTACTCTACCCTATTGCTTAACGAGTCCTTTATCCTTAATGCTTTATGAGATAGTATGCATTGTGGAATGTTGAAGTTGTGTTGAATTTAAATTCTATCATGGTATCCTTCAAAAAGAAAAAAAACTTGTTTATGACTGACAGTTTAAACCGTGCTATCATTTTTACACCGAGTCTTTCCTTTCAATTGTATTATACTATGATAGGATGCTGTCATGCATGATCATAATCTGTACTGTGCAATCATTTTCTGCAACCATCCATACAATATTCCTCTCTTTTCTAGACAATTACTATTAACATGTTAAAAAAAGAAAAGAAAAGAAAAAGGAATGCTTCACTTTGTAGGATGTCATGCATCATGTTAGAGTTTTTTGGAGTATTTGAAAATTCATTCTACCATCCGTACATTATTCCTCTCTTTTCTAGACAATTACTATTAAGTATTAACATGGTCCAAACAAAAAAAGGAAAAAGAAAGAAAGAAAAGGAAAGAATAAAAAATGCTTTACTTTGTAGGTTGTCATGCATCATGTTAGAATTTTTTTGAGTACTTGAAAATTCATTCTCTGATGCATGGGTAAACTGACCTTTCTGCGTTTTTTTTTTTTTTTTTTTTTTTTGAGCAAACAGATTGACTACAATCCATTGTGGCACACAATTCTTCTGAATGCATCTCATAGTTTCCACATGTTGCTACTCTCTTTTTTATCCCGAAACATGTGTTGTAATTCTAATTGACACTTCTCCATGGTTATTGTTTGAGTAGGCTGAGGAAAAGATGCGGATACTCCATGAGAGAAAGAGCAGGCGGCTGCAACATTTAGATGAAAAGGGTGCGGAGTCTCATAAAGTTGATGACACTCGAACTACAGTCTTGAAGTTATCCACAAAAATTAGAATAGCCATTCAGGTTGTTGACTCCATCTCAAATAAGATAAGTACGTTGAGGGATGAAGAGTTGTGGCCACAGATTAATGAATTAATTCAAGGGTATGTACTTCTTTTGATGCTCCATTGGGATTTTGTACCACTATTCCTTTTTGCTGTGTATCAAGTAATATCACTATATGTTTGTGGAACATGTAGGCATAATCTCCATTTACAAGTGAGGTATTTTATGATCCTAAACCCAAGGATGTATGGATACTCGGGCTTGAGTTCCTGTAGGTGGAAGCTGTGGTTTGTTTGATCCAGATCAATGTTCTGATGGGAGTCCCACTGAGGGACTGATGAAAAATTCTACCCATCCCAGCTTTAATGCTTTACCTTTGATTAGTAGCGTGCTAGTGGACGGTTAAGACAATAATATCACAATGGTTCACATTCACCTGAATGGGATGGCTAGGATCATCTAATCTGTGAGATCTTGGCATTGGCCATCCATAGCGAAGCTTATTTCGTTAACTGCCTGGACCATGAAACTATGGACCCTACTTTTTGGAACTTGGGGGTTTGAGCATACTGGACATATCCTGGGGCTGAGGGTCATATAAATCCATATAGAAGCTTCCGCCCTACATTTTGGAACTTGAGGTTTGAGTGTATTGTACATATCCTGGGGCTGAGGGTTGTATAATTCCATATATTCCAATGATTGCATCATCAATCTTCCTCCGTTTCTTTGTGTCTGTTTTGTCTATCTATTTTCCTTATTCTGCTTCAGCCAGCATTCTGCTGGGCCTGTTGTATCTTTAGCTTTCCCTCTTTTTTAATAATACTTTCTTTCCTTTGAAATAAAAACTTTCCAGTGATTGCATAACAGTTGCCTTTTCAAGGTCGTTGGTTGAAGTCTCACTAGCCTGTTATCATGACTTCTTATCTTCAAAAGAATTCACCGATCAAGTTACTTGCTTTGAGTAAGCATCGGTAGTGTAGAGTCGACCAAGCCCATGAGCCCACTCAAGTCTCATTCAGTCTTTAACTGATTCAGACTAACAAGCAAGTTCCCCAAGGATTCGGCTCAAAATATCCTTGTGTCAAGTTGACTTTGTTGAGCTTAGTTGATTCACTGAGTTTTAGAACTATGGTTGTTAGACTCAAGTTGCTAATAATACTGTTCTGAATTTGTGCCTCGATGCATCGCAGACAAGGTATTCCGTAACGGTAATGGTGGCCATAACGGCCACCACCGTTACCTTTACGATACGGATCGTAACAGCCATTACACACACACACACTCTCTCTCTCTCTCTCTCTCTCTCTCTCTCTCTCTCTCTCTCTCTCTCTCAATTGAAAAAAAAAAACTCAAAAAACCTGTATTTGCCCCATAATGTTAAAAAAAATCTGAAAAACCTATATTTTCCCTATAACAGACCATTACGGGGCTGTTATGGCCTTTATAGGCTGTTAATGACAGTTATAGATAATTTTTTCTATAACGGCTGTTACCATGCGTAACGTATAACAGTTGCCACCGTTACCTTTACATAACAGCCTTTACAGCACACCACGATTGCAAATGCTGCATGACGGTTACTAAAAAAATTCTGATGCTTTACTTAGTTCTTGAATGTGAAAAATGTTGTTATGCTAAAAAAAACAACCCTTCTTACTATTGTGTTTAATCCATCACATGATTAAAGGCTAAAAGCTATCACAATGAAATTGCATACTTGGAGTACAAATAATTAAAATATAAACTGTCCAAATTGTGAACCTTAGATTTATGTGTAGAATGAACCAAAAGGTTTGGCTTGTTTGATTATCTATTTATTGGATTGGTGATTTTTATTAGACAGCTAAAAGAAAAGAAAAATAAAATAAAATCTGATGGCCCTATTTCCACAAACAAATGTCTACAAGTTGGAGGATAAAATTGTTCAATCAATCTGATTTTGGGACTGTTACTTAGCAACAATAAATTTCACAATTTACTTGGCCTAATTTGAGATATTGTTTGCCATGTGTACAATTTCTTAGTGCTTGCAAATCAGGCATCATACACAGCCCGTGTATCAAATAGCGCTTGTAGCGTAGCGTGGCCATAGCGCTACGTAGTGTCCCAAATAGCGTAAATTCCCCTGTAGCGTACGCTACAACTACGTAACGTGTAGTGTCCGTAGCGTAAGTTACAATGTTTTTTTTTTTTTTTTTTTTTTAATACAATTTTAGTTATTATTATTATTATTTCACATTTTCTTTGTTTCTAATGTTGAGGAATGTGACACTTGTATGGTACTTCATACTTTTAACCTATGAGATTTTTATTTCTTTTCGTAATTGTGACTTGTGGTTTTAATTAGACATTATTAATTAAAGTGGTTTGCTTAGAAAGTTGTTGATGTGATAATTATTTGATTTGACTTATATATGTGGATTGGCTTTTGATAAATGATAACTAATAACTTTTTGGAACATGCTTATAATTGATAAAATGAATCATCTTTTAGGCATTTATATATATATATATATATATATATATTCACTATTTATTATATTTGTCCTATTTTTAAATTAAAAAATAGAAGTATTGTGTAGCTTATGCTACACGCTACGTATTTACGCTACACGCTATAGAGGGCTGAGTACTGCACATCACACTACCGTTATTTAAAACACTGGTATCAAATAACTCACTATTTTATTACAATTATTGATTTGGTATGTAAATTCTACACAGAAACTTATGATTCGGTATGTAATTCTACACAGGTCCTACACAAAAGCCATTTTAACCTTAGGTGGCGACATGTCTATGTCAAAATATAGAGATATATGTGGGTTCGGGTACTGGTTGGTGTATACCCCACCCAGCCCATTATTGATTGGATTAAAAAAAAATACCCAAACTTATCGCCAAACCCACTTAGCTACACCCATACCCAGCCCTTGTTGGTCCAGGCTTTAGTACCCATTGGGTTCACCCAGCCCGTTGACATCTCTAAGAACAAATAGGAGCAGAAAGTGTCATTGCCCATTTTCTTAAGATTTAGGTTAAAAGAGGATTTCCAATGGTTATAGGCTTGTGGCAAGGAAAAAAAAAAAAAAAAAACTTTTTTCTATTTTGGAAGATAACCAAAAAAGTAAAAAAGGAGCAGAAACCGAACAATCGGTGACTGGAAAAGCAAGAAGAAAGAAAGAAAGAAATAAAAGATGAAGGGGCACATGGTACAGGTGACCCTCACGTCGCTCCAAGGGGCAGCTGAAAAGGCTCAGTCCCTGTTTCACAACACAATCGTCGACATCATTCGCCTCCCTACCTACACAAGCAAATGAGCTTTCAACTTAGCAATGTTATCCTAAATATGGTTGTCAAATCACATGCGAACGACATATGTTGTTTGCATATGTGATCACATAATCGCATATGCCATCGCTTTTTTTTTTTTTTTGAAAAATAAATATTTTGAAAAAAAGAGTAAAATTTTGAAGAAAAAAAAAGGAAAAACCTATTTAATTAGTACACATGATTGGATTTGGTTATTTTACTTATTTCATTGTAGTTTGAGTGTTTCATTAAGTTATATATTTAATTACTTATATTATATTTATGTAAATTTTAACAAAACAATCAACAAGCTACCTTAAGAGAGAATTAATTATTTAAAACTTCGAACATAGAATTCTTATTGGTAAATGGATAACTTGAAACGACTCACACGTTACAAGTTACAACTTAATTTACAAAAAAACAAGCACAACTTACAAAATATAAAAAATAAAATACTTAAAATAGTTGTAGAGAGATTAGAGTAAGAGAGAGGTGTAAGAGAGAAAGAGTGAGAGGTTTAGAGCTTTAGAGTAGAGAATAGTGAAAATGGAGGGGATGTGAGTGCCTATTTATAGACAAAAGTGCTCTAAATTGAAAAAATAAAAAATAAATTGAATGTTGGGAAATATGCAATCGCATATGCAGTATGCTATTGCATACTTGCATATGTGATCACATATTACAGTATGCCATGGCATACTTGCCAGATCGCATATGCCCTTATGGCATATGCAATCTGATCCACAGTATGCACATATGCGATCGCATTTGACAACAAGGGTCTTGAACAGGGTATTCAAAATCGGTTACGTTTCAGCCGTAACGGCCAATATGTAACGGTAACGGCTGATCCCGTTACGCGTTACGGGGTCATAATGGCCACTCCCCTCTTTTTGTGTTCGTAACAGCCGTTACGGGGCCGTAACGGCTGTTACATTCCATAACGGCCGTTACGGTACCTTAACAACTGTTACGGGCCTAAAGAAAATATGAAAAAAAAAAAAAAAAAGGAAAAAAAAACATACCTTTTTTTTTTCTTTCTTTCTTTTCGTCTCCTCCTCCTCCTCCTCCTTCCTCTTCTTCTTCTCGGGCTGCTGCTGCTGCGGCCCTTCTTCTTCTTCTTCTTCTTCTTCTTCTTCTTCTCTCTCTCTTCTTTCCCTCTTTTCTTTTCGGTTTCCCTCTCTTCCTTTTCATTTCGGTATCGGAAAACAGAATGGACTGCATGGCTATTTCACAGCCATGCACTTCAAATTTATTTTTTAACGTGTTCCACAGTGCACGCAGAATAGTGCACTTGCATTGTTTTGTTACATGGGCCCCGCCTTGATTTATGTGTAGTATATCCATGTCGTCCACTATGATGTTTATTTTCCATCGAACCTGTTGATAAGGTCACATAAACTTTGACCTTGATGAAGGGAGAACACAAATAGTAGCTTGATAGGAAAAAAAAAAAAAATGTCTTAAGAAATTTTTAATGGTGGGAATTAAATCCTTATTTTGTGGTTCATCTAAGATTTGGATCAACCTCATTTTTTGGACCAGGCCCTAAAATAAGTTGGCAAAAATGATGGCCCACATGGATATACAATAAATGCATTGAGGTGGGCCTCAGTTTTAAAGGGATACTCACTACTGGTCCACCGAAGATTTAGATCTACCTGAATTTTTGGATCATGCCTTAAAATGAGTTGGCAAAACATATTGATGGCATTGATATACAAATACATCGAGATGGGCCGCCTGGCCCACTAGTGGTCTGCCTGACATCTGGATTTACCTTTTTTTTTTTCCAATTGTTTTTTGAAATAAGACCATTTGATATTTTTCATTTTTCATTGTCGAATAAATGTCCACCAATCCATTAGTGGGATAAGTGCCAATAGATTGCATTAATTTGAGGCTAGTTTGGGGCATCAAATGGTCCCCAAACCAGCCCCGAATCGACAAGACTATTTACCTCAATTTAATTTTAATTTTTTAAAAAGATTTATGGAGAAAAATGATATCAAATTGTTAGGTATATGAATTATATAATAGGATACAAAAGTCCCTAAACTATATATATTGAAATAAAATGCATGTGAGTCACGAAGTATGCAATGCACTAGTACTATAAATAAAAGGAAAACTTGAAAATATAAGATGTTTTGGTATTACATTCATTATAATAAATTTATATAGATATTATATAGTTAGAAAACTAAATATAAAAGGTTTGCAATTAATTCCAAGTTGTCTGGTTCATAAATTCATCAGACAGTCCGATACAACTTCTCACCAAAGAGTGGACCGTTACACCACCATAAACATGTTCCAATTTGTAAATGAATGTATATTTGGAATGCTTAGAATATTCCGGATTTAATTCATATTTTTTCATATTTTTTTGGCAAAAAAAAAATAAAATTGCACCGTTACGGGCCGTTACGCCCCCATATCGTCGTTACACCCTCGTATCCGTATCGGTATCGGTGGGCACCGTTACGCCCACTGATACTGATATGGAATACCTTTGTCCTGAATGCTATTGGAAACAAATGAAAATAAGCAAAAATCCATGTCTCCTTGCGATTGGAAGCTGCCAGAGCAATAACATTGAATGAGTCCCCCTTCCATTGTCAATGACCCAGAACACTTTTTAGCAAATATTCTAAGCCCTTCCATAAGAGCAACCACCTCTTATGTTACTAGCTTCTCCCCACCTGTCCCAACCCGAAAAGGGCTTTACACAAGACCTTCAATGGTGTCTTTTTCCTTCCTCACCTCAATGGTCCATTTTTTGTTGATGCGGGAAATCAATCGTTCTCCCTTTCCCATAGCTAGACTAAATGTGTTTTTTGGTTCTACAATATACTTGTAAGAATTATTAGTGAAGTTGGATGAATGTTAACTTTGTCAAGTTTAATAGTTGCACTGATCCTTCTCTAAGTAGAAGTTATGGAAAATCTTTGGCTGACCCAACTAAGGTCCATATGCTTCTGATGTCTTTTAGCTTGTTGGTTCCCCAGATGTAATGGTTGCTCATTTCCATTAAAGAGGAGAGTTTTTATTCTAGATATGTCAAAACATCACCACGTATAATGTTTGAAAATGAAGGTTTAGGATCTGATATTGACTCAGGACCATTGGTTCATCAATCAGGGTCGACTAGTGGACCCCACTGCTGACCTATTATAATTTCAGGCCAAGGATCCCATTCAATTGGTCTGTGGGGCTCTCGCTCTCAAATACAACCAGTAGCCCACATGCATGACCTGATTAGACTGGAGCCCACAGGAAATTGGAAGGTTTTAAAAGGCTTTATTTGCCAATCAGTTTGGGTATTTTGGACTATAATCATAAACCTTGTGGCTTCTTGTATACTTTACAGCTGTATATACGACTACATATGGTTTTTTCTAGAGAGATGTATGATCGTTGGACTTGTGTTTGTCTCCTTTATTCATTCTCTTTTATTGCTTGTTTTGAGACAGCTTAGTAAAGTTGTGTCCCAATAGGCTTCAAGCCTAGGCTTCTTTAAGTCTGTAGGTTTTTGTATAGTAGGTTATTTATAGCCAATTGAATGAGACTTCTGAGGATGCCAGATAGTTTCGATTGAATAAGATTATTTCTTTTCCTTCTTGTGATGGGATGCAAACCCTAGAGAGTGACTGGTGCGACACCCTGGGGTTTCTTTGTGGTTGAATTTCCCTTTCTATCATTATTGTATCTGCTGAAGTTGACGATCGGACAAAGCTTCGTGGACCTAAAGGTGTCAAATAGAAGCGCAATTTTTCTTCTTATTTCTTATTTAAGCTGATAGTTCATATATATATATATATATATATATATATATATATATATAATATATATATATATATATATATATATATTTTTTCCTAGTAGCATTATAGTAAACACTATCAATCCTAATTCCTAAATTCCTAAACCTTGATTGGTGCACTATGGCTATGGTTCTTTACGGTCCAATTTTTGGACCACCTCTTGGATGATCCATAGCCCAAAACTCATGCTGATTTGGAAGTTCATAACGATCTGATCCTTCACCCTTTTGTAAATAGTTGAGAAGTTTGGTCTATAGGTTGAATGTTGTTATCAATTGCAAATCCCTGCATTTTTGTAAACTTTATTTTTTGTTCCCTACTTTTACTACTGGTCTGGATGCATGCCAGATCTAAGACTCTCAAACAAAATGTGTTTACATGTGGTAAACATATTATTTTCACGTCTCTTGCTTGTTAGATGAGCTGGTAGAGACTGTAGTGTGTGAGTGATCTAGGGTTCAATCCTTGGCAATGTTACCTTTCAAAAAATAAAAATAAAAAATTTCTTTTCATATTGCTCTATGATGTTTTTACTTTTTATATCCTTTTGAACTCCCAAATCAGGTTGGATGGCATGCATCTTATACTGAGCTTGGTATCGACTATTAACACGCTTTCACGAATTGTCTATTGCCAATGCTCGAATTTTTATTTTTCTTGTTTTATTATTATTATTATTATTATTTATTTATTTATTTATGGTTTCTGCATACACACAATTAGTGCCTACTTGAAAATTTTCTTCCTTTTGTTGTACATTGGGCCATACCTTATTTTTAATTTCTTTTTCTCACAGGCTACTAAGAATGTGGAAAGTCATGCTTGAATGCCATCGGAGTCAGTGTCAGATCATAACAGAAGCTAAAAACCTAGATGCTATCGCCTCCAGTAGAAAGTTTAGTGATGCTCACATGAAAGAGACTGTGCAGCTTGAGCTGGATCTGCTGAACTGGATTGTAAGCTTCTATGCCTGGATTGGTGCCCAGAAGGGATATGTCAAAGCATTGAACGGATGGCTTTTGAAGTTCATTCACTATGTGCCAGAAGAAACAGTGGATGGTATCGCTCCCTTCTCCCCCGGTAGGATGGGCGCTCCTCCTGTGTTTGTTATATGTAATCAATGGTCGCAAGCTATGGAAACGATCTCAGAGAATGAAGTCTTTGTGGCTATGCGAAGCTTTTCCATGAGTGTGCTCCAACTCTGGGAACATCACAACATGGTTGAGCGTCAGAGTATGATTGTCAATAAGGACATGGACAGTAGGATCAAGGCCCTCGAAAGGGAGCAGCAAAAGATGCATAAGGCGGTGGACACGGTAAACAAGAAGCTAGTGCTGGTTTCTGAGGAGAGTGGACTTCCACGACCTGAGCTTATTAATGAAAGCTCTACTGCCAATGTCGATAGTTTACAGGTGGGTCTGAAACAGATTTTTGAGGCCATGGAGAAGTTCAGTGCTGAATCCATGAAAGCTTACGAGGAGCTCCATACGCGGAGTGAAGAAGAGAGGCTAGCCCAGGGGAATGCAAAAGCTCAGTAGAGTTCAATGCTCAGTTCATCTGGATTGTGCATTGGTTAGAGAACATCAAGTACTGCAGATCTTATGGTCAAGTCGGGTTTGAATTTGAGAAGCCATTATAATAATGGCTGAGAGAGATGATCTGGTTTATGCCCTGATGGCCGAGAGAAATGGTCTGGTTAATGGCCATCTAAATCTTCAATCAGCTGTGGGGTTCGATGATAAGCGCAAGGATATGCACACATAAAGGAGCAAGTTAGCGGCTACTCAGGGGAAGAGAAATGTGATAACTGACAAGATGGCTACTGCTCCTATGACTTGTTCTTGCCATTGTGGCATGTGCATATGAGATCTGCACCATCTGTCAGGTGGCTCCCACTGTGTATTTGCCATTCATGTGGGCCACAAGTGTATGGAAATGTTTTTGAAAAAACTTCACCAGTGGTCTGCATTTGTTGTACATGTCTGGCTTCCCTGATGACCAGACTCGCCCGAATTTTGAGCTGAAGCCAATAAAAACAGTGGGCCCCACCTGAAGAACATCCTGGATCTTGCAGACATGGGAGTGTGGGATATGAAATCCTGCTCCAGGGAGTAGCTGTAGCAGGGATTTTTGACAGAGGTACTCTCTAGCTTGATCTGATCTTGTCAAATGCTATGGTCCTGGATTTGTGGAGCTGTTGAGCATGATCCTCTCCACAGGATTGATGATCTGGCATCTAGAACTATGGATCGAAGCCAGGCTGCTTTCCAAAATCTCTGCGGCCTCGTTATGTCTCCTATCATTGGCGTGGGTTACAAAGCATTGCCGATATGAAGAGAAGAATCGAAAAGCATGGTTGACCCGCCCATATCTCCTGCCAGTTGACTTTATCATGCACACAGATCTATCTGCATGCTGGTTTTCTAATGACTGGGGAGATTCAAGCCTGAGGTTGAGTTGATACACTGCATTGAGTGAAGAAGTTTCTTAATCACTTGTAGTGCACCCAGAAATGGGTGAGATGCCAATACGGATGGATTCTACTCAGAACGCTACCTGTTGTCTTCAACTCTCAATCAGCAAAGCTGAGGCTAAGTTGAAACAACAGATCCGAGTAAAAATCACTTTAGTTCTGACAGAAATGGATGAGAAGCCAATCAGAGCAGTCCCTACAGCATGAACAAGATATCGGGGGTTAATATCTTCAACATCTTCTTGATCAGCGTCCTCGAGGCCAAGAGTCAAAACAACAGATGCTGAGAAAAGATCGATTTGGTTATGAATGAAATGGGTGAGAAGCTGATATTAACAGTTCCTACTCCAACTCGTATATCAGGGTCTGATATCTGGACCCTTGGTCAACGACCACAAGGCTGAGTTGAAACAAATAGATTGGAGTAAAGAAGGTTATTAGTCACTTTGGTTCTAACAGAAATGGATGTGAAGCCAACCTGTAATGGTTTCCACTCTGAACGATATTTGAGGATCCAGTATCTTCAAACTCACTGAGATCAGTGAAATCTACGTGCCCTTGGCAGAATTTTGATCCACATTTGGAGAAATTGAAGGTTATGTGCTGCTGTTAGGGTGAGAAGTGGGGATGATATCTCAAGGTATGCATCAATTCATCTGTTACGGAACTGGTATTTGGAGCATGTAGATTGAACTGGGCCATGCATTATGTATATCTTCAGGTGGTGTAGATTGAAGGGCCATGCATTAGGTATATCCTCAAGTGGTGCCAGCAGTTGTCGGCATTGTCAAAGAATATCTGCCGATACATATGGATATGCTACTGTACATTGAAGTATTTATTCAAAATGGAAATTGCACATGCACATATTAGATGAAGGGATTAGTGTGTGTTCGATTTTTTTTTCTTTTTTCGAAACACTGTGGAATAAAATGAGTTTGAAAAGTTTAGACTATTAGATTAAACCTAAGAGGATCCAAGTTTTGATAATCACATGTTTCTGTAAATGGAAAACCACATGAATTAAATCCATACCTGTCACCTGTGTATGTAGAAAAACCATCAAAAATTGCCATCATCAATCTTCCAAAGTAGCAAGTCTCTCTCTGATCCATTCCCAGGTGGAGGAAAGGTGCCAAGGGCCAACCAAAGGCACCTCCTTCCCCCCCCTATGCCCAAGGTAGCTTAGCCATTCCGATGCAGGACATGAGTTTTAAATATGATATGCAAGATTTCAGGCTTAGATGATACTAATTTAGAAATAATAACATAAAAATTCCACATCTCACACAAAAGTTCAAATGTTCAAGCAAGGGGAATCTGTGCGGGTCCAGGCCTACACAGGTTAGGACTGGATCAGTAAAATTATGGACCAAACGATGCTCAAAGGGAAATAGAAATCATCCACACATGCACAGTAACTAGTCCCTAATCCAAGGGATTCACCAATTTCAATTCATAGAACCCTATGGTAAAAAAAAATGACAAATAAATTAAGGATAATGCAATTTAGGGTTAGGGTTTATGGAAATAGATATAAAAAGAGAGAAAATAAGAAGGAAAATCTGAACCGATGAAAGTCCATGCATGCGGACAGCGGCAGGGCCTGACACACTTGTGCACGAACCTGGCCGCAAGTGCGAGCGGGGCCCGATTCCCCAAACAGCCTCCTTGGCCTTGGTCGACCAGGGGAGGTCTTCAAAAACCTCCAAGTTTCGTGGCGATCCGATGTACGGTCTGTGTGCAGTACTCCCCTGAAGTTTCGACCTCCTGTAGGGCTAGATTATAGAAACTGGTTATAGGGATAAGAACGACTGTAAAAACTGGTGGATTCAAAGCAAGAATGATTGTAGAAGGTGAGATATATGGATGGAAGAAGGTAGAGGCGGATTGGGATAGGTGTGACTTCGCACCACAGTAGTTAGTCCTTCGAAAAGGGAGGGCATCGCATTCACTAGAAATTTTCCACAATTCAAAACTCAGAGAGTAGAAAAAAACACGCAGGAATTTTTTATTTCTTCAATGAATCAAAAGAACTACAAGAGGTGCCTATTTATAAGAAAATCTTATACCCCAAAACTTGCGCCTTGTGCGCAACCTATTACTTGACGATGAAGTAAACCAAAATAGAAACTAATCAAAGAAATTTAAAGCGTTCGTGATGTTCTAAATAACATAAATAAACAAAACCTAAAATATGAACTTAATCCGACTAGTGGGTCACGATCATGATATCATGATGGACTTTACTTGACTATCAGGTCTACTCTTTTGAACCAAAACTCTGTCTTCTAACCAGGAGACCCTCCTTTTACGTCGTCATCGATCCAGATCAACGGTGGGGTCCTCCGTGTGTACGTGCGTAGGGGGGGCGGCGTGCGTATCAACTCTCCCCGGCTGCGAAGATTTCGCCACTGGCGAAATAAAACTCCTGAACCGCTCCAGAATGTCAGGATCAAGTCTCTGAAGCTTCTCCTCAATGAGCCACGTGCTGTTTGAAGCTGGGCGTGACTTCCATTTAATCAGGTACTTCTGAAATCCGCTGTTTGACGTTGAAATTATCTCATGGTCCAGGATATCCTCTATTTCCTCTCTGAGTGTGTGAAGGCTAGGTATGAGAAGTAGAAGCTGAGAAGAAAGATTGGAAAGAGGCCATGGATCAATGGATAAATCTGGGGAATCAGGATAGGTGGGCGAAGGGCCGGACAAAGTATTAGTGGTCCCCTGAAAAGAAAAGTAACTAGATCCTCCACATTGAATGTGTAACTAATTTCCATGGAAGGTGGGAGATCTACCTCATATGCATTGAGACTGTTTCGTTTTATAATTTTGAAGGGTCCAGCGCTATACGCGTGTAACTTGCGAACGACCCCTAGAGGATACCGCTCGGGCTTGATGCAGACCATCACAGAGTCTCCAATATTGATTTCTTTGAAACGTTTATGTTGGTTTGCATAAAATTTGTAATGTTCACTACTAGTAGTGATCTTTCGCCTAATTTTTGATGCAATGAATGAATGTGATGCACAAAAGACTCTGCAAACTCTGATGGCTTACGGGACAATGACATAGAGACAAGATCAATTGGCTTCATAGGCTTATAACCAGTAACGACTTCAAAAGGACTTAAGACCTGTGGACCTATTGACAGAACTATTAAATGCAAACTCGACTATGGGTAGTACGGTGTCCCATGTCCTGGTATGCTCCCCTACTAAACATCTGAGCAAACTCCCTAGGCTCTTATTAACCATCTCAGTCTGACCATCGATCTAAGTGTGATAGACAGAAAAAATTGGAGTCTAGTATTCATCATATGCCATAGTGTCTTCCAAAAGTAAATCATGAATCGCACGTCACGGTCAGACGCTATGATTTTTGGTAACCCATGCAGTTTGACAACCTCGCTAAAGAACAACTTGACAACATGAGATGAATCAGAGGTCTTAAAACAAGGAAAGAAGTGGGCCATTTTAGATAAACGGTACACGACAACAAATATGGAATCGTGTTTCCGAATAGTCTTGGGAAGTCCAAGCACGAAGTCCATACTGATGTCCTGCCAAGGAATGAATGGAACTGACAAAGGTGTGTATAATCCTGTATTTTGTTTTCTTTGCTTTGCCAATTGACAAGTACGACATTGCCTTATAATTTTGGTCACGTCTCGCTTGAGGCTTGGCCAATGAAACCTATCCTCCACTAGGACAATGGTCTTGTCTCGTCTGAAATGACCCACGACCCCTCCCGAATGTAACTCCCAGATAAGAAAATCGCGGAAGGAGATGCGTGGTATGCACAAGCGGTCACTCCTAAACAAATATCCGTTTAAAATCAAGTACTCACTACTAGATCCTGATTGACTCTTTAACAACGACGCGTACAAAATTCTAAAATCTGGACACTTAGAATAATCTTCTTTGATGCCCTGAAGGTCCGTAACTTCAACGCTAATAGAGTTGAGTAATGTGACTCGACGACTCAGCGCGTCGGCAGATTTATTCTCTACATCGGCCTTGTGCTTAAGCACAAAAGTATACTCTTAAAGGAATTGAACCCACTTGGCATACCTAGGGTTTAATTTTTTTTGAGAGTTCAGATATCTCAAGGCCTTGTGATCTGAGAATAAGACGAATTCTTGCGGCAACAAGTAATGACGCCAATGACGTAGGGATTCCACTACCGCATAGAATTCCTTGTCATAGGTGGAATACCTTTGTTTCGCCTCATTTAGTTTCTCACTAAAAAAGGCGACAGGGTGCCCTTCCTAACTAAGTACTCTTCCTATGCCGACTCCTGACGTTGCACATGCGACTTTAAAAGCTTTTGAAAAATCTGGGAGTCGCATGACTGGAGCTTCGGTCATCTTGACCTTTATCTCCATGAAGGCCTTTGAGGCTGGTTGCCTTCGTCCATTGAAATTCTCATTTTTTTTATGCGATCCGTGATGGGAGTCATAATGGAACTGAAACCTCGAATGAACCACCTATAGAAGGTGGCTAAGCCGTGAAAGCTGTGCATCTCATGAATTTTGCAGGGCTCGGGCCAATTGACGATGGCCTTGACCTTCTCAGGATCCGCCGATACGCCCTCAACTGACATAATAAAACTTAAGAAGATCACACTACTAGACAAAAACGCATACTTCTTTAGGTTGACGTACAATTTCTCGGCCCTAAGGATCCCACAAACCTGCCTAAATGGTTGAGGTGTTGCTCCTTGGTCATGCTATAAATAAAGATATCATCAAAGTATATGACTATGAATTTCCCCATGAAGGGCCTCAACACTTGGGTCATCACACGCATGAAAGTGCTTGGGGCGTTAGTTAGCCCAAAAGGCATAACTAGCTACTCGTATAGCCCATCCTTCTCCTTGAACGCCGTCTTCCACTCGTCACTAGGGCGTACACGAATTTGGTGATAACCACTCTTGAGGTCAATTTTTGAGAAGATAATATAGCATTGGCCATCATATCCAACATGCCATCAAGACACGGTATGAGAAATCGATACTTGACCGTGATTTTGTTGATGACTCTACTATCAACACACATCCTCCATGTGCCATCCTTCTTAGTTGTAAGAAGGGCGGGCACAGCACACGGGCTCATGATCCCTCGAATGAAACCCTTTGCTAGGAGCTTGTCAATCTGCCTTTTCAACTCCGCGTGCTCCTTTGGGTTCATTTTGTAATGCAGGAGGTTTGACAGAGTCACCCCAGGGACTAAATCAATGGCATGCTGTATATCCCTCATAGGGGGAAGCTCATTCGGTAGATCATCAGGAAAGACATCGCAAAACTCATGCACTACCTGAATGGCCTCAGTGGGTAACTCTACACTAGCCTCTGGTACTCTCCCTAGCAACAAGGGTGTAGATCATCGAGTCCGCCTCCGTTTCTCGCTCAAAGTCTTTGACATTCAGAATATGAAGAGGTTTGGGCTTGGACTTCGACTCCTTCACTTCGTTTGAGCCGTTCACACCACTCTGTGTGGTGGACACCTTTCCAGTTGTACTATTGGGTGGTAGAGGATTTAGCTTGACTTTCTTGCCCTCAAACTAGAATGTACATACATTTGAATGACCAAATATGGTGACATCCCTGTCGTAGAGCCACGGTCTGCCCAGAGTAATATGACTAACGTCCATGGGAACAACATCACACTACAACGTGTCTTTATAAGATCCAAACTGAATAGGAACAAGACAACGGTGTGATACTGGAATGAAGGTTTCATCAACCCAGGACACTATAGGGTTGAGGATGAACTTCTAGCTTCAAGCCCAAACGGCTCACAGTGCTAGTCGATGCCACGTTGGCACAACTACCACTATCTATGATCAACTTACAGCTCTTTTCTCCACATTTTGAATAAGTGTAGAAGATCATGTTACGGCGCCAGTTATCAGTGTTCTTGACTTGAGCCAAAGCACAATGCACAATTGCGAGGGTCACAGACTCTTGCGCTCCCTCTTTCTCATTACTAGGAGTCTTTACAGGCTCATATTCTTCCTCTTCACCGTCATTTTCTAGAGGCACTACTTTTACTTGCCTATCAATAAAGAATACTTTGGTGCCCTCCCTCGTGCCACATTGGTGAGCAAAATGACCAAACCTCTAACACCTAAAACACCTAGTGACCCCACTTCCACGTGAACTAGACCCGGTAATCTCTTTACCCTTATCATCCTTAGGTTTGGACTGAAAATTGTTGTAAGGTTTGTTTTGGTATCCCGTGTTAGATTTAGCCCCAAAGGGGTTGGCCTTAGCATTGGACTCACGAAAGTCAAACCGCCTTGCCACAGATGCTTTGAGATATTGCTCGACATCTAACACTACTTGGTACAACTGTTCAATAGTGTATGTCTTTAGCGAGCAATTCTCTCATAATGTCAGGACGGAGGCCCGTTTTATAACGAGCAAAGGTAAGTATAGGGTCCTCATCAACCTCGTTGCGGGTCAAGTATTCTTCGAACTTCTCAATATAGTTAGCAACACTCATGGAACCCTGTCGAAATGACTGTCACTCCTCGATCAGCCGTAAGCGATAAGAAAAGGGAAGGTACTTCTCCTTAAGTGTTTCTTTCATCTCTCCCCAATGGACTATTGGGAGTTCCCTCGTTCTTTCTTTCTTTCGACCTACCGTTGCCCAAAATTTCTTTGCTTGACCCACAAGCTTCATCTTGGCAAATCGAACTCGACTAGCATCCGTTATGTCATACCACTCAAAATAGTGGTCCATATCCGCCAACCAATCTAAAAAGGCTTTAGGGTCCAAGTGGTCATCAAATGTAGGGGCATCTACTCTAACTTCCTTGAGGAGTTGTGCATCTGGGTCATATTGATCATGATGCCCCTCACGGGGTAGGTGCACAGATGCGCGCCCATGGCCAACTCCTTGGCCGCCCCCATTCCTTGGTCTAACTTTCCAACCACCTGCCTGAGATTGGACATCTTCCCTAATGGTGGGGTTTGTCCCGAGGGAGGCTTCTATTTAGTCAAGGCGTTGATCTATGCGTTGTTCCAAGCGCTTACTGAAAGAATCAACCTGGTGGGTTAACTTGGCCACTGCTTTTTACAGTTGCTCCATGTTTAGTGTAGGGTGCAAACCAAAACCGCAACCCGTATGTGTGGGCATACACTTGCTAACTCTACCTAAGGACTTTCTAGGATGACTATATGCAACTAAATAGGACTAAATGATCCTATGAGACTTTATATGAGGGAACTATATAGAGTTACTAAAATCCAGCAATATAGTTGTCGAAAGAAGGGAATAACAAAAAGTTACAGCAACGTAAATTGCTAACTTCCTGCTGCCAGAAATTTCAACAACAAATATTAGGGACTACGGTCTTCTAAACAGCTATATGTGATGAATTGGATGCATGAAGGACTTAAACAAACTAAACCGTAAATATGTGATGTATTCCCCTACAAGAACCCTAGGCTCTGATACCAAATTTAATGCAGGACATGAATTTTAAATATGATATGCAAGATTTCAGGCTTAGATCATACTAATTCAAAAACAATAACATAAAAATTTCACATCCCACACAAAAGTTCAAACGTTCAAGCAAGGGGAATCTGTGCGGGTCTAGGCCTACATAGGCTAGGACTGTATCAGTAAAATTATGGACCAAACGATGCTAAAAGGGAAATAGAAATCATCCACACATGCACAGTAACCAGTCCATAATCTAAGAGATTCACCAATTTCAATTCAAGGAACCCTAGGGTAAAAAAAAAAAAAGGACAAATAAATTAAGGATAATGCAATCTAAGGTTAGAGTTTATGGAAATAGGTATAAAAAGAGAGAAAATAAGAAGGCAAACATGAACCGATGAAAGTCCACGTGTGTGGACAATGACAGGGCCTGGCGTACGTGCGCACGAACCTAGCCGCACATGCGAGCGAGGCCCGATTCCCCACACAGCCTCCTTGGCCCTGGTCGGCCAAGGGAAGTCTTCAAAAACCTCAAAGTTTCGTGGCGATCTGACGTACGGTCTATGCGCAGTGCTCCGCCGAAGTTTCGGCCCTCCTGTAGGGCTAGATTCTGGAAACTAGCTGTAGGAATAAGAACGGCTGCAAAAATTGGTAGATTGAAAGCAAAAATGATTGTAGAAGGTGAGAGATATGGATGGAAGAAGGTAGGGGCGGATTGGGATAGGCGTGACTTCGCACCACAATAGTTATCCTTTCGAAAAGGGAGGGCTTCGTACCCACTTGAATTTTTCCACAACTCAAAACTCAGAGAGTAGAAAAAAACACGCAAGAATTTTTTATTTCTTCAATGAATCAAAATAACTACAGGGGGTGTCTATTTATAAGAAAACCTTATACCCCAAAACTCGTGCCTTGTGCGCAATCTATTACTTAGCGATGAAGTAAACCAAAATAAAAACTAATCAAAGAAATCTAAAGCATTCATGATGTTCTAAATAATATAAATAAGCAAAACCTAAAAAATAAACTTAATCCGACTAGTGGGCCACGATCATGATATCCCATGATGGGCTTTACTTGACTATCGGGCCCACTCTTTTGAATCAAAACTCCGTCTTCTAACCAGGAGGCCTTCCCTGGACGTCATCATCTAGCCAGATCGACGGTGGGGCCCTCCTCTGTGCGTACGTGCGTAGGGGGGTGGTGTGCATGTGCGCGTGTGCGCGTGATGTCCCTGTCACATTCAGACTATTTTCCAGTGATCCTCTTCATTTGGGATAGGATTTATAGGGAAGAAGTTATGGTTTCAAAGGAGACACCACTTGTGGCAATGTGCCCTACTTAGACAAAAGTTTGTTTACAAGCCCTTCTCATGCACTCTAATCAACTAAATCTCTTTATTTTCTACAATCATCATCCTTAGTCAATACCCATGTCGATCTAAAGAACGCATCAACAAATTTTTAACAGTTTAACCATTGGATGTCCATCAACCACAGTTGAAAGCAAATCAACCATTAAAACTAGAAGTTAATGTTGAAAGCTTACGATTAACCAATTGAAACTTTTAATGAGTTGGCTAACCTTTAAAACACCGGGTCCTTACTCTTGCTCGGGTGGTAGACTCTCGGAAGTTTCAACAGCCCGGCAAGGGTTCGAGTACCCATAGGTGGTGAAATTCCACTAGGGCGTGAGTGTGTGGGGTGTGTGTGCGTGGGTAATTTTTTTTTTTTTTTAAAAAAAACCTTTAAAATACTTGATCAATGGTCCAAACCAAAAGATCAGCCCACTAGTAATGTCCCAGGAAGACCAAGTGGATCTCTTGTTGAACCACATGGACTTTAATGACCCTGATGTATGCATCCAGCCACATCCACTTTTATTGACCACATGGTAGCCTCATGAAACGAGCTGAAGCACATTCATTCAAGTCCTCTCAATCCATATCCTTAGGTATAGAGATTTGGATTGTCCGAGCTAGTGCATGTGCGATTTTTTCTTGTTTGAGCATGATGTGTCCCCAAACTAAATACTTTGCATGATCGTATTTCTAGTTTAAGCATGATAAGTCCCCAAACTAAATACGTTGCATTGATCCAAACGGCGTCAGTGCCCAAAGGTTTCTCCAAGGTATGTGCTGTCTATTGCACACTCATACTCTCATGTGGGGTAGGGTTAAGGCATACGGAATCTGAGGTTTATTGTCCCTCCTGACATCAAGTTAGTCTCCTCAGATAACTCGAGGTCGTGCCTAATGGTAGGCATTGTCCCTCCTAACATCAAGTTCGACTCCTCACACCAGATAACCAACGTCAGAAACCACATGTTTGTCTTAAAACCTGCAAGTAGTCATGGCTAGGATATTAAGATCCAAGGTTCCCTACTCTCATTAGCTGATGATTGTTTTGTCCAATTTCTAGTGCCTAAAGACAACAGAGGAATCCTTCTCAGACACAGATGAATAAGAATGTTCCACCTATGTTAATGAGGCTGACTAATGAATGCATCATGTATACAATCGATGTGAATGGTAATAATGTAACATTGGCTTTATGATATATCAAACGAGGGGAAATGAAAGTGATGATGTTTTAAACATTGGTCGAGGCCGAAGAACAGATTGAATGGCCCGCCATGTAGAGATGAGCTCATTGAAAGCTTGGGCTGCTAGGCTGAGGTGGGCGCACATGGAAATTAATGGACGGATGGTCTAAAAGGGCTTTGCAACTTCAAAGCCGTTGTACTTTTAAGAATGAGGTTGTCAATGGTCTAAAGATTCATTTCCACCATAAAGTGGAAATATAAAAATCCACTTCTTTTATGCAGGTTTTGAGGAGAAGCCGTGGAAAAGGAAAGGATCTTCTCAGCCATTTTTATGCAAATCCTGTTTTCATTTTCACATGATTCTAAGGTAATTTTCACTATTTAAACATCCCAACCAAGGTGAAAGTGATGGTAATGTCCGTGCTACACCTTGTGAGGAAAAGCGTGGCGCAATCAAGGGTTTGATATGGTAGTAATATAAGAAATCTTTTACAGTATTCCTATAGGGCTGACCTTGTGAGGAAAAGTGACGCAGGGGAGGACGTGAGGTCGAGCACCGTCTTCCTCAAGAGGATAAATATTCCGAATCCACGAAACTTCTCTGGACTCCTCACAGAGACTTCTCGAATCCACGAGAAAAGAGAGCAGAAAATAGAAATAAATTCTAAATAAATTCGAAATAGATTAATTAATTCCAAAAAAACGAGTTCACAACCCTTTAAATAAGGGTACTAAGCAATGAGAAAGAAATCAGAATCCAACTACAACTAGGACTCCTAGAATTCGCGACTTACTATAAATAGTAAACTTACTATTTATAGACGGTCGTGATGTCTACTAGTGCGCAAGGTTTTCGGCCAAAAATAGTAAGTGTCCTATTTGGCTTCACCAACCCGTTCTCCTAATTATTCTAAGCTCTTTTCACGTTGGGCGCAACTCCTAAAGCCCGACGGATGAAGAGTTATAAGCAAACTAAAACTTACTATTATAGTAAAAACGAAATTGAAACAGGGAAACGACCGTGAAATCAGGGGTTTCTCGCAATTCCGAGCGTCGCAACCCAGCATAGCTGGGTTGGTTGGCTAAAGTAGCTCGTTCTACCCCAAAATCATATATTTTTCGTCCGCTAACTCATCCTGGATTGCGAGATACGCCTGATTTAAGGTCTGATGGTCCAGATCACTTCTGTCGCCGACCGGGCCTTTTCTGATCCATCTTTGCCATGTAATTGTCCGCGACCCGCTCTACATCAGTCTCCTCCACTTCAAAAGAACTCGTCCTCGAGTTATCATTATGCGCTGGTTCATGATACTTAGTCAGGTCCGCAACATTGAAAGTTCGTGAGATCGTCATACCATCTGGAAGATCAACAACATAAGCGTTGTCATTGATCTTTCGGATGATTGGTACCGGTCCAATCTTTTTATTCTTCAACTTGTTGTACGTTCCGGTCGGAAATCTTTCTTTGCGCAGATGGACCATTACTTGGTCTCCCACCTCGAACACTTTTTGTCGCCGATGCTTGTCCGCTTGCTCCTTGTACTTTTCGTTCGAGGCATGTAGCTTGTTCTGTACCTCCGCATGAATGCCCATGATTTTGTCTGCCATATGTTCTGCTGCAATACTCATGCCTGGGAGCTTGGGCAGAGGGACCAAGTCTAGTGTATGGCGAGGTACTCGTCCGTAAATAACCTGGAACGGGGATTTTCCTGTCGAGCGATTCACCATGTTGTTGAATGCAAACTCCGCTTGAGACAAGGCCAAATCCCATTGCTTTGATTTTTCTCCTGAAATACATCGAAGGAGGTTTCCCAATGTGCGATTCACAACCTCAGTTTGACCGTCAGTCTGTGGGTGGTACGCGCTACTGAACTGAAGGCGTGTATCGAATCGAGTCCACAAAGTCCGCCAAAAGTGGCTTATGAACTTCGTGTCACGGTCAGAAGTAATAGTCTTGGGAACCCCATGTAGCCGCACAATTTCTCTGAAGAATAAATTCGCCACGTGTGTTGCATCGAGAGTCTTCTTGCATGGAATAAAGTGCGCCATCTTGGAAAAACGATCTACTACCACGAACACCGAATCCATGCCGCGTTGTGTTCGTGGGAGACCAAGCACAAAGTCCATAGATAAATCCTCCCAAGGGCCGTCAGGCACGGGTAACGGGGTGTAGATGCCCGTATTATGAGATTGCCCCTTGGAAGTCTGACAAATATAACAGCGTTGGACTGCCTTTCCACATCACGTACCAATTGCGGCCAGTAATACCGTTCTTCCACAAGAGCTCGCGTCTTGTCTCGCCCAAGGTGTCCACTGAGGCCACCTCCATGTAGCTCTTGGATTATCTGTTCCCTTAGCGAACTCTTTGGGATACATAGTCGATTTCCCTTAAAAAGGAACCCGTCTTGTATATGTAAGTCACCGGGGTGACCTTCCTGACATCTAACCCATGCGTCCTTGAAGTCGTCGTCGTCGGCATATATGTCTTTGAGGCGATCGAACCCGACAACTTCATTGCTCATAGTGACTAACAAAGTTGCACGGCGACTCAGCGCATCGGCTACTTTGTTCTGTTGCCCTGACTTATGCTTTAGCACGAATGTGAATTCCTGCAAAAATGAGATTCATCTAGCATGCACACGGTTAATGTTAGCTTGACTATTAATAAACTTGAGGGCTTGATGGTCCGTGTAAAGTATGAATTCTCTTTGAATCAAATAATGTCGCCAGTGTCGCAGTGCCTGGACCACCGCGTACAACTCGATCTCATATGTAGACCACTTCTTGCGTGCATCACTAAGTTTCTCACTGTAGAAGGCTACCGGCCTACCTTCTTGAGACAAAACTCCCCCAATCCCGACATATGAGGCATCACATTCGACTTCAAACAGTTTGTCGAAGTTGGGAAGTACAAGAACCGGGGTCGTGGATAATCTGCGCTTGATTTCGGCAAAGCTCCTGTCAGCTTCGTCAGTCCACTGAAACTGCCCTTTCTTCATGCAATCTGTGATCGGTGAGACAATGCTACTGAAATTTTTCACGAACCGACGATAGAATGTCGCTAGTCCATGGAAACTTCGTACTTCGTGAATATTTTTGGGAACCGGCCATTCTCTGATTGTCTTCACCTTTTCCTCATCCACTCGAATGCCCGTGGACGTAACCACAAAACCCAGAAACAATAGGCTATCAGTCATGAAGCTACACTTTTTTAAATTGAGGTACAATTTATTTTCAGTGAGCACTTGAAGGACTTTCTTGAGGTGCTCCATATGGATGGTTTCGTCTTGACTGTATATCAAAATATCATCAAAATAAACCACAACGAACCGCCCAATGAAAGGTTTCAGAACTTGGTTCATCAACCTCATGAATGTGCTAGGCGCATTAGAAAGACCGAAAGGCATGACCATCCATTCGTACAATCCTTCCTTGGTCTTGAAGGCTGTTTTCCACTCATCACCCGGCCGTATTCGAATCTGATGGTAGCCGCTCCTTAAGTCCATTTAGAGAATATTTTTGCGCCCTCTAGCATATCCAACATATCATCCAATCGTGGTATAGGAAACCTGTATTTTATGGTGATCTTGTTGATGGCCCGGCTGTCGACACACATGCGCCAACTCCCATCTTTCTTTGGAGTTAGCAGAGCTGGTACAGCACATGGGCTCATGCTTTCTCGAATAAGACCCTTACGGATCAGTTCCTCCACTTGTCCCTGCAGAATCTCGCACTCATTCGGGCTCATTCGATAATGAGGACGATTAGGTAAACTGGACCCAGGGACAAGGTCGATATGGTGTTGGATATCTCGCATAGGGGGTAACCCATCGGAAGGTCCTCGGGCCAGATTTCTTGGAATTCATGCAACAAGGGCCTTAGTCTTTCAGGGATGATGGTAGGCTCGAGTTCTTCCCCTTTTACAATTAATGCATAAGTCTGTCCTGTTTCTTTGGATTCTTCCACGAAGTCCCGAATGGTTAAGAGAAAACGACCATCCACTTTAGAAGTTTCAGGTGGTCCTTCTGGATCCATAGGGGCCAATATGGTCTTTCGGCCGTCCTTGACGAAGATATATATGTTATCTCGCCCTTTATGAGTGGCGTCACGGTCAGATTGCCAGGGTCGACCGAGTAGTATGTGACATGCTTCCATGTCAACCACATCGCATACTACTTATGTTTGCCAATTGAAAAGGATATGGTGCACCGTTCAGTTATCTTTGTTTCGCTGACCTTCTTGATCCAACCGATTGTATATGGAGAGGGATGACGCTCTATTTTCAATTGCAATTTTTCCACCATGCCCCTGGAGACAATGTTCTCGCTGCTTCCACTGTCAATGATCACATCACAAACCTTTCGATTCACCGTACACCTAGTGCGGAAGATGTTATGCCGCTGTGGATGCACTTCTTTTCTTGGCGCATATAATAGTCGCCTCACGACGAGCGACTCGCCGTGATCTTGCTGAACCCAATCTGAATCATCTACCTCGTCCTCGGCGGTATGCTCCTGTTCTTCAATATCTGGATCTTCATAAGCGTTATCAGCACTACCATCATTAATGGCGAGGTTTGCCACTTTTCGCTGGGGACAAGTATTTGACAGGTGGCCGGGCTGGCCACAACGATAGCAGTTGTTGGGCCTTGGCCGAGCATAAGGGTTCGGGATTGTACTTGTGCCAGCAGCAGTCGATACGCCCCTTTAGGGTCTAGCTTGCCCGCTTCCCTGATCTCGGTTCTCAGACATAGGAGGTTGAGTGCGTGCTCCTACGGGCTCCTTCCCCTTAGGCTGTGGGCTCCCTGGGGTGGACCTGCCGCAGTGATCCTCGCAGTAGGATAGGCCCGTGTGTTAGGACGTTCAAGTTGCGCTTCTGCCCGAGTAGCCAACTTGATCGCATCATTCATCGTCCAGACGGACTGCATCTGGACCCGATCCTGGATCGCCATACGCAATCCACCGTTGAATCGGGCGACTTGCTGCGATTCAGTCTCGACCAAATCGTTGCGCGCCGCCAGGCGGTAAAATTCTTCTGCGTACTCTCTCACCGACCGACTACCCTGTCGACAATTTTGGTATTGTTGAAATAATACCTGATCGTAATCGCAAGGGAGGAATCGGGCACGTAGAGTAGCTGTTCATTCGTTGCCATGTGCGGATTGGTGCTTTATCTGCCTGGTTCGTGCGAGTTGCAGTTGTTCACCAGCTGAAGCTCCTCCTTTCAACTTGTAGGCCACAAGCTTGACCTTCTTTGTTTCAGGGATGTCCATATAGTCAAAAAATCGCTCAACTTCAGAAAGCCAATCGAGAAAATCCTCAATGTGTAGCTGGCCATTGAAGTAGGAATATCAACCCGTATCTTGAAGTCTCGATCTACCCGATCGCCGCCCTGCCTGGGGTGTTGGAAGATCACGTCATCGATCTCCTCTTCACTGGAGCCCCCGTCCTCAGGGACGGTGAAAAGGCCAAGCTATATGTCCTAGAGGGGGGGGGTGAATAGGACTATGCCAAATTAAAATAAAATTCAGCGGAAATAAAATAAACCAACAACCTTACAACTTGAATCAATTCACAAAGCTAAATTTAAATCACCTTGATAAATAGATATCGAGAGATTGATTCAAATTCAGTTCTAAGGACAACCTTACACCATAATCAACAAGGGCTTATGGTAGGACAACCTTACACCATAATCAACAAGGGCTTATGGTAGGACAACCTTATTTCTAGAACCTCTTTTGGATCAAGAACTCAATATTAATATAAGTAAATGAAATAGCAAGGAATTGAATTTAAATGAAGAAGTAAGATCTAAATTATTACAACAATCCCCACACTTGCTTGAAATGTAAATAATTACAACATTCACATCCCCTTGTACATTCCACAAGATCAAATGATAAAAGATATGAAAATTAAGCAAGCATTCAAACCACAAGTCAAAGAGTTATAGTGGTTCGCTTGTGTGTACACCAACTGTTTTCCAACAGCCACACAAAAAAGCTACTCCACTCCTAATATCCTCACACAGGGGATATTAGCGTTCACTAACAAATAGGTTTTCACAGGTTCACCAAAAACCTTTACAATTGTGTCTTTTTCACTTGGGCTTACACAATCCAAAAACCCCTCTTTTCTGAGTTTTCTGGTTTTCCTCAGACAACCAATACAATGAGATTTTTCTGGCTCAACCTCAAACAAAACCAAAAGCAAATGAATTTTACAGAATTGTAAAATACCTGGATTTCTCCTTTTTCGTAGCAGCCGGTAGAAGAAATCGGAGTAGATGATTTGAATGTCAAAGTTCAATTTCCAATACTCACATTCATAAGGTTCTAAGTTCTAATTGATTTTAGATTTTAACTCGTTGGGCGTAGCTAAATTTGATTTTGATTCCAAGAAGAAGGAATAAGATAATTCCTCTTTTCAAATATGATTGGAATATAGAAACAAAATCAAATTAAATAAGCTAGCAAAAAGGAATATTAAATAAGCACAATCTAGCTTAAAATAAACACAAACTTATCTCAGAGTGATCACTTGAAAATTCTTGAATTGAATGAGAGTGGAAGTTTGAAAATGAAACTGTTCGTGTTCAATTTATAGAAGCAGAAATCGCTCCTACGACTGGTCTTAGAAACCTACGACTGGTCGTAGCTCTAACAGATTTTTGAAAAAATAAGCGCGATCTTTGAAAACCGTTCTACGACTGGTCGTGAGTACCCTACGACTGGTCGTGGGTCACCTACGACTGGTCGTAGATATCTACGACTGGTCGTAGGACCAGTGATTTCGTCGCTGGACTTTAAGTCGTAGCTCCACGACTGGTCGTGGACGAGTCGAAGCCACACCTACGACCGGTCGAAGGACCTCCAGGACTGGTCGTGGGCGTACCAAAAATTCCGAAAAATCTTCAACTTCTTATAGGACTGGTCGTGGAATTTCTTGGACTAGTCGAACCAATGTTAGGACTGGTCGAACAAGAGCTAGGACTGGTCGTAGAATAGACCAACCTTGTGTATTTTAAATATTTGAATAATGTATCCAAAGTGACCTACTTAAAGGGTCAACCTAAGGTCATTAAACACCAGAACCATGTCGTATGGACATTGAACTTCAACCTTTCAACGAATGTAGATAAATTGAATTATATCAGGCTTGTCAGGCTTGAGATCTTGATCAACATAGAACTACTTCATACGTTGTTTCTTCAGATTTGAACTTCAACATTGTAGCTTCTTGAGGCTTCATCATAGTATTTTGAGGCTTCAACATGTAGCTTTTTTGAGGCTTCAACATGTAGCTTTTTTGAGGTGTCTTGAATTCCAATAAATGATCATACAAGTACAGAACACCGATAGATGTTTTTGGCACACAAAATTTGACAACCAAAGGAGCATGAGACCAACACTTACAATCTCCCCCTTTGGCAAATTTGTGACAAAACATCCAAATAATAATAATACTTCAAATTAAAATGAAGTACTCACAACATATTACTCACAACATATTCACAATAAGTTGAACAATAGAGAAGCATACACACCACAAGTTCATATAGAGAAGCAAGTCAAATATTTCATTTTCACATAACTACCCCAGAGTAATAGGTACCCCTGAGAAGTTGTTTAACTTCCCCTACCCCAGAGTAATAGGTACCCCTGAGAAGTTGTTTAACTCCCTGAGTAATAGATAATAGGAACTCCCAAAACTTCTCCCCCTTTTGTCACAAAATGACAAAGGAATAAGGGCAGCAATCAAAATGAATATAGCAGTTAAAGTATAGATTCAAGAAAACTTTAGTGCATAATTCAAAAAGTCAGTGAGTATGTAAAGTGAAAAACAAATATTACAGACTTAGTAAAACATTCAGTCAGAACCAGAGGATGGAGCAGGATTAGAAGGATCAATTTTGTGTAAACCCTTAGCAATACGCCTCATATATGTGCGTAGATAAGAGAATTGCGTATCTTGGGTAACACGAATTTGAGCCACTTGCTCTTGAAGGGAATTCAATCTCTCATCAAAATCAGAGGGCTGAAAATCAGGATCATCAGCCGAGTCTGACTCAAGTTCTTCAAACAAATCATCCATATTCACGTCTTCAGTAGGATCACTAGCTTGACCAACATCTCTTGCTTCAGCACCAACGCCACCAGCATCCACTTGACCATCAGTAAATTCTAAAGTCATCTTGTTAAGATTGGAATTATTGAAGGGGAGATGATGGATGGGTTTTTCTCTAGTAGGCATAGCAATGAGCATATGATTTGCTAGCATAGTCAAAAAAATAACCAAAGGGTATATCACTATGTCCAGGATGTTGACGAGACAGAATAATGGAATGACAAATTAAGGAAGGTAAACATATTTTTGCACCAGAGATGACAGAATGCAAAACACGAACCATAAAAGCAGTGAGTTCGGTTTTATTACCAGCACGTGGATAAAGATTAGAGATGAAAATCCTATGTAGTACTCTGTGTCTGGGTAACAAAAATCTTGAGGGAAGTGCATGACCTTTATGAGTCCAATGAACATCCAAGTTACATAGATCTCTAGTAAGCATTCTACGTTCGGATTCAGAGAGACTGTCATGTAAAATACCAATTGGAATGCTCTCATCATTGACAGGTATTTCCATAATATCAGCAATCAAATGCCGATCCACTACAAACAAACCTTCTTGAGTATCAACTTTAAAAATTAAATTATCAATAGAAAAATCACAGATACATGCAAACATGGATTGGGCAATGGACTGGTATGCAGGTCCACCCCAATGCAAGATGTTATCCCATCCCACAGATTTCAATAGAGTAGGAATACCATATGAAGCAATGTGATTTACATTCACAGGACGCTCAACAATAATATTTCGCATACGTAAATCCCGAACATTCGGAGGATCATTTTCGGGAGACCGAAGATGACGTTGTACAATAGAAGTTGATCTAGAAGAAGATGGACCTCTAGTAGTTTTCTTTTTACTTCTAGCATCCATTTTTAATGGAGGATTTCAATGAAACCACAAGATGCAAGATAGAAAAAAATGAGGTTTTAATAGATCAGATTTTTCAAGATATAAAACCCCAATCTTGCAATGAACGACCCAATAGATTCAACAAGAGAGTGATTTGAGACACTAATATCAAGAATCTATAGTAAAAATGCAAAGGAACCACTAACCTTGAAGAACTAGGAAGGTGGGTTCGACCGGTCGTAGCTAGAGCCGTTGGTGGGAAAAGAGAAATGAGGAAGATGAGTCAAAATCCCCAAATTAAAGTGAAAACCCGAGTTTCACGACCGGTCGTGTACGTGTTCGACCGGTCGTAGTACGACCGGTCGTGTACACTCACGACTGGTCGAGTACGACTCAAAATTTGCAATTTTTTTTTTTTAAAATAAATTTCAAATTTAATCAAATAAATCATCAAATTTATGTACATTATGATACACTAAATCATGCAAATTCAATTTAAATTGCTCATACCGAGATCAAACTTTAATTTATTAAACCTGCTTTTGTCGAGCGGTTTAGTGAAAATGTCAGCAAGTTGAGTCTCGGTTGGAATGTAATCCAAACAAATTACCTTTTCTTCCACTAATTCACGAATGTAATGAAATCTAATATCAATATGCTTAGTACGTGAATGCTGAACTGGATTTTTAGAGATATTTATTGCGCTGGAATTATCGCAAAATAAAATCATAGAATCCAGAGTAATTCCATAATCGCTCAACATTCGTTTCATCCAAACAAGTTGAGTACATGCATTTCCAGCAGCAATGTATTCAGCCTCAGCTGTTGATAGCGATATAGAACTTTGCTTCTTACTAAACCAAGAAACAAGACAATTTCCAATGTAGAAACAACCACCACTGGTTGATTTCCTATCATCAATGTTTCCAGCCCAGTCAGCATCTGCATACCCGGCTAATTGAACATTAGTTTCATGTGGATACCAGAGACCAAGTTTAGTAGAACTTGCGACATATCGCATAATCCGCTTAACCGCAGTTAAGTGAGATTCTTTAGGATTTGATTGATAACGAGCACAAATACCAACACTCAAGGCTATATCTGGTCTACTAACAGTCAGATAAAGTAAACTACCAATCAAACTACGATACAATTTAGGATCCACATCATTACCTGCAGAGTCTTTTGAGAGTCTCAAAGTTGTACTCATAGGAGTATCAAAGTTTTTACCTTTCTCAAATCCAAATTTCTTGATTAAGCCCTGAGCATATTTGGTTTGAGAGATTAAAATTCCATTAGGTTGTTGTTTTACTTGCAACCCTAGAAAATAGTTTAATTCACCAACCATGCTCATTTCGAATTTAGACTTCATCAAATCTGCAAACTCAACAGTCATATTAGTACAGGTTGATCCATAAATAATATCGTCAACATATATTTGAACCATTAAAATATCATCGTTATACTTCTTAACAAAGAGTGTCTTATCAACACATCCCATTTGAAAATTATGACTTAGTAAAAACTTAGTCAGTTTTTCGTACCATGCTCTGGGAGCTTGTTTCAGACCATAGAGAGCCTTCTTAAGACGATACACATGATCAGTAAATTTAGGATCTTCAAACCCTGTTGTTGTTCAACATATACCTCTTCATGTAAATCACCATTCAGAAAGGCACTCTTTACATCCATTTGATAAATTTTAATCTTTCTAAAACATGCAATGGAGATAAAAAGTCTGATTGATTCAAGACGAGCTACAGGGGCAAATGTCTCATTATAGTCAATACCTTCAATTTTTGTATATCCCTGTACAACTAGTCTTGCTTTATTTCGAATAATATTTCCAAGTTCATCAGATTTGTTTTTGAAAATTCATTTTGTTCCAATAATATGTTTATCTTTAGGTCTAGGAACAAGATACCAAACATCATTTCTGACAAACTGATTAAGCTCTTCTTGCATCGCAAGAATCCAGTTTTCATCTGAAAGTGCTTCTTTTACGTTAACCGGTTCAATCTGGGATGTAAAGCATACGTAATTACATATGTCCTCTAATTGTCTACGAGTGCGCACACCAGTGAGAGGGTTTCCAAGTATTTGAGAAGTTGGATGATCTTTAACAGTCCTAAATTCAGAATTAGGTTCACTTGGTGAAGTTTCTTGATTTTCAAGTATAAGCACTTCATCATTATCAGAACTAGGAACAGGTGTATTCAAAAAATCATCAATCACAACATTTATTGACTCTTGAATCACACCGGTCCTGTTGTTCAGAACACGATATGCACGACTGTTTAAAGAATACCCTAAAAAGATCCCTTCATCACTTTTAGTGTCGAATTTTCCCAAATTTTCACGATCACGCAAAATATAACACTTACTACCAAAAACTCGAAAATATTTGACAGAAGGCTTTTTCTCAAACCACATTTCATAAGTCGTTTTATTATTAGATTTACAAATATAAACACGGTTAATGTAGCAGGCAGTATGCTGTATTTACTGCTTCAGCCCATAAATTCCTAGGGAGCTTCATGCTATTTAACATACATTTCCCATTTCTTGAAGCACTCTATTCTTTCTCTCGACAATTCCATTTTGTTGAGGAGTTTTAGGTGCAGAGAATTCATGCGATATTCCCTGATCGCTACAGAATTTCTCAAAACTGCTATTTTTGAATTCGGATCCATGATCACTACGGATCTTGTTGACTTGAGAACTTTTTTCAGTTTGAATCCGTTTTATAATCTTTTTCACTTCATCAAGGGTTTCTGATTTGTCTCTCAAGAATGAAACCCAAGTGAATCTTGTATAATCATCTACAATAACTAAGATGTATTTTTTGCATTCTCGACTTTCCGTTCTTGTTGACCTATAAGATCCATGTGGAGAAGCTCGAGTGGTCTTGTGGTGGTATTGGAGTTCACCTTTTTGTGAGAGCTCCTAGTTTGTTTACCATACTGGCATTCACCACAAATCTTGTCTACTTTTTGCATCTTAGGTAGACCTCTAATTAGTTCACCTTTGCTCAATCTGTATAAATTTCGATAGTGTACATGTCCGAGGCGTTTATGCCATAATTCTGTCTCATCGGTATGGACCATGTACACACGTTTGTTTAGATGAGCTACTATCGCTTACTATATAGCAGTTCTCAGAAGTTCTGCGACCAGTTAATATTACAGAACCCTTTTCATTTATTATTTCACAACCTTGATTAGAAAATTTAACATTATGGTTGTTATCGCATATTGAGATATGCTCAACAGGTTGTGTTTTAAACCCTCAACATATAAAACATTTTTAAATAAGGGAAGGTTATAGAGTTGGACCGTACCTTTGCCAATTATCTTGCAGTTGCTACCATCACCAAATGTGACTGACCCATCAGTCATATCTTTAAGATCGGTGAATAGTGCTTTGTCGCCTGTCATATGTCTGGAGCATCCACTGTCTAGGTACCATTTCGAATGGCTTGTAGCTTTGAAAGCAGTGTGAGCAACCAAACAGACAGCTTTAGGAACCCATTTCAGTACAGTTTTAGGTTTAGGAGAATAATTGGTCTTCTTATGTTTATAGTTGTAGGAGTGACCTACAGAATTAGATTTTAATAGCTCCTTCAGTAAATCAATAATTTTTTCAGCTAGAGGGTTTCGAATCTGATTTTTGAAATTTACATAGCTGCTTTTGGGTTTATGAAAAGTTTTTGTATTTTTAGAAAAAACTTGACTAGTATCTTTTCCTTTTGAGTTAGAAGTCTCTCCTTTCACAAAATTGGAAGAAGTATTCTTCTGTTTTGGAGATTTGTTCTTATCATAACCCAACCCGGATCGATCGCCACATTTTCTTGATCCGGATAACAATTTTTCTAATTTTGGATCGCCTTGGGCATATCTCCATGTGTCCTTCAAACTCAACAGAGAAGATACTTCATTTTTAAGTTTCTCATTTTCAGATTTCAAATTTTCAATTAGGGAGGTTTTGAATTCTAGGTCACACTTAGACTTTTCAAAACTATCTGAAATTTGAGATTTTTCTAAAATAAGAGTTTCAAAACATTCTTTAAGTTTATAAAACTTTTCTTTTTGAAGTTTAAGTTTGACAGCAATTTTACAACTTTCCTTATATAAGGCATTGTAAGCATCTTGAAGATCTTCATCATATTCATGATCACTATCCAAATTTTCTTCACTTGTTGAATCATCGTGATCGGACAAAGTAAACTTGGCTAGAGTCATAAGGGCCTTAAGTTCATTGCCCGACTCGGTTTCTGAATTTTCTGACTCAGAAGAGGCTTCAGAATCAGACGATTCATCCCAAGTAGCCAACATACTCTTCTTTTTGAATCTGTCCTTTTTAAGACATTTGTTTGCTAAATGCCCATATTCTTGACAGTTGTAGCATTGACTATCTTTCAATGATTTCCAAGTTTTAGACTTAGGTTTGGAACGTTTCTTTTCATTTCCCTTTTGAAAATCGACTCTTTTCTTACTTTTGAAAATCTTATAAAACTTTTTCGCCAAAAGGGCCATATCATCTTCAGACTTTTCTGAATCTGAATTTTCTTGAATAATACTTTTAGATGACTTCAAAGCAATAGACTTACCTTTAGGAGCTTTAAAACTTAATTCATAGGTTTGTAAAGAACCAACTAATTCCTCTACCTTCATATTATCCGTATCACGAAGTTCCTGGATTGCGTTACCTTTGAATTGAACCGTTCAGGAAGAGAGCGTAGTATTTTTGCACATACTTTACTTTCAGGGATCTTATCGCCCAGACCCCACATTGAGTTCACAATGTCATTCAATCTAGTGTAAAAGTCCATAAACAATTCATTTTCCTCCATATGAATTTCTTCAAATTTAGTTGTGAGGAGTTGGACTTTAGATTTCTTGACAATTGATGTACCTTCGTGTGTCATTTCTAAAATATCCCAAGCTTGCTTTGCAGTATCACAGGATATGATTCTTTTGAACTCATCCGGTGATAGTGCGCAAGTGATTGCATTTAGTGCTTTAGCATTAGCACTACTCTCTCTTTTCTGAAGTGTGGTCCATTGGTAATATGGTGTAATTTTCATAGATTTTGAACCATCAACACCAGTTACTTCCGTGATAGGAGGTTTCCATTCAATTACTGTGGCTTGCCACACACTTTCATCCATTGATTTGAGGAAGATCCTCATTCTGGCTTTCCAATAGGCATAGTTGGAGCCATCAAAGGGAGGAGGTCTAGTAACTGAAAGGCTATCAAAATTTGACATCTTTTTATATAGCTTAGATCGTTAGCTCAGGAAATAAATCCAAATAAAAAGCAATAAAATGAGCTATTAGGCTTTGATACCACTTGAAAAGGCCAAGCTATATGTCCTAGAGGGGGGGGGGGGGGGTGAATAGGACTATGCCAAATTAAAATAAAATTCAGCAGAAATAAAATAAACCAACAACCTTACAACTTGAATCAATTCACAAAGCTAAATTTAAATCACCTTGATAAATAGATATCGAGAGATTGATTCAAATTCAGTTCTAAGGACAACCTTACACCACATAATCAACAAGGGCTTATGGTAGGACAACCTTATTTCTAGAACCTCTTTTGGATCAAGAACTCAATATTAATATAAGTAAATGAAATAGCAAGGAATTGAATTTAAATGAAGAAGTAAGATCTAAATTATTACAACAATCCCCACACTTGCTTGAAATGTAAATAATTACAACATTCACATCCCCTTGTACATTCCACAAGATCAAATGATAAAAGATATGAAAATTAAGCAAGCATTCAAACCACAAGTCAAAGAGTTATAGTGGTTCGCTTGTGTGTACACCAACTGTTTTCCAACAGCCACACAAAAAGCTACTCCACTCCTAATATCCTCACACAGGGGATATTAGCGTTCACTAACAAATAGGTTTTCACAGGTTCACCAAAAACCTTTACAATTGTGTCTTTTTCACTTGGGCTTACACAATCCAAAAACCCCTCTTTTCTGAGTTTTCTGGTTTTCCTCAGACAACCAATACAATGAGATTTTTCTGGCTCAACCTCAAACAAAACCAAAAGCAAATGAATTTTACAGAATTGTAAAATACCTGGATTTCTCCTTTTTCGTAGCAGCCCGGTAGAACCAATCGGAGTAGATGATTTGAATGTCAAAGTTCAATTTCCAATACTCACATTCATAAGGTTCTAAGTTCTAATTGATTTTAGATTTTAACTCGTTGGGCGTAGCTAAATTTGATTTTGATTCCAAGAAGAAGGAATAAGATAATTCCTCTTTTCAAATATGATTGGAATATAGAAACAAAATCAAATTAAATAAGCTAGCAAAAAGGAATATTAAATAAGCACAATCTAGCTTAAAATAAACACAAACTTATCTCAGAGTGATCACTTGAAAATTCTTGAATTGAATGAGAGTGGAAGTTGTGAAAACTCTGAATTTCGTGTTCAATTTATAGAAAAGAAATCGCTCCTACGACTGGTCTTAGAAACCTACGACTGGTCGTAGCTCTAACAGATTTTTGAAAAAATAAGCGCGATCTTTGAAAACCGTTCTACGACTGGTCGTGAGTACCCTACGACTGGTCGTGGGTCACCTACGACTGGTCGTAGATATCTACGACTGGTCGTAGGACCAGTGATTTCGTCGCTGGACTTTAAGTCGTAGCTCCACGACTGGTCGTGGACGAGTCGAAGCCACACCTACGACCGGTCGAAGGACCTCCAGGACTGGTCGTGGGCGTACCAAAAATTCCGAAAAATCTTCAACTTCTTAGGACTGGTCGTGGAATTTCTTGGACTAGTCGAACCAATGTTAGGACTGGTCGAACAAGAGCTAGGACTGGTCGTAGAATAGACCAACCTTGTGTATTTTAAATATTTGAATAATGTATCCAAAGTGACCTACTTAAAGGGTCAACCTAAGGTCATTCAAACCAGAACCATGTCGTATGGACATTGAACTTCAACCTTTCAACGAATGTAGATAAATTGAATTATATCAGGCTTGTCAGGCTTGAGATCTTGATCAACATAGACTACTTCATACGTTGTTTCTTCAGATTTGAACTTCAACATTGTAACTTCTTGAGGCTTCATCATGTAGTATTTTGAGGCTTCAACATGTAGCTTTTTTGAGGCTTCAACATGTAGCTTTTTTGAGGTGTCTTGAATTCCAATAAATGATCATACAAGTACAGAACACCGATAGATGTTTTTGGCACACAAAATTTGACAACCAAAGGAGCATGAGACCATAACACTTACAGACGGCCCTTGGATGCACTGTTGGGATTATCCTGCGATCAGGGCGATTACGGGTTTCAGCAATTGGTGGTGGAGGATTACCACCAGGAACACGGAGTTGCCCTAGGGTTTCTGCCAAGAGATTCGCTATGCGGTCCATGGAAGCCTGCAGCCCTTGCATGGCTTGTCGATTCTCTTGCTGCGCTGCTTGAAAAGTTGCCGCCGTTAAAGGAAAATTTCCTGGAGCACCGCCTATGGGATTGTTGCCCGACCCGTCGTTAGAAGCCATCGACCCGAGGAGAAACCTCGCTTTGATACCAAACTGACGCAGGGGAGGACGTGAGGTCGAGCACCGTCTTCCTCAAGAGGATAAATATTCCGAATCCACGGAACTTCTCTGGACTCCTCACAGAGACTTCTCGAATCCACGAGAAAAGAGAGCAGAAAATATAAATAAATTCTAAATAAATTCGAAATAGATTAATTAATTCCAAAAAAACGAGTTCACAACCCTTTAAATAAGGGTACTAAGCAATGAGAAAGAAATCAGAATCCAACTACAACTAGGACTCCTAGAATTCGCGACTTACTATAAATAGTAAACTTACTATTTATAGACGGTTGTGATGTCTACTAGTGCGCAAGGTTTTCGGCCAAAAATAGTAAGTGTCCTATTTGGCTTCACCAACCCGTTCTCCTAATTATTCTAAGCTCTTTTCACGTTGGGCGCAACTCCTAAAGCCCGACGGATGAAGAGTTATAAGCAAACTAAAACTTACTATTTATAGTAAAAACGAAATTGAAACAGGGAAACGACCGTGAAATCAGGGGTTTCTCGCAATTCCGAGCATCGCAACCCGGCGTAGCAGGGTTGGTTGGCTAAAGTAGCTCGTTCTACCCCAAAATCATATATTTTTCGTCCACTAACTCATCCCGGATTGCGAGATACGCCTGATTTAAGGTCTGATGGTCCAGATCACTTCTGTCGCCGACCGGGCCTTTTCTGATCCATCTTTGCCATGTAATTGTCCGCGACCCGCTCTACATCAAAAAGCGTGGCGCAATCATGGGTTTGAAATGGTAGGAATATAAGAAATCTTTTACGGTATTCCCCCTCCATAAATGGTTTAGTTTGTTTTCTTTTGTTTGTTTGTTTGTTTGTTTTTTTTTTTTTTTTTTTTTTTTTTTTTTTTTTTTTTTGTGAAACAATCTAAATCTAAATTGCTTTTAAATTACACATGTACGATAAATGAAACCACTCACATGTGTCTTCAAATTGTCTGCTCTTTTGTATAACAGCGACCCACTTGATGTTTGGACCAGTCCAATGAGCCGCTGGGTCCAGTCACAAGCCTAGAATTAAAGCCCGCGCCTGACTCTTGGGCCATGTTTAGGGGCCTGACTCAAGTTTTACTCAACCCTCCAATTTTAGTTAGGACACTAGTTTCTCACTTTCTTTGGGTATTGGGTGTGCCAATCATATTATCTGGCCTGATCAGTCGACCTCATCCATAAAGGGCAGCAGAGACGCCCACCCTGGTTTATTAATGTGGGCCATTCATGTTTTATCTCTATTCACCACTGTATTGATAAGTATGGTTGGTGAACTGGCAAATAACACCATGCTTATTAGAGTGCTCTATGAGTAGAGGACCATTTCTCTCTCTCTCTCTCTCTCTCTCTATGTATGTATACACTAGAGAAGTGGTGGACCGGGAGAGAAGTAAAGAGGGAGAAAAAGTAGGAAAATTGGAAAATGAGAAAATTTGAGAAATTATAGCAAAGGTGCAGCTACATAGAAAAAATAGAGAAGGGTGCTCATGGGTTCAATAGCGGACACTCAATCTCTACTTTTTCTTATGTTGTGGGCCAGTCAAGTTTTAAATCCACCTTATTTTCTAGCTAACCTTTTAGCATAAGCTGGCACAACAAATATACAATACAGATTTCACACAACCATCACGGTGGCCCCCACAGAGCCTATTGTTGCACGATCTCCCTACTAGGCTCCATGTAAGCTACAACAAAGAATTCTTGCATACTAGCAAGTGTGGCATGTGCAACTCATGCAGAGAAAGCATGCGACCCTATGACTCAGTGGTAGATTCACAAGATTTTCAACATGAGGTCTTAGGCTTGCGACCATATGACTCAGTGGTAGACTCACAATATTTTCAACATGAGGTCATAGGCTTGAGCATCCATTGTAGTGTGAGTGTGCAGGCGTGTGTGAGTGGGTATGGAAAAAAAAAAAAAAAAAAACTCACAGAGACAGATAAAGTTGTTTATGAGATGTGAGAGGGGGACAAAGAAGCAAGAATTATTGGATACTATGGTATGATGCGACGGTTGATACTTAAGCATGCATTGAAATTCGTACACATCACAAGTATGTTAGATTAATCAAGTTGTCTAAAACCATTTATTTATTGTAAATAGTAAATCAAATACTCACTTCCATTCATTACCGTGGGATTCACATGCGATTTGGATGGTTTTTAATGATGGTTGTCCTATTCCAATTGCTCACTACCGTGTGGCCCACTTGATGAATCAATTGGCATATATTTTGGGGTTTTAGGAGAGCATTAAGGGATGCACAAGATAGATGGATTAGATGTTCCATACACAACACGACGGGCTCTACACATAGTGCTTGTATCATCCATTGCACTCTACCTATAATGTCTTTCATGGCTGAATCCACTACTCATGAGTATAAGTTAAGCTTATCCTACAAACAATTTTATGTTGTTGTTTATATGTCATTCATGACATCCAATCATTCCATCACATGCATCTAAACAGGCTTTCCTCCATGGGGAAAAATGATTCGAAAGCATATCTTAGGTGGGCCACGAGAGGGGTAGAATCATCCCAACCCCTCATCATTTCTAACAAGGATATTTTTGTTAGTATGAAAATAGGTGAAGCTACTCATGATGGAACGCAACAAAACATGTACACATTATATTTGCCCCTTTACAGTTGAGAAAATACCGGTTTGCCATCCAAACTTGGCTTTTTTCCTTTTTTAAGAATGAATTGGGGCCCACTTTTATTGACATTGGAGATCAACATTATCCATCATTTTTCTTATGTACTTTTTGTTCATTAGCCCAAAAATGAGGATATTTTGAATAGTACCTAGACCATTGGAAGTACGAACATCTGATTATGTCTGGACCATTAAAAATAATCTAACTAGTATGGTCCACCCGATCATTATATATACCTCATATTTCTAAGTTTTTCAAAATATAGTGTTTACATTTTAATGGTCAGAATGAATCTTGAAGAAAAGAAATTGTAGGCCAAATCCAACGTCACATGTAAGAGTGCGAATGGTGCTAGTCGTTGCTCAGGATAGGAGTTTGGTTAGACACCGGCTCCATCGATTACGATGCGACCCTAATCGTGGGGCCCACCCTGATGTGTGTATTTTATATCCTCGCCATCCTTCTGTTTCTACGGATCATTGCAGGACATGAAACGAAAAATCATCCCAATCTAAATCTTAAATGGACCGTACTATATGAAACAGTGAAGATTGAGTGCTCTACCATTAAAATTTTGAAAAAGGGTGAGATTAATATTTGTAGAGCTTTTACTTGTAATCCAATTCATGGATAAGGTCACATAAGGCCAAAAGTAGGGAAAATAATTATCAGCTTATTCTTAAACCTTTATGGCCTATAAATTGTTAATCATCGTTGTTTCGCATGATATGACCCACCTCGTAATTGAATCTTCCTGATTTTCTAGGAAGTGGTATAAAATGAGGTAGAAAAATGGATCGACAACATAGATACAGAATATATACATTAAGATGGGCTTCATGGTAAGGGCCACACTAGTTTTAAAACATCCATGACTAACCTAATCTTTTGAACTTGAGGCATAAGCGGCTTGTGTACACTGTAATGTTAGCGCATTTATTTGTGTACCTTATTTGTCAATCATGTAAATCATTATGTCAGGGAGTCAGTTGAGCTGTAAGAAGCTAAAGACCGAAGACACAAATGGACATGAGCATCAAGGAACAAAGAACATGTAAATGAAGTGCCTTGGTGATCCAAATCCTTGATACAAAATAATCTCTTGAACCTCTAAATGATCATGACTTAATAGGTAAACATTGTTGATCATTCCTTAGCCTAAGGGGCCTAATTGGAACATGATAAGTAAGGCTAGAAGAGTTGCTAAGCTACAGTGAAATCATATGCCAAAAATAATAGTTTTTGAGTGGTCCTCGATCTCATCGACATGCTATGATGGGACTCGATCCAATCGAAGGTCCATTCGATTAGATCGAAGAATGAGTCCAATAACCATCAGAGAAATTTCTGAATTTCCTCAATGATCAACCCACTATTCGATTACATCGAAGGTCCTTCGATCCCAAAGAATAGCCCATTGATCCCATCGAAAGAGTCGTTAACTAGCCGTTTTCTAGCCATTACAAATCGATTTCTTATAGAAGGGCATTCGATTCTTGGGCATTTGAATGAGTTTTTGGTGCAATAGAAGCCTAAGTGATTTCATGTTTATATCTATAATCTTAAGTCTCTAAACTAATGAGTTCTAAGTCATCTTCCTTGAGATTAACACTCAAATAAGAATTCCAACCTCCACCTTGAAGATGAGCTTGAACTCCATTTTGTAGATATTAGACCCAATCATATTGGTATACCCTTTGTCTAAATCCTCTAGAAGACCCATTTAGGTGAATCTTTTAGGATTATAACTTTCCATTAGTTGTAAGAGATTCGCCCAACCTCGCACTGAATGTAAGGTGTTTGATATTAGAACTGAAGCATTGACAAAACATCAAAATCAACGATTAGGGGAGTAATAGGAGAGTTAATTGAAACATGGTAGAGCATCAAACAAGCAACCCAATATGGTGCATTAACAGGGCTCAATTCGACAAGGTTGTCATTTATAGAGTCCATGTACACTCCTTATGTAAGATTGAGTGTAAGAATTTGATTGTCAAACTCAATTAAATTTTTGTGTAGGACCTTAATTCTTATGTAGAAACTAAATCAAGTCTTTGTGTAGGCCACCAGACACGAGTGTGTATGTGTTAGTCTCCAGGGAGCCTTCGACGGGAGTAAACGTAGGTCCTTGGACTAGAACCGTACTTTGTGGTTAGCCTATAGAAAACCACGTTAGTTTCTGATGAAGCCAATCTTTGTAGTGGATGTAAAGGTTAGAGGTGAGCGCAATTTAAAACCTTTGATAGTGAAATTCGATACACTCATGAGTTGATTTTGTCCGTCGGGAGTGGAGTAGGGAAACCGAACCAATATATATACTTACGTTTGAGATTTTCTTTTGAGCATTTGTTTAATTATGCTTATGTGTTGTTTAGATGAATTATATGTATGCATGATTAAATGAATGTTAGGAGATTGGATAGTTAGCACATCCCACATACACATATACACTATTATGTTTATAGACTAGTTGCTTCATAGGAATATGATTTGTAGTATATGTGATTGAATAACCCTTTATTGGCTTGGAAGCCTTAGATTTAATTACCTTACTTAGTTTTAATTGAAAATTAGTTTAAGTAAGCAATTGTATGTTTAATTGAAAAATAAATAAATTTATTTGGTCCTAACCACCCCCCTCTAGGATATAACTTTATTCTATAGCCTCGATAAGCTTTCATGCATAGCCATGGTATCCTACACCACATACAATTTCAAGTAACATAGTATGATGGGCGAACAATCATAAACTTTTGGGGGCAGGCCATGATTTATGTATTTCATCCAATCCATCCAACCATTTTAGCACAAAGTTTTATGGATTAAGTAAAAAAACAAAAAAATAAAAAAACAAAACAAATCGTATGATCAAGAAGACCACACCCATTGAAAAAGTGTGCATTGAATGTCTACCATACTTGAGTTTAATTGTATGCGGCTCGGATGAGATAAAGTAGGATGAAGTGGTCTGATTTGACCTTATCTTCATCTGATTCGAGTCAAATCTAGTGTTGAGGTTAATTGTACCATCACATGGCCGCCTTAGAAATATCTGCCTTAATAAGGCACATTTGAGGCACCGAAACTGAGTTCACACTAATTGGGCGCGGGTGGGGGTAAATTGGTGTGAAGTGGTCTGATGTGACTTAATCTTTGTCTGATTTGTTTTGAATTTAGTATCCCAGTTCAACAGACCATGAAGAGCTTGCCATAGAGATTTTGGGTCATATTAGGCCTGTTGGAGGGATCGAAATCGAGCTCACATTAATCAAGCGTTGGTGGAGTAAATTGGTATGAAGTGGTCTGATGCGACCTAATCTTTTCTGATACGGTTTGAATTTGGTGTCACACTTCATTAGACCATGATGAGCTTACTAGAGAGATTTTGGGTTGGATGAGGCCTGTTGGAAGGACTGAAATTGAGTTCACATTAATCAGGTGCATTTGGGGTAAACTAGTGTGAAGTGATCTGATGTGACCTAATCTATGTTTGATTCGGTTCAAATTTGGTGTCTCACTTCATCGGACCATGAAGAGCTTGTCGGAGAGATTCACAGTAGGAAAAGTCTCAAGTAACTGTCTAGAATCATTCGAATATTGTAATTTTTGGTTAACAACCAATTTACTATATGATACTACAAATTCAACGGTTTAGATCTCATCCAAGCTCGCCACGTGTTCATTCTAACATCCATATGAACGGAACTGCATGATCTCTGGTTGCGAAACCAAATAGACCCCATATCATGGGTGCCGTTCATCACAGAATTTTGACTGTCCTCTTCAAAATCTACAACTGTTTTTAGCTATCCACAATTTTTTTTTCCCGAATAGTGGGACCCACCTCTTGGATGGTACTGACCTCATCAATGGCACATCCGGAACTGCTAATTAACCTCAGTATTCCGCGGACTATCATACCAGCGCGTATTAAGTGCATCACTGCGTGACATCATGAAGAAATATGAACCGTTCATCGCTTTATTTAACCGCCTGAGAATTTTATTCTTAGACGTACATTTGATGGCCACAATTTAGATGGTTGTAATTATGCATCTAGATCAATTTTCAATCTATTTGGACGGTCCAGATATCTCTATCTTCTATCACCGTGTTATGTACTACGGATGTTGAACCATCACCATAGTCTTGTCTGGAAAACAATACACCCACGTGTCATCCAAGTTGTACACTCTGCAGACGATCCAAACTGTTCATCTGGTGGGCCCAACTTCAGATGGTCCATATCCAGAACGTCATGTCATTTGGATCATCGTAGCCTACGAATGGACAACTTTCACAGATTACACATTCTATGGTTAAAAGAAAATCCACCTGAGATTTGGATCTTCCTGATTTTTGGGACCATGCCTTGAAATGAGCCGGCAAAACGGATGGCCAGGTTGAATATAAAACACATAGATCAAGGTGGCCCCACGGATTGAGCCTCACCCAATAAGCCGCTACCCCTTCCTCACCTGATCAGGCTTTTGTCGGTGTTATTAGATGGAATTAAATAGGATGAAAATGACATTGTGTAATGATCATGTGATGTGAAGTTTGTTTGAAATTCCATGTGAAAACGTAGATCATGAATTTACTTTGAAGGCCCGCAAGCTGTGAGTGTCACACCAACAACTGTGCTATACCTGCTCCCCGTAATTAACAAAGTTGTCATGTCATTGGAAAAATGTCAGTATGGCCCATCACTGTAATCGTGATGATCCATGATGTCCATTGAAATGCATAGATGAAATTATGATATTTTTACAAAAATGAGACAGATATAATGATCAAATGGATCGCAATGGACAAATTTATATTCATGGTCAAGAAATTATTCATTTTTTGACACTTCTTGTACCCCACCTATTACTCATATCAACTTCATTTTTCGGCCCATGATAAAGAAGGACGGGAGCAAAGGTATTGATGGTGTTGATCACTAGATTTGATTAAGGTGGGCACCATTTCACGATTCAAGATTCCCACCGAAATCTAATAACATAATTGTAATAAAGATTCCGAGGATGAGCGATTGCAAGTATTAGTAAGAATTCCAAACTAAGGCTGCAAGAACCTACTTTTATTGTGAAAATATGAATTTACCCTCTTTGTATGATAAGCTTAATCTACACTTGTGAGTAACGGATCCGGCGTCATGTCATTGAAGGTGTAATCACTTTACCTATAATATGCATAATGGAGTTTCAGCCAAAATAAAATGGTGTGTTTAAAAGTATATACAACTTGCAAGCACATTAAACCCAAGTTTTCCATCTAGACACTACTTGTAACATTAAAAGTCTTTACAACACCCAAGTTTTTCCATCTAGACACTACTTCTAACACTTTAACTGTAAACCCTTCACAACTGAGGCCTTATTTTGGAATCTAAGAAATGAAAATAGGAATTTGGTAACTTAGTGAATTTGTCTAATTCATGGATTTGTATTGGATTTGGATATGACAAACTTCAAAGTCTTTATTTAGAAATCCAACTATGGATACATGGATTTGCCAAACAATGATTATATGGTAAAGCATTTATTACAAATGAATTATTTTTTCCTCTTAAAAAGTTCTCTCATTGTGAAGATTTGATAATTCTTATTCTTCATTCTCTTCTTTTGTTTTAAGGATTTGGATTTACCTCAAACCCTTAAATTTATAGAAATGTGGATTTAGAAAATTGATAGATTTCGCAAATCCCCAACAACAAACATGGATAACTTGAAATCTATGAATTTCACAAATTCTAGCTCCAAATTTCTCACCCTGAGACCACAGGATCCAGCTCTATGGTCCGGTGGTAGACAGACTCTGTTTCAACATGGAGACCAAGGATCGAGTACCCATGTAGTGTAGGTGTGTGGGGGTGTGGGTGTGTAAAGAAGAAGAAGGATATTTTTAAAAAAAAAAAAAAAAAAAAAAAAAAAGCTCCAAATTTCTCACCCAAAACAGCCCTAGAGGATTTTAGGGGCATCTAAAGGATCCTTAGTTATTCCTAAACCAATAGTATTGGTAAATTTGTCCATTGCCACTCAGATGTAAGCGTGCCTGTATGGTCCAACTAGTTGAACTTACATTCTATACACATGCACACGTGATAATTCGGCTTGTCATTTGGTAATCCAGCCCATTCATCTATTGCCTCCTACTACGCTGGTAAAACAACCTTATCCCGTCAACTAAGAGCCTATAATGGACAATTGAAGAGAAAAAATATAACAACAATCCACATTCAACTAAAAAATATTTTAAGCGTTGGTTGCTGGTATTTTGGAACATTCTCCATTCAAAGGGGACCCACCATACCAAGGGTCTGGACCACCAAACCATGGGCCCCTGTTGTAATTGAAAACCCACCTAAGTTGATGCAGATATGGAGACCACCTCATCATGACCATCATCATAATCATGATCATCACTTTAATCATGATTATGATATTAATGATAGGGTGAGAGAGAGAGAGCTTTGAAAGGAAGAAAATTAAAATATATGAAGGTCAGACACCCATACCGATATTACATGTGGGGAAATATCTTTCATGCCTTCCCCTTTTACTAAAAGCCAATATAGTGGACCGTTTTCCAAAACCGTTCGCCCCCACCCCCCCTAATATTCGTTTTGTCCTGCCTCCGATCCCATTTTCATATTAGATGCTGGTTCCTCTCCAGTCTTTATAGAATCAGCTTATTCTACAAGTGCTGTGTGTGGGGTCCACACGTCCTGTGCACATCATCCAATCCGTCCATTAGGATCAACCAATTATAAGATTTAAAACCCTCAAAATCAGCCTAACCCAACCATAATATGGGCCACCACATGAACCTAGAGATTTTTTGTATGGTTGTCCATTATTTTCTATGGTGTGGCCCACCTAAGAATTATATATCTTTAATTTTCCAGGGAATCCTATCAACACAGTGGGGACCCCATAATTCATGGGTTGGATGACCATTTAGAACACATGGCAGGACCCAGCATAGTAAACAATAATGGCCGTCCAGAACTTCCAAATTTACATGGGCTGATACGATGGTTGGATTCTGATTTTTGGGGTGTCCAACTTTATGGTGGGGCAGTCCTGGTGGACAGATTGAATATCAGACATACACCCTGGTAGACTTATTCTACAGGGACTTGTAGAGGAACCGGCCTCTATACATTACACCTTAGCATAGCTCTACAACTATATCAAACTCTTCCTTCATTCCAATCCCCATATTAACCTCTTTTCCCCAGTAAAAGAACTATGGTCATAGTTCACCACCATTTTCAAAATGGCAGTGACCCACTTACTATACTGTATGCCATGCATATGTGGCATTATAGACCATCCACTCTGTAGGCTGGCAAAAGATCACATATCTTATTTAACCTGTTAAATTCGGATAGCTGAGCATAATCTTTTTAGATTACTTTTTTTTTTTCATAAAAACCAATTGGATTGATGTGATTGTCTAACAAGTGAGGATTTTGGGTCATGCTCTATCTACACCGGGCCTTTCTCATTTTGAATGCACCGGATTCCCATAAATGCATGTCATGATTATGATAGACAGGTTGCCACCATTTTGAAAATGGCAGTGAACTATCACACTAGTCTAGGCCATGGACCACACTGACCATTTTTATTTTATTTTTAGTTGGGACAGTAAAATAATCAAAACAACATGTAGCGTTTGTCCCATCATGCATAGTTTTATTGCCTGTTCGCATTATCTATGCAAATCACAACAGGCCCACTGGTAGTCGATTGCATTAGACTGATAGTTCTCTTCGTTGACCACATGACACGTGCCTGTAAGATGGGGGCTGTTCATTAGGTGCTCAGAGTCAACATATCCTGGCCAAGAAATCAGGATGGTCCAATCATCCACATTTCACAATCGAATAGAATGGACCAAGCCCAATTTTGGGACATACCATTTTGAATGTGGGCCACACCGATGAATGGCTGTAGAGAGACCGCATGGTGTTCAACATTGGCAGTTGTCCCATGAAGAAAATCCTCAGTCTGACCCGATCGACTGGGACTTGTGTTCCTCTAATTAAAACACCATGCGGTCTCTCAGGGGGTTGGAAAAGTTCTACCGCTTGTTATTTTCACATCTCTTTCATCAGGTTTGGGTAGAACCCACCCCCACCCACTCGAGCTTGCCCTGTGCCTAGTGTAGGCCTAGCACAACAGCTTCGAGCCTGAGTCCAACAAAAACCAGTTAGACATGGGCCCCAAAATTGTTAAAACCCTATTTTCTACCTGAATACTCGTAATCTATCAGTTGATCGAGTGAACACACATGTACACACAAAACATTTAAAATGAAAATAATAATAATAATAATAATTGTTTGCATTCAAGATGCATGGTTTGCTTAATCGAGGATTTAATAAATTCATAATATGTACACATGAAGTTGGATCAGGCCAGGCTAAACTACGCTAGGTTGGGCTAAAATGTCCTGAGCCCAAGACTGGCGCTAGGTTAGGCTAAAATGTCTTGAGCCCAAGACTGGCTTAAAAATTTGATCAAGCCATGCATGTCATGGCCAAGCTTAGCACGTGGACTAAGATAATAGGTACAAGCCTAGTCGAAAGATTAGCCAGGCTTGGCAGGCTGCCCAACCCATTACTACCCTTACCCACAACCACTGATGAGAAATATGCTAATTAAAATTAAATAATCAAAGTAATTGGCTCTCATAGACTAAACATATAAGAAATATTCAACTCAAAATACACCATCCAAATAGTAGACCCCAATTTACATGGACCATAAATCAATATAAAATAGTCAAATCATATTTTAATTGTCAACTTCATGGATGACTAACAGACAATACTTTATATATTTAATTTCAATTCTAGAATAGTACTTTTTTTTTTTTTTTTTTTCAAACAGAGTTCACAATTATTTCATATTCATATGTGTTTGTCAAACAGGGTAAGGCTATCTCTCTCTTCTCTCAATTATAACAATAAATAAATAAATTGTTGTATTGAAACAACTCCCGTGGGATAGCTGAAAAGGACTTGCAACAAAAATGTATTTGTTGTCTTACACTAGGGATGCATGGAACATTGCAATGCACGTAGAGAGAAGAAGAGAGAAACATAAGAAAAGGGCCCATCTACATTAGGGGTGGCAATGGGCGGGTTAGGACATTAGCTGGCCTTACTCCAGCCCTTGTCTTTGGGCCCAATTTAGGAGCCCAAGACCTGGTTTTGTAGGGCTAGGCTGCCAGGGTGGCCCATTTATGACTCCTAGGCTACACCTAGGCCTAACCCATTTGCAACCCTAGGCTACATGCATGGAATGGTTTCTTATAGTTGATGACCTATTTCTACTTTTTCCGATGCATAGCTAGCTTGAGTTTTATATTTTCTAAGTTTTTAGGTTAACCTACCAACGTGGGCTGATAAACTAGATGTATTGAGTTTAGGTCGCGCAGCAACATTGTGGCCCTGTAGAACCTTTCCTGCAAGTGCTCCTTGGCACGTGTCAGTGGGGTAACACGAAAATAGAAGATATGGAGCAGGCTACTTGCATGAACTAATGGAAAGGACAAAAATGCCCTCAGTTTAGGTGAAAGCCATATTTCTTTTTTCTAGTAAAATTCCTTGTGTATTACTAATTGTGTGGGTAAATTTGTCTAAAAGATGCTCACATTATACATAGCATAGATATAAATATTGATTTTGGTGATACGTCTAAACACCCCACCCCAGCAATGATGCACCTAACATAGTACAACGTGAGATGACCTGTGAACTTGAAAAACACAACCTAACCAACCCAAACCACGATAAGGCCCATGGGCCCAACTGGGCCAGGAAAAGCAAACTCGGAGTGCCAACCCTTGGCTAGGACAATCTACATCGCCCTTGGGCCATCCATAATGGATAATGGCCAATTATGGATTTAACATAGGTGTTGATGGCAACTGGGCCACCAGCTAGGCCCATTCCAACAAGCCCATAAAAAGAACAAGAATCCTCGAGTTACCGTGACTAAAAATGCAAAAATTGTGAATGAAAGTCAATCCCATTGCCGCCCGAATCTTTGCAAATCTAAACAAATATTAGGATCTCTCCCAAGATCTCTCCAAATAGCGGTAAATTAAAACCAGTGGGTGGGTGACAATTTGATTGCTGCTCCAAAGTAAAATGGTCATTTCATTCTCCTAAATGGTGAAATTTCTTATTTTACCACTTATCAAAATAAATTCGTGATGCCACATGTCTCTAATAATTTAGACCATGCAATGTGGCGATGTTTGCCCTCCAAGCTGCTAAAATTTACTAAATTACTAGCCCAACATGTACAAATAGAGGCCCATCCCCTTATTTCAAATAAGAGAGAGGGGAAGAAAAAACTTGAGTCCACACACTTGGTCTTAGAGAGAGATACTCATCGAGAAAGTAAAGTGATTAGAGTTACGCTCATGTATGTAAATGAGTATGGGTGAAGTGCATGAAGGAATTTATGGAACACGCCAGGTTAAAAGAAAAATAAGGCTCCCACGTTGATGCTATGGATATTTTTGCCTGAACATGTTTGTCGATTTAACCAATATGCCAAAGGATGTGAATTGCAAGTCAGAAATATATATATATATATATATATATATATATATATATATATATATATATATATATATATATATATATATATATATAAAGCATGTGCCTGGGACCAAATTGCATCCTATTGTGAAACTTTGGCCACTTCGAGGATAGGCTATTGATTTAATAGAAAAAATTTATCCTCCATCATCTAATGGGCACAACTTTATTATTGTGGTGACCGATTACTTTCCTAAATGGATTTAAACAAAACGCATGTTGGGAACAAATCATTAAGAAATTATTGAGTTCATTGAGACTCATATAATTCATCAATTTGGAATTCCCGAATCAATTACTCTAGACCGTGGAGATACATTTTCATCCAATCAGGTTAGGGTGATGGCTAATCAGTATAAAATTAAGTTGATGTATTCATCACCTTATTATGCTCAAGCCAACAGTCAAGCTAAGGCTAGCAATGTCACGCCTCAAAATTCGGATCCAGAGTGTGCACCCTCAGACCCAAGTTTCGGCCCATGACACGTAAACTGAGTGTACTTAATTCATTTTCCGTACAATTATTTAGAGGCACAATGTAATGAATCCTAAGTTCACATCCAATTTTAGCATCCATTCATCCATGTTTGTATTATCTTCCTATAATTTCCATCATCATATATTCAAAACCACATCAGGAATCATCTAAACAGGAATTATCGAGTTCACTCATTTGAAATTTCATTCAGCAAAAATAAAATAAAATAAAATTAATAAATCAAATATTTTTCAATGATCATCATATTTATGTACAAATAGATACAAAACAAAATCAAACTCCTAAATAAGTCATTAGCCCATCGTAGCATGGTCATCTTTTGCCAAAGACGACACATGGTCCCGCGATTCATCTAGGAAACGGTCCTCATTTTATTCTTGTTTCATTCGTCTCTGTACGGTTGTCAATCCACAACGTTAGCTAGCCAGGCTAGTGAGTGAACCCATCATGGTTCATATACGTCACAATTAAAATAGAAATGCATGGATGTTATGAAATGCATGGATGCATGAATGCATCAAGTGGGTATAAATAGAAACCGTCCTCTTGCTTGAGTTAGATTCCATCAATCCGCATCTCCCCTTATTGGGTAGGCTTCCACCATCTTGGTAGGCTTCCACATATTGTGGGCATCCAGGGATGGTCCCCTAGGTTACCCGGTACTGTAAGTACCTACAGATCTTCCCGGGCGTGCCCCCAGGATTCTACGCAGGTGCGCTATGTAGACATGAATGAATGAAAATGATTGATGCATCATATTAGCATGTTGCCACATATATCATCATGTTATATCCATAGAATTTCAAGCTTAAACAAATATAATAAAACGATCAATACAAAGAATCACACTCAACATATCAATCAAACAACTACTTTAAGTACGACTAAGAGGAAACAGGTTGGGATTACTCACCTGATGATTTAGGGAGAAATTCGATGGAGCAAATTAGAGAATACCTATAAATAATTCATATGTAGTACACCATAAAAAAAATATTAAGTTCATAAAACATTTGATTTGTTTTGATTACTAACTAAGGTCATACATGAGAGTGATATTTAAGTTACCTCATAGATAAGGTTTATCTTATCTATCTCAACTAAAAAGGGTAGGCTAGATATCTTATAAGATAACCCACCAGATGGATGGTTTGGATCTTGTAATAGCATGCCATGATGACACATAATTTTAGCCTATGTATGTTTTGTCCTAAACATGCATGTACCTTATATAAGTTTTACCGTGCATCCGAATACTAAAATATATATTAAATTATATATATAATACATTTTTTATGTGGGTCCTACTTATAAGGATCTGGACTAATTATATAGTTACCACCATTATATTGACCATTGCGAAAAAATTTCAATCCAATTTGAAATCTGTGGGACCTGTAATACCCTAAACGATTATTGTACAATTACCATTATTTTCTTTCTGTATGAGTCGTACACATTTTTTATATGTCCTTCCAAATCAAATGGATGGAGTGGATATAATAAATATATCATTGTGGGTCCACAATCTGATGACCCAAGATGGTTTTTAAACATTAGAATCCGCACTTGGTTTCAACATCGGAAACCAAACTTTATTTTTTTGTACTTATTTATTTATTTAATTTGTTGATAGGTCCATGATAATATAAACCATGGATAAGATGGGTAATCTCCTTAGAAAGGGGGAGCCCAAAAATCTCCTCTAAATAACACTTTTGTGGCCGACACGAATATTCAAGGGTGACAATTTAATTTTCATTGTTTAAGGCGTTGTGGTCTACTTGAGTTTTCTTTTGAATAAATTTTTCAACCACGTCTCTTATTAAGTGACAAGATTATTAGACGGTAAGGATTTGATACTTACATCAAGAAAGTCCCGCATATAAGGCCCATCAATCCGGACTAATTCCGGTAACGTAAATAGATCAACTTCACTTTTGCACGCTGGAGTGTTTTTACACCCATTTTATATTATTATACTTTTGTCATAATGTCCCATACGTAATATGTGTGCATAAGATCTATCCCATTCACCATTTTACCAACATCGTTTTAGGACATTGGTAGAAAAATGAAGTAGATTCGTTATTCTAATGAGCCATGCTACCACGAGCAACACCGACCGTTCTTCCACCATTAAAACATATACATTTCTTATTTCAAACTCTCCTAACTTTTTATATAAGATCCAAATTGTTCATTGGTCCACCCATTTATTCTTTAATGGTCAAAATAATTGATACCTCCGTCGGAACTCCCTACGGCCCGATGGATATTCCAACGGCGAGTACATCATGAATTCTATTTTGCATATTGCGGCCTACCAAAATATTAATTTAGCCTAATTTTTGGAAGTTTTCCATATTTTGATCCTTAGATCCTAATGGGCTGAATTGATCGGGCGTATATGGAAAATAAGTCCAATATATACTTCAAATAAAATAAACAAAAAAAACTTACGTGTTTCCTTTTAATTCTTGTTACATGCGTAAGGTGTTCTAAGGTGCATCGTGCATATGCGCACATATTGATATATGTGCACATGCATTGCACCCATGGTAGATTTACACCGTCCATCACATAAACCCAAAGCATAATAACATATTAAAAATAAAAATCTAAATTAAAATAAAATAAGTACTAACATGTGCAAACCGTTCTTCCACTAATTTCTCTCCTTTTATCTTTTATCTTATTTTTGTTTTTATTTTCCTCTTTTTGATTGGCGAGAAATGTCCATCCTTATAAAGAAAAGAAAGTTGTTTGGATAAGATGGATAAGATAATGATAAGGGAGGATGCAACCGTTTTGATCTTCTTCTTCTTTTTTCTTTTTTCTTTTTTTTTTTTAACAAACAAAATTTAAAAAATTTTAAATTTAAGGAACCGACAAAATTTAGAGTTGTTACAGATTTATTTTCCATTGATATATGGGGTCCATCCTGTTGCTTATAAGAAATCTACTCCGTCCATCCACTTCATTATATCATGTTACGTTATGGGCTGAAGGATGAGACAAATATAATATTCCGGTGATCTATATAATAGGACAGGAAACTCTCAAGATTAAATATGGATTGTTAACGACTTCTTGGCTAGTAGGTGAATGGCCCAGATCATGCATATGTTGGCTTAACAGATGGTGGAAGGTGAAGGATAGATTGATATTGAACTAAGTGGACGATAGCTACGGTGTATTGTTGGTGTAGTCTTGAACAAACGTGGGTTTCTAGGTGTCTTGTAATATTCTGTGTCACTCGTTGAGACGGATGAGTCTTATCTCACATTTCTAATAAATAATTTCAAATTTAAATATTTTCTATTCAGACCGTCTATTTAGAGTGAAATTTTACAAAAAATTACCATTTCGCGTGCTCTACAAACAGACCAAGTTTGGGCCTTGATCTCTTAGGGATGAACAAGATGCCTATTTAATGGCTTACGTCTATTTATAACTCAAAACAACATCTACCGACATCCTTTGTAAAAATTAACCAGTAGTTTTGATGTATGTCCTAAGATCTACCTAATGAATGGTTCATTTAGATATTTGGATGGCCCAGTTGGTAGATCTGACTGTGATGGATTATTAATTGATGGTCTAAATTTTAAATAAGTAAATGGTTAAAATGTTAATCATATTTATGGGTTATTGTACGGTGAGTTTTGTAAATGGATACATAAAAAGAAATTTTTGGATGCGATCTATGTTAGAAATGTGCACCGTTAGATTTAAGTGAATGGTTTATCGGTGTAAAATACTTAGATCATAATTTTGACGGTAAATTAAGCATATTCATAATTGACAAATAAGGTGAATGGATCAGAATGTTAATTTGACGTGTGTACAAGTGGATATGAAGATCTAGTAATTACTTTACTTTGATCAAGTGGTCCAAATTCAAAGTGGATGGTCAGATATCTTCATCTGATGGTGATAGGTTATATCAATGGTTAGTTTTAATTTTACAGGTAAGAATATTAAGGTATTCAAGGGTTTATCCTGTTAATTAATAGTCGGTTGACGTAATCTAGGGGTGAAAATTACTTTCTATGTTTGATATTCAAGTTAAACTATATAAATCGTAATGGATCTGTAAGTGTACAGTTGAACAGGTGTAAAAGTGTAATCGTACATCCTTAAGTACAGGTAAACTCGCACCCAAAATTTCAGGTTGTTATAAGCAATATGGTCATCAAGAATATTTTAAGGAAAATGATTGATGGGAATCTTAAACAATGACATGTTAAGTTGTCAGAAGCTCTTTGGCTTATCGCAACTCATTTTGAACAAGTGAGTCCATTCCGATTAGTATACAAACATGATAATGTGTTACCATCGGAAGTGATTATGCCATCAATATGGCCTATCAAGCTAACTTGACATCAGCCGAGTTCACAGATGCTATGTTGGTTGAACTCGAGAACTTAGACGAAATTCAACTAAGGGCCTTAAATTCTATCATAACGAACAAGGCCAGAGTCGCTCGAGCGTACAACAAAAAAGTGAAGAAAAAAAAGTTTTTGGTGAAGGCGATATGGTTTGGAAAGTGATATTGCTTCTTATTCACACCCCAAGTATAGGATTGTGATGTAGTAATAATCTCGGTAAGACCGAGGTCGAATCCACAGGGACTGAACCTTGTACGTAATCTGAAAGTAACTTTAACTAGAACTAGGCGAAGATGAAATCTAAATCAGGTAAAAAGAATGGAATAATTGTGAATTATTAGACTAAAACTTGTAAAATTCAAAGGTATGAACTAGGGTACCAAGGATTCACTTGTAGCAATCAGGGATATCTATGCTTGATTCAAGAACACAAGTGGATTTAGTGTCCCATCTTCATCCAGTTGAAAGATATAATATTAAAAACCAGCTATGAACTTCCTTTAATCTAGTTTTCAAGAGATGAGAGATATGAGAATTAGAATTGGTTCCAACACAAAACCATGCCCATGAGACAAAGCAAACAACAAAATTTAGCCAATCCACAACCAATCTAAGAGAGTTATGAGCGTTAGGAAGGATTCCGTCATCCAACCATGCCCAAGAAACGATAGTGAACAACAGGTTTCCCAAATTCATAAACCTTATAATGCTAAGAACATGCTCAAAGCTATCACAGATCCATTGTAATTTAAGTCACAACAAATCATTAAAAACTGAAAGCATTCTTATTAATCAAACTAGAATAAAAAGAGAGTTCAATTAAAACATGAATCCAAGCCATAGGCACAACCCATCACGCTACAGAATCCTGGTGATCAGCAGACTGCTCTGGCGGCGCAAGGTCGGGCGTAGCAGCGGAGGCCTGGGCTTTCTTTCTTCCTTTTACCATTGTTGAACCTTGGTAGATTATGAGAACGGCTTTCGACGTCATTCCCACAGACGACAACAAATTGTTGAGGCAGAAATCTAGTGAGCCTTCCCTGGACCTTCGTGTACCTGCACAAGGGATAGATAAAGAAGACCCTGGCTAATGCAGGGGACCCTTTGATGCCTAAGTCAGACAGAGAATCTAGGTCTGATCATAAACAGGGTTTTAGGCTAGAAAGTATGCATACCTTTTACCATTGGAGAGATTCTTATTTATAGTTGAAGGGAGGCGGTGGCGTAGAAGATATCTCCCTGTTTAGTAGGGGTGTCTTGTAGTAGGATTCAGATCCTGTAAACGTTGCGAGAATCTTCTGAGATTCTTGACTAGGATCTCGGGCAAACCCGTATTCTGGTAGATTCCCTAGATCCTCAGCTGGGATCCTGGTTAGACACCGTTGGGATTAGGTCGGAACTAGCAGAAGAAGGGTTGTGTTGACATGGGGTTATGCCGACCTGACTTCTTTGGTGAGCAACAGTTGAGTTTCTTTTGGCACAGGGCTGATCAGTGGGCTTTCTGACCTACTGACGAGTTGACCAAGCTCGACCTCATCTTTAACTCAGTCTGGGGCCAGAGGATGGACCTTTTAGTCATATATGTCGTTGTCTGACCTGGTGAAGTGTACAAAGTCTCGACCTGACCTTATCTTTTTTGTCGGCCCATTTTTCCCATAATAAGTAGCAATAATTCTTACCTATAATCTTTAGTTCTAATCCAAACCTACGCTCATACATTAGATTTGTTCTCTATCCAAAATCAAGTGGTTCTTTCAAGATAAGCATTCTTGTTATTGCTCCTACTAACTGATTGTTTTTTTTTTTCATTAGTATTCTGAAAGTACTTTCTTGTGGAAGGCATAAAGTAATTGATTGGAGGAAGAACCCCACCCTCTTATTATTGTCTTATCATTATAAAATTATGTAAGTGACTGAGTAAGTGACTGATCTTCTCATAATTTAGTCATAAACATTCATATTAGACATATTTTCTTATTCTAGCACTTGGGGTCGAAGTTGATCAATTTGGATTGAGCCACTTTATCGATTTTATCACACCCGCACACATTACACTTGATAAAAAAAAAAAACACACTAAATCGTGAACATATCTGTTATCCAAACCGTTGGCTGGATGGCCATGCGCAGATGGATCATATTTAAACGATCTCCCAAATTGAAAAGTCCTAACGTTTCAATGGGTGATCAGAAATAAAGGGTCAAGAAAGAAAATACAACAATCTTCCATGTTCAACTGAATAAAGCCCAAAGATCCAACGGCTAGGATCTTCGAATCCAGTGATATTTTTGTGCATAGCGCATTGCACCACACTGACAGCTTGCTTCACTGAAACATGGGCCCACTTGTACAATCTCAAATCTGAAACCCGAGAAAAAATGTACATGTTCACGGGTAGAGAGATGTACAAATTACCACAAATGGGAAGGAAGAATTATTGTCTCTGGACTCGAGGATGTCACATTATGCCCGAGTTTCAGTTTGTACAAGTGAGGCCGATGACTCATTTTGCCCAGACGTTTGTTCTCTTGTTAGGTCTTTGTCATTTGAATTGAAAGGCTAGGATGGTCCGGCCGATGTGGGTCCAAAACACCAATCAAGTGGACCACTAAACTTATATTTTAAAAAAAAAGGATCGCTAAACCATGGTAACTTATGCACACTTGTACAAACTGAAGGCCGGATTTCATCGTTCATATCCACAGCTGGTCAAGGATGAATGGAGATGAGACCACCGAACCCCACCTAAAGGAACATGGTATGGCCATCTTCTATGAACTAACATTAATGTGGTCCATTCGAGCTTTGGATCTGCCTCATTTTTGTGCACATACCTTATAATGATCCGAGAATAGGGATGAACGGTGTGGATAAATAGATACATCACAATGGGCCTGCTCATAAAACTGCCCATTCGTGGCTAAAGATGGGCGGGGTGAGACGCGATCCACGTCCCATTAATTTATCAACTGGGGCAGCCCATCTGTTTGACGCTGTCATGGATCGATGGTTCTTGCCATCTAATCAGTGGCCTGTAGACCTATGCCCAGATACTGTAAAGGCTGACATTCAAGAGTGTGAAAGCTAATTAGAAGACGATTGCTGATCCTCCCCATGGTATGGCGAAACATCTGGCGTATGGAAGTCACATCGCCTTGCCTTTTTTTCTTGGCCGTGTGAAGAGAGAAATGAGGGAGAGAACAATTATGTTAGCCTAGTAGGCTGAAATGTATGATATATAGGCACTTAGACTGCATAGGTGGCAAATAAATAAGTTAAAGTAAACTGTTCAAATTATTCAGATTCATGAAGTAAAATCTACACTTATTTATTTATTTATTTGGGTTTGGTTAGCTTACTTAAACATGAGACCTCAATGTTGAAACACACTGTCTACAGTATTGGTAGACATCCATTGGATAGTTAAACAAAAGAAAATCTATTGGTCCTAGTTTAACATGCTAGTCATGAATGATACTCTTCTTTTACACAGTTTTCGGGGTCATATTTTTTATATTAGCTGTAGCGATTGATGGGTAGATTGGATGTCACACACATTTGAAAGAGGTTATTAGTAGGGTCTTTACCCGGGACGCGGATTGCGTCCTACCCCCGCCCGGACGGTAATCCGTCCGGGCAGGGCTCTGTGGGGGCTACCGTGATGTAAGTGTTTTATCCATGCCATTAATCGTTCTTCTCAGATCATTTTAAGGTGTGAGCTAAAAATTTAAATAGCTTCACAGCTCCAATGGACCACATTAAAGGAAGTTGCAGTGATAATGCCACTCACCCTTGAATCCTTTCTAAGGGCCACCGTGATTTTGTTTTACCCTACAAACTATTCAGAAGGGCATTTAGACGTGGATGAAGCGAAAAAACAAATATTAGCTCCATCTGAAACTTCTCGGACTTCTCTAGCTCCCAAGAAGTTTTTAATGGTGTACGTTCAATTCCCAATTTGTGGTCCACTTAAGACTTTTTCATGTCTCATGTTTTGGCTCACACCTTAAAACGATTTGAGAAGAACGATTAATGGCGAGGATAAAATACTTACATCATGGTGGCCCCCACATAGCCCTGCCGGGACGGATTACCATCCGGGTGGGGGTAAGACGCAATCCGCGTCCCTTTACCCGTGGCTTAAGTGATCAGAGTATGTTTTCAATTATGAGGTCATGGGTTCGAGAGCCCATGTAGTGGGTGTAAGTCTGTTTTTTTTTTTTTTTTTAAATAAAAATTAAAATTAAAATTAAAAAATAAAAAATCCAATAGGGCTCCTTACAACACTAGTTGGAAGTGAGATGAAAGCTACACCTAAATTTAGAAGTTAGTTGGAACTTGGAAACCTAGAATGCAAGTAATTAAATTTAATTTGGTCAAATTGTGGGTTTTGAATTAAATGTTTTATAATCCAAGATTATCTGGCTACCAAATTGATATGATTTTGGATGTTTGAAAATAAAGAATATTCAACAGTACTATTTCAATATATTGGTTTCCATCAATCAGAGGATTAGATAACTCAAGAAAAATTTTAGGGCCTTGAATTAGAGACTGCATTCTAGAATTATGTTAGTTAGTTTAATGTAATGGGTTTTGCTAGTGTCTCCATCTTTTGAAGCTATTAGCAATGTCTTAAGCCTTTCGAATGGCCCTTAGGACGCCCAATTATCAACCACCATCATCCATTCAATAGTACCATCGGGGAGCAAGCCATGGCGCAACAACCATGCCGATCGCATGATCCTAACCCTTTGGATGGGATTAATTTCTCACTGTCATCCATTTTTTATTGTAGACACCCCACCCTAAACGGGATCAGAACTACTACCAACTTCAGTATTAGCTTTGATCAAAAAGTATAGAGTGGCTAGATGCGACTATATAATTGGACAGAATATGACTTGTGATAGGTTTTGGAAGTAGCTAATGGATCAGATCAACTAAGCAGGTGGTCCATCGACCCATTTCCTTACACGATCATATAGGTCTTCGGATCGGTCAAACGCACAACATTCTGATAAAACTGCTCTTGGGCTAACCATAGGACCCCAAGAGGGGTAAAAGGAAAGCCCATAAAGGTCGTCAAATAAACCTGGAAACGATTATCGGTATGGAATGATAAAACCATAACCCACATGGCCTGATCTCGGTCATTTGCCCAAGGTACCAATGAGCCACAAACCAATCGAACTACATTTTTCTAACTTTAACAGGACCAATATCCTACGAAAATCCAACTAAAGGATCCCCGAGATATTTTGGAAACAACCACCGGATCCGATTGGCCGTTATCAGAGAAGATATGCGGTAGAATAAAAGAGTGAGTATTGTAACTTCGAAACACCGATGAATTATCGCAACGAGTGTTGAATTCCTTAACCCCTGAAAGGGCTTTTCCCAAAAATGGCTCATCAGAAAAATTCACAAGCTACGGATCCTTTTATAGAAGCCTGCACCATCGCAGTGTGCAGGAAAAATGTGAAGTACCTAAAAATGGCCAATGAAGGGCCATAATTAGGTTTTTCCAAGCCTATTTAAGAGTTTGCTATAGATGGGCAATAGGGATGAAGAACAATAAAGAGCTAACGGCCCTGAGAGATTAAAAGGTTATCACGATTGTTTTAGGCTGGCCGAGATGCATTAACTAAGTCGAAATCGACACACCACTGCTAATCGAAGCCATACACATGCACATCAAAGTCAACCTACTCCCCTGTCAGCCCTAAAAAGGGCCTAAGTGTGTCGTTACTTTGTCCAACTAAAAGCACAAATTTTTCAAAGCTAAAAAAGATACTGAAATCAAAGAGTAGAGTTAAAATTACATCGTTATAACCATAAAACCAAATTGCTATTTGGGAATCATAAGTAATATATAATTGTAATGACCCTGAAATTTGGTACGCCTTATAATCATAAGTAATAGTTATAAATTAAAATTTTAAAATAAGAGCAAAAATAAATCACTTAGCTGGTTGTTAGAGACACTCTTGGTAGAGAGATTGAGGGATCGACTCATACTATTGCAACTCTAGGTTGTGGGTGAGGTTGGAGGATTGATTCACTTTGCTCTCAACTTTGTGCCAGAGTGGATGACTCAATTCACTTTGCTCTTAACATTAGGGAAATTAAGTTCGGGCCACAATCCCTATCAATAAAGATAGTCTTCGATTCACTTTGCGTTAGTGCACTTGCAATCGTAGACTATCTTTATTGATAGGGATTGTGGCCTGAACTTAATTTCCCTAATGTTAAGCATTAACGCACACCTAGTCGTTGCTAGCTAGTCGGGTATGGCCCTCGGGCGGTCCTGTCCATGGTTGAACTCGAGTCTCATTACAGAGTTTTCCAGGACGTTACAAGAAGTGGGCGAGTTCCGTGTACTCAGTGAGTTGTTTTTCCGGAGTCTGCTTGCTGAGTCAATTTTTTGATGCATTACCGAGTTCTGACTCAGTTCAATCATCTTGTTTTAGGCCAAAATCTAATTCAGTTTAGCTCAATATTAGCCAACTTCAGTTTAAGTCTTCTTACTTTTTGGTAAGTTGTAAAATCTCAACTTGTCTATGTAACTCATTATAATTCAAAATTTTATCCATATGAATCAACTTTTCATTGAGTTAGCTAATTTCTGAGTTCTGGTCTAGTTGAGTCGACTTCTTGCTGTGTTGACTCTGTTAAAAGCTTAGTTAACTCTATTGGGCCACCTTTTGTTATCGAATCTTGGTTGGGCCATCCTTTGCTACCAAGATTAGCTACATGGCTTGAATTCTAACCAATAAGTCACTGTCGTCTAACAATCGAATTGGTGTGAATCTGTGTTGATTGTTGAATCATCTTCCTTTCTATATGGAGTCAGTGAGTTTCGGATTCAATAGATGCACGAGTCCAGTATTTGATATTTGGACTAGTTCAAGTTTGTTTCATCAGTAATTCAACTGTAATCAGTTTGCATTTGGTTGAGATCAGACTTGTCTCAATTTTTGCCCACCTAGTTTAACATGCAAGTCATGAATGATACTCTTTCTTTTTAGCACTTTTCGGGCTCATATTTTTTATATTAGCTGTAGCAATTGATGGGTAAATTGGATGTCACACACATTTGAAAGAGGTTATTAGTAGGGTCGTTACCCGTGGCTTAGCAGTGATCAGAGTATGTTTTCAATACTGAGGTCATGGGTTCGAGTGCCCCTGTAGTGTCTGTGGGTGTAAGTCTGTTTTTTTTTAAAAAAAATAAAAAATCTAGTAGGGCTCCTTACAACACCAGTTGGAAGTGAGATGAAAGATACACCTAAATTTAGAAGTTAGTTGGAACTTGGAAAACTAGAATGCAAGTAATTAAAATTAATTTGGTCAAATTGTGGGTTTTGAATTAGATGTTTTCTGGCTACCAAATTGGTATGATTTTGGATGTTTGAAAATAAAGAATATTCACAGGTACTATTTCAACATATTGGTTTCCAAGAATCAGAGGATTAGATTACTCAAGAAAAAACTTTGGGCCTTGAATTAGAGACTGCATTCTAGAATTATGTTAGTTAGTTTAATTTAATGGGTTTTGCTAGTGTCTCCATCTTTTGAAGTTATTAGCAACATCTTAAGCCTTTTGAATGGCCCTTAGGACGCCCAATTATCAACCACCATCATTCATTCAATAGTACCATTGGGGAGCAAGCCATGGTGCGACAACCATGCCGATCACATGATCCTAACCCTTTGGATGGGGCTAATTTCTCACGATCGTCCATTTTTTATTGTAGACACCCCACCCTAAATGGGATCAGAACTACTTCTGACTTCAGTATTAGCTTTGATCAAAAAGTATAGAGCGGCTAGATGTGTAACATCCCGAATTTTCCCGGCCAGAGTATGCACTCGTGTCCGAGGAAGCCGGGTGTTAATATTGTAAAGAGAGAATGTCTCAAGGACTTGCCCTGAGATTTCCTTTCATCAACATTACATTCATCTATATATTTGATGGTGACCATTCAAAGAATGAAATTAACTATCTTTCTCATTTTAAATAAAATAATTAAATTGTCAAAGGCTCTCACAATGGGAGCATAACACAAATTCTGTTAATAATAGAAAAGTAAATAAAACTAATTTCTATTCTCTGTCTTAATTGTCGGGTTCTCCCTCGAGTCGGTGCTCCTCTGGTTCTTCCATCTGTTCGTCACCTGCATCGTCTGAATGGTTGGGAGAGGGTCAATGCCCTACTCATAGTGAAGGTTATCCTTTAAGATTAACAATGATTCAAGAGGTTGATAACATGTAAAGTAAGAGGTACTGATACGTCTCGTACACCACTAATACAAGAGGTATTAATATGCACAAATAAGCTATATGAGATGTATTACTTAGCATAGTGTGTGTGGTTCATCATAGATAGTGATCGTCACAATGTGGAATATAATTCACAGGAAACCCGGCTCGACCCGCATCCCATAACTACGGATATCCACCGGCATGGCCAACGCTAACGTGGATTTATGCGAACATCCCAAGGCAACACAACACACGGTTGGGGGATTTACGTAACACGATGTATTCATGGAGCGACTAATTGCGACATCCAATCCCGAAAAGTTGATGTAACACGTATGCCGATTTACATACATCGATTGTGCACCACGCCCACCAACCCACGGATTTACGTGTCGACTAAGGGGGTCGCTACCCGTAACGCATTACGTCTATGATAAAGTAATCGATTCACTAATCGTGATACCTCATAACACATCACTTGCACTTATAAAGAATATAGCTAAACCATGAAGAATATAAACTGAATCATGGAGGTTCTGGAATAACAAAACACATGCCCATGCCTTTAAAGATAGACGACACAATGCCAATATGATAAAGAGAAGAGTGACAATGGTCAACTCAGCAAAAGTGGCAATGGCCAACATAACAAGAGGAGAGTGACAATGGTCAACTCAAAAAGATGAGTGGCAGAGCCGACTCAAATAAAGAGACGAGTGGCATGGCCAACTCAAATATAAAGACAAGTGGCAGAGCCAACTCAATAATGGGTAAGGCAGGGCAAGGCTTGTACCCATGGCCTCACATGAATTCAGAGAATCACTGGTACTTGACATCATGTCCAAAACCCCAAGAGAGCCAATATTATAAAATAATCAATTAATAGGATAATTTCCACAGAACATGTAAACATGAAGTACAAGATAATTCATATCATAAAAGGGACGAAAGAGGCCAATAATTGACGTGAAAAATAGCATGGAAGATTCAAAGTGAGATGTAAAAGGAATACATGTGAAGGTAATATCAAATTTACGAAGACATGAAAAGGCAAGATACAATTATCGACTTAGATTATAGTAAGCCTAAAGAATAAAACCCTCACCCTTGGTTATCCATTTGCTACTATCAACGTTAGATGTTCAGAAGCGCACCTTAGGATTAAATTTTGTCCTCATTCACAAAGCCCAAACGATTAAGATTACTGTTGAAATATAATTTAATTTGGCAAATTACAATTTCAGCTTTATATCTTCCAACTTAGAATATATATAACTATCTAGATATATCTAAGTTATACGAGTGTTATTCCACCGAGTCGACTCAGTTTGCCTCAGTAGAATTTTCCACCTCTACGGTTGGGACGAAAGGAAAATAAAGAAAGGAAAATAATCAAAACAAGGTCAGCAACTTACCTGGCCTCGAGTCAAACCCAGTGAGTCGACTCGCCTCAACTCGGATCTCTCCCTTTCTTTCTTTCTTTCTTTCTTTCTTTCTCTTTTTCTTTTTCTGCTTCTTTTCTTTTCTTCCCTTTTCTTTTTCTTCTTTCTTCCTTTCCTTTCTTTCTTGCAACGGCCGACTGTGGTTCTTTTGCTGAATGGCAGCCACCGATTTCTCTCTCTCTCTCATTTTCTCTCCCGTTTCTCTCTCTTTCTCCCCCACTATGCTCTTTGACGGTGGGGTAACCTAGATTTATACAACGTGTGAGGGTTCTTGAACCTTCCATGCAAAAGCTTTACGCACGGTATGTCTTACGTTGTCCATATGCAGCTCTGTTTCTTGCGCAGTGAACCTGCATGCGCTGGATTTATGTTTGGCGTGAATGGTCCGCCAATCCGACCAATCCGAATCCAAGGGAGCAGTCGAAACTCACTTTCCCAGCGTTTGGACGGTATGGATCTTCCATCCCATCAGAGGTGGTGGCCACACATTCCCACAACGTCTGGGAATCACGGACGTGCGCACAGGGGCTGCGCTGAGCATCTGGTGGGCCCGTGATTGATCCTTTCAGATTTAAGCAACATATCTTGGAGTGGATCAAAGGTCGAAGGCCATCTTTAAATCACTTGATCTTGAACTCTTCGTCGTCGACTAATCTCGGCGCATAGCGTGATAACTCCGTGAACTTAGCCTCATACTGGGCGACAGTCATCTCGCCTTGGGTGAGTTTCAAGAACTCGGACATCTTTTCGTCTCGGTACGACCTTGGAAAGTACTTCTCAAAGAATCTCCTCTCGAAGTCTTCCCAGCGCCAGGCACGGCTCTCAGGGACGGCCCTTTCTGTTGTCTCCCACCAATTGACTGCTTCCCCTTCGAACTTGAACGTAGCTAAAGAAACTTTGAGGTGGTCCGGGTATCCCATGGTCCTTAGTATTCTTTTGGTCTGTTTTACCCAACGTTTAGCCGTCTCTGGGTTTGGGGTACCCGAGAATACTGGGGGCCTTAGCTTCAAGAATTTTTCTAACATGAAGGTTTCGTCGTGTCGTTCTGTGCGAGGGGGGGTTGGTGCAGGGGTGTGAGTAGGCGGAGACAGAGATGTTGCGGCTCGTGGGGAGTTGTTGCTAGCCTGTTGTTGTAGTCTGTCCATGGTCTGCTGGGTCTTTTCCATAAATGTCTCTATCCGTCCCAGGATGGAGTAGAATGGTGCCCATGCTTGGGTATCTGGGGGTACCTGCCCTAGGGGTGGCCCTGGGAGCGTAGCCCCTTGGTGGGTTGCCGATAGCGAGGGCGTGGATTCTCCCATGGCTGCTTCTTGAGGGGTGTCTCCCTGTCTTGTCTGCATTGGGGGCAGGGAGTTAGATCGGGTAGTCTTCTTCTTAGGCGCCATCTCTCCTGTGAATGGAAAAATATGTTAGCGTTGAAAACAATGCCCAAGGGTCCTTTAAGGCATTAAGAATGTGTCTTACTTACTGGTGTCTCTAGATTTATCATGGGGGAGTCCTAGGATTCCATAGCTGCTAAGTTTCCCGTCTTCCTTATGGGGAGCCTAAATGTGGTTTTCTGTTTCGTAAACTATATAATTCCCTTGTGGATCTAGTTTTCATATGTATGTGTTTAATTTACAATTTAAAGCTTATGATGGTCTATCCCCCTTAGGCCCAGTTAATCTCAAACTTGGGCTTTAATACCAACTGTAACATCCTGAATTTTCCCGGCCAGAGTATGCACTCGTGTCCGAGGAAGCCGGGTGTTAATATTGTAAAGAGAGAATGTCTCAAGGACTTGCCCTGAGATTTCCTTTCAGAGAAATCCACCCCGTCCCTTGGAGTCTTGGCGAAAAAACGGTCGAGAAGGGCTGGTCTTACTTGAGTTTGGTGCGGCCCACTATAGCTGATCTTCACGTCTTCTGTCTTTCATTTGATCGCGATCTACATGTGTACACGTCCCTGGGATGCATAGGATCTCCATGGTTGTTGTCAGCTACACCGTCCGGACTCAGTGGATGGTTTGGATCGACCATCTGGTCGAAGATGGTGGCCCACCACTTGTCACAGCGGACGTTCGTCCACTCGTGCGAAGGGAAGGAGAAAGAATCCTTCTCTGATTACAATTTTCACTGGTCAACCCGTATTGGCCGGGTATCCCGGTTTCGTGCATGTCGAGTGCACTTGTGGACGTGCACACAAATCACAAGTGGGTTCCACAGGTATGTCCTTTGTCCAATCTACACCGTTCATCCTTTTTCTCATCTAATTTAAGGGGTTGAGCCCAAAATGGACGCAGATCCGAATTTCAGGTGGGCCCCACAGTAGTGTTTAAGGGCTGATCTCTATCTGGCCCACTTGTACCAAGATCTGGTGGTTAAAACTTTAAACGTACGGTTGATTTATGATACTTAGACTTTATACAAGGTTTCATGCCAAAAGGATTGTGGTAGTCATATGCTCTTTGAATTCGAGGATCTAGATTAGTGGTATCGTCGTAATTATTTGTGGTCTAAGGATTTTTGTGGAATCTACTGTTTGAGGTGGTTAAAGGCACATTTCTAAGTATTTCTTATGAAGGAACTTGTGTCTAAATCCTTGTGGATGAAGAATCATACATTGATTTCTTTTAAAAGGGGGTGTATATGTACTAATCCATATGATCGAAGGTCGGACGACTCGATTTATAGGTGGGGGTTGTTTTCTAGGTAGCGCTCGAGGACTTTTCAGTGCTCGAGTATTGAAAAGTTCGGGGTGTTACAAGATGCGACTATACAATTGGACAGAATATGACTTATGATAGGTTTTGGAACTAGCTAATGGATCAGATCAACTAAGCAGGTGGTCCATCGACCCATTTCCTTACACGATCATATAGGTCTTCGGATCGGTCAAACGCACAACATTCTGATAAAACTGCTCTTGGGCTAACCATAGGACCCCAAGAGGGGTAAAAGGAAAGCCCATAAAGGTCATCAAACCAACCTGGAAACGATTATCGGTATGAAATGATAAAACCATAACCCACATGGCCTGATCTCGGTCATTTGCCCAAGGTACCAATGAGCCACAAACCAATCGAACTACATTTTTCTAACTTTAACAGGACCAATATCCTATGAAAATCCAACTAAAGGATCCCCAAGATATTTTGGAAACAACCACCGGATCCGATTAGCCGTTTTCAGAGAAGATATGCGGTAGAATAGAAGAGTGAGTATTTTAACTTCGAAACACCGATGAATTATCGCAACGAGTGTTGAATTCCTTAAACCCTGAAAGGGCTTTTCCCAAAAATGGCTAATCAGGAAAATTCACAAGCTACGGATCCTTTTATAAAAGCCTGCACCATCGCAGTGTGCAGGAAAAATGTGAAGTACCTAAAAATGGCCCATGAAGGGCCATAATTAGGTTTTTCCAAGCCTATTTAAGGGCATGCTATAAATGGGCAATAGGGATGAAGGACAACAAAGAGCTAAGGGCCTTGAGAGATTGAAAAGTCATCACGATTGCTTTAGGCTGGCTGAGATGCAATAACTAAGTCGAAATCGGCACACCACTGCTAATCGAAGCCATACACACATCAAAGTCAACCTACTCCCCTGAAAAGGGCCTAAGTGTGCCGTTACTTTGTCCAACTAAAAGCATAAAATTTTCAAAGTTAAAAAAGATACTGAAATCAAAGAGTATAATTAAAATTACATGGTTATAACCATAAAACCAAATTGCTATTTGGGAATCATAAGTAATACATAATTGTAACAACCCTGAAATTTGGCATGCCTTATAATCATAAGTAATGGTTATAAATTTAATTTTTAAAATAAGAGCAAAAATAAATCACTTAGCTGGTTGGTAGAGACACTCTTGGTAGAGAGATTGAAGGATTAACTCATACTATTGCGACTCTAAGTTGTGGGTGAAGTCGGAGGATCGATTCACTTTGCTCTCAACTTTGCGCCAGAGTGGATGACTCAGTTCACTTAAGTTTTAGCTTCTCCTCTTAAGGTATTTGCACTTCTCATGCACTCGTCCTTTAGCTCAAGTTGAGCAGTTCTGTACACCATCCAGGTTCGACTCTCGCGATGGATGTCGAGTCCAGTAAGATGGACATTTTCCTATAATTTCAAGGCTAACAGACCCCCAATGTGTGGTCTAGGTCCCTCACGAAGTTTCAGGGCTCTCCCAAGAGGGGCAGCCCCTTAAAATTTCACTCGGGTTATCGGATGGTGGTATGTTTGTGCACTTACAATCGTAGACTATCTTTTTTGATAAGGATTGTGGCCCAAACTTAATTTCCCTAATGTTAAGCACTAACGCACACCTAGTCGTTGCTAGCTAGTCGGGTATGGCCATCGGGCAGTCCTGTTTGTGGTTGAACTCGAGTCTCAGTACGGAGTTTTCCAAGACGTTACAAGAAGTGGGCGAGTTCCGTGTACTCAGTGAGTTTTTTTTTCTAGAGTCTGCTTGCTGACTCAATTCTTTGATGCATTACCGAGTTCTAATTCAGTGAAATCATCGTGTTTTAGGCCAAAATATAATTCGGTTTAGCTTAATATTAGCCAACTTCAGTTTAAGTCTTCTTACTTTTTGATAAGTTGTAAAATCTGAAAAGGCCTAACTATATGTCCTAGAGGGGGGGGGGGGGTGAATAGGACAATGCCAAATAAAATTTATAACAGCGAAATTAAAAAGAATATGATAGCCAAAATAAATCATAATGCAGGAAAGTAAAACAACCTCAAAATTTAGATCTTGAGAGGTTGATACAAATGTCGTTCTAAGGATAACCTTACACCAAAAACTAGAGTTTATGGTAGGACAATCTTATTTCTAGAAAGATCTTTGTATCAAATCTCAAACCAAAGAGGAATACAGAAATAAACACAACCTGAACTGAAATAAATTGTAATCACAAATGTATTGTTCTATGGACAGCCATACACCATAAAAATGGCAGGGCAACCTTGCTGGAACAATCTTTAAAGGAAATTGAATATCAAGCTAATAAAGGAATAGCAGAAAATAAATTCTAAACTATTACAAAATTCCCACAATGCTTGAATCAAATGATTACAACATTCACCACCATACATACATTTCACAAATGAATAATTAAATATTAGAAGTATAAATCATTCAACCACAACACAAGGGATTATAGTGGTTGGCCTGTGTGTTCACCAACTGTTAAACAACAGCCACACAGAATGCTACTCCACTCCTAATATCCTCATACAGGGGATATTAGCGTTCACTAACAAAATAGGTTTTCACAGGTTCACCCAAAACCTTTACAATTGTGTCTTTGTCTGTGGGCTTACACAATTAAAAAAATTCCACTTCTGAGTTTTCCTCCCTCTCCTCAGATAACCAATACAACAAGATTTTTCTGGCAAATCTTGAAAGAAACCAAAACATAAAGAAATTTACAATTAAATGTAAAATACCTGATTATCTCCTTCGTTGTAGCAGCCCGGTAGAACCAAGTCAGAGTAGATGATTGAATGTCCAAGTTCAATGTCCAGTACTCAATTACAATGGTTCTATTTCTAATAGATTTTAAATTAAACCAAATAGGGCTTGCCTTAATTAATTTTGATTCCAAAGAAAGGGAATAACAATTCCTCTTATCAAATTAGATTGGAATAGTAGAACAAAATCAATTAAATAAAGCTAAAGAAGGAGAATATTAAATAAGCACACTTAGCTTAGATGGAGCATAAAATTAACTCTCAGAAGTTCGACGAAGATTGGCTTGAATGGATTAATTAATTCGATACATTCTTCTGAGATTCGTGCTCTATTTATAGGTGAGCAGATCGCGTCTTCGACTGGTCTAAGGAGCTCTTCGACTAGTCGAAGAAATAACAGATATTTGAAAAATTAGGCGCGATAAGCTTTGACCGTTCTACGACTGGTCGAAGGTCTCCTTCGACTGGTCGTAGATCACCTTCGACTAGTCGAAGGTCTCCTTCGACTGGTTAAAGAACCAGAATATCATCACTGGACTTTGAGTCGAAGACTTTCGACTGGTCGAAGATGCAGTCGACACTGTTCCTTCGACTGGTCGAACAAATTCTTGGACTAGTCGAAGCCTAACAGAAAATATCCGAATTTTGTAACAAACTCACGACTGATCGAGGAATTTCTTAGACTGGTCGAAGCAAAGCTAGGACTAGTCGAAGAAGGCCTAGGACTAGTCGAAGAACAGACCAAACTCATGTAAAATAAACATCCAACTTATGTATCCAAAGTGACCTATTCCTAAGGTCAGTCAAACCTCAAACATGAAGTAAGGACATTGAAACATTAGGAACAAGTGACCTTGAAGTTTAAGCCTTGAAGCCTTGATGTAGTTCAATCTTGAAATCTTGATGTAGCTCAACCTTGAAAGTGTCTTGAGTTCTTTATGAACTGTCTTGTACTCTTCTTGAAGTCTTGCATTCTTGAGTCATGTCTTGTGAGCAGTTCTTATAGACAAGGTTGATCTTTGTACTTGTGAGCTTTGCTTGTTGTGAGCTTTGGTTGTTCATGAATGTTGATCTTTAAGAGATCTTCTTTGAGAGAGCTTCACTTATGCAAGTTATATAACAGTGATTTTGGCACCACAAATTTGACAACATACAGGGATATAAACTATAGCACTTACAATCTCCCCCTTTGTCAAATTAGTGACAAAACACATAACCAAGATAAACATAAAGTAAAACAACAACTGGTTAAAGAATCATGAACCAGTTAATATCAAACTGGCTTACCTGCAAATCAATATTCAATAATCAACATTCCCAGTTCAAACATACTCCCCCTGAGTAACATAACCAATGCTACTCCTCTCACAATCACATCGTTAAGAACAAACCATTCTCCCCCCTTTTGTCACAATATGACAAAGGAAACAACAATAAAGGAGAACTAAATAAAGGGATATATGAGAGTAAACATGAGGAGTTATGAGATTATAGCAAAAACCAGAGATAGAGATACTAAGCATAGTTTTACATAAAATAAATATCCGGCATAAAACAAAAATAGTATCCAACTCAAAATCAGTCAACCAAGTGCTAAGTTATAAAGTTATTACAGACCAGAAATCTCATATAAACTAATCAGAACCAGAACCCGATGATGGAGCAGGAATAGAGGGATCAAGTTGGTGCATGCCTTTGTTCAATCGCCTAAGATATTTGCGCATGCACTTGAATTGTAAATCATGAGCAACAGACATGTTTTCCATCTTTACATTTATATTCTCAACTTTATCCTTGTAACGACCCGTAAATTTTCGTACTTTGGCTCGAGTACCATCTCGACCAGAAATCAATTAGGATTAAATCCTTCAGAAATTTAACAAAGTTAACTAAGCGCAAAACTCGATTAGCCATGAAAACCGTTGGGATCGCTTTAAATACGATCTGCAAGACCCAAAACTTGTAAAATCAGTGACTCTAGGTTACCCTAAAGTTTAGAACCAAACTCATTACCCGGCTGCTCTCAGGAATGAAATGAAACTTCGTATTAGGTCTAGACCGCACATCGGAAGTCCGATTCAAACGAAGTTAAGGAACTAGGACCGCCTCACTGGGCTTGACAACCATCTCGGAAATCAAATCCAAACGATGTCCCACGGCCATTCGTTTGGATCGGGAGCGAGGGAGTGTGAAAAACACTATTCTCTTTACAAAATAAATATCTGGAATAGTGATCTGGCACCATTCGCTTGCGCATTAGTATTAAGCAACCAGACCGTCAGAATCAGACCAAATTACACCCTCGAATCAGGAAAAATTTCAGGAACATTTACATGTACTTGGAATTTCGGATCGTGGCCCACCGACCGTTGAACTGAAACTGGTCCGCCATGTGTGATCTGGGAATCCGATCCAGTCGAAACCGTAATCCCACGTAGATCCATGAGTTGTGAGCTTAAGTCTGACGTTTGGCTCAAGGAGGGCCACAAGAACACCTCTTTTGAGCTGGCAAAGTGCCGAAATACCTATAATAGACGTACCCCTTGAACAGGAGTCTATTTCGGTGAGGTTTTTGGCTATATAAGGGCCTTAGAACAGCCCCTCTCACAGCCATACGAATTTGGGTTAAAACCCTAGTGAGAGAGAGAGAAAAGAGAGAGAAGACTTAGGATTTGTGGGAGCACCTTCCTCCTACTACTTTCAATCATTGCACGGCCTACACCGCCTCTTTCCAGGCGCTTTCCCGGCGGTATCCACTCCGTTTTAAGGTGAGAAACTCTAACACTAGGTCTGATTTGAAGTGTATAGGCTGTAGGTTATAAAATAGCTAACCGATTTCACTCTTTAGGCTAGAAAACTCCCGAATACGGAAGCTCATCCAACCTTGCTGATTCGTTGAGATTCCAAGGTGAAAGGTGAGGACTTTAGGTGTATAGGTTACAGTTTTCAACGCTTTCAATGTCAGATAATGATAGATTCATGATCTGTATGAAATTGCACATGTACAAAGTGCTTTCCATTTTCTGTTTCGATTAACGTTGTAGAATATGGAATTTCACATACTCTAGGTATACGTAGAAATACCGTATACGTATTTTTTTTGGAAAAATGTTTGACATGTTTATTTAATGTATGATTATACAATATATGGATAAAATACTAGTTTGGCGAAAGGAATCGCCGTAATATATGTTCGCTTGTAAATACTACGTATGTTGAAATTGTGTATTCTAGAAATACCGTATATGTGTAAATTTTGTAAATGCAATTGTCATGATTATTTGCTGTATGATTATGGTATGCATGGATAAAATACCCGCTTAGCGAAAGGATAGCCCTAATATGTATTTTGCTAACATACGTCATGTATGTTGGAATAGTGTACTCTAAGTGTTGGTGTAAATGCTTGTGAGTGTAAATGCTTAAGTGTTAGTGCCTTAGACAGGTGATGATATGGAATTCTCGACTACCTTAGAGACATGTAGGATACCCTCCATGTGGTGGTTTACTCTGACCACTCACTTGTGATGTATATGTAATTGTATCCCTATTTGTATAGTACTCTATAACATGCTTTACAACATGTTTTATTTCATGCTTTATAACATGCCTTATGACATGCCTGTTAACATGCTTGTATTACTTTATTTATCATGCTTTACTCCACATGCTATGGGTGAAGATTGATTGAGGTTGGGACTATGTCTATAGTCCAAACATTCGGTACCAGACTGGAGATTGTGGATGAGATTCATGTCGCCACAAGGGATGTGTCTGACGAACCCGAGTCGTACTTCGGTTGGCGATAATGGTTGGCCACACGGAGTGCTTTTGCGCTTCATATCGCTCAACTTGTTGTGCGCTCGAGCTAGTCAGGCTCGTCAAGTAAACCGATATGTTGGATGTGTGTTCACCATGTTTGGTCATTACTGTTTGAACCTAGGGTACCAAACTTACCAGTGACGATCCCGTTAACCATGGTACCTCGATCCGCTAAGACTCATGAGCCGGACATGGTGGTATGGGACACCGTGGCCGAGCTGTCGGCTTATGCTGGGGCCAAGTGCCTCCCCGTAGTGACCATTGAGCAACCCAAACTCGTGAGCCGAATACGGTGGTATGGGACACTGTATTCGAGCTGTGGATACTTACGGCGAGAGCCGAGTACGGTGAGACCTGTACTCATGCTGACGGTCGACGAGTCCTCTGTAGTATCTTCGAGTATACTCCAAGGGTCTGTGATTGGCAACGAGTCTTTCACAGCAACTAGAGTATGAGTTGAGCTGATTACGATGAGACCTGTACTCGAGCTGACAGCTAGTGATTGAGCCGAGTACGGTGAGACCTGTACTCGAGCTGACGGTCAACAATTGAGCCGCATACGGTGAGATCTGTATCCGTGCTGACAGGTGACGAGCCCTTTGTGATGCCTTCGCTATGCCTCTCAAACCATAATACTGTATGAGATTAACTAGGATTGACGGCCCTAGGATGGATCATGTTTGGGAATGATACAAGGGAGGTACCTTAGTTTTCCAATACTGCTGTTTGAAATGGAATAATAATAACTCGGTAATCATGTTCATCATCGCACCGCATGTGCCTAGTAGATGTGGAGCACTGAGGGAGTTATGCATTCGCGAACGTAAGATGTTGTCGCATGAGGGTGGTTTGGCAAGGGCGTACATCATCATGTTATTTCATTCTTGCATTTAACAAGAGTAGTTAAACTTGTTTGATTTGTACTGCTTTATCATTACTGCTTGATTGAATTGATAACATGTTAACCTATGCTTTATTGTTCCACTGAGTTAGCTACTCACTCCCACGTTACGGGACGGTGTTTGCAACACCAACCAGACTCTGTCGCAGGTATAGACGGAGCGTCGGTTCAGGAGCCGGAGCCCGATTTCGACGAGGACCAGGATGAGTTCTCATTTATGCAGTACTCTGACGGCTTTGCTTAGGCCGACTGCATCGCGGGGATTTCAGGACTCATCTTGTAGATTGTATTTTGATTTTTGACTCAAAAACATACATGTATATGGGTACTCAGTTAGTGCTCATACTCAGGTGTTCATGAAAATTTTGTTTCTTTACCTACTTTAAATATACAATTTCAGTCTTCCGCTTGCCTTTATACAATTGAACTGGAGTATGAATTACTGTTTTGGTATAATCTCATTCATGTTTATTGTTCTAACTCAGACAACATTTAACCATCATTATTTATGTTGCATAAGTGATGCGTTGGAACTCGGGAGTTGAGTTCATACTCGACCCCCGAATTTCAGGGCGTTACAAGTTGGTATCAGAGCATGATTTTGATTAAACCGGACCTGAGTTATGTTCACACGTCACTGACGCATTACACTTAGGAGGGTGCGCAAGAATATAGAACAGTCTTAGGGTCTCCTGATTTCGCCGTTCGGCGAAGTTCATTAAAAATGGACATTTTGATCGAGTTCGTACTCGGTCCCGACCGCACATATGGATCCCAAATCACTTCTAGACCGTCTATCGACGTGTCTAGATCCCTATCCACCCAATCCAGTTGCTAGGAAAATCAGAAAAATCAGTCCAGATCAGAAATTTCTCGGGACCACCTGTTCTGGAACTGAAACGAGTCGGGGGCCTCCCCACTTAAATCTGATGGGACCCAGGGTCGAACCAGGGTGCTTTTGGCACCTTGGGAACGTGGCAAATAGGGCCCCACCGCGGCGGCGCGGTTCCAGCCAAGGCGGACCGCGGTCGGGTGGCCCATCTGGAGTGGGGCCAGGGCTGGGGTTGGTCGGCCCGACCTCCCCTACCCCCTGGCACGTGCGAAATTGGCTGGAGATTGGGATTTTAGGGGCTGGAGCACCCCACTCTCTCATTTCACCCCTTCCAAACGCCCCAAACCCGCATTTCCTATTTTTCCTCTCAACCCATCCCTCTAAACCTTGCAATCCTCCATTTTCTTCCATAACCCACACACTCCAACCGTCCACAACAGCCCTAGCCTCCTCCTTTTCCTATTTTCTCATGTTGGAGCTCTCATATCCCCCATTTGGAGCTCAAAATCGGGTAATCTCCTAACCCATTCCATTTTCTTTTTGTTCCTCCTCCATTTCATACCCCTAGTGTCTCTTCTACACCTATTGGAACCGTTGCTTGTGGAAGATCAAAGCAATCAGCCCCTTTTCCCCTATTTTGGCATTTTTTTCATGGCCCTCTTTGGTGTTGTGGCCGCTATTTTCTCCATTTCCTCCATCCTATCTCTCATGGGAAAGAGGAAGACCGCGGCCGATGATGCTGGCCCAAGTAGGTCAGCCCATTCCCGAAGAAGATCTGACGATGGGGCCGGCATTAGCACCATTCGGGAGTTTAGGTCGAAGCGAGACCAGGATCCTAACCATCCCGTCAGAAATGCCTATCCGATAGGCGTTGAATATGGGCGTTTTGCGGGCCGCAAAGTCGTGTTTAAGGCTCATGTGGATAAAAGGATGTTCAGGCTACACCCACTGATGGATCACCTGGTGGATATCGGATGGAACTCTATGTTTGACGGTGAGTCCCCTGCATGTGAGAACACGGTTCGTGCTTTCTACGCACACATCGTGGACTCATCATTAGAGCCTCCTCAGTTCACTGTCTCTGTGAGGGGCATAAGACGCACAATCACTGTGGATGAGGTAACTCGGATCACAAAGCTCCCACTTAGTCAAGTGCTTCCGAGTGACGACTTCTCCAGAAGTGCGCGGTAAAGGGATCGCCGCACGCAATACCTTTGTGGTCGCCGGGTTGCTTAGAAGCGAGGAAATTGCATTGCGGTGACAAAGATGGCCGAGGACTTCCGTTTGCTCCATCACATTTTCACCTACAATGTGTACCCACGGTCGGGTAACCGCAAGGAGTGTACTCGGTTGATGGTGGACTTCTTGTACAAGATGGGACACGGGGACAACATATGCCTGCCCACATTCATCCTAACTCAGATAGTTCAAGTTGTTCGATCTACCAGGAACGATCTTTCGCTCCCATTTGGCCGACTGATCTGCAGGATGGCTCGTAGTGTCGGCTATAGGTTGAATATGGAGGACCTTACACCAGTCCGAGTCATAAGCGAGGCGACACTCAAGAATATGAAGATCGGCCCTCAACAGCGGCAAGCACGACTCGACAAGTCTGGAGATGAGTCGGATAGCGCCGGCGAGGCGAGTGTTGACCCTGAGGCAGAAAGTGATGAGGAGGGCGGTGATGACATACAAGAAGAAGAACCTGAGGCTCAAGATACTGAGGAGAGCTCTCCTCCTGGTGCACCTGAGTCAGACGCTACTCATGCGGCGAGAGAGGCTCGTATGGATCGCATCGAAAAGAACCAGGCCGCCCTGCGGCAAGAGATTGGACAAGTTCGGGCTGAGCTTGGTGAGACTCAAGCCAAGCTTGAAGAGACTGAAGCCTACATGAAGAAAAGCTTTAAGAAGGTGTCCCGTACGTTGAACGTCATTCTGTGCTGTGTCCAGAACAAGAATGCTCCTCCTCCATCGCCTGATTCGGATGCTTAGTCATCCACGTTGTTGTGTGTTGTTGTTTATTTGGGTTACCGCGATAGGCGGTTTATGTTTCCATGTAGATGATGTAGTAGATGGTAGCATGTTCTAGGTGTTTGATGTTGTGGATGTATTGCCTATCATGTGATTTCTGTCATGATTCATGTAACTTTGTATTCCATGTATTATGACAATTTTGGGTAAATGAAAGGCATGTAGCCTCTTTTGCTTTGATAATGTGTGGAATGCTTAAGGTGCTTTATGATGTATGTCATGGTTTATCTCACAAATGTTGTACCCTATGTTGTATAGGGCATGCCGCGACAGTACACGCGGAGCACGGCACATATCCTTCTGACCGGCTCTATGGACCAGACTCCTTCTGGTAGTAGCGGTCCTGCGGACCGAGGGTTGGGTTCTGATCAGCCTCCTGCTGGTCCTACTGGTGGACTGCCATCTTATACGCCCCCGATCCGTGAGCAGTACCGACCGTCTTCTTCTGCGCAGCATGACTCTCAGGCCGCTCCACCGACTGATAGGATTGAGCAGCTGATGATGATGATGCATCAGCAGCAGATGCAGCAGCAGCACCAGCAGCTTATGGCCACTATCACTGAGGCCTTATCCCATGGTGGTAGTGCGACTCCACCTACGACATCCGCACATCCTGATGAGCATTCTGAGTGCCTCTGCCCACATCCGTCGCACCTCCTACTGGAGATGTAGGTACACGCGGTTTACTCGAGCGATTTCAGCGCTTGAGGCCTCCCTCATTTATGGGTTCTCACAGACCCGAGGAGGCAGAGTTCTGGCTTGACCGCATCTCTAAGATGCTACGGATGCTGCACTGTTCAGAGGCAGAGCAGGTCGAGTTGGCTTCCTTCATGTTTGAGAGGGAGGCCAGTATGTTGGTGGGACAGTGTGCTGCGGACGGTCGCAGTAGATTACGTGTGGACCTGGGAGGCTTTCGAGTTCCGGTTCCACGAGAAATACTACCCGCAGACTTATCGGCACGAGCGGGAGGATGAGTTCCTACGCCTCAGGCAGGGAGGCATGACGGTGACGGAGTATGAGCACCGCTTCACTGAGTTGGGCCGCTTTGTCCCAACTATCCTCGTCAATGAGCAGATGAGGATGCGTCGCTTCACTGGAAGCTTGCGACCTGACATACGGTCGAAGCTATGCTGTCTCAGTATCCCCACCAACGCGGCATTGGTCCACATGTCTATGACGGCCGAGCAGGATGTGGACCGATTGGCCAGATCGCGTGGTGCTATGGTTGCGAGGCCACGCCAGGAGTTACAGAGCAGGCCTATTCTAGGCAAGAGGCCTCGTGCTGATTCGCCTCCCAGGGCCGCGGCACCAGTAGCTCCTGTGAGACGCCCGATTGTGACCTGCACGTATTGCGGGAAACCGGGACATCCTGCTGAGAGTTGCTTCTCACGCATGAGGGCTAGCGGATTTGCACCACCGCAGAGGTTGGATCGCCCTTACCCACAGGCCATATCAGCTCCACCGCTACAGACTGCTCCTGCACATCCTTCTTTCTGACCTCCTGTGTCGCGCTTCAGGCCGCCACAGCGACCCTTGGCTCCTCAGCCGAACCGTCAGCAGCAGGCTCAGGTACATACGCTTGTTGCCGAGGCACCGGAGACGTTGATTTCGGCACCGACGACTTTTGAGGGTACGGCTTACATTCATGGTACTTCCGTTTCCTTATTGGTGGATACTGGGTCCACTACTTCTATTATTTCTTGTGGGGCGGTTAAACGTCTATCTTTGTATACTGTTCCCACTAAGGGAACGAGACTCACCATGGCCACTGGGACCTTCTCGGATGTCACACGGTTATGCGAGGGTTGCTTGATAGTTTTGGGTAGCAGCACAGTGCTCATCGACCTCATTGTTGCTCCACTTTGGTACTACGACGTTATCCTTGGTATGGACTGGCTCGTTAAGATGAGGGCGGAGATAGATTGCGATACTCGGATCGTGATTGCCTATGGACCTGATGGCACAGCTTTCACGTTTCCAGTGCAGGTCAGTTGGCCCTGCCGTGTTGATTGTTATGCTGCTTTACTTGTGCCGATTGATGGTCCGACATTAGAGGGTACGCCGGTGGTTCGAGAATTTGTTGGTGTGTTTAAGACTATCCCTGGTTTACCTCCTCGGCGCGAGATTGATTTTACGATTGATCTTACGCCTGGTGCGACGCCCATCTCGTTGCCGACTTATCGTATGCCTCCATGTGAAATGGAGGAGCTGCGGAAACAGATTGACGAGCTCGTAGAGAAGGGTTTTATACGACCTAGTGTGTCTCCTTGGGGAGCACCTGTGCTATTTGTGAAGAAAAAGGACGGGTCGCTACGGTTATGTATTGATTACCGTAGGTTGAACCAGGTCACGGTGAAGAACAAGTACCCTTTGCCCAGGATTGATGATCTGTTTGATCAGTTGAGGGGGGCGAAGTATTTCTCGAAGATTGATCTTCAGTCGGGGTATCATCAGTTGCGCGTGAGAGAGGAGGACGTGCAGAAGACAGCCTTCAGGACGTGCTTTGGGCACTATGAGTTCCTAGTGATATCGTTCGGCCTTACGAACGCACCAGCCGTGTTCATGGATCTGATGAACCGGGTAGTCGGGAGGAGCACGAGGAGCACTTACGAGCGGTGTTGGGTACTCTGGAGAAGAAGCAGATGTTCGCACAATATAAGAAGTACGACTTCTGGCAGGAGGAAGTTAAGTTCCTGGGACATGTAGTGTCCAAGGATGGGATAGCAGTGGACCTTGCTAAGGTAGCCGCGGTTCAGGATTGACAGCAGCCTGAATCGGTTACCGAGGTGAGGAGTTTCCTTGGTCTGGCTGGGTATTACAGATGCTTCATTCGGGACTTCTCGAAGATTGCCAGGCCATTGTCTCAGTGGACTCCGAAGGACCTGAAATTCGCCTGGAATGAGAAGGCGGAGGCAGCTTTTAAGGAGCTGAAGGACAAGTTGACGTCTGCCCCTGTGCTAGTATTGCCAGAGCAAGGGGAGAAATACACGATATATACTGACGCGTCACGCGTTGGTTTGGGTTGTGTTCTGATGCAGAAGGATAGGGTGATTTCGTATGCCTCGAGACAATTAAGGAAGCACGAGGAGAATTACCCTACACACGACCTGGAGTTGGCAGCTGTCATCTTTGCATTGAAGCTCTGGAGACATTACCTCTACGGAGAGGAGTTCGAGCTTTTCTGCGACCACAAGAGCCTTAAGTACATATTCACACAGCGAGACTTGAATATGAGATAACGCCGATGGATGGAGACCTTGAAGGACTTCAAGTTCGAGGTTTCCTACCATCCTGGCAAGGCGAACCTTGTGGCAGACGCGTTGAGCCGCAAGAAGGCGATTGCATTTGCGGCACCACTGATGATAGCTGAGTGGGACATTATGGAGTTCGTACGGGACTTCGAGCAGAGACTCACTGTGGATGAGCCATTTGAGTGTGTTGCGCATGTTCGGGCGCGACCACTTATTGACGACAGGATTATTGAGGCCCAAGAGGGCGATATACGGTTGTCTGAGCTTCGAGAGCAAGCTAACGACGCCAAGGACTCCGAGTGGAGAGTTGGTTCTGATGGGGTTCTACGATTTTATGGCCGTCTATGTGTTCCTGATGTGGCTGACTTGAGACGCGAGCTTCTCGAGTCTGCCCATAACTCGAAGCTTGCGATGCATCCTGGTAGCACGAAGATGTACCGGGATATGAGACGGACGTATTGGTGGGATAACATGAAGGCTCACATCGCTGAGAATGTGTCTCGATGTCTGACGTGCCAACAAGTCAAGGCCGAACATCGCCGACCTCCTGGACTGCTTCAGCCCATGCCCATAGCAGAGTGGAAGTGGGACTTCATCTCCATGGATTTCATATCAGGGCTGCCGAAGACGAGGAAGGGACACGATTCCATTTGGGTGATTGTGGACCGGTTAACCAAATCGGCCCATTTCCTCCCTATTAGAGTTACGAACTCTGCAGACGAGCTGGCTAGATTGTACATCAGAGAGATCATCCGTCTGCATGGAGTTCCTTTAGAGATCGTGTCGGACAGAGACACTCGGTTCACATCTATCTTCTGGACTCGTATCGAGGAGGTGATGGGTGTGAAGTTGAAGTTCAGTACAGCGTTTCATCCTCAGACTGATGGGCAAACAGCGGGTGAATCAGATTCTGGAGGATATGTTGCGGGCATGTGTGTTGGACTTCAAGGACAGTTGGGATGACTATCTTCCGTACGTAGAGTTCGCCTACAACAACAGCTTTCAGGCGACTATTGGCATGGCGCCATATGAGTCTCTATACGGTCGTCCTTGTAGAGCACCGCATTGTTGGGCTGAGGTTGGCGAGCGTAGTCTGATTGGCCCGGAGTTGGTACAGGCGACTACAGAGAAGGTCGACATTATCAGGCGTCGATTACTTACAGCGCAGAGCAGGCAGAAGAGTTATGCCGATACGAGGCGGCGACCGCTTGAGTTCGAGGTCGGGGATCATGTGTTCCTTCGAGTTTCCCCTATGAAGGGAGTCCTTCGGTTTGGGAAGAAGGGGAAGCTCACACCGAGGTTTATCGGTCTATTTCAGATACTGGATCGAGTGGGTGATGTGGCGTATCGTCTCGCTTTGCCCACACCACTTGCATCTGTACACAACGTATTTCATGTATCTATGTTGAAGAAGTACGTTCCTGATCCTTCGCATATCATCAAATGGGAGCAGGTACAGCTGAGCGAGGACGCTACGTATGAGTTGCGCCCGACGCGTATTCTCGACAGAAAGGAGCAGGTACTGCGTAGCAAGGTCATCCCACTTGTGAAGGTACTATGGACACATCATTCTGATGAGGAACCTACTTGGGAGACTGAGGCCGAGGTCAGGAAGAACTACCCTCAGATTCTCGAGGAATACGAAAAGGTATAAATTTCGAGGACGAAATTTTTTGTTTAAGGGGGGTAGATTATAACGACCCGTAAATTTTCGTACTTTGGCTCGAGTACCATCTCGACCAGAAATCAATTAGGATTAAATCCTTTAAAAATTTAACAAAGTTAACTAAGCGCAAAACTCGATTAGCCATGAAATCCGTTGGGATCGCTTTAAATACGATCTGCAAGACCCAAAACTTGCAAAATCAGTGACTCTAGGTTACCCTAAAGTTTAGAACCAAACTCATTGCCCGGCTGCTCTCGGGAATGAAATGAAACTTCGTATTAGGTCTAGACCGCACATCGGAAGTCCGATTCAAACGAAGTTAAGGAACTAGGACTGCCTCACTAGGCTTGACAACCATCTCGGAAATCAAGTCCAAACGATGTCCCACGGCCATTCGTTTGGATCCGGAGCGAGGGAGTGTGAAAAATACTATTCTCTTTACAAAATAAATATCTGGAATAGTGATCTGGCACCATTCGCTTGCGCATCAGTATTAAGCAACCAGACCGTCAGAATCAGACCAAATTACACCCTCGGATCAGGAAAAATTTCAGGAACATTTACATGTATTTGGAATTTCGAATTGTGACCCACTGACCGTTGAACTGAAACTGGTCCGCCATGTGTGATCTGGGAATCCGATCGAGTCAAAACCGTAATCCCACGTATATCCATGAGTTGTGAGCTTAAGTCTGACGTTCGGCTCAAGGAGGGCTACCAGAACACTTCTTTTGAGCTGGCAAAGTGCCGAAATACCTATAATAGACGTATCCCTTGAACAGGAGTCTATTTCGGGGAAGTTTTTGGCTATATAAGGGCCTTAGAACAGCCCCTCTCACAGCCATACGAATTTGGGATAAAACCCTAGTGAGAGAGAGAGAGAGAAAAGAGAGAGAAGACTTAGGATTTGTGGGAGCACCTTCCTCCTACTGCTTTCAATCATTGCACGGCCTACACCGCCTCTTTCCAGGCACTTTCCCGGCGGTATCCACTCCGTTTTAAGGTAAGAAACCCTAACCCTAGGTCTGATTTGAAGTGTATAGGCTGTAGGTTGTGAAATAGCTAACTGATTTCACTCTTTAGGCTAGAAAACTCCCGAATACGGAAGCTCATCCAACCTTGCTGATTCGTTGAGATTCCAAGGTGAAAGGTGAGGACTTTAGGTGTATAGGTTACGGTTTTCAACGCTTTCAATGTCAGATAATGATAGATTCATGATCTGTATGAAATTGCACATGTACAAAGTGCTTTCCGTTTTCTGTTTCGATTAACGTTGTAGAATATGGAATTTCACATACTCTAGGTATACGTAGAAATACCGTATACGTATTTTTTTTGGAAAAATGTTTGACATGTTTATTTAATGTATGATTATACAATATATGGATAAAATACTAGTTTGGCGAAAGGAATCACCGTAATACATGTTCGCTTGTAAATACTACGTATGTTGAAATTGTGTATTCTAGAAATACCGTATATGTGTAAATTTTGTAAATGCAATTTTCATGATTATTTGCTGCATGATTATGGTATGCATGGATAAAATACCCGCTTGGCGAAAGGATAGCCCTAATACGTATTTTGCTAACATACGTCATGTATGTTGGAATAGTGTACTCTAAGTGTTGGTGTAAATGCTTGTGAGTGTAAATGCTTAAGTGTTAGTGCCTTAGACAGGTGATGATATGGAATTCTCGACTACCTTAGAGACATGTAGGATACCCTCCATGGTGGTTTACTCTAACCACTCACTTGTGATGTATGTAATTGTATCCCTATTTGTATAGTACTCTATAACATGCTTTACAACATGTTTTATTTATGCTTTATAACATGCCTTATGACATGCCTGTTAACATGCTTGTATTACTTTATTTATCATGCTTTACTCCACATGCTATGGGTGAAGATTGATTGAGGTTGGGACTATGTCTATAGCCCAAACATTCGGTACCAGACTGGAGATTGTGGCTGAGATTCATGTCGCCACAAGGGATGTGTCTGACGAACCCGAGTCGTACTTCGGTTGGCGATAATGGTTGGCCACACGGAGTGCTTTTGCGCTTCATATCGCTCAACTTGTTGTGCGCTCGAGCTAGTCAGGCTCGTCAAGTAAACTGATATGTTGGATGTGTGTTTACCATGTTTGGTCATTACTGTTTGAACCTAGGGTACCAAACTTACCAGTGACGATCCCGTTAACCATGGTACCTCGATCCACTAAGACTCATGAGCCGGACATGGTGGTATGGGACACCGTGGCCGAGCTGTCGGCCTATGCTGGGGCCAAGTGCCTCCCCGTAGTGACCATTGAGCAACCCAAACTCGTGAGCCGAATACGGTGGTATGGGACACTGTATTCGAGCTGTCGATACTTACGGCGAGAGCCGAGTACGGTGAGACCTGTACTCATGCTGACGGGCGACGAGTCCTCTGTAGTATCTTCGAGTATACTCCAAGGGTCTGTGATTGGCGACGAGTCTTTCACAGCAACTAGAGTATGAGTTGAGCCGATTACGATGAGACCTGTACTCGAGCTGACAGCTAGTGATTGAGCCGAGTACGGTGAGACCTGTACTCGAGCTGACGGTCAACAATTGAGCCGCATACGGTGAGATCTGTATCCTTGCTGACAGGTGACGAGCCCTTTGTGATGCCTTCGCTATGCCTCTCAAACCATAATACCGTATGAGATTAACTAGGATTGACGGCCCTAGGATGGATCATGTTTGGGAATGATACAAGGGAGGTACCTTAGTTTTCCAATACTACTGTTTGAAATGGAATAATAATAACTCGGTAATCATGTTTATCATCGCACCGCATGTGCCTAGTAGATGTGGAGCACTGAGGGAGTTATGCATTCGCGAACGTAAGATGTTGTCGCATGAGGGTGGTTTGGCAAGGGCGTACATCATCATGTTATTTCATTCTTGCATTTAACAAGAGTAGTTAAACTTGTTTGATTTGTACTGCTTTATCATTACTGCTTGATTGAATTGATAACATGTTAACCTATGCTTATTGTTCCACTGAGTTAGCTACTCACTCCCACGTTACGGGACGGTGTTTGCAACACCAACCAGACTCTGTCGCAGGTATAGACGGAGCGTCGGTTCAGGAGCCGGAGCCCGATTTCGACGAGGACCAGGATGAGTTCTCATTTATGCAGTACTCTGACGGCTTTGCTTAGGCCGACTGCATCGCGGGGATTTCAGGACTCATCTTGTAGATTGTATTTTGATTTTTGACTCAAAAACATTACATGTATATGGGTACTCAGTTAGTGCTCATACTCAGGTGTTCATGAAAATTTTGTTTCTTTACCTACTTTAAATATACAATTTCAGTCTTCCGCTTGCCTTTATACAATTGAACTGGAGTATGAATTACTGTTTTGGCATAATCTCATTCATGTTTATTGTTCTAACTCAGACAACATTTAACCATCATTATTTATGTTGTATAAGTGATGCGTTGGAACTCGGGAGTTGAGTTCATACTCGACCCCCGAATTTCAGGGGGTTACAATCCTCTAATGCACTCAGACGAGCATCAACATCAGATGGTTCAAAATCTGGATCATTTGTTGAGTCAGAATCCAGTTCCTCAAAAATGTCATCCATATTAATTCATCACCAGCTTCTTCATGACCACCACCACCACCACCTTGTTTAGGAAGTAAATCCAGCTTTATCTTATTGATATTAGTATTGTTGAAAATCAGATGATGGATCGGTGCCTCATCAACCGGCATATCGACTAACATATGTGTAGCCAATACAGTTATTAAATAGGCAAAAGGAATGTCACAATGACCAGGATGGAGTCTAAACTGAAGAATGAAATGACAGATTAAGGAAGGTAAATAAATCTGAGTACCATTGGAAATAACATGGATAACACGAACCATAAACGAGGTCAAGTCAGTTTTATTACCCGAACGAGGATACAGATTAGATACAAAGATTTTGTGGAGAATTTTGTACTTGGGTAACAAATACCTTGTAGGAAGCGCATTCCCTTTTCGTGTCTATTAAACATCCATGTTGCACAAATCTCTAGTGAGCATGCGTTTTTCAGAAATTGAGGGTTTATCAGTTAGGTTATAGATAGGAATACCCTCATCATTCACAGGAATGTCCATAAGGGCTGAAATTAAATGACGATCAATGTCAAAAGGCCCTTCTCTAGTAGATATTTTAAAAGTTAAATTATCCTGTGAGAAAGCACTAATACATGCAAACATGGATTGGGCAATGGACCGGTATGCTGGCCCACCCCAATGTAATAAGTTAACCCAACCTACAGCTTCAAGCATAGGAAGGATGTCAAAAGGTACAATATGATTAACATCAATAGGATGTTCAACAATAACATGACGTAATCTAATGTCTCTAACATAAGATGGATCGTCATTGGGAACAAGAAGATGACGCTTAGAGATAATGGTCGATCTGAAGGAAGAAGGACCATGGGAAGTAATTTTTCTACCTCTAGAAGCCATTTGCAACAAAGATATCAAGGAAATAAGAAGTTGCAAAGGATTGAGAAGTGGGTTTAATCAAAACAGATTTTTCAAAATCCAAACCCCAAATCTCAATGAAATCTAAAATAGAAAGCTTCAAGCTAAAAAAGTAAATAATCTAGACACAAATCTGTAAGAAAAACGTAATTGGAACACTAACCTTGAAGAACATGAACAATGGGTTCGACAAGTCGAAGCTCAGCTCCTTAGAGAGGAAAAACGGAATGAGGAAGAAAGCAAAATCCCCAAATTTTAAGTGATTCCTGAGATCTACGACTGGTCGTGGATATCTACGACCGGTCGAAGTTCAACTAATCGAGTATACTCACGACTGGTCGAAGAATGTCCAAAAATTCATATTTCTTGCAAATTATTCAAAAATTGGAATTCAACCTAACAAATATATACACTATGATACAAGTAGGCATAAATAATCATTTCAAAATGCACATGCCAAGATCAAATTTCATCTTTTTGAACCTGCTTTTATCGAGAGGTTTTGTGAAAATGTCAGCTCGTTGATCTTCGGTAGGAATATATTCTAGAGATATAACTTTTTCTTCTACTAATTCCCGAATATAATGAAATCTAATGTCAATGTGCTTAGTACGAAAATGCTGAATAGGATTTTTTGAAATATTTATCGCACTGGAATTATCACAATGTAATAACATAGAATCCTGTTTAATTCCATAATCACTTCGCATTCGTTGCATCCAAACAAGCTGTGTACATGCATTACCAGTGCGATATACTCAGCTTCAGCTGTTGAAAGTGATATAGAATTTTGTTTCTTACTAAACCAGGAAACTAGACAATTTTCAATGTAAAAACAACCACCACTGGTTGATTTTCTATCATCTAGATTACCAGCCCAGTCAGCATCCGAGTATCCAGCTAATTGGACAATAGTCTCATGAGGATACCAGAGACCGAGATTTACAGTACTTGCGACATATCTAATAATCCGCTTGACAGCAATCAAATGAGATTCTTTTGGATCAGATTGATATCTTGCGCAAATACCAACACTTAGAGAAATATCAGGTCTACTAGCAGTAAATATAACAAACTACCAATCATACTCCGATAAAGTTTTGAGTCAACATTTTTACCATTAGAGTCTTTTGAGAGTTTCAGGGTAGTACTCATAGGAGTATCGAAATTCTTGTCATTCTCAAATCCAAATCTCTTGATTAGATTCAAAGCATACTTAGATTGAGAAATGAATATTCCTTCAGGTTGTTGCTTTACTTGCAATCCAAGGAAATAAGTCAATTCCCCAACCATGCTTATTTCGAACTGTGATTTCATCAAATCTGCAAACTCAGTAGTCAAGTCAGTACAAGTTGATCCATAAATGATATCATCAACATAAATCTGTACCATTAAGATATGATCATTATGTTTTTTAACAAATAGAGTTTTATCAACAGATCCCATTTGAAAATTATGACTTAAAAGAAATTTTGTTAGTTTCTCATATCATGCCCTAGGTGCTTGTTTTAATCCATAGAGTGCCTTTTTAAGCTGATACACATGATCAGTATTTTTGGGATCTTCAAAACCCATTGGCTGTTCAACATAGACTTCTTCATGTAAATCGTCATTTAGAAAAGCACTTTTCACATCCATTTGATAGATCATTATCTTTCTAAAACATGCAATGGATATAAATAGTCTGATAGATTCAAGACGTGCTACTGGTGCAAAAGTTTCATCAAAATCAACTCCTTCAAATTGAGTATAACCTTGTACCACTAGTCTAGCCTTGTTTCTAATTCTATTTCCACACTCGTCAGACTTATTTTTGAAAATCCATTTTGTTCCAATGATGTGTTTATCTTTAGGTCTTGGTACAAGATACCAAACATCATTTCTTACGAATTGGTTGAGTTCCTCTTGCATCGCAACAATCCAGTTCTCATCAGCAAGAGCTTCTTTTACGTTAGATGGTTCTATTTGGGATGTAAAACATACATAATTACATATATCCTCAAGTTGTCTACGGGTGCGAACACCGGTGAGTGTGTTTCCAAAAATTTGTGTGGTTGGATGATCTTTAACAGTCCTCAACTCAGAATCAGTCTGATTCGATGAAGTATCGGGTTTATCAATGATTAGAACTTCATCATTATCTGAATTAGGGATTGGCGTGTTTAAGTGATCATCAATGACAACATTAATGGACTCTTGAATCACACCAGTTCTTTTGTTCAGAACCCTATAAGCTCGACTGTTTAAGGAATATCCTAGAAAAATCCCTTCATCACTCTTCGTATCGAATTTTCCCAAATTTTCACGATCTCGTAAAATATAGCACTTGCTGCCAAAAACTCGAAAGTATTTGACAGTAGGCTTTTTATTGAACCACAATTCGTAAGCCGTTTTATTATTATTTTTGCTAGTGTAGACTAAGTTAATAATATAGCAAACTGTATTGACTGCTTCAGCCCAAAGATTTTTAGAGAGCTTCATGTTATTTAACATGACATTAGCCATTTCTTGAAGCACCCTATTCTTTCTTTCTACAATTCCATTTTGTTGTGGAGTTTTGGGAGCTGAGAATTCATGTAATATTCCTTGGTCGGTACAAAACTTCTCAAAACTACTATTCTCGAATTCAGATCCATGATCACTACGAATCTTACTGATTTGAGAACATTTTTCAGTTTGAATCCTTTTGAGAACTTTTCTTACTTCTTCAAGGGTTTCAGATTTATCCCTTAAGAAGACTACCCATGTGAATCTGGTAAAGTCATCAACTATTACCAGTATATACTTTTTCCCACCACGACTTTCCATTCTGGTAGGTCCTATCAGATCCATGTGGAAGAGTTCGAGTGGTCTTGATGTGGTATTTGAATTCACCTTTTTGTGTGAGTTCCTTGTTTGTTTGCCTATCTGGCACTCACCATATATTTTATCTAATTTCTGAAGTTTGGGTAAACCTCTTATAAGTTCTTGTTTGCTCAATCTATATAAATTTCGATAATGTACATGTCCAAGACGTTTGTGCCATAAATCAGTCTCGTCTGTATGGACCATGTAACATGTTTGATTAGATGAGCTGGATTCGCTAATAATATAGTAATTTTCAGACGTTCTACGTTCAGTTAATATTACAGAACCCTTATTGTTTAGTATCTCACAGCTTTGATTAGAAAACTGAACACTTTGGTTATTATCACATATTTGAGATATACTAAGCAAGTTATGTTTTAAGCCTTCAACATATAAAACATTTTTAAACACGGGAAGATTAAAAAGTTGAACCGTACCTTGGCCTATAATCTTGCAGTTGCTACCATCACCAAATGTGACTGAACCATCAGTCATATCTTTCAGATCCGTGAATAAAGCTTTGTCACCTGTCATATGCCTGGAGCATCCACTGTCTAGGTACCACTTTGAATGACTTGTTACTTTGAAAGCAGTGTGAGCAACCAAGCAGGCAACTTTAGGAACCCATTTCATAACTGTTTTAGGTTTAGGAACATAGTTGGTCTTCTTTTGTTTATATTGTAAGAATGACCTGTAGAGTTAGATTCTAAGAGCTCCTTGAGTAAATCAACTATCTTTTCAGCTAATGGATTTCATTTCTGATTAAAGTTGACATGGCTGCTTCTAGGTTTTTGAAAAGTTTTTGAATTTCTAGAAAAACCTTAATAAGTACTTTTTCCCTTTTGAGTTTGAGGACTCCTTTAACAAACATAGGAGAAGTATACTTTTGTTTAGGAGATAAATTTTTATCATAGCCTAACCCGGATAGATTGCCACATTTTCTTGATTCGGATAAAAGTTTTTCTAACTTTGGATCACCTTGGGCATATTTCCATGTGTCCTTTAGACTTAGAAGAGAAGATACTTCAGTTTTGAGTTTCACAATTTCATATTTCAAATCAATAATTAGGGAGTTTTTGAATTCTAAATTGCATTTTGATTTTTCAAAACAATCTAAAATTTGTGATTTTTCTAAGACAAGTGATTCAAAACATTCTTTGAGTTTAGAAAACTTTTCTTTTTGAAGTTTAAGTTTGACAGCAATTTTACAACTTTCCTTATATAGGGCATTGTAAGCGTCTTGAAGATCATCTTCATTTTCAAATTCACCACTCAGATTTTCTTCACTTGTTGAGTCATTATCTGAAAATGTGAATTTGGCTAGAGTCATAAGAGCTTTAACTTCATTGCCCGACTCAGTTTCAGAATCTTCTGATTCAGAAGAAGCTTCAGAATCAGATGATTCATCCCATGTAGCCAACATACCCTTCTTCTTGGGTTTGTCCTTTTTAGGACATCTATTTGCTAAGTGCCCATATTCTTGACAGTTGTAACATTGACTATCTTTCAAAGATTTTCGAGATTTGGGTCTAAACTTCTTTTTGTCATTCGATTTTTTAAAATCAACCCTTTTCTTGCTTTTGAAAATCTTGTAAAATTTCTTAGCTAAAAGAGCCATATCATCTTCTGAATCAGAATTTTCTTCTAAATTACATTTAGAAGATTTTAGTGCGATAGATTTACCTTTAGGAGCTTTAAAGTTTAACTCGTAGATTTGTAGAAAACCAACTACTTCTTCTACCCTCATATTATCCGTATCACGAAGTTCCTGGATCGCGGTTACTTTAGAATTGAACCGTTCAGGAAGTGAGCGTAATATTTTTGCACACACTTTACTTTCTGGGATTTTATCGCCAAGACCCCACATTGAGTTTACAATGTCATTCAATCTAGTGTAAAAGTCCATAAACATTTCATTTTCCTCCATATGAATTTCTTCAAATCTGGTTGTGAGGAGTTGGACTTTAGATTTTTTGACAATTGTAGTACCCTCGTGTGTCATTTCTAATATATCCCAAGCTTGCTTTGCAGTATCACAGGAAATGATTCTTTTGAACTCATCTGGTGATAGTGCGCAAGTGATTGCATTTAGTGCTTTAGCATTTGCACTACTCTCACTTTTCTGAAGTGTGGTCCATTGGTAATATGGTGTGACTTTCATAGATTTTGAACCGTCAACCCCAGTAACTTCCATGATAGGAGGTTTCCATTCAGTCACTGTGGCTTGCCACACATTTTCATCCATTGATTTGAGGAAGATCCTCATTCTGGCTTTCCAATAGGCATAGTTGGAGCCATCAAAGGGTGGAGGCCTAGTGACTGAAAGGCTATCAAAATTTGACATCATAAATAGCTTAAATCGTTAGCTCAGGAATTAAATCCAAGAATTAAAAAGAGCTATTAGGCTCTGATACCACTTGAAAAGGCCTAGCTATATGTCCTAGAGGGGGGTTGAATAGGACAATGCCAAATAAAATTTATAACAGCGGAATTAAAAAGAATATGATAGCCAAAATAAATCACAATGCAAAAAAGTAAAACAACTTCAAAATTTAGATCTTGAGAGGTTGATACAAATGTTGTTCTAAGGACAACCTTACACCAAAAACCAGAGTTTATGGTAGGACAACCTTATTTCTAGAAAGATCTTTGTATCAAATCTCAAACCAAAGAGGAATACAGAAATAAACACAACCTGAACTGAAATAAATTGTAATCACAAATGTATTGTTCTAGGGACAGCCATACACCATAAAAATGGCAGGGCAACCTTGCTGGAACAATCTTTAAAGGAAATTGAATATCAAGCTGATAAAGGAATAGTAGAAAATAAATTCTAAACTATTATAAAATTCCCACAATGCTTGAATCAAATGATTACAACATTCACCACCATACATAAATCCCACAAATGAATAATTAAAGATTAGAAGTATAAATCATTCAACCACAACACAAGGGATTATAGTGGTTCGCCTGTGTGTTCACCAACTGTTAAACAACAGCCACACAGAATGCTACTCCACTCCTAATATCCTCACACAGGGGATATTAGCGTTCACTAACAAAATAGGTTTTCACAGGTTCACCCAAAACCTTTACAATTGTGTCTTTGTCTGTGGGCTTACACAATTAAAAAAACCCCACTTCTGTGTTTTCCTGGCTCTCTTCAGATAACCAATACAACAAGATTTTTCTGGTAAATCTTGAAAGAAACCAAAACATAAAGGAATTTACAATTAAATGTAAAATACCTGATTATCTCCTTCGTTGTAGCAGCCCGGTAGAACCAAGTCAGAGTAAATGATTGAATGCCCAAGTTCAATATCCAGTACTCAATTACAATGGTTCTAATTCTAATAGATTTTAAATTAAACCAAATAGGGCTTGCCTTAATTGATTTTGATTCCAAAGAAAGGGAATAACAATTCCTCTTATCGAATTAGATTGGAACAGCAGAAACAAAATCAATTAAATAAAGCCAAAGAAAGAGAATATTAAATAAGCACACTCAGCTTAGATGGAGCATAGAATTAACTCTCAGAAGTTCAACGAAGATTGGCTTGAATGGATTAATTAATTCGATACATTCTTCTGAGATTCGTGCTCTATTTATAGGTGAGCAGATCGCGTCTTCGACTGGTCTAGGGAGCTCTTCGACTAGTCGAAGAAGTAATAGATATTTGAAAAATTAGGCACGATAATCTTTGACCGTTCTACGACTGGTCGAAGGTCTCCTTCGACTGGTCAAAGAATCAGAATATCATCGCTGGACTTTGAGTCGAAGACTTTCGACTGGTCGAAGATGCAGTCGACACTGTTCCTTCGACTGGTCAAACAGATTCCTAGACTAGTCGAAGCCTAACAGAAAATATCCGAATTTTGTAACAAACTCACGACTGATCGAGGAATTTCTTAGACTGGTCGAAGCAAAGCTAGTACTAGTCGAAGAAGGCCTAGGACTAGTCGAAGAACAGACCAAACTCATGTAAAATAAACATCCAACTTATGTATCCAAAGTGACTTATTCCTAAGGTCAACCTAAGGTTAGTCAAACCTCAAACATGAAGTAAGGACATTGAAACATTAGGAACAAGTGACCTTGAAGTCTTGATGTAGTTCAATCTTGAAATCTTGATGTAGCTCAACCTTGAAAGTGTCTTGAGTTCTTTATGAACTGTCTTGTACTCTTCTTGAAGTCTTGCATTCTTGAGTCATGTCTTGTGAGCAGTTCTTACAGACAAGGTTGATCTTTGTACTTGTGAGCTTTGCTTGTTGTGAGCTTTGGTTGTTCATGAATGTTGATCTTTGAGAGAGCTTCTTTGAGAGAGCTTCACTTATGCAAGTTATATAACAATGATTTTGGCACCACAAATTTGACAACATACAGGGATATAAACTATAGCAGTTACAAAATCTCAACTTGTCTAGGTAACTCATTATAACTCAAAATTGTATCCATTTGAATCAACTTTTCATTGAGTTAGCTAATTTCTGAGTTCTGGTCTACTTGAGTCAACTTCTTGCTGTGTTGACTCTGTTAGAAGTTGAGTTAACTCTATCGGGCCACCTTTTGTTATCGAGTCTTGGTTGGGCCATCCTTTGCTACCAAGATTAGCTAAATGGCTTGATTTCTAACCAATATGTCACTGTCGTCTAACAATCGAATGGCGTGAATCTGTGTTGACTGCCGAATCATCTTCCTTTCTATACGGAGTCAGTGAGTTTCGAATTCAATAGACGCACGAGTCCAGTATGTGATATTTGGACTAGTTCAAGTTTGTTTCATCAGTAATTCAACTGTAATCGGTTTGCATTTGGTTGAGATCAGACTTGTCTCAATTTCTAAAGGATTGTAAGATTGGTATTGGGCCATCCAATTACTAGAAGGACTCGGATCTTTCACCAAGTTGGGCCTAGTGGGTCGCACATGGTGAGTTGTCTAAGTTGTAATAGAAGGTTCAATCAAGGCAGTGTAATTAACTCTTAATTTTTTTTTCTTAGACATAAGAATGGGAATCTTCCATGAAGATCATCTTGTTGAATTTGATTTGAGCCAAGTTAAGCCTAGTTGGGAGCATAAGTTGAGCAAACTTGAATCTTGAGGTGAGTGACTCCCTAAAGCTCCAATTTTAGTTCCAATTAGGATTTAAGTTAGAAATTTATCTAAGTTTAGTGTGGTTGATTTGAATTGAATGTAGGGTCCTTGAGTTATTCTCAAAATCCACACTAAGGTGATTTTAAGGCAAAGAAGCTCTTCTTGAGGGTGAGTTTTTCCCTTTAAGCTTTCCATCTACATTTTATTCTAGTATTAGTTATAATATTTGATTTGTCATGTTAACATATTCTAAATTCATCTTGTAACTCTTAAATTCTATGTTATATGTGTAGAAATCGTAATTGCATACTTACTCTTGCTTGAAATAATTATTATAAATGAACTCTTGAGTGCACATGATCACACAAATGCAATTATAATTATATGATTTATATGAATATGATTGCTAGCATGCATTAAATTAGAATTATTTGAATGTTATTGCATTTAAACTCATGAAATGCTAGAATTAGAGATACTCTAGTTAGAATGTAACATTTGAGAAATATTTGTGTAACACGGGTATTTGTGAGAAGTTATAAATTGATTTGTATGGGTTGGATTGTTGTCACGCCCCAAACCCGGAAATCGGATTCACAAGAATTCCGATCGCCAAATCTAGTGCCGACAGCCTCCGTAGTACTCCATTCTCGGCTCCTGACGCTAGGAGCCGAGAATGGGGTACTACGGAGGCTGTCGGCACCGGATTCGGCGATTGGGATTCTTGTGAATCCAATTTTCGGATTTGGGGCGTGACAGAAGTTAATCGGTCAATTGGCCACGACAAACAGAATCGGCATTTGATATTTGGCTCTTTATGACTCCTCATTTGCATAGTTGTTCTATATTGCGTATTCTAATATTGATTGACTCATGGACTTGTCCGTATTTTCGCTTACTCTGTTATTGTATAATTTATGATCTTACCAGTATTTCTGCTTACCCTGGTAATTCATGATCTTGTTAGTAATTCTGCTTATTCCGATATTGTACGATTTATGGATTACCAGTATTTTCGGTACTGTATGATGATGGTATTGTATTGAATACTTGGCACTTACCTTGTGCACACACTTACACCACCCTCTAAGCTTTCTATAAGCTTATGCACAATAGATGCGTGCATGTGATGTTAGATTGCAGCAATGTTGAGCTTGGAGCATGCAGCGGTCTTCTGGAGCTTGATTTTTTATTTATGTATTTCCCTTCAGTATTGTAATCAAATGATTATATTAGTGGATATGTGATGATGATGTTGCCTTTGTGATTTGGGTATACTTGTGGTTATGCTTATTACGAGTTAAATGTACACAAAAAAAAATCCTCCTTGTAGGATGCCAGGATCGGAATCTGGCGTATGGACGCTAGGAGCCGAGAATGGGGTACTATGGAGGCTGTCGATACCAGATTCGGCGATCAGGATTCGTGTGAATCCGATTTCTGGGTTTGGGGCGTGACAGTTGCCACTTTGGATAATCGATTAGAGCCACATATATTTGTGATTGGATATAAGCATACCTTTAACTTCATTGAAACTTAGTGGCCCATCTGCGATGGATTATTACTTTGATGATATATAATTTAACGTCACTGTGTGACTTGTTGTTGCCCTCTTGGCACGTGAATTTGTCAAGTAATATCAATATATGTCACTTGGGATGCCCAATCATGATGTCAATGAATGTCCTTAGTGATGTCGGGTCATTGATGATGATGTATGTTCCTTGTGATGTTGGGCACTCTTTGATTGATGTCCACATTGGACTATGTATTTTGGGTTATCTTTGATTGATATCCACATTGGACTATGTACACATTTTTGGGCACTCTTTGGACGCAGATGTATGACATCTGGAATAACAAGTCATGATGTCGATGTATGTCCATAGTGATGTTAAGTCATGGTGCTTATGTATGCTCCTTGTGATCCCGGGTCATTATAAGATTTTACTAGATAATGCCGATATATGTCATCTGGAATGTCAAGTCATGGAACCGATGTATGTCCTTAGTGATGCCAAGTCATGATGTCAATGTATATTCCTTGTGATCCCGGGTCAGTTTTTGAGTTTGTTAACTGATGCCAATGTATGTTCTTGGGGATGCTGAGTCATCGCATTGAACATTTCATACATTCATATATTTCATTTGGATTATTTATGATAAGTTATATTGATGCTTGTTAACTGTCCGGTGAACTATTCTTGACTAATATGTTATGTGTGAAATCTTGGAGGGAACTTCTCACTTCAACAACCATTGACGCTATCTAAATATATAGTTGATGCAGGTGTAGATTGTTATAATACCTCACTTGAGTGCTTTCACGTGGAGGCTGAGGAGGAGCCAGGAGATGGACAACCTTATACTTGTGTGACCGAGCTCTAGGAGCTCAATCTTTAGTTTTTTAGTTTCTTTCCTTTGGTAGTTTGATACTTAAAAACATTTGGTTATTTGGGGTTTGTATCTGTCCCCTGCTGAGCGGACTTTGGATTTGTTTGATGGTTTGGAAATGATATCTCATTTGTGGTTTCTCTTTATTGTCTACTAGTGCCCACTAAAATATCTAATAATATACCTACTTAGATGTTTTAGAATACACACTTATGTGTGACTTTCCCCTAATTAACACCCGAGTTTTTGAAGCTAGAGTATCAAACTCGCGTTAAGAAAAACAGGGCATTACAAAATCTACCTCAATCGATCGATAATCCATTAAGATGTTATGTTCAATTAGAACTTTAATGTTTATTGTGTGATGTAAATTAGCAATAATCTTTGATCTTCTTAGAGTACTGGGATGGTTAGAACACCATGGTTAATTGAATGGACCCCACATTAAAAACAGATCGTTCCAAATTTAGTGGACGATAAAACTAAGATCAATGATGTGATTTCTATAGAACTTTAGATTTGGTGAAAAATTATTAACCATGAGTGGGTTGATTGCTCGGACGTACAGTAATAGAAACAAAATTAAAATTACTATTATTTAGGTAATTACAAACTAATTGATCTTAAGGAAATGTTCACAACCCCAAGTGCAGGGTCGCGATGTAGTAATAACTTGGTGAGAACGAGATCGAATCCATAGGGAATGGGGAACACAATCTAGAACTAATCTAAGTCTAACTTAGTTAGTCTAGGTTTTTAATCCAATGATTTAGGAAAAAAAAACTTTGAAATAATAAAGATAAAAGACTTAGGATCCAGGAATCCACTTATAAAAATCTCAATATTAATTTACTTGATTCAACGATAACTCGATTTGAATCGAAGTCATATCATATCCAATCGGATGATAGAGCTGTTAAAAAAAATCTGAACTTTCATTGGATTAGTTCCCTCATGAAGCACCTAATGTGATGATCACAGGGAATTCAACCATCTACCATGCCTAGGAGACAATGGTAAATCATGAATTTTACAAATCACACAATTACAAAATATATAAGAAGATATCAAAAGCTTTCCAAGCATTTACTGTAATTGGAGTCACGATAAACCACATAAAACTAAAAATATTCCTTTATTCAAACTAAAAATCAATAGAAATTCAACCATAAACTTGAATCAAAGTAAGATAAATATTAAAATAAACTATAAGCTCCATCCATTAGCCTTAGCTAAGAAATTAGCCTAATAACACTAACATACTAGAAGAAACTAAAAAGATCAACTAGAACCCATGAAGAAATCGAAGTGGAAGAACGTTGTCAGTCCTCGACCTTGGCCTTCTCTCCCTTTACAAACCCTAAAAGATTCTTTTGAATGTCCTAGGGACTCCTATTTATATTTGTGGAACTCCAACTTTCACACCAATTTAGAGATTTTTGCAAACCGGCCTTAGATTTACGTACTTCTGTTACGCTTCAGTCAGACCAAAGTTGCCTTTGGTTGGACCGAAGTCGTATATGAAAAATCTGTCCAAAATCTGTCAAATTTAGGTCGGACCAAAGTTGATTTCGGTGGGACCGAAGTTGGCTTCGATCAGATTGAATTAAGGCTGAAAATTGCACTTTCTCGTTGAACTGTTTGACACGATTTCGATCGGACCGAAATTAAACTTAGGTGGGACCGAAGTTCGTTTTTGAAATTATTTCAGGACTTCTCTTTTTTTACTCGGAATTCCATAATATAATTTTTCTAACCAATTTTTAAGGTTCCTTTTCTTCACTTCAAATCTTCGATTCACTTCATTCCTCACTTGGTTTCCTTGAATCTTTGGCATGTGAATTCTTTATTAAACACCTCCAATTCTCCAATTCTTCGTTATCTTCTTTTGAGTTCTAAATCCATCATTTTAAGCACATATTTATATTTAGGTCTAAAACCACCTGGCATAACAAAAATATATATAATTAAATCAAATTAACACTTAAATGCTAGGAATAGTAATGTGATTGAAGGGTTAAATATGCAATATTTGAGTCTCAACAGGAAACACTTTGGAATCCACATTATCATATTTCAAGTGAGTGATCCTAACATGTTTCCTATTTATTGTAATTTAAAATAGTTATGTGATTGTTCTGGGTACAATATGCTTTTATATAGGTTTTTTTTGCCGAAATTATCTAAATTGAAATGATATTGTTGAACCATAATGATATACATGATTACCTTTAATATGACAATTACTAATATGATGCCTCAATCATCTGCATGCATCTGTGTCATACATAGCGTTCCTACGCTGATTTTCTAGGGCCACTCCCTAAAAGAGTTGTAGGTACTTATCATACCGGGTGACCTGGGAGACTATCCTTGAATGCCCACAATGTGTGAAAGCCTACCAAGATGGTGGAAGACTACCTCAAAAGGGGAGATATGGGTTGATGGAATCCAACTCAAGCAAGTAGATGGTTCTACCCACTTGATGCATTCATGCATTCCATAACATCCATACATTTCCTACTTTATTTATAACATGCATGAACCATGATGGGTTCACTCATTGGCTTGATCAGCTAATGTTATATTGATAGAAAAATTGTACAGATTTTATGGAAGATGAGACAGTTGCTAACTTTATAGGACAAAAGACTGAACTAGTAGATGATCCTCAAGGACAGTGGCCCTATCTTGAAGAGGAGGAATTGAATGCTTTGAATTAGTAGCTTGTGGTGTGGAACTAACATTATTTCTTCTAGTCATGCTTTGGAATTCAAAACTGATTAAATTATGAATGTCTTATTTTATTTTAAGTTGACTATAATTTAATAAAGCCACAAATGGGTGGGCTTTAGTGCAATGAGTTGAACCTTATGAAGATACACCACGTATGGAATGAATTATTTTGAAATTTTTTTTAATTGGTTGATGTGTGTGAATGCTTAGTATAAGATGAATGGTTAGAATAATTGAATGAGAAATGTCTTGGTGAGTGCTTGAGTCTGTGAACTTAGAGTATACTCAAATTATGCCTCTAGAAGAACAATATGAATATTTGGTTTAAGTACACATTGTGTACGAGTCATAAGCCGTAACTCGAGTCAGAGGGTGCACACTCTATATTCCGAATTACAGGCATGACAATAGTAGTTTTATCAAATAACCATTTCTAGATGATGATTGGACTTAGTTTGTTCCACAACTCAATATATCTTAATTGTATCCATTCTATTAATCAAACACCTAGAATTATCCAATTATCATGATTTTTGGAGCATAGCTTTTCTAGTTGTATGAATAAATGAGTTACTTAAATCAGTGATAGAATATTATATGTATGTAATGCCCTAAAATTTGAGACCCGAGTATAAAGACTCACATCCCGTGTCGTAAGGTGTTGATACTAAAATTATCAAGTACATTACACTAACACTAACAAGGCCTCGATTTTTGTCGCTTGAGTACGACGCTCTAGCTATCAAAACTCAAGTGTCACCTAAGAATGCTACACGTGTGTACTCAATCAGATTATCATTCATCCCATATTCCAATAAATCACGCATAACAAATCAATTGATATCAAGGAGAGAATAGGATAAATAAAGCCTATAGTGCATGGGTAATCAATCAAATAAAATGTACAAGTTCCAAAAAAGGGGTGGCCATAAAGGCCACCACAAACAATAAACATAACAAAGTAGGAAATGTATCAATATTAAGGGAAAGCCACAAAAAGAATCTAACGGCTCGACCTACCAAGCTCAGCCGACTAAGGCCTCCTTACTCAATTTTTCAACTCTCCGCGGAGCTCTATCTCGGTGATCCTAAGCTTCGTACTCCATTTATCTCCATCCACTGTTTGATTTTCGAATTCAAAATGTGAGTGGTCAACTCGGTGAGAAATCCTTCCAAGATTACACATGACATATTAATCAGGTATAGTTTTATAAGAAGACATAAAAAACAATCATAGTATACAATGCTTCTTATTTAAATGCATGGATGCATGTACATGTTCTTTACTCTAAAGATGCACATCTAGCCAAACTAAGAATGTATATTTCAAATAGTCAACCCATTCAATGCAGGAGAATGTGTCTTTCAAACGGTCAACTCATTCTTTAAGTGTAAGAGACTAGTTCTTTCAAACAGTTGATCCAATTCACAAAGGATCGTTCAAACAGTAATTTGATCTTTCGAACAGTCAACCAAGCACTTGATATTGCCCACGTGCAATGGATGCATGTGTAATCCAACCTTTATTAATCCGGGTCGCAAACAACCCATTAAACAAACCCTCTTAACTAGTGGTAGCCTCGGTCCAACAATAGGCCTTCCCATCCCAACATATAAATCCAATAACAAGTTCATCCTAACAAAAGCAAACAAGGCACAAACGGGATCCACCCAAACAAAAGCCAACTAGGCACATTGATATACTAAGATGGTAATTTCATAGCCAAATTTCATTTAATCTAAAAACAAGATGACCAATAGTTCAAGGTACAAACTCATATATATATATATATATATATATATATATATATGAAAATTATATGAATCACAAATGGGTAGCCCCGGCACCTGAGTCAATCCACAACCATCAATAGTCCCTATGGATATCACAAGTGAATTCTAGTTGCCAGGATTTATGATTCCAAGCATCTTAGCATGTAATACATGTGGATTAAACTAAAGCATATCATAATTACATATCAATGTAAACCCTACCAAACAAGTGACAAATTCAAGTAGAATTTAGCATGTTAGGGTGTACGCATGTGTGATCGAACCTAAGCATTAAGCTAAACATATTTCGTGATCATATAGGATTTTAAATATGTTATGGATTCCATCAAGAAGCTAAGCATGTTATGCATTTTAACAATTCATCCCAGATTTAACGTACATAAAATAGATTATTGAGTTATAACATGATTATCAAATGTCGAGACTATTACAAAACTAAAAATGTCGCCAAAAAGCTTGAAGGATAAATCTCACATTAGAATTGGGGATTCTCGGCTCCGATTTAACCTCGACATACAGAATTTGAGAGAAATAGCTCCAAATCCTAATTCATCAACAATTCACCATTAATAACTTAGATTCTTATTTAATTAAACTTTCAATAAAGGCCAAAGGGTTTTACCTAACTCGATTTGAGCAAACCTCAACTCGATTCAATGAGTGGGGTCTGAGATCGGCGCACAACTAACGCCTACATGAAATCAAGCTTGATTATAGCTTGTGAACAAGAACGGAATGCCACAAATTGCTTACAAGAAACATCAATCCTAGCATGAAAAACCTAACATAAAAATCCCTAAAGTTGTGAATGAAATTAGGGTTTCCAATCCTAATCGCTACAATGATGCTAGAAATAGGGGAAGGACGTGCATGAGCTATGGAAGAATTACTTGGCTAATTGATGGATTCACGGTCGAGGAAGATGCAGAATGGCAAGCAGGAATTGGATTTGGTGAAGAACAACCCAATGTGGTGATTTGCACCCAATTTTCGAACTCCCACACGAGCTCTCTCTCTCTCTCTCTCTCTCTCTCTCTCTCTCATTCACTCTCCATTACTCTCACAAACTCACCACTTCCAAACCTAGGGTATGAAAAAAAGGAGGTTGAAACTGTTTTATAGCCCCCACATGGAAAATTCAACAATTGCAAGTGTTTTGAAATTCGAGGGATGTCGGTCGGGCCGAAGGGAATCAACGATCGGTCAGTCGGACTGAGAGATACCAATTCTATCATAATTTTTGCTACTTAAGCTGGTTGATTTGACAGGGGCCTAGATCAGGCCCGAATCAACCTATTTCACTATTCTCAGGGTCCTACGAGTTTACCCTATGTATCATGTTAAGCATTCACTCATACCGAGCAACTTGTTCACTGAAATGAGGCGCCAATGACTATCGATCACATGCCATGCCCGAATGGACCCAAGATCCAATGGTCCAAGTCACAATTCTTGTGCCCTAAGGGTTGAGTGAGATGACTCACTATTGGTTCTAGAATCAGAGTCCTAACTTCTGGTGGGATTAAGTTAGATCTTGACTAACCAGCCACTGAGGTTCAATCGGATGCCCTCACAGGCTAACCTTTAGTTGAATATTCACTTTGATGTATTCTATGACAGATCTTATCAAATCAAACATCCAGACTTACAGATGAGGGCTCCAGGGAGTTTGGGATTCGATTGAGCACATGTTCCTAGATTGGGTTCTGAGTTGTGATCCCTAGATCTGCAAGTATGGGCGAGCATACGCATATGCAGCTTCCTATTTTAATCGAAATTTCTTCAATAATACTCAAGAACATTCAATACTTGAATATTGAGAGGTCAGGGTGTTACAATGTATCACTTAAAAGCTTTATAGACATTATTATTATCCCATAAAGGTGAGAACCATGTTAAAACTAAAACCTTAGGAGTAATTTATGCCACATGTAAAGTTTCTTTGTGATTGCCCGTCGAACACAACTAAAATTTCAAATAATAATAAAAATGCTTGTTTTGTCTCTTTCCCAACTAGAGAGTTAGTTAACAGCAAGCTCATTTTCGAGATAGACGAATGATTCTATGTGAAATGATCTATTGTCGTAGACTATAGCAAATATCAATATGATTCGAAAGGACAGGCCTCCCCGTTCCAGTGTTCCCTGTGGCCTGGCCCACTTGTCTTTTAAATGGACTGATTTTTTAGCTCACGTTCTAACGTGATCCAGCATGACGCATTGATGAAGTGGACATCTAACACATGTTATAGTCCACGTAAGGAGCCATTTGTTAGGTGGTCGAGAAATCATCGTCCCCTTCCACATTTATCTATTCGTTCGACTAAGATGATTTCAATTTCGCCTGTCAACTTTTTCTTACATATATGCCATGTGTCACTTTGTAACCGGTGCTTAAGTACTTTTTACTGTGCACACCATGTGTAGGATGGCACCGGATTAGGTGAGACCCCGGATCCACCGAGGTCTCACTCTAGTGTACGTGCCTTAAATCCACACCATCCAACCATTTTGAAAGCTCATGTTAGAACATGATCCCAAAAAAGAAGTAGATCCAAATCTTATGCGGACCATACCACAGGAAATAGTAGTGATTGAATCCCCGCCATTAAAAACTTCATGAGCCCCTGGAATGTTTATTTGTCATCCAACCTGTTGATAAGGTCACAAAGATCTGGATGAAAAGACCACACAAATATCAGCTAGATCCAAAACTTTTGTAGCCCACGAGAAGTTCTTTTACGGTCAATTACCATCATTTTGTGTATTATAATCCAATTGAGATTTGGATCTGCTTATTTTTTGGATCGTGTCCTAGAACGAGCTTTCAACACAGATGGACGGCGTGCATGTAGTCACATACACCACAGTGGGCCCCACAGTCACCCATCCGGGGTCTCACGTAATCCGCTCCCGAGTAGGATTAACAATTATCATCAAAAAGAAATTGATGTCAACGAACGTTTAATAGAATTTGAAAACATGTCCCATCCATGGCAGGGCCCCGTAGGTGAACGGTCCTAGTTGATTAGTCATTAGCCACATGTTAAATGGACAGATGGCCGGTTCCAGCAGCCCCACACTATCATCCGAGGATATAGGAAATGATCAGATACGACTGCTTTGTATCATCAGTTTATCATACAAGTCATTTTCATCCTCTCAACATATCAGTAATGTAGAAAATCCAATCCATACAAAAGGTGGGTCACACCATGATTATCACCTGAAATAAAAACCAGGTTGATCCACCCATTGGATGGGTTGCACCAGTATACTGACTTACATAATTTACTGTCCATTTATTTAATGTTGTCTCCCAAACGATGAGTGGATCAGCCGATTTTCATCTAAGGCGATCATCACAGTGTGTCCCGCCTTTTTCAGAGATTGTTTTTTTCTTTTTTCACATCTGCCATGCTGGCTTGGAAAAAGTAATGGTTTATCATACAACGTTTGTATTTGATCCTTTCTCACAAGGAGATATCATCAGAAACAAGTACATGCATCTGTGTCTTTATGTAGTCGTTTGGGAGCGTATGTAAGCGAATTGAGTAACTGACATAAACAACATTAAATTACGTTGAAATGAAAATACACTCTGTAAAGGCATAACAAAAATAAAAGGAGTAATAAGACACTCAGGCTGGGTGTGACGCTTGATACATGTGCAATCAGAAACTGTGCACATTAAATATATTATGTTATAGGAAAAATGGATGACCAATGGGAATAGGTCAGGTCAGAACTTTATGCACTCAGCCGAGCCGCACAATAATATAAACTCTAAATCCAAGCTCAACGTCCCGCCAACGAGAAGGATCGTAAACCTTTCGTGGACTCGACTAAGGAGATAGCTCGGCATGACCCAGCTCGGCGTACCCCAACTCGGCAAGACCCAGGTCGGCAGGTCCTTGGTCAACATGTCCCTGGCCGATACACTTCAAATCGGCACAGACCACCTCTTACTGAAATCTGACCTCCTTCGCTTGGGATCCTAGCCGAAGATTCAAGAAGCCTATTGCGATACGGATTCTCTCGAGATCTCAGCCGAGAATCTAGGGCGATCACCATGATTCCCAATAGGATTTTAATCCTACTGCGGGATATCATACTAAATAAGGAAACCCTTCCTACGCCACCGCCTCTCCTAATCTATAAATAGAGACACCTCTAATAGTGCAAGGTACGCACAATCTCTAGCCTACAACCCCTTACTCAATTAAACCTAGATTCCTCAGCCTGACTTTGGCATCGGAGGGTCCCCTGCTTTAGCCAGGGTCTCCTTTGTCTTCTTCTTGTGCAGACACATGAAGGTCCAAGGAAGGCTAACCGGTTTTCTGCATCAACATATTAAATCAATTAAAGCTGGCTAGATTTTCCATCTCACTGTGGTCAAGTCATAATCTCAAGATTAGATTGTTAAATAATCCTAACATCTAATCTCATAGACACTTTTATTGTGGAAATTGGACTGTTGGATATTTTCATTTTTAGCTGCCAACAGATGTCCACCAATCTAATTGTTAGATAATAAAATTGTTGTACAATGTTTATAATCATTCTAGAAAAAGTTAATAAGAGAGTGATATGTGGTATTGTAGGAGAAATAGGAGGTGGATGGAAAGATCTTCAAGATATTTGAAACGCTTTTTGTGGAATCATAGTTGGTACAAATCCAATTTTACGCATTATTGGGTGGTCAACGAAGTGATGTGAGAGTTATTCAAAAGTTTAAGGAGCGAAAAAAGAAACACGATCGAGCAATTTAAGATGTCGAAGGTGACCAATAAACAGAATAGAATTTGATTGATAGAAGAGTAACAGTCACAAAAGGAAAACATAACAAAAAGAAATATTTAGAAAAATATTTTTATTATTATTGAAACCATTGCAGTAATGGAAGAAGTGTCTAGAGGAATATACTATAATAAAACTCTAGAAATAGTAGATGAATCTAACATAACAACAAGTCTCACACCAATTAAATCAAACCAAATCTATTAATTTACTTTATCTAAGCCTATCCCAAGAATAGCAGTAATTAAGCAGCGGTAATTCTTAGTTATAGTCTTTAAGTTGCAATCTAAATATATGCTCATACATTAGATTTGTTCCCTATTTAATATTATGCAGTTATTTCAAGAGATGCATCCTTGTAATCGCTCCTAGTGACCGATTTTGAGTTTTTCCTTTGTTTGATTGCATTGATTTTCTGAAAAGTCCTTTATTGTGTAAGGTACAAAGTAACTCATCTTTGGAAGAAGAACCCCACCTTCTGATTATTGTCTAATCGTTATAAAATTTTGCATGTGGTCGAGTAAGCGATCGATCTTCTTAGAACCTAATCATATACGTTTATATTGGACATATCCGCTTATTTTGGTGCTTGGGGTTTGGGTTGTTGCGCAGCACACCAACAACGCAGTGAGCCTAGATCCAATCTAAGGCCTCACCCACAAACGATAGACAGAAAGAAATATAAACTAGAAATAGATCAAAGCAATCCAAAACAAACCACAAGACAAGATATACGTGAAAAAACCCCAAACTAGGGTAAAAAATCATGGATGCAAAATTCCACTATGAAGAGAAACGAAGATTACAAGGCAATATACTAACCTCTCCCTTGGAAGTACAGAGAAAATCCTTTGCCCACACCTCAGAATAATTTTCTAAAATTCACCTTAACCTAGAATAGCCCTAGGGACCCCAATTTATAGTTTTGGTAACTTCCCTTTCAGCATCCCAGTTGCGAAAGGACTTGCGACACGAAATCCGCGAAACTCCTTTCGCATCCCAGTTGCGAAAGGACTTACAACACGAAATCCGCGAAACTCCTTTCGCATCCCAGTTACGAAAGGACTTGCGACACGAAATCCGTGAAACTCCTTTTGCATCCCAGTTGCGAAAGGACTTGCGACACGAAATCCGCGCAACCTCGACTGGTCGTGGGCGGCCCCAGATGTGGCTCCACTTCTCAACAATCTCCCACTTGGAGACACATCTCCATAAACCTTTGTCTTCTTCATCCGGAGTGCACCACCTCCCCGTCTTCAAGCCTGAAGACCAATCAAAGCTGAACAGAGCTTCAGCTTCTCCCTTGTGACCGCCTTGGTCAGCATATCCGCAGGATTCTCACTTGTATGAATCTTCTCCAGAGCAATCGATCCATCTTCCAGTAACGAACGTATGAAGTGATATCTAATGGCAATATGCTTGGTCCATGAATGAAAGGCTGAATTCTTAGCCAAGTGTATTGCACTCTGACTGTCACTGTACAGCTTGCAATCTGCTTGCTTCTTACCCAACTCTTCCATAAAACCTTGCATCCACACCATCTCCTTGCATGCTTCTGTAGCCGCAACATATTCTGCTTCTGTCGTACTGATAGATACTATCTTTTGTAACAGAGAGACCCAACTGACTGCAGCACTACCCAGAGTAAAAACATAACCCGTAGTGCTTCTTCTACTGTCGATATCTCCTGCTAAATCTGAATCCACGTATCCTTGTAACTTGATTTTCGATCCACCATAACACAGCCCTACGTCCTTAGTACCTACCAAGTACCTAAGGATCCACTTCACAGCTTCCCAATGTTCCTTCCCGGGGTTGTTCATGAACCTGCTAACAACTCCCACTGCTTGAGCAATGTCTAGCCTCGTGCTCACCATAGCATACATGAGACTCCCAATAGCTGACGCGTATGGGACTTTAGCCATGTAGTCCTGTTCCTCCTGCGTCTTTGCACCTTGCTCCTTAGATGGCTTGAAGTGGTTGGCTAATGAAGTGTTAACCGGCTTAGCACCTCCCATATTGAATCGATCAAGTACCTTGGCTATGTACTCTGCCTGTGACAAAACTAATTTCTTGTTTTCCCTGTCACGCTTTATCCTCATGCCTAGGATTTGTTTTGCAGCTCCTAAATCCTTCATAGCAAATTCTCTAGACAATTGTCTTTTGAGATCTGAGATGTCCTCCATGCTTGAGCCAGCCACAAGCATATCATCAACGTACAGAAGAAGAATGATGTATGACGTATCAAACTTCTTCAAGTAACAACAGTGGTCTGCATGACATCTCCTAAAACCGTTTCCCGACATGAAACTATCGAACTTCTTGTACCACTGCCTCGGGGCCTGCTTCAGGCCATATAGACTCTTCTTCAGTCTGCACACCTTGTTCTCATTACCTGGTGCCACGTATCCTGTCGGCTGATGCGTATATATCTCTTCTTCAAGGTCCCCATGAAGAAAGGCTGTCTTAACATCTAGCTGTTCTAGATGTAAGTCCTTTGAAGCCATTATACTCAAGACCATGCGAATCGTAGACATTTTCACTACCGGTGAAAATATTTCAGTGAAATCGATACCTGCCTTTTGTTGAAACCCTTTCACAACCAATCTGGCCTTATACCGTTTCGAACCATCGTGCTCCTCCTTCAGTCTGTAAACCCACTTGTTATGAAGAGCTTTCTTACCCTTGGGTAGAGTGACTAGCTCCCATGTACGATTAGACTCAAGAGAGTCCATCTCATCATCCATGGCCTGCTCCCACTTAACCCGTATATCTGACTGTTATACCTCTTCAAAATACTCTGGCTCACCATTATCCGTCAGTAGTAGATAATGTAAGGAGGGTGAGTATCAGACCGTAGGTCTCCTCTCCCGAGTAGCCCTCCTCACAACCGATGTATGCGGCTCTGCCTCATCCTGTGGCGCTGTAACACCCATGTCCGGTAACTCTTCCAACTCTACGAATTCCTTTTTCTCGGCCTTATTTTCTTGCACACTGTCCTTATGCATCACTTTTTCATTAAAGACTATGTCCTTGCTTCTGATGATTTTTCTGTTTTTTGCATCCCAGAACCTGTAGCCAAAATCATGCTGCCCATAGCCTATAAACATGCACCTCCTGGACTTCGCATCCAGCTTATTTCTGTGCTCTGCATCAATGTGAACATATGAAGTGCAACTGAACACTCTGAGATGTGCAAGGTTCACTTCTTTCCCAGTCCACGTTTCTTCTGGTAGCCCACCATCCAATGGTGCTGAGGGACTTCTATTGATGAGATATGCGGCAGTATTCACAGCATCTGCCCAAAAGGTCTTGGGCAACCCTGCATGTAACCTCATGCTCCTGGCGCGCTCAAGGATGGTCCTGTTAATGCGTTCAGCCACACCATTCTACTGTGGTGTCCCTGGAATCGTTTTCTGATGTTTGATTCCATTTGCTGCACAATACTCCTCAAACCTCTTATCACAATACTCTCCCCCATTATCAGATCTGAGACACTTTATTGTTTTACCTGTCTCATTTTCTACCATAACTTTTCACTTCTTAAATACATCAAATACATCAGATTTATGTTTTAAGAAGTAGATCTATAGTTTTCTACTAGCATCATCAATAAAGGTAACAAAATAACGTGAGCCACCAAGAGATAATACCTGTGCCGGTCCCCACACATCAGTGTGTACAAGCTCCAACAGATGTGTCTTTGGAGCGCGTCCCGTCTTCTTGAAGCTTACCCTCTTCTGCTTACCATACACGCAGTCCTCGCAGAATTCCAAGTCAATAGACTTCAGCCCTGGTAGCTTCCCTTTTGACAATAGCACTTTCATCCCTTTCTCACTCATATGTACTAGCCTCTGATGCCATAACTGCCCATTCACTTCAGTTGATGCGACTGCGAGTGAACTATACAATCCTGAAGTCACGTACAAAGTACCTTTCTTTTTGCCTCGAGATATTACCAAGGCACCTTTTGTGATCTTCCAGGAGTCACTGGTGAATGTCGTCACATAACCAGTATCTGCCAACTGTCCCACTGAGATCAGATTATGTTTCAAACTCGGTACATGTCTGACATCCTTCAATTTAAAGACCGTTCCGTCTTTCTGATTTACATGAACATCTCCCTTTCCAACAATATTGCACGGCTCATCATCACCCAGGTAGACTCTCCCAAAGTCACCTGACACATAATCACGCAGAACTTCCTTACACGAAGTAGCATGAAACGAAGCACCCGACTCTATAACCCAAGACTCATTCCTCGCATCAAGAGACAAGATCAACGCCTCTGTGTCGCTCTCCTCAGACAGATTCACTGAATCTTTCCCACCTTGAGAGCTTCCTTCTTGTTTCTTGAGCGCCCTGCAATCACGTTTCATGTGCCCCTTCTTGCCGCAATGCCAACACCCGTCTTTGTCTTTCGGTCCCTTGGAGTTATTCCTTGACTTAGAACGCCCGTGTTTATTGCCTCCTTTGTTCAGCGATCTTCCTCTTCCTTCAACGTTTAGAGCATTCCCTGAATCCCCTGAAACTCCTGATGCCTTCCTTCTAGATTCTTCGCTGAGAATTAGACCGGCCACATCATCAAATTTCAGCTTTGTTGATCCTGAAGAATTGCTCATAGCAATCACCAAACCATCCCAACTGTTTGGCAAACTGGATAAGATCAATAACACCCTGACCTCATCCTCAAAAGCAATGCCAACGGATTCCAACTGGCTCGTGACTGTATTGAACTCGTTTAGATGTTCAGCCACGCTCCCACCATCTGACATCTTCATGTTGAATAGCTGTTTCATAAGATGAACCTTGTTGGATGCTGAGGGCTTTTCATACATGGTGGCTAGGGCTTCCATTAATTCTTTTGTCGTTTTTACCTTGGATATATTGAAGGCGACGCTCTTAGACAAAGAGAGTCGGATCATTCCTAAAGCCTTCCTATCCAGTAAAAACCATTCATCATCTGTCAACTTTTTTGGTTTCTTCTCTTTTCCTCCTAGAGGAATATAGAGGTCCTTCTGATACAGATAATCCTCCATCTGCATCTTTCAGAAGGCAAAGTTTGAACCATCAAACTTCTCAATTCTAGTTTTTCCATCTTCTGCCATCGCTCCCAATAGAACTAAACCAATAGCTCTGATACCAGTTGTTGCGCAGCACGCCAACAACGCAATGAACCTAGATCCAATCTAAGGCCTCACCCACAAACGATAGACAGGAAGAAATATAAACTAGAAATAGATCAAAGCAATCCAAAACAAACCACAAGACAAGATATACGTGGAAAAACCCCAAACTAGGGTAAAAAACCACGGATGCAAAATTCCACTATGAAGAGAAGCGAAGATTACAAGGCAATATACTAACCTCTCCCTTGGAAGTATAGAGAAAATCCTTTGCCCACACCTCAGAATAATTTTCTAAAATTCACCTTAACCTAGAATAGCCCTAGGGACCCCAATTTATAGTTTTGGCAACTTCCCTTTCCGCATCCCAGTTGCGAAAGGACTTGCGACACGAAATCCGCGAAACTCCTTTCGCATCCCAGTTGCGAAAGGACTTGCGACACGAAATCCGCGAAACTCCTTTCTCATCCCAGTTGCAAAAGGACTTGCGACACGAAATCCGCGAAACTCCTTTCGCATCCCAGTTGCGAAAGGACTTGCGACACGAAATCCGCGCAACCTCGACTGATCGTGGGCGGCCCCAGATGTGGCTCCACTTCACAACATGGGTCAAAGTTGATTGATTTGGATTGAGCCACTTTATCAATTCTGGCACACCCGCACATATTACACATGATAGGAAACAAATCAAGCGCCAACAAAAATAAGCTTAATTTTTAGTTCACGATACATCTACATTGGGTACATATAATTTGAACGGTTTATTTGACTAATTGTATGCCACTTGAGCAATTTTTATTTAAGTTTTAAGTACCTGTGTATAATCCATCATACTCTAATAGAGTATCAAATTCTTCCCATAAAAACATATTGGAAGTTGGTGGCCTCTTAAAACATGACGTTGAAGGCGGTAAGTCATAATAACGAAAGAAAAGAAATAAATAAAAATCAACTGATTTTCCAGGGCTGATATTAATTAAATCCATGTGATGTAAAGAGTATTTTCTAAGCCATCCTCCCCTCTCTCCACGGACACCCTTCCCTTAAATGCAACACACGTGCCGACCTAAAAGTGAGCTCCCCCTCAGCGAAGATAAAGATGTGTAAAACGAAATCCACCTTCACGTAGTCCACATGTGTTGAATGTGGACCATTGACCAGGTTTTTTCTTGGAGCCGGTTATCTAGATGAGGAAACCAACCCTTTTTGCTTGATGGGCCATCTTATATGCACGACTTGGATGTCTGACTCACTTGCCAGTTGGCATGTTTGCTTATAAGAAAGTGCATGTAGGGATGGGACATGGATTCCCTGCAAAAGACTTCTGTAGAAAATTCTTGCTATGGGAACTTAGATTAAGCTTATGGTGATGTTTGTGATCAATTCACTTTGTCCATTCATTTTGCCTGCTCAGTACAGGACTTAGAGACAAAAAATAAGCAAATCCAAGACACAAGTAGGCCATTTAAGAGAAACCAGTGAAGATTGAGTAACCACCGTTTAAACATTTGTATGGTCACAAAAGTTTAGTAGAAAGCTTTTTTTTTGTTTGTTTGTTTTATTTTTTGGTTCATCCCAGTAGAAACGATCTTACGAATGGTTTGGATGGCATATAGACTTCAAGGTAGAACCAGAATGCTTCAACATCATGAATTTCCTTTCTCACCTTTCCCTCTTATGTAAGTTTTGAATCTGCCTCATTGTGTCCAAGAATGAGCAGGCAAAGCAGATGGATGGAGTGGATTGATCACACACATCACGGTGGGCCTTACCTAGCTTCCCAGTGTATGAAGGAAATCTGCATCCGTGGAGATATGTGCATTAGTCAACATGACGTGTACCTAATAAGAATCTTTAGTGACAATATTATAATAGTAATTCTATATATTAATTTCCCACTTCATAAGCTGACTCTGGATACATTTCTACAAGGATACCATGCTACTGGTTGTAGGTGATTCTTCTCCTGATTTCTCAGGAATGTCTCTGTCATGCATGCTGGAAGATGGTTAGTTTCACATGCATCATTGGACATGGAGTGGTTGGTATGCAGCCTTTCTACAACTTGGTTCAAAGCCTAGGGCCCATGCACGATATTTTCCGTGTTGGTGACTCAAACTCACTCATTTGGTTTTGAGTCGAGTAAGGGCTGACTCGTCCCAGTGGGGTTGAAGCAGGCATATTAGGTTAGGTGACTCATGATACAGAACTGGATTGAATTCAACTGAAGCCGAGTCGATTCGGATGAGTCAGGCATTACACTGGGCACATTTGGAGTTCCGAATTATTTCTTTTTATTTTATATTTCTATGTGAACTCATCCATTGTGCATTTGATGAACAAAAATGGAATTTGGGTTTGGCAAGGTTCTACTTTCCCAACTTTCATACTCTAAATTTCAACCCAGCTGCTACTCTTGTCTCGCTATAAACCTTGTGAGAAGGTGATTGGCCGTAGTCATAGAAATCGACATGCTAGGTTGAAATATTTTGAGATTTAACAGTTCTCAAAGATTATAGTCGTGTTTGGGCGCGTGAATTACAGCGGATTAGATGGGATGGAATTACGACCATCCCATGCATTTATGACGCCCAGTGTATTGTCGGAACTTTGTGGTGTAAATCTCTATCCCATGCGCCGCCGGGCCCTGTTTGGGTTACATGGGATTGCAACCATCCCATGAGATTTGTAAAGCGCTTTTATTTGGTTACTTGATGGGATTCAACTGCATATCGAATGATAGAGCCTCTCCATCTTACTTTACCCACCGTACGGCTGATATGTGGGACCAACGGTGACATATGTGTTCAATCAGCACCGTCCATCCATTTTAGTAGATGCAAATATGTGTTTAATTAAAACTTGTAGCACACCCAAAGATCAAGTGGACCACACCACAGTATACAGTATCTATTGAACTCCTGTGTTGAGTACGTTTTTTGGGGTACCCACATTTTTTATCAATTTGTTATTGGTTTTTTTTCCCTTCATCTACGTCTTCGAGAACTTAGGAAAACGTTGGATGACAAATAAATCTCATGCGTGGGTCGTACGAAGAAATCAACGGTGGGAATCATTATTCCCATTTCCGCTGGTACGGTCCAGTAGAGGTTTTCTAATGCATAAAGTTTAATACGCAGTGCCTCTCTCTAGCTGGAAAAATGGATGGAGGGCGGGGATAAGGCCATCAGGTTCGCTGTCGGCCCCAGTTCAGGAAAGAAGATTATGTAATACCAGTCGATTTTAATGCATGAAAGGAAATTAAAATACATGTTACATTCAGCTGGAATGTCACAATACTATTAAATACAGGCAGATCGAGAGATAATTAAAACGTATTCGTTTCCTGCAGTTATACATGCCATTAAAAAAGCCTACCGGAACCAAATATCTAATGTCTACCAAAATCAGAGTGAGAATAAGTGCTGAAACATTGAAATTACAGCTTAATGATTATATATAAGATGAAGAATGTAACTAAGATGGCAACTAGTAATGCAGCCACCGTGCCCCCGTCATTTGTGGGAGCATCATCTGTTTGAGTACTCTTGCATACCCTGGATCTCGAAATTTCTTGAATCAATTTACTAGCATATGTAGGTGACTCAACCTCACCACAAGTCTGGATCATTGACTCACTACTCGTACTTGCATGGTTAGAATTCCACCATGCAGTCGCATCTTGGAATGATTTGAAAGATCGATGTCTGGCACCACTATATCCTTCTACATGCAACCGTGCCTCATCCCAGGACACATATATCCCAAGTCGACGACCGTTGACTACAACGTAATATTTACTTGAACCCATCTACATTCACATAAACATAACCAAGATACGAAAAATATGCATGTTATACAATTCATAATATGAAAGCTTGTAAAGTGAATAGCACTGAAAATGGCAGATGGGATTCACACATAACAGAATATCATGCATGTGGTAAATATCCAAAAACCCTAAAAACAGACGGTTACCAAAAAAAAAGTGTAAAATGCGTATATAGTTATTACATATCCTGATATTGAAATTATCCAAAATGAAATCTAATTAGCGTTGTTGCAACCATCAGGTAGAACCCCCACCAACATTTCTATTGAAATCAGACACCCAAAGAGAAGAACATAATGAAATAAACATTATCTAGAACATAACAAAACTGAACAAATGACAATAACAAATTACGATTGGAAACAAAACAGATCACTGCCACTTACACAGACATTTCCAAGTTAAAAAGAAATGGAAATTTCAATTTAGAGAATGGCATTTTCACATTTTCAAGGGGTGCAAATCTTAAATGAAGATATCATATAAAAAAGTATATCACAAGGACACCCCAAAAAAAATTACAGTCATCTAATTTAGAGTAAAAATCACAGTCATCCTATACAAATGACAACAATGAAGTAAAAAACTAAAGTAGTACAATCCACCGCAAATCCCTGCAACAGCGGCCATCTTAGATGAGTAAAAGTTTTCTATCCAATCGACTATGTACGGATATAAACATGCTGCAATGGAACAACGAATGCTACAGTCTAGAATCCATAAACTGGAAGTGAAGGAGAGATTACGTGGGAGAAGGAATGTTATCACCCACATTTCAATGGCTAGCAAATCACAGACTTATGAAACCTATATACTACAATCTCTCGATACCTTTCCCGCCAAAACGAGCCCTGAAAAAATGGGCCTGTAAGAAAAACATATATGATCGATATTTTCGCATTTCCCTGATTAATGCAAATCACGGTGGAAATGATTTTAAAACATAACAGCAATCTTCACCTTAATCAACTCTTCATACCTTTTTAAAACCATTTAGAAAATCCATAACCGAAGGAAATTCTCAACTCTTACATACAAGTGCCCCATACGGAAAAACCCCAAATCCAACTGGTTATATTCATAGAAGAAGATATCTAATAACATGTAAGCTCTATGGCATGGGAATACTACGTTATTTGCACGCATGCAACAATCCATACCTGTCAAACAGATGTAGTTGGAAAGTCGATGGAGATACCTCTTCGAATTAAACTCGAGGAATGAATCCCCGACTACACCGCACCGAAAATTAGCCTGTGAAATTGCAACGATGCCTGTGCAGGTAGGGTTTGGATTTCTCCCTCCATCTACGACCAATCCTTCCAAATGGGGGTTAAATAACCCACGCAATCCCGCCATTTCCTCCTATCTCCTACGATTACAGCCGATGGGACGAAAGAAGACGGACACCGGTCTTCGGTCCGTATGGGTCAGGTGAGAGGAGAAGGTGATTTTCCATCGCACAGGGTCCGGACGGTGTCCTCGGAAAGACAACGGGTGCGGCTTAAGGGATAGGAAATGAGAGAGGCGTATCCGTAGGGATCTCGTAATCCCACCGACTCCCATCAACGCCATCAATCCTTCTTAATACATGGAGAGGCGATGGCATTCCAAACACGCTCTCGCCCGTCACATCAGGGATTGGCTAATCCCATCCACCGTAAAACATGTTAAGCCAGTTGCCCAAACAGGGCCTAATGAAACTCGAGGTTGAATGCGTGTACTAAGTAAGACCGGCTAGAACTTAATGAACATGGTCATGTTGAATTCAATGATTCAGAACCTAGGTGTGACCTTGATGTGTGTTGTTGAGGAGCTCCCGCCGCCAATTTCATTGATCAAATCTATTCTAGGTCATTTTGGCTCAATAATCCAGTTCTTTAAAAGTCATAAAATAATAATAATAATAATAATAATAATAATAATAATAATAAAATAGGGATAGTTGTATATGCCTCTCCTTTGTTCTATGAAAATTGTAAAAGCCTTGCTTTTGTTTTGGATAATTGTAAGTGCCTTTGCTATATTTAGAGACTTTGGAGGAATTCGTACCAAATGACAAAATACCTTTAAAGTGATATATGTCAAGTCGACACTCCATAAGCATTGGATGCTCAAAAAAAGGATGCGGATTGGGAACTACCCCTCTGCTGGTCCCTAGCCACAAATGGACAAGGGCTCTAATGTAAGACCCATATCTTAGACCGCACCGTTCCGTAGGCTTCCGCGGTCCTTCCGGTCGAATTCCGGTAACCCTCGACCTGTATCCGACATTTGCGTGCGATCCTAAACCGAGTCCTGCATACCAAAGTCGGCTCGACCCGAAACTTTTACCTTAGCGACCGCATCATCGCCGCGGTTCTAACGCCGTGACTCGCGTACCGATCTGATACCCAGGCCAGGAGATGTGGGTTGTTGAGAAAAGTCTTAAATCTGAAGGCTTTGAGGTCGTTCGACCAGTCGTGGGAAGCTTCGACTGGTCGTGGGAGGCGCTCGACCTGTCGTAGGTTCGAGCCCTGGCACGACTCAAAGTCCAGCAAGTTTTTGCTGTTTTTTACTGTAGCTACGACTAGTCGAGGGTCATCTACGACTAGTCGAAGGTGGGCTACGACCAGTCGAAGACTCACTACGACTAGTCGTAGGTTACGCAGTTTGTTCCTCGATTTTGCGCGAAACTGCGGATTTGAGTCCTTTCGCAACTAGGATGCGGAAGGGAATTTCCTAAACTATAAATAGGTATCCCTAGGGCTTTTCTAGGGTATGGTAATGTATGTTAAGGCTTCCTAAAGGAGCTCTAGGGTTATCAAAGGGTGTAACAAGGGTGAGATTCGAGGTTGTTCGAATCAGGTAAGTCCTTTCTCTTTGTAATTGATGTTTTCATAGTGGTGATCTGTTGCTTTGTGCCGTGGTTTTTTCCCGCAAGGGTTTTTCACGTTAAATCTGTGTGTTCTCTTGTATGCTTGGTGCCATTGGATTGCCATCCTAGATCTAGATCTGTGTGATTCCGCAGGCCAAAAATCCCAACAATGTGGGCCTGCATTCAGTTCGAGGAAAACGCCGTGCGTTGCAAATTTCGAGAGAATCTATACGACCTGTCACATCAATCAATCAATGTACAAGTCAAGTACATATCCCATCACACCCATCCCTCTCTCACCCACAAGTCAACAATACCCATACCTATCCCTTCCCATTCTTACCAAAAAGTCAAGGCAACCCATACATTCCCATGCCATATCCCTTACACCACTCCTCTCTCTCTCTCTCTCTCTCTCTCTCTCTCTCTCTCTCTCTCTCTCTCTCTCATTTCTCTCTCATTTCCTCCCAAGCTCCATGAGAGCAACTCACGTCCAAGCTTTCCTCCATTTTCTACCCACCTTGAAGCTTCATACCTCATCATCCAACCTCTAAAATAATCCAATCTTAACCATTGATTCATATTCCTTGGAGCTAGATTACCCTAGTGTGGAAGAAGGAAGAAGAGATCTCGAGGTGGGCGATTTTATTATTTGTTTTGTGTTTAGAGGGCCCACATATGGAGGACCCATCTTGATATATGTATTATATAGGGAGGACCCATAGTGGCGAGGTCCCTCCCCTCTATCTTACCGTCTCTCTCTCTCTCTCTTTCTCTCTCTCTCTCTCTTGTTGTTTTTTATGAGGATGATGATTGTATGGCCCACTTGATCCATGTTGTCCACAAGATGGACCCCACCTTGAAAGATGATTGGCCGGTCCACGAGATGGACCCCACCTTGATGAAAGGTGTTTTATCTAAACCGTCCATCCGTATGGATTCCAGCAAGTTTGTGGACGCTAGTTTGTTTAAAAAAAGAAAAGAAAAAAAGCAAATAAAATAATAATTATACTAATAATATATATATATATATATATATATATATAATATATATATATATATTATATATATATATATATATATATATATAATATATATCAAGTGGGGTGGCCCACCACGTCGGACCCACCTTAATGAATATATATCTGGGCCATCCACCTATGGACAACCAGCTATGGCCAACAACGGCCAGCAGCTACATAGCTGCTGGACTAACGTCACCAGGTCTTGTGGGACCCACCGTATGTGTTTCATCCCCACCGTCCATCTGGACGGTGGTAATCCACTTGTACACAAGTTTTGTGGGTCCCTCCATGATGAATGTGGGTGAATCCACACCGTCCGTCCATCACTTGGACGTGTGGGGCCATCCCACATGAGGGTGGGCCCACTTTGATATATATTGTATCCACGCCATCCATCAACGTAGACCCACCTTGATGGTACGTGGCACCACCCTGATATATTTATTATATCCATACCATCCAGTCCACGTACATGTGGACCCCAGCATGATGTATATTTGTACATCTACACTGTCCAGCATTCTGGACGGTGGAAATCTCCCACGTACGGACCACCTTGATGATGTGTTCTATCCTCACCCTCCATCTGGATGGTAGGAACCCACCATGATATATGTGTTTTATCATTATCGTCCATCTGGACGTGGGGCCCCTTGACCTATGTATTATCAACGCCGTTCGTCCAGCAGCTCCATGGGACCCCACCTTGATGCATGTGCTTCGTCCCATGCTGTCCATCTCAAGGGTCCACTATGATGCATGTATTTCTCCACGCCGTCCATCTATTCATATCAATGGGACCCACCTTGATGCATTTATTCTATATCCACTCCACCCATCTGTCCAGATCAGTGGGACCCACCTACTGTGAACAGATTGACTGGTGTACCTCACTCCAGCTATGTAGCTGCTGTACCACATCAGCAAGTTCTGTGGACACCACCATGATGTATTTATTTCATCCACACCGTCCAGATTGTGCTGGACAATGTTTGAACAGTGCTGATTTACATAGACAATGTTTGGATAGTGCTGATCATCATTAGTGAGCCATGTGCCCCAACGAATGATAGTGCACAGTGATACACATGTTGCACCTGCCACAATTGAAATGATTTTAGATGTAATCCAAGCCCTCACCCGCATTTTAGTGGGGACCCACCGCGATATATATGTTATTCACACCGTCCATGTGGCCCTCACGTAATTTACGTGTTTGATCTGAGTTGTCCATGGATGAGGCCCATTGACGCTGCCCTCTTGCTGTATAGGTGGCCCATTAGTGCGGCCAATTAATACGGCCCACTTGTTGTATATAAGGCCCAATGGTGTGGCCCATGGATGTGGCCCACTTGATGTATATGGGGCCCATTGGTGCAGCCCATTGACATGGCCCATTGTGATGTATTTTCGGCACATGAGTAAGGCCCATTATGATGTACTTGAGGCCCATGGGTGTGGCTCATTAAGATGTATTTTAGGCCCATGGGTTGTAGCCTATTATGATATATTTGAGGCCCATTGAATGTGGCCCATCGAGATTGTATATGGCCCACCGTGATGCGGCGCATTATAATGTATGTGGCCCACCGTGATGCGGCCCATGTGATGTGTACTAGGCCCAACTGTTGCGGCCCATTGTGATATATGAGACCCTTGTGTAAGGCCCATTATGATTATATGAGGCCCTTGTTTGAGGCCATGGGCCCACGATACGTTTGGCTTTATGTTGGCCACTCTTTGGGTACAATGTTGGTTAAATGTCCACATTGATGGGAGATGATGGTTAAATATCCACATTGTAACCTTTCCTTAGGCCCTTTGTTAGGTCGATTCCGATTGTCGAGGCTGATTCCGATTGTTGAGGCCGAGTCCGATTAACGAGGCCGATTCCGTTAGTCGAGGCCGATTCCGATTGTCGAGGCCGAGTCCGATCGACGAGGCCGATTCCGTATGTCGAGGCCGATTGTTGAGGCCGATTTCGTTAGTCGAGGTCGATTGTCGAGGCCCAGTCCAATCGATGAGGTCGATTCCGTATGTCGAGGCCGATTGTAGAGGCCGATTCCGATTGTCGAGGCTGAGTCCGATTGAAGAGGCCAATTCCGTTAGTCGAGGTTGATTGTCGAGGCCGATTCCGATTGTCGAGGCCGAGTCCGATCGACGAAGCCGATTCCGTTAGTTGAGGCCGATTGTCGAAGTCGATTCCGATTGTCGAGGCTGATTCCGATTGTCGATTCTGATTGCTGAGGCCGATTATATAGGCCGATTATCGAGGCCGATTTCGATTGTCAAAGCCTAATGTGATGTATTCAACCCGTGTTTGAGGCCCAATGTGATGTATATTAGGCCTATGTGATGAGGCCCATTGTGGTGCATTTGAGGGCCAGGTAATAAAGCCCATTGTGATGTATCTTAGACCCATGTGAGAGGCCCATCGTGATGTGTATTGAGCTCTTGAGTAAGGCCCATGGTGTTGTATATTAGGCCCTTGTGCGAAGTCATGGGTCCACTATATGTTAGGCTCTATGTGGGCCATTCCTTGGGACAATGTTGGTTAAATGTCCACATTGTTGAGGCCGATTGTTGATGTCGATTATTGATACTGATTATGAGTATGTGACAGCATATCATCATGATACATGCCCATACGCATCATCTGCATGTTTGGTATGAGATATGGTTGACCATTGCATATGTCATTGGGTAGGTTGTTATGAGACTCCCTGATAGGCAGAGGTTATCTCACATGAGCGCACGGTATGCGCATGACTGATGCATGACTGGGTTGTATGACTCATACATCTTGCATTGTGTATTGTGGTTACTGTACGCCCTAGCGACATCAGGGTCGTAACCTCCACAGGCATATCGTGGATGGCTAAATGGGACACCGAAAATGTTTGGTTCGAGCATCGGGCTACCATAGATGGCCCTAGGTGAAAATCCCTAAACCCTCTTGGCACCAAAGGAAGCCCCAACGTTGAGACAGAGTAGATATATATGAGCGCATGGGGGTCGTATACTAGTAGGTCGCGTCTCCCACTGTATCGTGGTCGGTTGGGAGGGGGTGTGGCCTTACCCGCCTGAGGGAGTAGGCATAGCTAGGCTGAGTTTAACCAGCTCATGAATAGGTCCGCTATTGATGTACCGAGTAGATATTGGCTGACTACTAGCCAGGCGGATAGTGAGGTCTCTTCCACTTACCCAGTTGTGCGCTTGATGGGGAGGTAAGCTAGTGTAGAGTGTACTAGACCCCACTGATGATCCCAGAGATGAACAATATTAATATGTGGACTTATTGGGCAGGAGTTGCATACTCATTCATTCATTCATTCACTATCCACTCGGGCTGGTGGTGCGCAACTATTTGTTACGTGTGCCTTCGCAATGGCCAGGATTTCGGTTTGGGCGCGCGACTAACCTGAGACCAGGAGTTTACCACATTGAGTCTGACTATCCAAATTTAAGTATGGGACTGATTTGGATAGAAGTCCTTTATGGTGGACCCCATAACCTACGATACTACGTATTATCATTCCGACTTCACACTCCGGCATGGTCATCCCATTCGCACCGCATATTGCATTACATCCGCGGCATATGACATTTTGGGTTACTGTGTTTCTGCATTTATATGGTCTAGATACGGCTGACAGTATTCGTGAACTCATCAGGAATTGTATATTGCATTGCATCCTCGGCATCTGATATTTGGCTCTTCATGACTCGTCATTTGCATAGCTGATCTATATTGCGTACTCTGATATTGTTCGACTCGTGGACTTGTCAGTATTTCCGCTTACTCTCATATCATATGATTCATGATCTTACCAGTAATTTTTGATATTGTATGATTATGGCATTGTATTGAATACTTGGCATTTACCTTGTGCATACACTTACACCACCCTCTAAGCTTTCTATAAGCTTATGCACGATAGATGCGTGCAGGTGATATTAGGTTGCAGCACGTGTAGCTTAGGGCATGTAGCTGACTTCTGGATCTTTGATTTTGACATGTGTATTTTTCTTTCAGCATTGTATTCAAATGTTTATATTAGTGGATATGTGATTATGATGTTACCTTTGTGATTTAGGTAAACTTGTGGTTATGCCTCTTATGAGATAAATGCACGTTGAAAAATCCTCCTTGTAGGATCCCAGGATCGGAACCGGGCATATGGGTGCTAGGAGCCGAGAATGGGGTACTATGGAGGTTGTCGGCACCGGATTTGGCAATCGGGATTCCTGTGAATCTAATTTTTGGGTTTGGGGCGTGACATCTAAGGAGCCACCGTGATGTTTGGATTTTATCCACATTGTCTGTCTATTTGACCATATCATTTTAGGGTATAAGCCAAAAAAAAATGAGGTAAATCCAAGGCTTAAGTAGACTACACTAGAGCTGGACATGTCGGGCCTGATCCAGTGGATCCGACCCGATCAGACCCGTTCCAATCAGAATCGCACTGAACCGACAACCTGGATCGGTCAGGTTCGAACATGATCATGCAGATCCGACCGCTAATTGGGTCGGGTTCGGGTTAACATCAAATCGGACCGAACAGATCCGATATCCGATTCGTTTAGATCCGAGCCGAACAGATTCGCACCTGATCGGATGTGTTATTAAATACTAAATTACTATTTTACCCCTCAGTATATATATACTTTACCCTTTTTATTTTTTTACCCTACCCTACCCGTACCTCTCTACCCTCACGGCCACACCCGAAAAGCCCTAAATCCCCAAAACCCTCTCGTCGTCACTACCCGAACGCCGGCTCTTTTGTGGATCCTTGGCATTCATATCCATTTTTTCCCCTTGTTGGTAAGGATTAAGGAAGTTGTGAAGTTCTAAATATGCACTTTACTCGTGATGTGTTTGATGTTTGGAGAATTTAGTTTTCTTTTATGAATATGATTTTTATCTCCTATTCATAGTTCTGATTTTCCAGGTTGAGCTGGGGTCTCTTCAAGATACAGTACCAACAGACAGAATCATAAACTTGCAAGGTGGGTGGGCATTGTTTAGGAATAGGTCTTCGGGGGAAGTATTACTCCGTCTCACATATAATGCATATGTCGAGGACGAAGAAGATGATGGGACACAAGCAGAAACGTTGGATATTGATTTATATGATGATGAGAGTTCAGACTCTGATGAAGCAAATGGCACAATGAACAAAATGAAAGGGACCTCTCTGGAGAAACAGAGAAAGAATCTTTTGTGGATCTACTAGCAGCTTTGCTTGTAAGTGAGGAGTTCTAAGGCATAGTGTCATCTGAAACAGGATATACACAACAATCGGAAGAGGCCAGATATCCGAGATCAACTGTACCGATATCACGTGGCTGTAGTGATAAGTTCACACCTCTGGATTCTGGGGGCAGTTCAGATAGTTCTGGAGGTAATATTATTGTTTTTTCCCCCACTTCTGATTGTGAATTTGTCAAATCTCTCTCTATTTTTTTAGTCAACCTGTTCCATCTATTTTTTTAGCCAACTTGTTCCCTTCCGATCCGAACCTAGCCAAATCCGATCCAACTCGGTTTTCCTGACCGAGTCAGACTCGGATCGGTTAAGGCCAGCATGAGTTAGGATCAGATCGAGTCAGATGACCCTGACTCGGTCCCGGAATGGACCGTGTTCTGGTTAGGCCATGCAAAACTCGGGTCGAGTCGAGTTGGACCCAATCTGAGTCGACTCGGTCCGATGCCCAGCTCTAGACTACACCATGGGAAGTAGTGGGCGTAATGTTACCAACCGTTGAAACCTTCTTAGGGCCATCATGATGGTTAATTGCCATCCAACCTATTTACAAGGTCACATAAACCTAGATGAAGGGAAAACACGAATATTAATTTGATCTAAAAATTTTATTGCACCAAAAAAGTTTTCAACGTAGGTGTTTAATCTCCACTGTATGGTCCACTTGAGCCTTGGAATTGCATCGTTTTTGTATTCATATCTTAAAATGATATGTCAAAATGAATGGACGGTGACTATAACCCATGCATTATGGTGGCTCCTTAAAATCCCCTTTTATCCCTATCTTGAGACATGCAACAGATGGTAACGAAACAAACAAACAAAAAAAAGTTGATACAATCATTAACTGGGCCTCACCATGCAAAAAGAATAAGCGATTACCTAAAACCTCTAAATTCATGTGGTAGACTACTTAGATTAGATCAACTTAATTTTTGTACGTCTCATTTTTATGGAGTGGTTATACCAAAAAAGGTTGAATGACATACATGTACTAAGTTGGGCCAACTTCTGTGAGAGTGGATTAGGTGCTACTCGGTTAACACCAACCCGCCCTGATTTGTTGTATATCCATGCTTTTTATCCAATTTTAGCCTATTTTAAGATGTGGTTAGTAAAAATTCACACGTGGTGTAATGAGATTACCAGAGGGGGTGATTAGGACCAATTAATTTTTTTTAATCTTTTAAATTTAATTGGCTACTTAAGCTAATATGCAAATTAAGCTAAGAAATGTAATGAACTCTAAGGCTTCTAAGCTAATAGAAGGTCCAATCACATATACTACATATGATATGCCAATTAAGCGACTAATATATAAACATTATAGTGTACATGCGTACTCCTAGCATTTTTCTAATCATGCATACATAAAATTAAACATTCACCATATAAGCAGAATTAAATAGATGCTCAAATACACTCCCAAACACGAATATTTATAATGTTTCAGTTTCTCTGCTCCACTCCTGGCGGATGCATTCAATCCATGAGTGTATTGAATTTCACTATTGGAGGTTTTAAAATAGCTTTACCTCTAACTTTTACAATTGCACACAAGGATCGACTCTCGCAAGAGATTTTACGTAGTTTTTTATAGGCTCGCCATGAACCTTGGTCATACACAAGAACTTACTGGCGTACACTCATGTCGGAGGATCCCGTAAGAGACTTTAGTTGATTTTTCACAGGCTAACTAATAACATTGGTCCTAATCGAAGGACCTACGTTTACTCCCACCGGAGGCTCCCACGAAGACTAACACAAATGCACCCATGTTTGGTGGCCTACGCAAGGAATTATTTTATACCCTATATAAAAACCTAGGTTTAGGCCCTACACGAGAGCCAAAGTCTTTGTAACAACCCGACTTTTCAGGACCCGAGTACACAACCCGTGTCCCAAAAACCTGAGTTGTTAACCTTAAAGGATGGTCAATTTGATATGTAATATTTTTATTTCTATCTTTCATCAGAGTAAGCAGACGAGCGTAGGATGGACAAGTAAGCATAAAAAAAAATTCCATTATCATTTAGAATATACAAGAAGATGCCCATAATGACTTACACAAACCAATGTCTCGATATAACAAATACAAGAATCCACATGATTTAGTACATGAAAAATAATATAAGAATGTAGACATAAGCTGCAAGATCGCGCAGCTCCTCGAAGTAGATACAACCATGGGACCCTGGCACTTGTACTTGGCTCCACATCAGCCTGAACCTGAAAGTCACTTAAGCCACCTGTGCTACCTGTACGGTTATATATTTGATGGATGAGTGGCCAACTCAGTGTGAACTCCCTTCAAGATTACATACCGCCGCATTAGGTAAGCATAGTTATAAAATAAAGCATACAAAATAGTACATGATGGAGATCTTATTATGTGCATGGATGTATGGAATGCGTTCACGCCCCGGGGATGCTCATCCGTGCGAACAGGGCCACCGCCCATGCAAACATCGAACCTAAGAAACATCAACCAGTCGGAATCATCGAACCTGGAAAATATCAACCAGTCGGAAATAATACGTAGCCCACGTACGATAGCAATAGATGCCGGTCTGTGTGATGTATGCATGATTAGCTAGTCCATTATTAATCCAATTACACTCAGCAGGTTTAATAAGCTCAAAGGTCACTACGGGGAGCTCAGAGCCCAGCGTAGGCCGACAGCTCAGGCATAGTGTCCCATTCCACCATCCCTGGCTCATGAGGCTACCACCTTATGATGTTTAGGAAACCCATCGACTAGTGGCCAATCATATTACAGTATGTGGGGCTTACTATCGCATGGTTGCACAGTATAAAACATCGAACCTATGTAGGGAAAATATCAAATAAAAACCACGTAGGGCGAGTATCAAAATATGCCACATAAGGCAAATATCAAAATCATATAATAAAGACCATCCTTAAAAATCATTGGACACAACAACCCTAGATGGTAGGCCCACGTCAATGATCCATCTAGACCACCACTCAATAATCACCAAGTCGAAGGTCCATTACGATCACAACTAGGCAAGTTACATCCCAAGTATGGGTGTACATTCATATGTGGGAATTTTTCACTAATGTACCAGTTTAAGTTCCATAAGCAATCCACAAAAATAAATCTACAAGCATGAACAATTATACAGGATAATCGTAAAGCATGTAATACAGCAATTTAATTTTCACCAACTAACACATGTGATTATAAAGAGAGATATCAATTATGAATTTAAATAAAAACTATAACTTAAGCTAATGAGAAGATGGAAGCTCAAGGGGAAGAATCATCACCTTATACTTTGAATCGCCATCTAGTGTCGCTAAGTGCTTGCGCCCTTAGAATTGTATCCTACCACAAATCATGAACTTGTACAATTAGGTCCAAGTTCTAATCACTACCTAGGGTTTAAGATCATTGCCTAGGGTTTACCCTTTAGGGTTTTAGTGTAGAATTTAGGGTTTACATCCTAAGGTTTAATTCTAGGAGTAGAACTTATAATGTATGTGCAACTTAAATACAATATAATAGTAATATGGTTGGTTACAAGTTAACTTTAATGATACAACTATTATTTGTGACCCTAGTAATAATTAGTATTAAAATTGTAATAAAATAGTATAGCATATCATTAAAGATAATATTTTCAAGTGATGGACACCATGCCAATATCGCTAATGGTAGTTTCATTTATAACAACTAATATTAGCGTAACATGTTAATAGCAATCATCATGATGATAATTAATATTATGATAATATTTAAGAATGGTAAGTAACTTACACTATTCACTAATTTTAATTCCGTTTATTATAACTAGTTCTAGCATAAATTATCCGTCGATGGCTAATCAGATATAATATTAGAAATCCTAATAATAAGAGTGCAACGGTGATATTAATACAATGAGGCATGTCTAGTCTAGAATGGAAACATTGACTCATTGAGTTGACTTAGTTGAGTTGAAAAGGTTACCTGATGACGATGCCTAGCACTAGGATCGGGACTGGGAGCCCCAATATCGTTGATTTGCTGACTGAGTACAGTCCCCGAATAATATGGGATTCGGGTCAGCCCGACTCAGTGAGTTGACTCGGTTCAACCAACCACCCTTCTCTTTTTCTTTCTTTCTTCTTCCCCTCTTCTTCTTCTTTTCTTCTCATCCAAAACCATCCAACAGAGTTTTGATGGACCTAGCCAGCCAATGGGCCAATAGTCTAACTCGGTCCCAAACCGAGTTGACCCGGTCGTGACTAGGGACTCAACTCCCACTCTTCTTCTTCCTTTCTCTTTTCTCTTTTTTTTTTCCTTTCTTTTCTTTCTTTCCTTTATTCCCTAGGGCGAACTGGGCTGGACCAGGCCCGACCTTACCCAACACAGCTAGACTCAATGAAGACTACCGAGTCAGCGAGTCGGGATCCCGAGTCAGGGTATGCAGCGAGTTGGTGCAACTCGGCACAACCCAACTCCTTCCCATCTCTCTCTCTTTTTTTTTTTTTTTTTCTCTATTCTTCCTTTATCTTTTCCCTTTTCTCTGCTGATAGTTGCAACCAGCTCGGGACTCATCCTGACTGAGTCCGAGCGAGTTAGCGGCTCAGTTTGGATGGGAGTGCGGCACAGTGGTGCGGTGCAACAGCCGCACCACCCTCCTCCTTCTTTCTTCTCTATTCAACTTCCTTCTTCTTCTTACCTCTGCCTTCCTCTTCCAACACCATCAACAGACGGTAAGGGCCTGCAAACGGCATCCTGAACTGCGTCTATCTCAGTCTGGAACGGCGGTGAAGATGGCGAGCTCTAATGGCAGATTCCCAACCACAGTTTCTTTCTCAAATCCGAGAGCGTAGGAAGGTTCGTACAGATGCCATGGAGCTTGTAGAGTAGAGGTTTCGAAGCTCCATGGGCATTTAGGTGGTGGGTTCAAAGCTAGGAGGAAACAACCTATTTTCTCGCTCGAGCTGCAGTAAGAGGTGGAGAGAGAGAGAGACGTTGCTCGATCCTCTCTTTTTATGCTCACCCTAACTCTTCCTAGGCCATTGAATTGAGATCCGACGGTCGGGAATTTAGCTGCTCCAAACCGCTTATAGAAACAGTGGGCGAAAACCGGATCCTAGTGTCGGTTTATTCGTGAGAAGCCATAGCTCACGTGACTTGAAATTGATGGCTGAGATCTGCCTTGGTGAAGGGCTGGGATTGGAGGACTTCTTCTCACGCGGATCGTGTCAGCTGAAAATTTTCGCTTTTGGAATCGTGTGTTTGTAGGGTCTGATTGTGCCAGGAATTGTGCAGCAGCACGTACATTCCAACGGGTGAAACCACCCAGGGTTCGTTCGATACCGACGTCTCACTGTGATAGACGGTTTGGATCTATCATTGAAGTGGTGATGGTGGGCCATGGTCGTGCCCAACGGACGTCCGTCCGTCCGTTGGCAGAGCAGAGGGAGAGAGATATCTCTCCATTTTTAGTAAAACGCGGGTCAGCCGCTGCTGACCGAGTTGGCACGTCCGGTGCATGGCAAGCACGGGTGCACTACGTGCACTCGCACCTTACATGGGGTCCACCGTGCTGTTTGGGGAGAAATCCACACCGTCCATTCTATTTGCAGGGCCAAATCAAAGACCCTGACCAAGGATGGGGCAGATCTAAAGTTTGGGTGGGACATACACTCAGCTATAAGCTCTAATTGAGGGTCTCCGTTGAATTGGTGATCAGATCGTCCTGAATTTGGATCTCAACAGTTAAAATGGTCCTGTTGGCTGTTTGTAGGTCTTTTGTAATGATTGACTAACCAGAGACTAATATCAATATAATTTTTATTATTTGTATACTACTTATAAGTACAATATTTAAAATCTCATAATATATATAAATATAATTTTAATATTAACATACCACTAATTACATGTTGTCGTTCACACATTCATTAATATACATATTTTATAGTATACAATATCACATTTAATTAGAATTATATTTGTATTTAATAATATCATTAAATATAAAACTTCATTAAGGTATCTAATGATTTTTGTATACATACTTATAAGAGATATTTAATACTACCTTATAATTCAACTATATATTGTAAAACTATTATCCATCATGTTTAGTTAATATAATTTTATTTTCATAATATTTTATTTACATTAAATATATATATACTCTTATCATACTATGTTTTCATACACTTCTATATGATAAGTAATTTATCAAGATACATCTAAATTTTTTCTGATCTATGTTTGTGTAAAATATAATAAATAAAATAAATATACTTATTAAATATTATGTGACTACTGGATGGTTCGTCTCAAAGATTAATGGATGGAAGTTCTGATACACAGGTGCGGACTATTTTCAATGGTCATATTTAAATTAGGATGAACGTGAATGTTCACTTAGGTTAGAGTTGTATTTATACTAGGTTTGGTTATATGGTAACACCCGAGTACTGGAAAGTACGGGGTGTTACAGTTTTACACTATAACATAGTCGAGTTTGGCAATTCAAACTCTACATTCAATCTTACACAAGGAATGAGTGTAAACAGATTCTTACACATGATAACTTACTTATCAGATCGAGTTGCTTTTGTAGCCTTCTCGGGTTGCTTGATCGATACTCTCCCGTACTTCAATTAGCTCCCCTTTGCTCCCCCGATTATGATGCCGATGCTTTATCAAGGCTTTGGCTCAAAGATTAAATACCTTGCATGTGATGCTCGAATGCAGTGACTAAGGTAATGGAGAAATTTCCAACTGTACGACCAGTATATGGCCCACAACCTTTTTAAGCCCATTCCTTTTTAGTTGCCAAGAATACTCCCCAGGCGTACAGACGACTTGCCAAAGGTCGAAAATGCCCCTGCTTTTTCCTTCAAGAGGGTCGGCTGGTGCTTGAAAGGGGGTCCTATGGCTACGGATTATAACCGTAGCCATAGCCGTAACCATTGAAAAAAATTAATCCGAGTGGCAGTGCCGCCGATCCAGCAGTAATGCCGCCGACATCTGGATGTATGTGCGGTAGTACCGCCCAGTGCGATAGTGCCGCCCAGTATTTTTTTTAATTGGGTGGGTCCCACCGTGGGCCCCACATAATTTTGAATGGGCCCCACACTCATTGTTCATGATTTTGGTGGGCCCCACATCCACCTGTGCACCTTTTTTTTCTTTTATTTATTATTATTTTCTTTACATAGATAACTTTATTCTACCTACATTTTTTTTTTATAAATCATATTTATATAAATATGTATATTCGTATATAAAAAAATTTTCTCTATTTTTTTCTTTTCTTTCTTTATTCATTTAACAAGAATATCTTCTAAACCAAAATTAGTTGCTTGATGTACCCTATATGATTTTGGGGTATGTTGAGGGTCAAATATTGCATATTAGACCCCATTTATTGCCTGGATTTACAACCATGAAAATGTTTAAAGGCCTATTTAAATCATGTTTGTGCTGCAGGGTGAATTTATGGGCATGTGACTGAAAAGGATGATAAGAGCATGGATTTAATGCTCTAATGTCACCAAGGCAAGGGACGGACTCGAGGGGACCAAGATCGACGGATTTACATGCCAAAGATCCAAGAAAATCGGGAAACTGAAGCTCAAGTGGCCCGAAATTGGTCCAGAATGCAAGATCACAGGATTTCCACCATTCGTTCAGCTTGAAACTCCATACGTGGCCTGAGGACCATAAATGAACCGTACACGTCAAATTTCAACCCCTAGATCCTTGTGGAGTGGCCCAACGGACAGAACAACCCATGAATCTGTGATTTAGGGCCCACTTGAGATCTACATATGCTTCAAAGTTGGTCTCACCCCATTTTATGAGGTGACAAAGCAGATGGTTGGAGTAGATCATTAAGAACCGTCACCATGGATCCCACCCGTGTTGAGAGTGCATGGTCTCAAGAGCCACCACACATGCACTGGACTACAAATCGGGTCAAACCAGCTTTGACCCGATCTCTTTAAAAAAAAATGGAAACTGCCGTTCCGCTGTTTGCAACGGGAAGTTGCGCTCAACTCCTGGTGGGCCACCATCATCACACATCTTGATGATCCACACCGTTCACCAAGTTCAGGAGGGTAAACCGACCACACTCTGATTTGTGGACTGATTTTCACGAACAACGCATGTACAGGAAGTCTCAAACGCAAGTCGAACGGCTGAAGCACGGATTCTGTGGGCTGCAACAGCAGACAAAAAAAATCTACAAACGCAACCGATTTTTCATTCTACAGCCAATGGACGGTTTGGATTTACTATCAAAACAAGATAGTGGGCCCACGGACACTACCGACGCAAGAGGAAATCGCGTCCTCTGTTCGGCCTGCGAAACAGAGGCTGCGGGTCGTCTCGGTGGGCCATCATCATGGACCAATTAAGCAATCTGAACCATCCATCAGGTAGAGGGAGGAAAACCAGTCGAATGTGTGGTGATTTCTGGCAGCCATGCGCATGCACAAGATCGCTATGGCAGTCGCAAAACAGCTGTTCAACCACCATTGCTGCTTGATTGTCTCAGTGGGCCACATCAATAGATGAGAAGAACTGCCCATCCCCGGTCGAAATTTCAAGTAGAGAAGGATAGACAGCGTGGATTTTTCCACAAACACCGATCAAGGGCCCCACCATCGTCACAGCGCAAGAGCCGTGCGCAGGCTCCGTGTCCGTGAAATCCGGCACTGTGGGCCATTGTACGCACACGATTGCGGTCGGATCTTCCATCTGGACCGTTCAAATGAAGCCCAAGGTGGGATGAACCACCACCAAGAAGGCATAACAGGTTTTTGTTGATCAAGCGGGTTCTTTCACAGTCGAAAACGCAAACCAAGTGCGGTTTCTTGCGCATGAAAAAAGGTTGTGTTTTTGCTGCGTATGGGCTACGCACTCAGCAACTGACCCTCCTTGCCTATAAAGAAGCAAGGAACGAGAGAGAGAGGGGGAGGTGGAGCACCAGAGGAGAGACGGTGGATACAAGAAGGGATCTAATCTTTGGGCAGCCGTGGAGGCAACATGTAAAGCATGCCGGCTGAGTTCTTCTTTCCCTGTTTTTCTTAATTTCCGTTTTATTTGTTTTTTTTTTTTTGAAGATCTAGCCTCATCATGTCGGGCTAACCCTCTTAGTTAGGGCTAAGAGGTGAAGCTTATGGCGTGATGGGTGATCTTTATGGTTATGATTCATGGTTATGAACTGATATTGATTTTTGTTTGATTATAAGAAATTCTTTTAGTCATTAATGGTTTGTTGTGATTTAAATTACAGTAGATCTGTGATGGCTTGAATAATTCATTTCCTTTTATTTTGATGTTCGGAAACCCTGTTGTTCGCCATCGTCTCATGGACATGGTTGGATGACTGAACCTTTCCTGACCATCATCTCTCTGATTGGTTGTGGGGTAGTTTAATTCTATTATGTACTCTGTCTCATGGGCATGGTTTTGTGATGGAATCCATACTAATCTACATCCTTCTTATCTTTTGAAAACTAGATCAAAAGTAGTTCAATTATGCTTTAGCGATATATCTTCCAACTGGATGAAGATGGGACTCGAAGTCCAGTTGAGTTCATGAATCGACCATAGATCTCCCTGATCTCTACAAGTGGATCCTCTGAATCCCTAGTTTCCTACCTTTAAATTTCATCAGTTTTAGATTAATATCTTCACCATTATTCCTTCATATTCACCTGATTAGATTTCATCTTATTTTAGTTCTAGTTCTAGTTAGTTTCAGATTACGTACAGGTTTCAGTCCCTGTGGATTCGACCTCGGTCTCACCGAGTTTATTACTACATCACAACCCTACACTTGGGGAGTGAACAGGGTAGGAGAAGCTACTTTAGCCAACCAATCTGTTCATTTTCCAAGATTCCATCAGGTCGATGGTTGAAAATCCATTTCATTCACTTCACGGTCCATTTCAATCAGTTCGCGGTTAATTTCATTTCACGGCAATGACAGTGAAATGCATGGAAATGACTGTGAAGTGAAGGGAATTGACCGTGAAATGCATGGAAATGACTGTGAAATGAAACGGAATCGCCGGGATTGACAATGAAATGCATGGAAAGGATCATGAAGTGAAGGGGATTGACCGTGAAATGCATGGAAATGACAGTAAAGTGAAGGGAATTAACCGCGAAATGCATGGAAATGACCATGAAATGAAACGGAATCGCTGGAATTGACCGTGAAATGCATGGAAATTACCATGAAGTGAAGGGGATTGACCGTGAAATGCATGGAAATGACCGTGAAATGAAGGGAATTAACCGTGAAATGCATGGAAGTGATCGTGAAATGAAACCGAATCGCCGGGATTGACCATGAAATTAGGGAAATGACCGTAAAGTGAAGCGAATTGACCGTGAAATGCATGAAAATGACGGTGAAGTGAAGCGAATTAACTGCAAAATGCATGAAAATGACCGTGAAGTGAAGCGAAATGACCGTGAAATGCATGGAAATGGCCGTGAATCTAAACGGAATAGCCGGAATTGACCGTAAAATGCATGGAAATGACCGTGAAGTGAAGCGAATTGACCGCGAAATGCGTGGAAATGACCGTGAAGTGAAGGGAATTGACCGTGAAGTGCATCAAAATGACCGTGAATCTAAACGGAATTGTTGGAAATGACCGTGAAATGCATGGAAATGACCGTGATGTGAAGCGAAATGACCGTGAAATGCATGGAAATGGCCGTGAAGTGAAGGGAATTGACCATGAAGTGCATGGAAATGGCCGTGAATCTAAACGGAATCGCCGAAATTGACCGTGAATTGCATAGAAATGATCATGAAGTGAAGCGAATTGACCGTGAAATGCATGGAAATGACCGTGAAGTGAAGGGAATTGACCGTGAAGTGAATCGAAATGACTGTGAATCTAAACGAAATCGCTGGAAATGACTGTGAAATGCATGGAAATGACCGTGATGTGAAGCGAAATGACCATGAAATGCATGGAAATGGCCGTGAAGTGAAGGGAATTGACCATGAAATGCATCGAAATGGCCGTGAAGTGAAGTGAATTGACCGTGAAGTGCAACGAAATGACCGTGAACGTAAAAGGAATTATTGGATATCGCCGTGAAATGCATGGAAATGGCCGTGAAGTGAAGAGAATAGACCATGAAATGCATCAAAATGGCCGTGAAGTGAAGTGAATTGACCGTGAAGTGCATCGAAATGACCGTGAACGTAAACAGAATTGCCGGATATCGCCGTGAAATGCATGGAAATGGCCATGAAGTGAAGAGAATTGACCGTGAAATGCATCGAAATGGTCGTGAAGTGAAGTAAATTGACCGTGAAGTGCATCAAAATGACTGTGAACGTAAACAGAATTGCCAGATAAGACTGTGAAATGCATGGAAATGGCCGTGAAGTGAAGAGAATTGACCGTGAAATGCATCGAAATGGCCGTGAAATGCATGAATTGACCGTGAAGTGCATCAAAATGACCGTGAACGTAAACGGAATTGCCAGATATCACCGTGAAATGCATGGAAATGGCTGTGAAGTGAAGAGAATTGACCGTGAAATGCATCGAAATGGCCGTGAAGTGAAGTGAATTGACTGTGAAGTGCATCGAAATGACCGTGAACGTAAACGGAATTGCCGGATAAGACTGTGAAATGCATGGAAATGGCCGTGATGTGAAGAGAATTGATCGTGAAATGCATCGAAATGGCCGTGAAATGCATGGATTAACCGTGAAGTGCATCTAAATGACCGTGAACGTAAACGGAATTGCCAGATATCACCGTGAAATGCATGGAAATGGCCGTGAAGTGAAGAGAATTGACCGTGAAATGCATCGAAATGGCCGTGAAGTGAAGTGAATTGACTGTGAAGTGCATCGAAATGACCGTGAACGTAAAAAGAATTGTCGGATAAGACTGTGAAATGCATGCAAATGGCCATGAAGTGAAGAGAATTGACCGTGAAGTCCTTGGAAATGGCCATGAAGTGAAGTGAATTGACCGTGAAGTGCATCGAAATGACTGTGAACGTAAACGGAATTGCCGGATATCGCCATAAAATGCATGGAAATGGCCGTGAAGTGAAGAGAATTGACCGTGAAATGCATCGAAATGGCCGTGAAGTGAAGTGAATTGACCGTGAAGTGCATTGAAATGACCGTGAATGTAAACGGAATTGCCAAATATCACGGTGAAATGCATGGAAATGGTCGTGAAGTGAAGAGAATTGACCGTGAAATGCATCGAAATGGTCGTGAAGTGAAGTGAATTGACCGTGAAGTGCAGCGAAATGACCGCGAAGTGCGTGCAATTCCCGGCGATTCCGTGTTCATTCACGGTCAATTCGACGCACTTCATGGTCAATTCACTTCACTTCACGGCCATTTGTATGCACTTCGCGGTCAATTCACTTCAATTCATCGTCATTTCCATGCATTTCACAGTCATTCCCGGCGATTCCGTGTTCATTCACGGTTAATTCGACGCGCTTCACGATCAATTCACTTCACTTCACGGCCATTCCGTCTTCACTTCACGGTCATTCATGGTTAATTCGACGCACTTCACGGTCAATTCAATTCACTTCACTTCACGGTCATTCCCGGCGATTCTGTCTTCACTTCACGATCACTTCCGTGTATTTTGCGGTCCAATCGCTTCACTTCACCCCCATTTCCATGCATATCACGGTCATTCCCGCATATTTCGTGTTGATTCATGGTCATTTCGATGCATTTCGCGGTCCCACGTCTTCACTTCCGCGCATTTCGCGGTCCAATCGCTTCACTTCACCCCCATTTCCATGCATATCATGGTCATTCCCGCATATTCCGTGTTGATTCAAGGTCATTTCGACACATTTCGCAGTTCCGCGTCTTCACTTCCGCGCATTTTGCGGTCCAATCGCTTCACTTCACCCCCATTTCCATACATATCATGGTCATTCCCGCATATTCTGTGTTGATTCACGGTCATTTCGATGCATTTCGCGGTCTTGCGTCTTCACTTCACAGTCACTTCCGCGCATTTCGCAATCCAATTGCTTCACTTCACCCCCATTTCCATGCATATCACGGTCATTCCCGCATATTTCGTGTTGATTTATGGTCATTTCGACGCATTTCGCGGTCCTGCGTCTTCACTTCACGGTCACTTCCGCACATTTCGTGGTCTAATCGCTTCACTTCACCCCCATTTCCATGCATATCACGGTCATTCTCGCATATTCCGTGTTGATTCACGGTCATTTCGGCGCATTTCACGGTTATGCCCCTTCACTTCACGGTCATTTCCGTACATTTCGCAGTCTAATCGCTTCACTTCACGGTAGGACCCAGTCGACCCCGATTGTTTCCACTGTGATGGCATTCAATCTTTACTGTTTTCTATTATGGGTCACATCGAGCTTTGGATCTACTTCATTTTTGGATACATGAGAGTGAAGTAAAGGGAATTGACCGTGAAATGCGTGGAAATGACCGTGTTAGTGAAGGGAATTGACCGTGAAATGCATGGAAATGACCGTGTTAGTGAAGGGAATTGACCGTGAAATGCGTGGACTTCTTGTGGGCTATTTTGGATACAGAATGTTATGGTAAAGTGGTTAAGGAATCAATTTCATGTACTTCATGGTCATTTCAATGCATTTCACGGTCATTTCGCTTCAAGTCACGGTCATTTCCATGCATTTCACGGTCATTCCAAACAATTCCGTGTTGATTCACGATCATTTCCACGCATTTCACAGTCAATTCCCTTCACTTCACGGTCATTTCCATGCATTTCGCGGTCAATCCGCTTCACTTCACGGCCATTTCCATGCATTTCGCGGTCAATCCGCTTCACATCATGGTCATTTCCATGCATTTTATATGCTTATATATACATATTTATATAAATATGTATTTGAGAAAATTGTAGGTAGAATAAAGTTCTCCATGTAAAAAAAAAAAAAAAAAAAAAAAAAAAATTTCATAGATTGGCACAGACTACAGTTATGGCTACGGTTATAATCCGTAGCTAAAGGTAAAATACCTTTTTCGATTAATCGAAAGACATTCGATTAATCTAAAATTGCAGGATTTTTGAATCAAACTCGCTGGACAGTTCTGGACCTTTTTCGATTAATCGAAAGACCTTCGATATATCGAAGTACAACTCACTGTCTTTTTTTTTTTTTTCCTCTTTCCTGTTGAAATCCCTGCCACTTTTTGTGGGTCCCATTATGAGGTATGTGTTATATCCAAACCGTCCATCTATTTGGCGAACTCGTATTAAGGCTTGGGACGAAAAATAAGATAGATCTAGCTTTCAAGTGGACCACACTGTAAAAGGTAGTGGAGGATTGGACGTCTACCATCGAAACCCTTCTAGGGGTCAAGAAGTTTTGGATCATTATGAAATTTGTTTTTCCTCTTCATCCAGGTCTTTTTGACCTTATGAATGGATTGGATGGAAAATAAACGTTACGGTGGGCCCTATGAAATTTTTAACAGTGAAAATCAAGTTTCCTACTGCTATTTGTGGTGTGGTCCAGTTGATCTTTGGATATGATTCTTTTTTTCCGTTAATGCTCTGAAATGATTTCGAAGTATGGATGAACAGTGTGGATATAATAAATACATCATTGTGGGGGCCATGTCGAGGAACGTCAGCGCTCGTCTTCGCACACCAGCCAATCGGCTTCCCGAAGGGATGAATGACGGGGGTATTTTGGTCCCTTGAAAAGTCGGTCGTACACAGGGGAGTATTCTTGGAAGCTTAAAAAGGGGTGGGCTTCAAATGGCTAGTGGGCCATATACTGGTCGTACAGTTGGAAATTTCTCAAGGTAATGAGAGTTTAGGTAGAATCTCCTACAACTAATGGGAAGTTATAAAGCTTATGAGCTTCTACTTAATGAACACTCTAGATGTTGATAGACACTTGGGTTTGCTAAGAGAAATGATGTCTAAACTATAGAGATGACTCGAGATCACGATATTCTTGTAGATGAGTTTAGAATACTTATTAAAGTGAAGAAATCACTAAGAAGAGAGTATGAATCTCAATGGCATAGAGCCTATAAGGTTTGGTAGAGCTTGGGATGCACTAGGCTCTCTAAAATGCCAAAATTCATGCTCTCCACAAAGATCTGATTGCTATATATATATATATATATTATATATATATGTATATATATGTATATATATATGTATATATATATATATATATGTGTATATATATATATATATATATATATATATATATATATATATATATTATATATATATAATACTCCAACGCATCTATAACGGCTAGTCTTCAGTCGCATTGAATTTGGAGATCAGTCGAACCAATTTAGTCAGTAAAGTTGTTGGACAATTTTGGGCACATTCGTACGCACCGAGGGTGGTCTTTGGTCGTACCGAAAGAGGTCTTCGGTGGGACCGAAGATGACACTCGATTACAATTGAAATACCCGAAAATCTGCCTCAGCTCATTGTCATGTTTTTGTCATTTTTGATGGGACTGAATGTGATGAAATTGTGCAGTTCTCTCAACAACCCGGGACCTCTAAAGAAAATCTAAGGGTGGTCAATTTAGTGTCCTATGACTTAATGAATGATCCATAAAGGGTTTACCTACAGGGTTTAAGATCATCCAAAGGTTTAGGTTGTTTTGGGTCAAGGGTTAGGATCACCAAAGCACTGTATATATCTGTTCTCCGCTCCTTAATGCTCCACCTTCACTTGTGTCTTTGGTTTTCAACTTCCTAAGGCTTGATCGACTACATGACACAAAAACTCACGTGATTGATAAATTGGATGCATAAATTAGTGCACTAATAGTCGGATCAAAATCTCAGGTGAATCACACCACAAGAAATAGTAGTGATTGAATGCTCACCATTAAAAACTTCTTAAGGCCCATGATGTTTATTTGCCATCCAACCAGTTGATAAGGGCAACCAGACATGGATGGAAGGAAAATACAAAGAATGGCTTAATCTAAAACTTTTATAGCCCACAAAAAGTTTTTAATGGTTATTCACCATTGTTTTCAATTATATGGTCTACTTGAGGTTTGGATTTGCACAATTTTTGAGATCGCATCCTAAAATGAGCTGATAAAAATGGATGAACCGAATGAATATGTAATACATTTTTCGAGGTGGGCCCCACACAACAAGGGTACTCGGGTAACACCTAATCCACTCCCAACTTTTACAACTAATTGTATATGAGATAGGGTTATAGTAAAAAATTTGTTCAAAGATAAGGATGTTAATTAATAGACCGTGTGGGGAATATGCAAACCAAAGGTAGGTTGGAGTTAGTTTAATGGATGTTATTATTATTATTTATACTACCGCTATTATTATTATTGGATTGGATAAGGGAATATGTGATTTTTGAGCTATGCTGCGCAGACTGATGGGCCATGGGCCATGATTTGGACGGTCTAGACGGTATGCATGCCTACCACATGTAGCCCATGGCAGTTGCTACAACTAAGTTGTGGCAGACGCCCGTGGTAAATACAACACAGTGACAATCCATTATCTCATGCCTAGAGGAGCCGACCATTCACTGGCGGGGCCATTATAGCTGGCCCCATCAGAAAATCTTCTTCTTGTTTGTACAAAGTTCAATCAATAAACTTTCGCTTATTAAATGCACGGTCTGACCCTTTTCAGTTTCAACTGTCTATTTACAGGTCATGATGGCACACGCAGGATCATCCCTGAAGCCATTAGAAAGTGGGTCCCATTGGATGAATGGTTCTGATTGAGAAATAATGGACCGGAATTATATATGATTCTCTTCTGAAGGGTGTATTATAATAATGTCGTCTACCTTTATCCGGTACAAGTTGGGCCAGTCATCCACATCATTAATCATATGGGCTCCATTGCAGATGGACCATTTACCAATTATCTCTCAACTAAGGACAATCTTAACCTTTGGCAGTGGCCTAAAAATACCAATATACGTTCAAGGGAAGAAAGGCGAAGAATGGATGACTGAGATCTTTCAATCTAGGAAAACATGGACATATGGTCTATCCACAGTGGTGCCCATCGAATGAAGGGCCTCGATTAACAAACCATGGGCCTGATTTGTGGGAGTGAAGGTTGAAGGACACCATAAGCATGCTACTTCAAAGATCACATGATACCTCTATAATGTATGGGGGGGGGGGGGGTTGAGCTTTAGTAAGTCCATAGGCACCTGCCAGCTCTGGACGGATTGTAGCTAACGGTGCCAGCCTGGGATTGTAGGCGGTCATCCAAGCCACGAATCAGGTGGACCCCACAGTGGAATAGCCCGACAATTAGCCTAGTCAACTCATTAGGCATTTCTCAAATATTGGACAGTTCGAAAACAAACATCTCCAGCTGTCCACAATCTACACCCTCATCTGGCCTCCCTATGCGAATCTACAAAGTGGGGTCCATCTGATCATCGCTCGAGCGTTCTCAAATATCCCTACTTTAGCTTCTGAATCTTGGATCGCACTCCAATGATCCAAACCATTCATATGGTGGGCCTCACAGCGGATGTGGCTTTATTAAAAATTTAATACTGAAGGATCCTACGTATAGCCTACAAACCAATGGTTAAAAGGAACGGTATATTTTAAAATGAAAGTTAAGAGAAAGAAGGGTTGTAGATGTTTATGCAGGTCTACCAGAGCTTTATGCAAAAATGGTATAACGAATTACGAAAATGACATCTGTATCATGGTAGGGAGGGTATTTTAGGAACAAAATGGAACTATTAAGCATAAATGCAAGGGTATTTTTGGTAGAAACTGCTAACCTCAAGCACGACAGAATGGCCATCCTCCGCGTTCCCCACCATCTCGCTTTACGTCGGCATCAAGCACTGCACCTTTCGCACTCTTCGGTACAACAAGAAGAACCGGATATAGTACATCCATCTCTCTACATTACACGTGGAAGAGTAACTATCAATCTCAATCGTCCATCTATTTTTCATGCATGGAGGATAAATGGTTGGGTTTAAACTTGCACGTGGATGATCTTGGTCCTTTCCTTTTCGAAAAGCCAGTTAACAGCCAGACATACACTGGGAAATTGAAAAGGTATAATTTCTAAAGCAATTTTCTAGAGATGGAGAACCTATTATAGGGACCACTATATGGACGGTCTCGATTAATATCTAATAATGGCACGTGTAATGTGGACATATGGCTCACCAGGGATCTTCCCGCTCTAACGTGTATCTCCCAAACACCCACTCGTGACCTCGTCCCGATCTCGCCAGCGTGGAACTACGAATCTCGCTCGTCCGCAGAGTAATCGTTTACTCATGCACTTTATTTTCCGCACGTGGAACATTTCTTCAGGGATCTACACCATTGATCTGAATGGAGTTATGCGGATGGGAGGGCTCTACCTTCGATCGTTTAAATATTTGTAGCTGGATGTCAACCGTCAACGTATTTTCTACTCAACCCGCTATCTGAAAGAACCCTAAATCAAGGGTGAAGATCTTCCAGTAGAGAATAATATCCAGCTACCTGCCACCGACGGAGTAGCGCATCAGCTTAATATCTTGGATCGGAAACGGATTGGCTACTCCCCTGCAACTAGCCCGGTGGCTGTTGATCGGTGCTCCGTGGGCCTGAAATGATGTATGTGTTTCATCCATGCCATTCATTAATTTTTAAAGATCAATTTATTTTTTGATGCTAAATATGGGAGGGACATACATCTCAGGTGACCATACCACAAGAAAAATATAGTGATTGGATATCTGCCATTAAAATCCTCCTAAGGTCCACTGTACTGTTTATTTGATATCCCATATGTTGATAAGGTCATATAGACCTAGATAATTTGATATCCAATATGTTGATAAGGTCATACAGACCTAGATGAAGGGAACAAAATAAAGATAATCTTGACCTAAAACTTTTATGGCCCAAAATTTGTTTCCGTTCAATTAACAATGTTTCTTGTAATGTGGTCCACTCGAGATGATGATATAGCTCAATTTTTTGTATCATACCATAAAATGATCTAAAAAAAATAGATGGACAGCATAGATGAAACACATACATCATGTGGGGCCCACAAAACACCGATCAACAGCCATTGGCTGGTGGCAGGGGAATAGCCAATCCGTTTCCGTCCTGGATCACCGGATTCCATTACTCTCTACACCCTCTTGCTAAAAACGGGTAACATCTAATCATCCATATAACGTGGCCCTATTATTTATCGTCCTGCTCCAAAACCCCGCCATTTCAACAATCTACCTGGGTGAAGCTTCCAAACAGACCGTTAAAACATATACTCCAACGGTCGACATTCATCAAAGAGCAAAACGAGAGGAGACCATCCATTGCATGCAATAAAACATATACTCCAACGGTCGACATTCATCAAAGAACAAATGTTGATGATGATCCTGGATGTTTCTTGTGGGCCCCGACATTGGTTAGCTACACCAACCAAATTGCCCTGAGGATGAGCTTCTTATTAACGTAGTCTCGCGGACTACCAAAACTGTCTGAGAAAAAGAAAATGTTACAGGACACAAGTACCCTTTATAACAGCCCCAAAGGTTGTAATTGGATAGTGTAAAATCAAGAGTGGGAAAAGAAAGAGAGAGATCCCATTTCTCCCTCAGGTTGGTTAGATCTCTCTCTGTACAGCTGCAAAAGAAGAAAAGAGGAGAGAGAGCTAGCAGTAGCAGTGGAAGAAGAAAGAGAAGCATAACTCTCTTCTCTGCAGCAGAAGAAGAGGAAGAAGAAGGAGAATGGGGTGCTGTGAATCGAGCTTCTTAACAGAAACCCATCCAGAGCAAGAAAACCAGAACCAGCAGCAAAACCAACAGCAGAACACACCCTTTTCTCATCCTTCTGCTGGTGGTGGTGTGGGACCCACAGCTGATGGGGTCCCACCTTTCTCCGAGTTCTCGCTGGCTGACTTAAAGTCTGCCACCAACAACTTCAGCTCCGACTTCATCGTCTCCGAGAGCGGGGAAAAGGCCCCTAACCTCGTTTACAAGGGCAGACTCCAGAACCGCCGTTGGATCGCTGTCAAGAAGTTCACCAAGATGGCGTGGCCTGATCCGAAACAGTTTGCGGTACCATCCTTCTCGAACTTGTAAAAACAAAAGAGAGATTTTTTTTTTTTTTTTGTTTGTATTTTTGTATTTTTGATGGGTTTTTGGTTGTGGGTTTTGCAGGAGGAGGCTTGGGGTGTTGGGAAGCTGCGGCACCGGAGGCTCGCGAATTTGATTGGCTATTGCTGTGATGGAGATGAGAGGTTGCTTGTAGCTGAGTACATGCCGAATGATACTCTCGCAAAGCATCTGTTTCATTGTATGTGTGATTCTTTCTTCTTTGCCTTCTTCGTTGCATTTATTTTTCAACTCTTGTTTGAGTTTCTTCTTTGCATATGATAAGCATCAGTAGATTTTATTTGGAGATGATGGTACCTGTCTGAGTGAGAACCAGGCATTTTATGGATTTTCATTGTCTGTTCCTTGCTTGTTTCACTGCATTTGTTTTTCTTCTCTTGTTTGAGTTTTTTTCTGTATGCACAATAAAATTGAGTGGTTTTTTCATAGAGACAATGATACCTGTTTGAGTTAAAACTGGACATTTTGTGGATTTTCACTGTTTGTTCTTGCTTTTGTATATGCGGGTTTGGTTTTGTTTTTTGGGTAGGATGAAATGAAAATTTGTGGAATTTCCAATGTACCCATCTGAGAAAAACCCAACCTTCTTGTGATAAGAGTATGATTGATTCTGGTGTTGTTTGTTGAATCTCCTTATAGTTGAAATGCCACTGAAGAAGGGATCTTGGCAAGAAAATGTTAGAACCCAAGTCATTAACTCTTCCCCAATACCATCCTATTGAAAAGAATTTCGTTTTATGTTTACTGTTATCTTGTTTGCGTAAATGCAGCAGATGGGATTGGTTCAAATCTTGATGAGTGTTTGCGTAAATATGAGAGGGTAGTCAATTAGATTGGTGTTTGGGTTTCTGTAAAGCTCAATCTCCACTTTTTCATGGTTCCTTTTTCTTGTTATCCAATGAAGAATGCTATATTACTCTCAATAGTCAATAGCACTCTGACTATCGCACAGTCATACACGCCATGCTTTGGAAAAAATCCCCTCGCTTGCATGAGATTGGAGATTCATTAAAGATTTCGTTGGTGTTTGGGTCCTGAATATCCACATTAAGAGGTTGATTCTCCAATGTAAAGTGACAGTACTTTCATATACTTCTCCGCTGCTTGCATGGTCGATCATATGTGAATCTCATTGGACATGGTTCCTAGGAATTGCTAATGCGTAGTCTGTGCTTTGATCTGTTCTGTTTTCCTCTGGCCTGATGGACAGTTTACTTGGTTATGTATTTTTATTTTACAACAATGCTGCAAGGGTTAACCCATAAGATGCGCTGCACACGTTACATTGGTTTCTAAAGCTGGATTGATCTCTATTGTTGGATCAAAGCAATGTGCATGTAGTGGACCCACCTTGATGTGATCATTAACACATATTGGGACCTGTACACCTTATACACTAATCATGTGGTGTATTAAGAAGTTTGGTGGAATAAGGATTATGCCTTGCATGGAGATTACAATCACAAATGGTCCCTCCGATGACTTTGATGTTAGCGGGTGAACTGCCAATGTCATTTTCAAACCATTGTTTTTAAAAGGTGAAGGCATGAAGCGAAGCATCAGGGTCTCCCAAGAGGTGAGGCAGAAGCCCGACAAAATAACTTGCTTGTTGATGCTTGAATCTGGTCGATCCTCCTTTGCTTCTTGCGAGCCTTTTGGATACCTGCAAAGGGATGATGAACAAAGAGACACTGGGGGCGCCGGTTGTGGTCGGGGACCCTCCAATGCCTAAGTCGGGCGTATGGACTCACAATGGACGTAGTCAAATTGGGATAGTTGTGCATACCTCTCCCTTGAAAAAGGTGGTGTACTTATAGGTTGGCCAGGACGTTCGCGTATCTAAGAGATCTCATAAGATGTGCTAGAGTGACCCGTATTAGAGTTAAAATCCGCTCTCGGATATTTCTTCGATTCGCCTCGATTTGCGTGATCTTCGGTTGAGGTTTGATGGGCAGTCCTGCCCATATATGGTGCAGGATTCTTTCTAAATGTTTCTATTACGAGGTTGGGCTTGGTACTCGAGGTTGAGGTCGACACCAAGGTCGGGCTCGACACCCGAGGTAGATGTCGATACCAAGGTCGAGCTCGATACCCAAGGTCAAGGTCGATACTGAGGTCGAGCTCGACACCCAAGGTCGAGGTCGATCCTTGAAGTCGGGCTCGACATGCGAGGTTGATGTCGATCCTCGAAGTCAGGCTCGACACCAGAGGTCGAGGTCGAGGTCGATCCCCGAGGTTGAGGTCGAAGCCAAGGTTGAGCTCTGTAGGTCTGTTGATGAGCCTTATTTTCAAACCGGTTTAACTGTTACAACTCTGTCGTTGAGTCTCTTTGCTTAGCTCATCTTTTCTAGCTTTGTTCAGAGGGTTTGTTCTGAAGGTCGCTTTGCCACGTGCCTTGTACATTAAGTCAATTCAGTTTTACCCAGCGTTTCAAATAGCGCCCGTAGCGTGGCCGTAGCACTATGTAGCATCCCAGATAGCGTAAATCCCGTATAGCGTACGCTATACGGGTCGTAGTGTACGCTACAACTACATAGCGCGTAGTGTCCATAGTATAAGCTGCAATGTATTTTTTACTATTTTAATTTTAATTTTTTTAAATTTTTTTTAACTTTATTTTTTTTATTTATTTTTTTATTTATTTTTTTCAGGTTTTCTTTGTTTCTAATGTTGAGAAATGTGACACTTGTATTGTACTTGATACTTTTAACCTGTGAAATTTTTATTTCTTTTCATAATTGTGACTTGTGGTTTCAATTAGACGTTATTAATTAAAGTGGTTTGCTTAGAAAGTTGTTGATGTGATAATTATTTGATTTGGCTTATATATGTTGATTGACTTTTTATAAATGATAACTAATAACTTTTTTGAACATGCGTATAATTGATAAAATGAATCATCTTTTAGACGTTTTTATATTTTTTCCTTTTTTTTTTTTTTTTTTTCCACTATTTATTATATTTGTCCTATTTTTAAATTAAAAAAATAGAAGTATCGTGTAGCTTATGCTACATGCTACATGCTACATATTTACGCTACACGCTATAGAGGGCTAAGCGCTACGCATCATGCTACCGCTATTTAAAACACTGGTTTTACCCATAGGCCATAACATTGCTAATTTCCTTCTCTTCAATTTAAAAAATATGGAATCAGGAAGAACGGAGAAAATTAAGAATAAAGTGTAAAATTATATAGAAATTGTGCACAATATACTTTAATATTTCATATGAATTATTTGTTGTGTATTTAAATGTTACATGCCCATGTAATAGAAATGCATAACCAGAACATGTATAATTGCATAGAAAAAAGTTATTGAAATGTTAAACTAAACGTAAAACAGGTAGGACAAAGACAAGAATATAAAAGTCTATGGGGTTTATTCAGCCATTGCATGGAAGAAAGTGGTAGATGAAATTGGGAGGACTCTCTAATAAGGTTAAAGCTACCTTGCAAGTATGTTTTATTCAACTCCTCACAACTATTGCTTTCAAGTGGTAGAGGGACAACTATTCTCACAGATGGTGTTTTTAATTAGATTTTGAAAGTGGGCCATCAGAAGAACTGAATGGTCAATGAACTATTGGCCCTTCCAAAAAAAAAAGAAAAAGAAAAATAAAAGAAAAGGAAGAAGGTTGAAGTAAATATAGAAAAGAAAACATTTTCTTCTATGTGTTCTGACCTTGAAAAGAAATTGAGAGGCCTAATCTTAACAGAAGGTGTAAAGTGTAGAAGAGGCATACACCTTCCATATACCTCACTATATGAGGCGTAAGCATCACATACAATTATGCCTCAAGTTCCATGCGTCAGGGTGCTGTCCAAGGCATAACACAAAACTTTAATCCGAATTGTTCGTTTCGTGCTAGCTTCTATAATTTCAATATGGGGAGGTACAATGAGATATTTTTGTTTCATACTTGAAGGAAATTTTTTGAGAACTCCGTTTGGTACCAGTTGCACTAGCTGGTCCCAAGTGCGGGTAAAGGAGGTGATGTCAAGTGGCCATCCATTGTAAAAACTTATGCCAAGCTACTATGAGAATTTTCGGAAAGCCAACCCCAAATAGCTTGGACGAGGAGATGATGATATGCTACTGCTGCTGCTGCTGCTGCTGCTGATGACTTACTATGCTCAATAAAAAAATGGCAACTTCAATTCTCTCTACTTGCTGTGTCTATATATGCCTCAAAAACTAAGAAAAGTGGCCCTAGCAATCTCCATAACAATTCTGTAGTCATGCATGTAATGTTAAATTCCTCTTTTCAACAGGGGAAAATCAAACCATTGAGTGGGCCATGCGGTTAAGAGTTGCTCTCTATATTGCTGAAGCCTTAGACTACTGTTGTACTGAAGGCCGGCCATTGTATCATGACCTAAATGCGTATAGGGTTCTCTTCGATGAGGTAACAATTCATCCTTTTCAAAATCCTTACTATTTCTAGGATATTTTTATCCACCTCTCTGTCAGTTCACATTGATTATCTACTCTTGATTAGTCATTACTTTATTTGTTAGATGTTGTATCTAGGAATCATATATGGTACCACTTAAACAAAGTTCTCACAGATGTTCTGCATTTCTTCTGTGTATGTAAATTGGTGCACATTGACTTGACATTTGACAAATTGTTGTAGGTGCATGAGTGCTAGGGAATGTTGGGAAGATAATTTATGATGGCATTTAAAAAAATTAACTTGGTTGTTATTCATTTATGATTACTATTTAATTGCTCATGTTATAAATATTATAATAAAATGTGTAAGTTCTGACTTCTCTGTCTTCTTTCCATGGTTCTAGATAGCCTTTAAAAAAAAAGTGGGAATCACTTGGAGACTGAAAAAACTGGTACGACTTACCTAGACTCATTATGTTTTGGTCCTATTTTGGCCTCATTTCAGTCTGGTGACTCATGTAAAATTCATAGCCCTAATCCCCTGGCTCTTCCTCTGTAGTCTAGATATTTAACTCTGCTGGCAAGCTATGGAGGATGGATATAAAACCATTAAAGTTAGAGTTGCAATTCCCAGACTTGAATACCTAAATCCCAGTCATTAACTCATTGTCCCATTTTGGAATCGAGCTCATATTTCTGAAAGAGAAAAACCTAAGACAATCTTTTGCTTGGGTCTATCCTCTTAAGTTATTTAATTGTGAGTATGGTTGCACTAAGCAAGAAGGGCCATTGGACTTTGGTGCAGGGTGGGGAAGTGTCTGTTTGAAATAGTCAGCAAGCATAAACAGCTAGGAAGCGTGAGCAGGACTGGAGTCCAGACCGTGAGTTCGCCCATAGAGATATGTATAGATATGAAAGACTAGGTAAAAACCTTTGGATTGGGATAGGGCTTCTGGGTTTAATCACATACTGCTGGCCTTAAACACTCGAGTGGAAAGTGATGCTATTCGTCTCTCCATTTAGATTTTCAATTTCCTCTTGCATCCCATCCTTATTTCCTTAATTCGTTGGAGTGCATTAATAAATTTGCCATGTTAAATTCACCCTTGTCCATTCTCTACACGTTTGTTCATTCATTCTCTACTTGTTTGTTGTTTCTATAAAATGATTCAAACCATTCAAATCCATCATTTTGTACAGAAAATACACCATCATCACCATCATCATAGCCTCATCCCTGTTATTTGGGGTCAGCTGATTCTCAAGATTTCTTTGCAAAAGTTTGACGACCAGCTGCACATCTGACATCATTGCTCATTTACCTAGTCTTGGGACTGTTGGACAGCTTGGCATGTCGCGTCTAGGTGGAGTTATATGAAAAGAGCTTCATTTATTGGGATGATGTTTTTGGACACACTTTGCCTATATCTAAGGGGCCATTTGGATGGGAGTAAATGGAGGTAAATGGGGGGAATTGGGAGTAAATGGAGGTAAATGGTATTTGAGGTGTGTTTGGATGAGAAGTAAATGCATGTAAATGAAATGGAATGTGAGTAAATGGGCATGGAAATGAAATCCTCTCTACGAGAGAGGATTTCGAAGTAAATGGGGGTGAAATGCCTTTTTGAGCTTACTTGGAGAGTCTCACGAGTAAACAAAGGTGGCGTTACGCTTATGTCCGCCATACACATGGCATGCTAATGATACTTCAAAACAATTCAATTACAGGCCACATCACTAAAATCACACTAATAGAATGATCCAAACAGTCTAAAGGTTGGCCATCTAAATGGACGGTTAAAAAGCGTTGGCAAGTTGCTTGTTTGTGATCCTCATGTTTGTGGCCCACCCAAGGCTCATTTTTTTTTTTTTTTTGGTTAAATTATATATTTTAATGGGCTTATTTCAATCATTCTGTTAACTATCACATATGTACACTAATTTGACATATGAAAGTTGATTTGTGATATCATTTATGTTCATGCGAATATATTGAAAATTTTTAATGTATTCAAATTCCTCCCATTTACTTCCATTCAAACAAAATATTTGGATTTGAAATACATTTCATTTACTGGCATCCAAACAAAAATGAGTAAGCCAATTTACTTTCAATTCATTTACCTCCAATTCCATTTCCTATTTACCTCCATTTACAAGCTCCCAATCAAGCCCTAAGCGTGTTAAACATCGGGGTTCGAGTCCTTGCCTCACTGGTAAACTCTGAGGAGTTTCAACACGAGGTCTTGGGTTCGAAACCCATAGGTGGTGAAATTCCACTAGAGTGTGTGGGTGTGTGTCGGGTGCGTGTGTAAAAAAAAAAAAAAAAAAGCGTGTTAAACATCATCATCACGATCGTCTTAGACTTTCTCCCAAAGATCCTTCTCCCATCATCATGGGGGTTGGCTTTTAAATGGTAGATTGCAAAAGTTATCCAATTGGTTACCCACTGGGCATCAACCTTCCTATTTTACCCAAGCTTTGGAACTGATGATGACAGATTCTCTTGTTGATAACACTTACATGTCAACATGGTTCTTACTAGTACTAAATGTCGTCTGATGTCTTCAATTTGTGCAGAAAATAGGGGCTCAATTGATCGACCAGCCTGGTCGATTAATCGAGTGAACCTTGGATTTAACAGATTGGTCTCTGGATAGTTTTGGACGGTCTCGATCGATCGACAATATTCGGAAAATATTGTAAACTCTTAGGCCACTTTTGAGCATGTTCGATCGCTCGAACATGTGGTGCTCGATTGATGCTGAGATCGACAACGCGCACAGTTTTGCTTAATTGCGCGATTAGTTTCCTATTTCGGTTGTTTTACAATAAGTATGGGTGTAATACGGGATTAGGGCGCATGAGGAGATCTTAAACGTTTCTACGAGGGTTTCGAAGGGAGGCTAGGTTTTTTTTGAAGGGTTTTGCATTTGTAAGTTCATTTATCCTTTGTAATTCGCTTTTCATTGTGGATTTTGCTATTGCTTTGTGTCGTGGTTTTTTTTTTTTGTTCCCGCGAAGGTTTTCCATGTAAAATTGTGTGTTACTGTGCATGCTTTGTTGCATTTATCTTTCGTTTGTTTGATTCGAATTTTGGGTTTTCTTCCGCAGTCCCCCGACAAGTGGTATCAGAGCTATACGTTGGGATTTGAGTTTAAATTTGAGACATCGATGAAGGGATCGAACGTTAAGTATGAAACTGAAAAGTTTATTGGTAAAAATAATTTTGAACTATGGAATGTGAAGATGAGAGGCCTTCTAGTTCAACGAAGATTGCAACATGCATTCCTTAGTATAACGAAGTGTCTTGCGACTATGAGCGGTGAAGATTGAGAAGAACTAGATGAGAGTGAAAATCTTGATTTAATTATGCCTATTTGACGAGGTTCTTTATAATATCCTTAATCAAAAGATCATCGTAGGGCTTTGGAAGAAGTTAGTAGGCTAGTATATGACGGAATCTCTATCGAATCGTCTGTATCTGAAGAAGCAATTTTATAATCTGAAGATGGCGGAGGGGTCTGATATTAATGAACACATCAGCGTGTTTAATTAGTTAATTTGCAAATTGACGAGTGTGGAAGTGACGATTGACGAGGAGGATTAAGCCCTAATTCTACTGAATTCCCTTCCACAGTCTTACGAGAGTTTCGTAGACACTAGGGAGACCATTGATGTCAAAACTGTCTTCGAAACAGTTGAGAAAGAATGACAATGGCGGTGGTTCCTATACGGATGTGTTGGTAGTTAGGGGAAGAAATTTTGAGCGAGAGAAAGGAAACTGGCGACTTCAATCCAAGTCTAAGGGAAAATGGAAGATGAAGTGCTAAAACTGTGAAAGACGGGCATATGAAGAAGGATTATCGGAATCCTAAAGCTCAGAAAGGGAAAAAATCAGATGAAATGCCAAAGGAGGCCAACACAGTGGAATCTAATGAGAAGGTGGATGGTTGCGACGTTCTAATTGCATCCAAATCCGGGTATCTCAACGATGAGTAGATTTTGGATTCGTGGGCTTCATACCACATGACTTTTCAATGGAGTTGGTTCACCAGTTACAACGAGTGTGATGGTGGATAGGTGTTTATGGGCAATGATATTGCCTATAAGGTGGTTGGTATCAGATCGGTGCGCATCAAAATGTTTGATGGAATGGAGCGTATCGTGACGGATGTGAGAGATGTTCTTGAACTGAGGAAGAATCTGATTTCTCTAGGGGCTCTCGATGAACTTGGGTGCAAGTTCATCGGGTTTAATCGTGCCCTAATTGTTTCAAAGGGGACACTCATCTGATGAAGGCATAACGGAACAGTAACCATTACAAGTTGATCGGGAATACTGCATCGGGTAGAGCTATAATGTCTGTAGCGGAGTCCACATCGCACGTTTGTGACATGCGCGTCTAGGCCAAATGAGTGAGCTCGGTATGAAGGTACTTTTTGATCGTTGCTTGATTCATGCTTTTAAAAGTGTTGATTTAAATATATGCGGGCATTGTATATATGGTAAACAATCATGGTTATCTTTTAAATTTGGAAAACATGTAAGTAATGGTGTTTTGGATTATGTGCATTCTGATGTATGGGGGCCGTTGCCCGTGGTTTCGGGGGGGTGTTCGTCGTCTTTTGTCACATTCATCGATGATTTTTCTAGAAAGGTGTCGGTTTATTTTATGAAGTATAAATTTGATGTTTTCGCTACACCTTCAAGGTGTGGAAGGCGATTGTAAAAAAATAGTCGGGGTGAAAATTGAAAGCGTTGATGATAGACAATAGTGGAGAATTTACTTCAAATGAATTTAATTAGTCTTATAAAGATGAGGGGATTGTACGATATAACACAGTTAGACACACATCAGAGCAGAATGGTGTGGCAGAATGAATGAATTAGACTCTCTTGGAGAGAGCCCGAAGTATGTTGAACAATACTGGGTTAGGCAAGGAGCTATAGACTGAGGCCATTAACATGGCTTGCTACTTAGTGAATCGATCTCCGTCTACGCCAATAAATTGTAAAATTCTAGAAGTGTGGAGTGATCATGATGTAGACTACTCAGGGTTGCGAGTATTTAGTTGTGACGCTTATTCTCATGTACCGTCAGTTGAGAGAGATAAGCTAGATCAAAGGGCGAAGAAGTGCACCTTTGTTGGCTATAGTGATGGTGTGAAGGGATACGGGCTGTATGACCGCCTCATTCGAAAGATCACGATTAGCTATGGCGTCAGGTTTGATGAGGATTCCTTCTTCCGTAAGGATGAACACAGGGAAATGGGAAAGTCAACGATAATTAACGTTGAAATTGAAAAAGGTGAGACACAAGCAGAAGCCGAGCAGCAGGAAGATGTATAGGAGCGGGTGGAGCAGCCACCTGTGTGGAGAAATCCACCAACAGATCACATATTATCGGCGAGATACAGAGCTGACTCGAATACTGTATTTGCTTTCATTACGGATGAGGGAGATCCTTTTACCTTTTATGAAGCGCTGGATGACCGAGATGTTGAGAAGTGGATGGCGGCGATGCAAGACGATATGGACTCTTTGTATAAGAATGAGACGTGGGCGCTGGTGAAGCGTCTTGTTTGGTGGAAAGTGATTGGTTGTAAGTAGATTTACAAGAAGAAATATGACAGATACGAGGTGAGATTGGTTGCGAAGGGGTATGAGAAAGAAGGCACCAACTTTAGTGAGATCTTCTCACCTATTGTCAAGCAGGTATCTATTAGATTTGTGTTGGCGCAGGTTGCCCAATGCGATCTGGAACTGGAACAAATGGATGTGAAAGCTGCTTTTCTACATGGGGAATTAGAAGAACAGATATACATGAAACAACCAAAGGGGTTCGAAATACAGGGGTCAGGGAATAAGATTTATAGGTTGAGGAGGTTGTTGTACTGCTCGAAACAATTGCCTAGGTAATGGTATAAGAAATTTAATAATTTTATGGTGAGTCGGCAGTTTACCATAAGTGAATATGATCATTGTGTCCACTTTAAGGAACCGAGTAATGGAAAATTCATTATACTAGTATTATATGTGCTTTTCGCCAGCCATAACATGTTTGAGATCAATATATTGAAGACTTAATTATCAGGGACATTCGAAATGAAGGATCTGGGGGCTGCAAAGAGGATTCTCGGCATTGATATACACAGAGATAGGGAGAAACATGTTACAGTTATCTCAGGAAAAATATCTTGAGAAGGTATTGGTGAAGTTTGGGATGGACAAGGCTAAACCAGTTAGCACATTCCATGTTGCTCACTTTTGGCTCTCTTCAGAACAATTTCCTTATATAGATGAAGAAAAACAGTTTATGTCTCGTGTGCCCTATTCGAGCGTGGTTGGCTGTTTGATGTGTTCCATGGTCTCTATGAGACTGGATATTTCACATGCAGTCGGTGTTGTGAGCAGATACATGTCAAACCCCGACAAGTAGCATTGAGAGGTAGTGAATTGGTTACTTCGTTAACTACGAGGTATAACGGACTAAGTCTTGACATTTGAAAAATTAGAGGGAAAATTGGTAGGCTATGTGGACTCTAATTATGCAGGGAACATGGACAACAAAAGGTCGCCTGCTAGTTACTCGTTTTTCTAGCAGGTGGAGTGATTAGATGGATGTCGAAGTTTCAGTCTGTGGTTGCTCTTTCCATAATCGAAGCTGAGTATATGTCAGTGACAAAGGCTTTCAAGGAAGGTGTTTGGTTGAGAGGAATGATGAATGAGTCGGGACTTCAGCAGGAGGCCGTGCCGGTTAATTGTGACAGCGAAAGCGCAATCAACTTGGCAAAGAATTTGGTTTACCATTATAGAATTAAACATATTGATGTTCGTCATCATTTTATCTGACAGGTGCTTGAGGAAGACAATGTTACTCTTGAGAAGATCCACGTGAACGTGAATCCGATGAATATGCTTATGAAGGTGGTTCCATCAGAGAAGTTCAGATTCTGTTCGATTTCTCTGGGCTTGCCATTGAAGTGATGAAGACATGGTGTGCACGAAAAGCGGTAGCAATGGTGAAGCTATGGAGGCGATTAGAGATGGAGCTTGGAGCTGTAGTTCGTTATGATTGAAGGCTCGGTGGAGATTGTTGTCTGAAGTCTTCAATCTGTGTAGAAAATAAGGTCTCGATCGATCGACCAGCTTGGTTGATCAATCAAGTGAACCCCAGATTTAATAGATTGGTCTTTGGACAATTTTGGACAGTCTCGATTGATTGAACTTGCAGGTTGATCGATCGACAATATTCGGAAAATACTTATAAACTCTCTGACCACTTTTGAGCATGTTTGATCGCTCGAACATGTGGTGCTCGATTGATCGAGAACTACTTGATCGATGTTGATCGATTGATGCTTAGATCGACGGCGTGCACACTTTTGCGTAATTGTGCGATTAGTTTCCTATTCCGACTGTTTTACTATAAATATCGGTGTAATACGGGATTATGGCAACAAGAGGAGAGCTTAAACGTTTCTAAGAGGGTTTTGAAGGGAGTTTAGGATTTTCAGAAGTGTTACACATCTGTAAGTTTATCTATCCTATGTAATTCGTTTTTCATAGTGAATTTTGCCGTTGCTTTGTATCGTGGTTTTTTCCCGCGAGGGTTTTCCATGTAAAATTGTGTGTTCCTGTGCATTCTTTGTTGTGTTTATCTTTGCTTGTTTGATTCAAATTCGGGGTTTGCTTCCATGGTTACCCAACACTAAACTCTAGCCCAACTAATACATGCATTGTACACCCCATAGGGCAAGCAAGCAAAGGAGTTTCTGTGGCGCAGTTGATAGAGACACACCACTGTGTACGAGGTATGCACACAAAGTTTCTTGTATTGGGTAATATATGCATGCGTCCATGTTGGCATTGTGGCACACAAATGGAGACCATCGAACCAAGAGTGGAAAGGACATGCTTTGAGTAGTTGGCTGCAAACAATAGCAGGAAGCATGCTGATATATGTTTTCCAAATGTTCGTGTGCCAGCAATATCATGCTCAAAACTACACTTTAGTCACTATCATATGTTACACAGAAGGGGAATGTGCAAAAAAGTTAAGGTTTTTAGAGCAGGCAACCTCAAACAAGATCTCTAACTATGATTATCTGAACATATTAAACATGGTGTTCTTATTCAAGTAGCATTGTGAAAGATATGTTGCCTAGATTCGAGATGGGTTTTGGACCCCTGTCCTGGACTTCTACTTTTAAGCGTATAATTGTGTAACATAGCATGAAGGGCAGCTTACTTTATATAAAAAACGAGACATACACTTGGTTTGGATGTGCAGTTACTTTATGGTAAAAGAAGAAGAAGAAGAAAAAGGATATAGGGCGAAGATGACTATTACATGATAAATTTAAATTGATAATTTGGTCAACAGAACTGAAAATTACCGTATTACATACATGATGGATAAATGCTTTCTTAAAAGGAAATTAACAACTCCTTCAATGCATTAAGTGTAAGTTAATAATATGATATGGTGACAATGCCATTACATAGAACAAATATGATACACATTGTCTTCTAGTCGACCCAATTAGTTGGATACAGCTTAGATGATGATACATACAGTTTTCTAGCCATCTCAACCTGCAATAATAACCAAGGGTTAGTATTGTTATGATAGATGTCTTGTATTGTGCAGAATAGTGCAGGGAAAGTTATAGATATAGCACCAGTTGTTTTTTTAGGGGGGGGGGGGGGGGGGGGGTCCCGATCTGAGACCCGACCTGGCCAAACAGGGTGTTTTGAGTATTTCCATGTTGGGGGTATAAATATTCTTTATGGGAGTCGAATTAGGGTTACGTAATAAACTCTTTCTGATTTTTGGTGATAGAAATTTCTTAGGGCTGTAATCCTTTTGAGAAAATAGTGATTTTGACGGGGGCTCATCTGTGGAGTAGGCACAATGCCAAACCACGTAAAATCCATTGTGTTCTGTGTATTTTGTTTGCTTTGTTGCATCAGTTCGTTTTCTTACAAATACATTGGTATTGGGTGCTGATTTGCCCGCTCGAAAAGCAAATACATATCAAATGAGACGTGGTTTTATTTATTTATCCAAAAAAGGATTCAGGAAAATCAGGAAAAAACAAGTGAAGGATGTGGTGATCAGAAAACGAATGCTCAACACTATGTTTACACTGTTATTGTTTTACTTTCACCGTCTTGGCTTTCATGGTTTATATTGTACTCTGAAGTTTTAAGTCAGTAACCCTCTGTATGTTTGATGTAAGATGTAAGTGTGGTAATTTCAGTTACTAGTAATTGTAAGAAGTTGACTATATGAATTAAGATTCAAGAAGTCGAATGAGGAAACTAATCACAATCCACACATGCTGATTGAAATACATGTCAAGTTGTCATTCTCATAATCATAAAGTTCCGTGGCCTTCTACCAAGAACTACTTCCATTCTAATTTGTTTCTTCAAATGAAGAAACTCAAAGAGCACTCATTGCCCTACCAAGCCCTAATATTGAGAGGACTATACTTATTTTTAGAAATACAGTGCAATCTCATATCAATAGGCATCCAAGATCAGAAGGGAGACGATGGGTAATTTACCTCCACATAGGGAAACTGGTGTACAGGCCATCAATTGGTAATCTGGAATGATTCCAGAAAGAGAGTTGCTAGAAACATTTGCTATGACAATCACAATCACATAGGCTGTGCTTAGTCAGTACATGATGCATCCTGATAGAATTGAGGGACTGGCTCCAGAACTTGTCCAGAAATTAAACACTAAAGCTAATTGGACTACAGTCTTAGTTTTTTTTACTAAAGCACTGCATCTTTCCTAGAGGAAAGATTTGCATATGTTATTGGGTCCGTTTGCTGGTGTTTAGTGCCATTACTTGGAGGTGGATCAAAGTGTTGCATCGTTTGGATGGACTAGAAGGTTAAGATGTTTGCCGCTTAAATATCAATTAGATGAAGATCTACCTGCCCTCCTTGATGGATTTCTCTCACTCTTTCTCTATCATGCAGGTATTGTTTTTATAAAAAATAACAACATTTGGATAACTTCAGTAGAAAATTTTAAATGTTCAAACCTAGCGTTAAAATTCATGTGGCTGTGGCTGTAAGCTGTCAACAATACCTTTGATAAAACAATGAGTTCTAGTGATATCAATGCTGCATCAACAGTCGGACTGCACTCGACCAATGAAAAAAGAAGGAACTTCTTTTTGTTGGTTAATAAGCTTGACAGGTGGGCAGCTCATTGCTGAACTTTTGTGAAACAATCATGAAATCCCACCCCAAATTGATAGGACAAAGTTCTGTTTATGATGATTATTTTCTAGTGTCGCTGATATACGTAAAGTTTTGTTTGATCCACCAGAGTAATGAATCACTTTGTGAATGATTCAAGTAAATATTGGAGCGTCATAATGTGTGAATGCAGAGTCCTAAGTGGCAATGGACATGCTCTGGTGAATTGCTGATTTCCTATTTTGGTACAGGTGGAAATGACTCTCCTTTTGATTTCCCTGCTCATAGATGATTTTCACTGTGGGTCTGAACTTGAATCCCCTTTGCAAATGATTTACCTATGGGGAAGCTCATTATAGCCTAACACAAAAAGTGGGGCTCTACCATGTTGAAGTTGATTGCATCTTTGCTAGCTGATCAAGATTGGTCATCTTTTGTCACATCATCCCTTGGAACAATACCTGTTCCTTCAATTTTAAATGATTTGCTAGCCCAACACCATTAACCATTATTTTCAAATGGGTGTCTTTAATATTGGGTGTAAGCTAAGAGAAATTCCATGATTTTCTGTTTTAGGTTATCGATCCCTTCAGTCAATTCATTAGATGAGTGGGGCCCCTTCTTTATCCCCATTAGCATGATTTTCATGGGCTAAATTCAGAATGTACGGCATATTTAAACCGTTATGAATTTCATTATCCATTTGGCTACCATAAATACCCAAGGAGAAGTTACTCTGCACTCTGCAGAGAAAATTGTTGGTGCTGATGGTTGTGCGAAAAACTTGTAGGGAAGTAAATAATGAAATGTGCTATCATGGAAGCAAATACATGAGTTAGCATCCATTAGAAAGTACAATACGTAGTGGCGCACTTCACAGTGAACATAGTGATTATCCAAATGTTGGGTCACTGTTTTCCTTGCAATTTAAGCTGAGAGAATGTCTTTCATGTCTCAATTGAAGAGAGTAAATATCAAGGTACCTTGCTTGATATCTGTGTTGATGTCTAGATATCATAGGTTGGAGAAAGAGGGAGCAAAAATGAAAAAAAGTGTGTTTAAATCCAGTCATATCCCCACTCCCTTATTTTAGTAATAAAAAATTACATAATGACCAGACTGCCCCCAAGAATATGACATGCCCATGTACACAGTGTGGACTACATGGTTGCACTACATATCAAGGTATTCAATAATTGTAAAAGCCGCCGTTACCATTATGATACGGACTGTAATGGCTGTTAAGGCCTCCCCCTTCCCCTCTTGAAAGAAACCGTAATGTACAACGGTTCTCATCGTTACCATTACATAACGTCCGTTATGATTCTTACAACTGTTACATAACCGTTTTTTAATACCTTGTTGCGTATACTAGAATGGATACAAAATCAGGGGCCACTCATGCACGTATACTATTCTGATGGGACAGACTACATCAACTTTAACAATGTCATAACTCACAAGGGGTAATGAAAGATGTTTCATACTGATCTGATGGGACAGACTACATTAACTTTAATAATGTTTCACAACTCACTAGGGTACAAAGATGTTTCTTGGTTAGTTTTCTTCTCTGATCATTATGTTGGAATTGAACATGCAATGTCATGATTGCATCACTTTAGCACCTTCCAGTTGGACTATGGGCTCAGTTGCATGCGACGCCATGGTTGCATACTTGGTTCTTGACTTTTCTTATTGGAAGTCATATTATTGTTCGAATTTGAAAGAACATTTGACAAAATTTAGGGCTGTGTTTACATTCAAGACACTGCTTGCAGGGTTTCTAGGGTGCAATTGACTGTAGGGATGCAACTTGGGTTGGGCTCAACCCGAAGCTGACTGGCCCAAACTGAACTTTAGGTTGAGGTTGGGTTAGGCTTGAGCTGCAAAATCCTCAATCCGACCCCTGGTCGGGTTGGGCTTTTGGTTGAGGCCTTAGGCAACTTGACCCAACCAGGATCCAACCCTAGATGTATTATATTCTACATGTAACTTTATATGATGTGAGTAGGTAGGGCACAATTCTCCATATGATTTTTTTTTTTTTTTTTTTTTGGAGTGGTTTAAAGTTTGCATTATTAAAGGACTTGGGAAGGGACATTTTAGTAATTTAAAGGCGATGCTGACCGCGTGCTTAACAATGTGTAGTCGAGATTCTACTGCTAGCCTGATCCAACTCGACGCAACCCGACTGAACTCGAGTTGCATTAAGGTTGAGTATTCAATACCTCGGGTTGGGTAGGGCCTCGGGCTGATTCTTGAGGTTGGGTTAGGCTTGGGTTGACCTTCAACCCGACCCGACCTGACCTGCCCGGGATGCACCCCTAGTTGACCGTTGAGGGGTGTTTCATGTGTAAATCAGCTTATTGATATTTATATCTTTGCAGGATGGTGATCCGCGGCTTTCTTGTTTTGGACTTATGAAAAATAGCAGGGATGGGAGAAGTTATAGCACAAATCTTGCTTATACGCCGCCAGAGTATCTAAGAAATGGTAACTACTTTTCTTATTAGCCAAATATGATTTTGTTGCTTGTTTGAGTTTCATTGCTTATTTTTCCTGTGTATTGATTATTAACGGATTTTCCTGCATTAAGTGATGATCCCACATCCACATTTTGTTTCCTACAGTTACAAATTAGTGAACAACATCTGATGAATATCAATTTTCCCATCAAGCTGGTTGTGCAGCATTATGATTTTTTTGAAATCAATATAGTACTTGCACTATATAGTGAAATGAGGAAGACTTATAATTAGAAGACTAGTCATCCCTGTGATGCAGGACACGTAATCTAGACTAAATATGATGCAAAAATAAATTTATAAACGGATGAAAGAGCAATTCAAAGCATAAAATATGGTAAACCTACCACAAATCTAATAAATCAAATAAACAATAAAATTCTGATTTCAAGCTAAATCACAATCCCACAATAAACTAAACCATATAAAACATGAATTTTGAAGGATCAATGGAAGGTAGAACTTCCACTTTAGCATTGCCTTAGTTCTAATTCAAATGGGCTGATTTGTTCTCTCTAGGGTTAAGGATATGATAATTTAGGGTTAGGGTTTGAGTATATAAGGTTTTGAAAGGAATTAAGGCTTTGGAAGAATTTGGTAATTTAGGATTTTATATGGAATTGGGAATTAGGGTTTCATAAGGAATTGGGGAATAAGGCTTGGAGAAATTAAAAGAACTAGGGATTATAGGTGAATAGGAATTAGGGTTTTAGGCTAGGGTTTAAGGGATAGGAAAATGGATTGAAGAAAGGGAAGAAAAACTGAGAGAAGGGGTTGACCGTGTAGTTGTACGGCCCCTGTCGATACAACCGTATGGATTGAACAGTACGGACAGGTAGTTCGTACGTGTAGGGGCTGACGCTGATAGGTTGGGTTGGGTTTGGTGGAGTAATAAAAAAAAGATGGGTTTGAAGCAGTGGGTTTAGGTTTAGAAGGAAAGAGTAGAGGGGTTTAGGGTTTAGAGAAGAAAAGTTGAAGAAAATAAGGATTTGAGAAGAAAATGAGAAAGACGAGAAAAATACATTTTCAAAGAGAAACAAAGAGGATAGATTAGGCTTCACACCATCAATCTCCATTCCCAAGAGATTTTCTATCTCAAAGCAAGAGAGTTTATTTATTTATATTCAAAACGTTCAATAATGAGCTAGGGATGGATGTCCAAACCTTTTATAGTTTCAAGATGAACTTTTTAACAAAAAAATGCGCTCTCAGATAAAAATTCTCACATAAGGATGCTCAATGAAATAACATTTATTCTTAACCCCCTAATCTCAACAAAATATCAAAATAAATCCAACATGAATAATCAACTAAATAAAGGAAATAAACCTAAAACATCCTAAAGTCTACGATTAATGTGATTTAAGATCTCACGATCCAACCGTCTGATCAAAGTGTTCTCAAGATCCAACCGTCCGATCGATGTGTCCCTCGCAATCCAATGGTCCAAACTCCTCAATTAGCAACCCACATGCATCTTCCTAGTGTAGGGTCTTTGAAGATGCATGATCACGCATTTGGGGTCTTTAATGTGGCCCACCTGGGTCAATGTATTGGTTACCAGGCCAAAGTGAAAATGGAGCTAATCTCCTCCTCCTTTGGTACACCCTATAAGGTGCTCGGATGTCCTCATCAACTCCTTTAGGCCCTGTTTGGGCAACGGGATTAGAAGGGATTAGGTGGGATTGGATTCATCTGGTTCCGTGCCAATTCCACTCCATGTTTGGAAAAGCTTGGAATTAGATCAGATGAAATTGCATTGGGTCCCGTGCCAATTTCACTCAATGCTAGCAAGTTGTGTAGGTCCCACCCTGATGTGTGGGCTATATCCACACCGTCCACCCATTTTTTGAGATTATTTTAGAGCATGGGCCAAAAATCAGGTAATTCTAAAGCTCAAGTGGACCCACCACTGAAAGCAACGGGGATTGAATACTTACCGTTGAAAATTTCTTTGGGGCCACATAAGTTTTGGATCTACCTCATTTTTCGGCCCATACCATAAAATGAGGTTACAAAACAAATGAACGGTTTAGATATAATACATGTGTGTTATTCTGGTAATTTCAAATGATGGTGGGTATATCCATTCAATGTACCACCGTATTACCAACAAAGCAGAGCATTAATCTAATCCCATGGAATCAGGGGACAATCCCTGCCATGGGTATTAATGATGTTTTTTTGAATCCAATCCCACCAAATCCCTTCTAATCCCGTTGCCCAAACAGGGCCTTAGGCTGAGAAGAATTGCCTCTAGCAAAATAAAGCTGCGATAACGCTTCAGAAGGTCCGGGTTGAGTCGTTGAAGCTCCTTCTCTGTGATCCACACACAATCTGACACTGGCCTGTTCTTCCACTTGACAAGATATTTTTGAAATCCTCCATGTCTGGTGGAAACCACTTGCTTGTTCAAAATATCCTCTATCTCCTCCTCCCACAGGTATAGATGGTAAATGTGGCAAATGCTGAAAAGAGGGATATGGTAATAGCCAAGGGTCATGGGACAGGTTGGGTGTGTCCTCATCTAGGTCCATGTGAGGATTAGGAGAAGGGCCATGGAAAGACACAAGATCTTCCACATTGAATGTAGAACTAATGCCCATACTAGGTGGAAGATCTACAATATACTTATTGAGACCTAATTGTTTTAATATCTTATATGGTCTAGCACTACGGGATTGTAATTTCTTTACGGCTCCTTGCGTAAACCATTCTGGCCTTATCGTTATCATCACTTCATTGCCTACTTGAAATTCTTTGAACTTGAGGTGAGAATCAACAAATATCTTATACTTTTCGTTGCTCACATTAATTCGTTTTCTAATTTTATAATGCAAATCATGGATATGTTGTGCAAATGCATCTACGGACTTTGATGGTCTATGGGAAACTGACATGAGAATGTTTGGTAGAGTCGTCCCAGGGACAAGATCAATGGAATGCTGAAAGTCCTGTGTGGGTGGAAGTTCATCCGGTAGGTTCTCAGGGAAAATATCGCTAAACTCCTCCAACATCGGATTCACTTTAGGTGGTAACTCTACATTAACCTCGGGTGTGACCTCTCTTGCCATAAGAGCATACACCACTGAATCGGCTTTAGTCTCCCTTTTAACCTCCTTGGCGTTTATCACGTGGAGAGACTCAGGTTGGGATTTCTTTATATCTTTAGGATCACTCTTCTTGACGTCCTCTTTCTTCTCCGAGGTGCTTTTGGGCAGAAGAGGATTTAACTTTATCCTATGCCCAAAATGATGTGGCCTACATCCATTGGCATGGCATTACACCACAATGTCTTTGTAGGAATCAAACTGAATGAGAATGAGACACTGCTAAGAAATTGGCATCGAAGACGCATCAACCTATGAAACTTGATAGTAGGACTGAGGGTGAGGAACGGATTTCAAACCCAAATGAGATATAGTGGTACTGGAGACCACATTGGTGCAACTGCCACTATCGATTATCACATTGCAGTTTTTGTCACCACACTTGACGTAAGTGTGAAAAATTGAATTCCTGCACTAATCATCACTCTCTTTAGCCTTGGCTAATGCTCGTATGACAACTGCAAGTGGAACGGTTTCAAATCCTTCTACTTCACTAGCACCAATTTCGGGATGATATTCTTCTTCTTCACAATCGCCTTAGTCATTCGCTTCCTTATCAAACTCACCAATTACGAGTGCCTTACCTCGCTCTTTTGTAGAAAACTGGTGACGCAGGACAACCCTAATTATGATGCATGCTCATGAACATAATTAAACAGCGGAAATAAAATGAATAAATGATCTAAAATTCTAGCAGTAATCATCATAACTGAGAAAATCATAAAGGAAACATGCAATGGAGCGGGCCATCATCACAACCATGGAGTATGACATTCAATTATTATTTAGGTTGGATCCGGCGAGGGATGAGACCTCTCGATCTTGCATGGTCACACCCAATCGATCAATGAAGATCACTAGTCCGAAGAACCAAGAAGTTTCTCGGATTAGGGATTTGAGAATTTGGGGGTTTAGGGTTTAGATCGGTTCTCAAGATTTTGATCAAAGAAGGATTAACCAAAACTGGAAAATAGAAAGAAGAAAATAATTACCTTGAAGAAGTTGGAGGGCACAAGAAGAATTAGAAGAGGAAGATCAAGGGAAGAGAAGAAGCACCATTAGAGAGGAGAGGAAGGAGGCAATCAAAGGGTTTGCTTTTCATTAATCAATAGTTGAAATTCGGATTTAGGGCTTTAGCCCACTTAAATAAGTAAATAAAGACATAAAATTACTAAAATACCCCTAGGATAAGCAAATAAAGACATAAACTTACTAAAATACCCCTAGAATAAGCAAATAAAGACATAAATTTACTAAAATACCCCTAATTAAGCAAAAACGCGCAAATAACATAAGTACGGGAAAGTTCGGGCGCTCGGTCTTCTTTCTCCAATCTTCCTTCACATGTGTTTTCCTTGAGTGGGGTCTTCTATATGTCCAATCACATGTGAAAGGTCTTCAGGTCCTTAATAGTCGCCTATCTACAAGGACGGCACTTGTGGTTGGCGCTTTCTTCGTTGGTATACCTTGAATGCGCTTGTGTCCGCATCAGTTCCCCTTGGGTGAGAAAAACTCGACTCCAACGAGTTGAAACTTTTGTAGCGCTCTAGTAGATTTGGATCAATACCCTGCAATGCGTCGCCCGACAGCCACGTAGATTCAGACGATGGTTTGTTCTTCCACTTGACAAGATACCTTTGGAAACCTCGATCTCTTGTGGATACTATCTCGTCATCCAAGATTTTCTCAATTTCTTCTTTATGAGTAATGGGTGGAGGAGGGGGTGGAAGGGGTTGGGTAGCAAACTCAGAAAAAGGCCATGAAAGGGACGATGTATCAATAATGAGAGTATGAGCACGGACTAGATCTTCCACATTAAAAGTTGGATTAATGCTCATTTCAGGTGGAAGGTCAACCCGATATGCGTTGGACCCAACTTTTTGTAATATCTTGAATGGTCCAGCACTACGCGCTTGTAATTTTTTTGCAGATCCTTGAGAGAATTGCTCTGGCCTTATTCGCACCATTACAGTCTCCTTCTTGAAATTCTTGCACTCTACGATGAGAATCAGCTGAAACTTTATAATCATCATTGCTTTAATTTAACCGCTGTCTAATATGTGTATGCAAATCATGAATATGGCGTGCAAATGCATCGGCTGACTCAGAAGACCTTTGGGTAACAGACATAGGTAAGAGATCTATGGGCATTCTAGGTTTATAACCACTTACAATTTCAAAAGGACTCAATCCTGTAGATCTATTAACTGACCCATTATGAGCAAGTTCAGCAGTTGGTAAAATTAGGTCCCAAGTCTTAACATGTTCACCCACTAGACAACGTAGAAGATTTCCAAGGCTACGGTTTACTACTTCAGTTTGACCATCTGTTTGTGGGTGGTAAGCAGTAGAAAATTGCAAACGAGTTCCCATAATGTGCCACGGTGTCTTCCAAAAATAGCTAGTAAATCGAATATCACGATCAGACACTATGGTTTTAGGTAGCACATGGAGACGCACCATACCATCAAAAAAGAGACGAGCAACATGAGACGCATCCGATGTCTTCGAACATGGGAGGAAATGCGCAATTTTAGAAAAACGGTCCATAACGACAAAAACGAAATCGTGCTTTTTTATAGTCTTGGGAAGCCCAAGTACGAAGTCCATACTAATGTCTTGCCACGGAGCATGTGGCACTGGCAATGGCGTGTACAGCCCGGTATTTTGCTATCTTTGCTTTGCCAGCTGACATGTTCGACACTGCCCTAAAACTTGGCTACGTCCTCGCTGAGGCTTGGCCAATAGAAACGATCTTCCACGAGGGCAATGGTCTTATCACGACAAAATGGCCAGCTATCCCCCTTGAATGAAGCTCCAGATGAGGAATTCACGAAGGGACATACGGGGAATACAAAGTCTGTCTCCCTTGAAAAGAAAGCCATCTTTAAGAACATATTCACCCATAATGCTGGTCACTAGAGAGCGACGCGTAAGTACCCCCAAAATCAGGACATATGGGGTATTCATCTTTCAGTTGCTCAAATCCGACTACCTTTACACTCAAGGAGTTGAGCAACGCCACTCTCCTACCAAGGGCATCCGCTGGTTTGTTTTCAACTCTGGCCTTGTGTTTCAAAACAAACGAATATTCCTGAAGAAACGCTACTCACTTGGCATGCCTTGGGTTGAGTTTCTTCTGAGAATGCAAATATCTCAAAGCCTCATGGTCAGAAAACAAAACGAATTCTTGCGGTAGGAGATAGTGTCGCCAATGTCTCAGGGATTGCACTACCGCATAAAATTATTTGTCGTAAGTGGAGTATTTTTGTTTTGCTTCATTTAGTTTCTCATTGAAATAGGCCACTAGGTGTCCTTCTTGACTCAACACTCCACCTATACTGACACCAGACGCATCACACGCTACTTCAAAGACTTTAGAAAAGTCAGGTAGACGCATGACAGGAGCTTCCACCATCTTGCCCTTAATTTCTTTAAAAGCCTTTACTGCGGCTTTAGACCACACGAACTCTCCCTGTTTCATGCACTCGGTAATGAGAGCCATGATCGTGCTAAAACCCCTAATGAACCGACGATAAAAAGTTGCTAGGCCGTGAAAGCTTCGCACCTCATGAATGTTCCTTAGTTCTGGCCACTCAACTATGGCCCTGACTTTTTCAGGGTTTTGCGCGCATCCCTTAAGATGACACTATAAACCTAAGAACACAACTTGGCTAGACATGAATGCACATTTCTTAAGATTAGCGTACAACTTTTCCTTCCTAAGGACACTACAGACCTTCTTTAAATGTTCAAGGTGTGATTCCTTAGTGGTACTATAAATAAGAATATCATCAAAGTACACCACTAGGAATTTTTCTATGAACGGCCTCAAAGTTTGTGTCATCACCCACATGAAAGTACTGGGTGCGTTAGTCAAGCTGAAGGGCATGACCAACCACTCATACAGTCCATCTTTCGTCTTAAACACCGTCTTCCACTCATCTCTTGGGCGTATACGGATTTGGTGATATCTACTCTTGAGGTCTATCTTAGAGAATATAGTGGACCTGGCCATCATGTCAAGCATATCATCAAGTCTAGGTGTAGGAAACCCATACTTAACAGTAATTTTGTTTATGGCACGGCTGTCCATACACATGCGCCACGTGCCGTCTTTCTTTGGCGTCAACAATGCAGGCACGGCACACGGGCTCATACTCTCTTGGATGAAACCCTTTTGTAGAAGCTCATCAACTTGTTTCTTCAACTCTGCATGCTCTGCAGGGTTCATCCTGTAGTGGGGAAGGTTCGGTAAAGTAGACCCTGGGACAAGATCAATGGCATGCTGTATGTCCCTCATAGGTGGCAACTCATTCGGTAAATCTTCAGGAAATACATCACTGTATTCCTTCAGGACCGAGGTCACCTCACGAGGCAACTCTAATGGAACCTCAGGTGTAATATCTCTAGCCACAAGGGCATACACCAAACACCATAGAATCCTCCTTAGCCTCTTTTTCAAACTCTCTTGCGCTGATTATATGTAGAGACTTAGGTTTGGATTTCTCCATTCCTCTAGGCTCACTTGCCTTCTCATCCTTCTTCTCTAGTGTATTCTCAGGTGGCATGGGATTAAGTTTGATATTTTTACCGTTATACATAAAAGTACACGCATTCGAACGGCTAAAGATCGTGACATCATTATCGAATAACCACGATCTACCTAGGATAACATGTCCCACATCCATAGGTAAAACATCACACCACAGGGACTCTTTGTATGACCCAAACTCGATGGGGACTAGACATTGCTGGGTGACAAGTAGGGATGTCTTGTCAACCCAAGAAACTTTATACGGGTCTGGATGAGGTGTGAATTTCAGTTTTAAGCGATCTAAGGTGCTAGTGGAAATCACATTCTGACAACTTCCACTGTCTACTATCACTTTACAATTCTTTTCACCACACTTGGCAATAGTGTAGAAGATAGTGCTTCGACGGCAGTCAACACTACTTCTAGATTGAGCTAGCACACGCCTGACTACTGCAAGCGTTGCTTCTCCATCCACTTCTTCTTCATCAGTAAGTCCTTCAGGGTGATACTCTTCAACTTCATAGTCACCCTGGTCATCTCCACCCTCGTGGGACTCGCCTATAACTAAGGTTCTCCCACGGCTCTTCGTAGGACTGATTATATATGCGGCCAAGATTGCCACACTCATAGCACCTCACTTGGCTCATGTTACTAGGACCGGCACCAAGAACCCCTTTGTCCTTGTCCTCCCTAGGCCTAGGCGGAATGGTCGCCTGTGCCCTAGGTTGACTATCAATATTAGGTCTAGTTCCCTGGGAACTAGATCTAGCACTGGAGTCTCGGGACTCAAAACGACGAATGACGGGAGCCTTTAGATATTGCTCTAACTCCTGTACGACTTGATATGCTTCATCCAAGTCCGTTAAGGGCCGAGTCGTAAGCTCGCGCTGAAGATCCGCACAAAGGCCCGTCTTGAAACGCGAGAGCGTTACTAGAGGGTCTTCTCGGATATCACATCGCATCATATACTCTTCAAATTTAGCGATGTAGTCAGCGACAGACATTGACCCTTGGCGTAAGGATTGCCATTGGTCAAGGAGCTTCTGACGGTATGAGAGAGGAAGGTACTTCTCCTTCAACTTCTCTTTCATCTCATACCAATGTGTGATAGGGGCTCTACCAACTCTCTCTATCCTACGCTCGGTGTTGGTCCAGAAGAGCTTGGCTTGACCCACAAGCTTCATCTTAGCAAACCGCATTTGACGGTTTTCCGACATGCCATACCACTCAAAGTAGTGGTCCATGTCAGCAACCCAGTCAAGGAATGCCTTGGGATCCAAGCGCCCATCAAAACTCGGGGCCTCAACTCTCACACTCTTCATCGCACGCTCATATGGATCATAGCGGTCTTGATGATCACATGTGGCTCGTGCCTCTCGTACCACACCACGACCATTACCACGATCTCTATCCTCACTATCACCACGTGTGGCAGCGCGTTCTTCAATGATTCCTCCCACTTGAGAGTGCGCATCATCCCCTACAGCGGGGTTTTCCTTTTGGGACGCCTCTAGTTGCTCGACCTTAGTCATGGTAGTGGTAATTTGGTTCTCAAGGCGGGTAAACTCACGCTTTTGACCCGCTTCTAGGGCGGTCATCTTTTGTATCAATTGAGCAAGTTGCTCAGATAACTGCTTGTTATTCATGGTACGTTGAAGTTCGAAACCTCTACCTCTTCTCGTAGGCATACAATGAAGACTTGAACCAAACTCTACCCAACTAGACTACTAAGTGTTATGACTTTCAAGATGAATGCGATGAATGCAAAACTACTATGAACTGACACAATTAAGTTGAAACAGGAAACAACTCAAGTCTGAAAATTTTTCAGATTAGGAACTTTCTAAAATTGAAAACTTTCTAAATCTGGAAACTTTCTAAATCTGGAAATCTGGAAAGTTTCTAAAATTGAAAACTTTCTAAATCTGGAAAGTTTCTAAATCTGGAAATCTGAAAAGTTTCTAAAATTGAAAACTTTGTAAATCTGGAACTTTCTAAATTTGGAAACTTTCTAAATTAAACCTAAAAATCAAAACCCTAATTTGATAACTCGATCTAGACAAAAAAACCATGCAAGCTTAGGCTTTGATACCAAATTTGACACAGGACGGCCCTAATTATGATGCATGCTCATGAACATAATTAAACAACGGAAATAAAATGAATAAATGATCTAAAATTCTAGCAGTAATCATCATAACTGAGAAAATCATAAAGGAAACATGCAATGGAGCTGGCCATTATCACAACCATGGAGTATGACATTCAATTATTACTTAGGTTGGATCCGGTGAGGGATGAGACCTCCCGATCTTGCATGGTCACACCCAATCGATCAATGAAGATCACTAGTCCGAAGAACCAAGAAGTTTCTCGGATTAGAGATTTGAGAATTTGGGGGTCTAGGGTCTAGATCGGTTCTCAAGATTTTGATCAAAGAAGGATTAGCCAAAACTGGAAAATAGAAAGAAGAAAATAATTACTTTGAAGAAGTTGGAGGGGCACAGGAAGAAATTAGAAGAGGAAGATCAAGGGAAGAGAAGAAGCACCATTAGAGAGAAGAGAGGAAGGATGCAACCAAAGAGTTTGCTTTTCATTAATCAATAGTTGAAATTCGGATTTAGGGCTTTAACCCACTTAAATAAGTAAATAAAGACATAAAATTACTAAAATACCCCTAGGATAAGCAAATAAAGACATAAACTTACTAAAATACCCCTAGAATAAGTAAATAAAGACATAAACTTACTAAAATACCCCTAACTAAGCAAAAACACCCAAATAACATAAGTACGGAAAAGTTCGGGCGCTCGGTCTTCTTTCTCCAATCTTCCTTCACATGTGTCTTCCCTGAGTGGGGTCTTCTATATGTCCAATCACATGTGAAAGGTCTTCAGCTCCTCAATAGTCTCCTATCCACAAGGACGACACTTGTGGTTGGCGCTTTCTTCGTTGGTACACCTTGAATGCGCTTGTGGCCGCATCAACTGGTAAGCGAAATGACCTTATCCTTAGCAATTATAACACCCAGTGTTGTCATGTGCTATCGCACATTCGCATATGCGCACACTAAAGTGAAAATCGCATATGCGATTTCTGCACATATGCGATTGCATATGCCACATGTGCGAGAATATGCAATCGAGTGTTCGCCAACGGTCAGAAATTTTTTCGTTGGGAATTTTTTTTTTTTTTTAAATAAATTTAAATCTACGTTTTTAGTCTATAAAAAGGCATTCAAAACACTCCTACATGCACTCAAACTCTCTCTCTACTCTCTTACACTCTCTCATTCTATCTTACATAATTCAAAGGCCCAAGCTCCATATTTCTTTCAAGTTTGAAGTTTCAATCAAGGGACAAAGATTCAAGAATCAAGAAAGTAAAGCAAGCAAGATTCAAGAATACATCGAAATTGAATTCACACCAACTCAAGTCTCACATTATATTTTCTAATTTTACTTCTATCTCTTTCTAGTTTCTTTCAAGTTCTAAATATCATAATCATATTCACACACCCACCACTCTCTCTTTCTATCTCTCTTTCTTTACATTCAAGAGTCGAGAGACTCAACTTACAAGTTTCAAGTTAGTTCGTTATTAGTTTCTTCCAAGTTCTAACATTTTTTTTTTAATATTTTTATAAAGTTTGTTACTTACAAGTTATAAGTTGCAAGTTACAAGAGTACAAGTCTACAACATTCTCAAGACTCAAGTCAAAAGTGAATAATTTATTTCCGAATTTTAGATTGTGTAATTTGTGTTTTTGTAATTGTGTTGTGTAACTCTCTCTCTCTCTCTCTCTCTCCCCTCTTTTACTACAAGTGTAAGTGTGTAAGTATCTCTCTCTCTCTCTCTCTCTCTCTCTCTCTCTCTCTCTCCCTCCTCTTTTACTACAAGTGTAAGTGTAACTCTCTCTCTCTCTCTCTCTCTCTCTCTCTCTCTCTTTCTCCTTTTCTTTTCCCTCTCCCTTTCTACTACTAGTGTAAGTGTAAGTAATTGTAACTCTCTCTCTCTCTCTCTCTCTCTCTCTCTCTCTTTCCTTTCCCTTTCTACTAGTGTAAGCAAGGTGTGCCGTATCGGTATCGGTTGGCGTAACGGTGACCTCCAAAACCGATACGGATACGGGGGCGTAACGGCGACACGGGGGCGTAACGGGCCGTAACGGCGCAAATTTTTTTTTTGGCCAAAAAAATATGAAAAAATATGGATTAAATCCGGAATATTCTAAGCATTCCAAATATGCATTCATTTATAAATTGGAACATGTTTATGGTGGTGTAACGGTCCACTCTTTGGTGAGAAGTTGTATCGGACTGTCTAATGAATTTATGAACTAGATAACCTGAATTTGACTACAAAATTCATATATTTAATTTTCTAACTATCTACTATCAATGATAGATATATTAGAATGAATGTAATATGAAAATATCTTACATTTGGTGTTTGCAATTATTTTTGAGGAATTTCTCGAATATGCGTAAATAGAAAAAAATATAAAATGACACCCCAAATCTATAAAATGCACATTAACATGTTCTACTATGATTAACACATCACATGGCATGATTAAAACAGCAAAACAATCATTAAAAAATGATTATTTGAATTTATTTTTTTTAAAAAAGGCCATAATTAATGCGTAAATAGAAAAAATATTAAAAAATAAAAAATGGCACCCAAAATCTGTAAAATGCATATTAACATGTTCTACTATGATTAACACATCACATGGCATGATTAAAACATCAAAACAATCATTAAAAAATGATTTTTTGAATTTTAAAAAAAGGGCCATAATTAATGCGTAAATAGAAAAAAATATAAAAAAAATATAAAATGGCACCCCAAATTTGTAAAATGCACATTAACATGTTCTACTATGATTAACACATCACATGGCATGATTAAAACATCAAAACAATCATTAAAAAATGATTTTTTGAATTTTTAAAAAAAGGGCCATAATTAATGCGTAAATAGAAAAAAATATAAAAAAAAATATAAAATGGCACCCCAAATCTGTAAAATGCACATTAACATGTTCTACTATGATTAACACATCACATGGTATGATTAAAACATCAAAACAATCATTAAAAAATGATTTTTTGAATTTTAGAAAAAAGGGCCATAATTAATGCGTAAATAGAAAAAAATATAAAAAAAAAATAAAATGGCACCCCAAATCTGTAAAATGCACATTAACATGTTCTACTATGATTAACACATCACATGGCATGATTAAAACATCAAAACAATCATTAAAAAATGATTTTTTGAATTTAAAAAAAAAGGGCCATAATTAATGCGTAAATAGAAAAAAAATAAAAAAAAATATAAAATGGCACCCCAAATCTGTAAAATGCACATTAACATGTTCTACTATGATTAACACATCACATGGTATGATTAAAACATCAAAACAATCATTAAAAAATGATTTTTTGAATTTAAAAAAAAGGGCCATAATTAATGCGTAAATAGGAAAAAATATAAAAAAAATATAAAATGGCACCCCAAATCTGTAAAATGCACATTAACATGTTCTACTATGATTAACACATCACATGGCATGATTAAAATAGCAAAACAATCATTAAAAAATGATTTTTCGAATTTTAAAAAAAATAGCCATATTTAATGCGTAAATAGAAAAAAATATAAAATATATATAAAATGGCATTTGTTGTATATCTATGTGGTCCATCCTTTTTGCCCCACTTATTTCAGGGCATGGACCAAAAAATGAGGCTGATCCAAAGCTTGGGTGGATCACAAAATGGGCCTTAAGAAGATTTTAACGGCGGGCATTCAATCTCAACTGCGTGGTCCAATTGATATTTTGATCCCTTCATTTCAAGGATCATGCTTTAAAATGAACTTGAAAAATTATGAATGGCATGGATTTACCGTACATAAATCAAGGTGGGCCCCACCGCATGCAATAAAATAGCGAGTGTGCACCATGCAGCGTGCACTGCAGATTATACAAAAAAAAAAAAAAAAACAAACTGCGTGGCTGTTTCACAGCCACGCCATTCTATTCGACTTTGCTGGAAAAAGAAAAGAAAAGAAAAGAAAAGAGAGGGAAATGAAAAAAAAAAAGAAGACGAAAACAGAGAGGGACCGAACCGAGAGAGAGAGAGAGAGAGAGAGAGAGAGAGAGAGAGAGAGAGAGAGCTACTGCCGCAGCTGCAGCAGCCCCACAACCGCAACCGCAGCAGCCGCAGCAGCGCCGTAGCAGCCGCAACAGCCGCAACAGCAGCGGAAGAAGAAGAAGAAGAAGAAGAAGAAGAAGAAGAAGAAAGAGAAGAAGAAGAAGAAGAAGAAAAGAAGAAGAAGAAGAAGGTAAGTTTTTTTTTTCTTTTTTTTTTTTCAAGGCCCGTAACGGCCCCGTAACGGCCCCGTAACGGCCGTTATGGTCACAAAATTCCATAACGGCCGTTTCGACCCCGTATCGCGTAACGGTGTCAGCCGTTACCGTTACGTATCGGCCGATACGGCCGTATCGTAACGGATACGGCACACCTTGAGTGTAAGTGTAAGTGTAACTCTCTCTCTCTCTCTCTCTCTCTCTCTTCTTTTCTTTTCCCTCTCCCTTTCTAGTTTCTACTACTACTAGCGTAAGTGTGTAAGTGTAACTCTCTCTCTCTCTCTCTCTCTCTCCCTCTCTCCCTCTCTCATCTCTTTAGTCTTTAGTCTTTACTTTAGTTTTTACTAGTTTACAACTTACAATCAATACACACCAACATCATGTCTTCTTCCCAATCTTCATCTTTGAAACCCATGTCGAATGACCCAGGTTGGAAGAGTGGGCACTATCGTAGTGCTTCGGATAAGACTCATATAGCATGTGAGTTATGTGGGTTCCGGTGGCATTGCGTGGCACAAGCAACACCTTGCACATTTACTGGGGTTAAATGCAAAAGTATGCGACAAAATTACTCCAGAAATTCGAAGGGAGATCATTAAGTATATGGATAAACAATCAAGAAAGAGATGCGATAGTGCCCTACGTCACAAGAAATATATGGAACAAGACGCATATGAAGATATAAATGTAGTTGATGTAGATGAAGCTAGTCTCACTCCCCCTACTTTGACAGGTCGGTCTAGACCACAACCACAACCAACTGGCTCGAAAAGAGCCTAAGGGCATGGGCACATGGATAGATGGTGTAGACCACTCCCTGAGGATGTGGTTGATCAAATGGGTCAGAACAAAGGGCTAACTCAAACAACTTTAAAAAACCGGTATAAATAAAAAGATAGGAAAACCACTATTCAATATATTGCTAAGTGGTTTTACCAAACCGGCATTGCTTTCAACGCAGTTAAATCGAGAAGCTTCAAAGTTATGGTTGAGGCTACAAGTCAATTTGGACCTGGGCTTAAACTTCCTTCATATCATGAAATGAGGGAGATATGCCTAAAAACCGAAGTTAGCATGATCCTTTATAACTGAATATAAGGAATCGTGAAAAATGTATGGGTGTTCACTCATGGCCGATGGATGGATCGATAGATCCGGTCGGTCTCTCATTAACTTTCTGGTAAATTGTCCAGCTGGGACAATGTTCTTGAAGTCCGTGGATGCATCGGGTCATTCACATACTGGAAAATACTCGTTTAGCTTACTAGATAATGTAGTTGAGGAAATAGGTGAAGAATACGTTATACAGGTAATTACAGACAATGCAACCTCATGTTTTGGCTGATCGTCTTCTTATGGAGAAGATTACGGCCCATCGTGTTGATATGATGTTAGAAGATATAGGTAGGTTATTTATAAATGTGATTGCAAGGGTTAGAAGAATCACGGTCTTGATGTACAACACACCCTAGAAGAATCACGGTCTTTATGTACAACACGCCCTTCTTCTCAGTCGAATGAGAAGACGCATTGAGGGTAACTTGTTACGTCCAACAGTCACCCGTTTCGTTTCAGCCTTTTTAACACTATAAAGATTACATGCAAAAAAATAAAAATAAAAATCAGAACTTAGAAGCTTTGTAGTGTCTGCCGATTTTACAAGTGGGCCTTGGTCAAAGAAGGCTAAAGGAAAACATGTTCAATAAACAATCCTTTCGCAAGGTTTTTGCACACAAGTGGTAAAGGCTCTAAAAGCACCCTAGCCCTGGAGAAGGTACCACTCGAAGGCGAAGGATAGGGGGAGCTGGGGGGCGAGTAGTAGCAGTCAACCCGTTGAAGAGATTGAAGAGATAGAAGGAGGAGATGATAATGATCAAGCTGAAGATCTACCATTGGATGTTGATGAAGTATTAATACATATAGATGATGAAGAAACAAAAGAAGAAGTGTATGTGAAATAAGGAGATGACTCAGATGATGATGGTGATGATGACGACGGTGGTGGTGATGAAATGCCACAATGATAAATAGATCAATGTATATATTAGATAAATAATAAATAAATAGCTTCTTCATTTTGTTTGCTTACTAAGTGTCTTATGTTGATTGTTGAATGTTGATTGATATTTGTTAATTATATTGTCGAATGTTGATGACTTAATATTTAATTCATTGTTTAATTGGTTTTATTTTACTCAAATGTATTGCAAGGGCGTATAAAATTATTTATTTATTAACTTAGGAAAGTTCCCCCTACCTTCTTATATTTTATTCATTTTTTTTTTCTTAATTTCCCCCTATTTTTCTGATTTTTTTTTTTAAAATTTTCGAAAAAAAATAAAAAATATATGCAACCGCATATGTGATTGTGCGATCGCATATGCGCACAGGCATATGCAATCTCACATGATCGCATATGCAATTTGACAACATTGGTAACACCGCATATGCTTACCTCCCCTCAAACTGGTACTAGCTTGACCTTTATCCCTCACATCCCTACTGTTGGGTTGAGTACCAGTTGGGGCTTTGGATTGACTCCCAAAACTAGGCTTAGCTGACTAGGGAGTGGCATTGACGTTGGATTCACGAGAGTCGAATAGCCTCATGAATTGCGGTTTCAGATTCCGTTCAAGTTCTTGCATCACTTGATGGGCATGCTCTAGGGTGTTGATGTCATGAGGACTGAGCTCATGCTGAAGTTCGGGTCGAAGGCTCATCCTAAAATGGGAAAGAGTCATTAATGGGTCCTCGTTGTTACAACATATCATGTACCCATCAAATTTGGCAATGTAATCAGCCACGGGCATTGATCTTTGATGAAAGGATTGCTATTGATTCAAAAGCTTCTGGCGGTAGGAGAAAGGAATGTACTTTTCCTTTAAATTCTCTTTTATCTTGGCCCACAGTGAGGCTGTGTTATCTCTTGACCTCTTCATCTCTTGCTCGAGATTTGTCCAAAACAACTTGGCTTGACCCACCAATTTCATCTCGGCGAATCTCACTCGACGGCGATCGGGCACATCGTACCACTCAAAATAATGGTCTATATTCACAAGCCAATTGAGGAAGGCCTTGGGGTCCGAGTGACCATCATAGTTCGGGGCCTCAATCTTCACTCTTCATTACCCGATTATTAGGATCATAGTGATCTAAATACTTTCCATGGGGTGGCTGGGTACGCACCCCACCATGGCCAACACCTCAGCCATGACCTCTTCCACGACCTCTTCCACGTCCTCCAACTTCACTTCCTTCTTGAGATTGGCAATCTTCCCCATTGTCGGGGTTTTGCTTGGAGGGAAGCTTCCATCTGAGTCACGCGAGTATGGGTCTCATTCCTGAGGGTTGCCAGTTGGTAATTCTACTTTGGGCCTCGATGGCCGCGAGACAGTTGTTGATGGCATTGATAGCCTCGGCAAGCTATTTCGAATTCATTGTGGGGTGTAGACCAAAATCACGCCCAGTGCGAGTAGGCATAAATCGGGATTCTAATGAGAAGCCTAAGAACTAAAGACTCTAGATGCAATTTGATGAGAATGGGAAGACTGCTAACCCTAGACACGATAATATGAAAACCTAACCTAGATGCAACATGAAGGTCTTATGCTAAACCTGTCTCTGATACCAAAATTTGATGCAGGGTGTGTGATCTACACTAAATATGATGATGCAAAAAAATTATAAACGGATTAAAGAGAAATTCAAAGTATAAAATGTACCAACCTACCACAAATCTAAGAAAGCAATTAACGATAAAATTCAGATTTCAAGCTAAATCACAGTCTCCCAATAAACTAAACCATATAAACATGAATTTCAAAGGATCAATGGAAGTTAGAACTTCCGCTTTAGCATAGGCTTAGGCCTAATTCAAAGGGGCTGATTTGAGTATATAAGGTTATGGATATGATAATCTAGGGTTAGGGTTTGAGAATATAAAGTTATGGATTTGAAAGGAATTAGGGCTTTGGAAGGATTTGGGAATTTAGGATTTTATATGGAATTGGGGATTAGGGTTTCATTGGGAATTGGGGACTAGGGCTTGAGGAAATTAAAAGAACTAGGCATTATAGGTGAATAGGAATTAGGGTTTTAGGCTCGGGTTTAAGGGATAGGAAGATGGATTGAAGAAAGGGAAGAAAAATAGAGAGAAGGGGCTAACCGTACGGTTGTACGGCCTTGTCTGTACAGCAGTATGGATTGACTAGTACGGACATGTAGTTTATACGTGTAAGGATTGACGGTGATGGGTTGGGTTTGGTGGAGTGAGGAATAAGAAAAGATGGGTTTGGGGCAATGGGATTAGGTTTAAAAGGAAAGAGTAAATGGATTTAGGGTTTGGAGAAAAATAGTAGAAGAAAAGGAGGATTCGAGAAAGACGAGAAAAATACATTTTCAAAGAGAAACAAAGTGGATAGTTTAGGCTTCACACCTTGGCATTACACCATCAATATCTATTCACAAGAGATTTTCTATCTCAAAGCAAGAGAGTTATTATTTATTTATTTATTAATTATTATTATTATAATTCAAAACATTCAATAATGAGCTAGGGATGGATGTCCAAACTATTTATAGTCTCAAGAGGGACTTTTTACAAAAAGGCGCTCTCAGATGAAAATCCTCATATAAGGACACTCAATGAAATATCATTTGTTTTTAACCCCCCAAGCTCAACAAAATATCAAAATAAATCCAACATTAATAATCAACTAAATAAAAGAAATAAATCTAAAACATCTTAAAGTCTACACGATCAATGTGATCTAAGATCATAATGATTCAACTGTCCAATCAAAGTGTCCTCAAGATCTAACCGTCCGATTGATGTGTCCCTCGCAATCCAATGGTCCAACCTCCTCAATAAGCAACCCACATGCATCTTCCTAGTGTTGGGTCTTCGAAGATGAACAATCATCCATGTGGGGTCTTTAATGTGGCCCACTTGGGTCCACGTAGTCAGGGTCCAAAACGGTTACGTATCGGCCGTAACGGTAATGGTGGTACCCGTTACGCGATACGGGGCCATATCAACTGAGTCCCTTTTTTGTACACGTAACGGCCGTTACGGGCCCGTTACGGGAGTAACGGCCGTTACTGACCCGTAACGGCTGTTACGGGCCTTAAAAAATGGGGAAAAAAAAAACAAATACTAACCTTTTTTTTTTTTTTTTTCTTTCTTTCTCTTCTTCTTCTTCTTCTTCTTCTTCTTCTTCTCGGGAAGCTGCGGCTGCGGCTTGCGGCTCTGCTGCGGCCGCGTGGCCTCCTGTTGCTGCTTCTCTCTTTCTCTCTCTCTCTCTCTCTCTCTCTCTCTCTCTCTCTCTCTCTCTCTCTTCTTTCCCTCTTTTTTCTTCTTTTCTTTCCCTCTTCTTTCTTTTCGGTTTCCCTCTCTCTATCTGTTTTTTTTTTTTTTTTTTCTTTCGGAGGTGTACCACGCACCAGCTGGAGGTACGTGTCACGCTAAGACGAGCGCTGACAGTCCTCGAGCTCCGAGTTGTACGAACGGTTCAAAGGAGATCAAAGTTACGTGGGCTCCACAGTGATGTATTTATTATATCTACATCGTTCATCTATTTTTAAATATCATTTTAGAGCATTAGCCAAAAAATTAATCGTATCGAAAGATCGTCTGGACCACACCAAAAATAGCAGCGAGATGATGATTTTCACCGTTAAAAAATTCGTAGGCCCACCATAACGTTTATTTTCCATTCAATCTGTTCAAAAGGTCAAAAAGACCTGAATGAAGAGGAAAAACAAATTTCATATTGATCCAAAAGTTCTGTGATCCCAAAAAGGATTTCAATGGTAGACGTTCAATCCCCTACTTCTTTTTACAGTGTGGTCCACTTGATAATTAGATCTGTATTATTTTTCGTGTCAAGCCTTAAGACGAGCTCATCAAATGAATGGACGGTTTAGATATAATATATACCTCATGATCAGACTCACGGGACTTGCTTTCGTCAAATGAGTGGACTGGTACGCGTTACGCAGCACGCTGAAACATTTAATAAAATGTACGTGTGCCACATGGGCCCCACCATGTTGTATGTATTTTATCCATGCCGTCCATCCATTTTGCCACATCATTTTAGGTTATGATTCAAAAAATTAGTAAGATCCAAATCTTAGGTGGAGCACAGCATAGGAAACAGTGGTTATAAAATGCTCACCATTAAAAATTTCTTAAGGTCCACTGTAATGTTTATTTTCCATCTAACCTGTTATTAGGGTCACACTAACGTGGATGAAGGGAAAACACACATGCCAGCTTGATCTAAAACTTTTGTAGCCCCGATAAATTTTTAATGATAGATGTTTAATTATTATTGTTTCTTATGGTGCGGTCCACCTGAGCTTTGGATCTGCCTCATTTTCTGGGCTCATGCCCTAAAATTATTTGGCAAAATGGATGGACGGTGTGGATATAACACATTCATCACGAGTAGGGTCCAAAAAACTTTGACACTCGTGTGCTACACTTCACAATAATTCGGGCCCTTAAAAAATTGTACACGAGACATGTATTAACTTAAAATTTACCAATTAAATTATGGACTGTAATTGCTAACTTAAAATGCCAAAATCAAATTATTTGAATAGTTTTAATTGTTAATTTGTGGACGCTTATTTTTTAAAATAGGGCCTTTTGATTTTTTTTTTTTTTCATGATTCATTATCCAATAAATGTCCACCAATTCACAAGTGGGATAATGCCAATAAATTGCATGAATTTGAGGCTGATTTGGGGCATGGATTGGTCCTCCAAGTCAGCCCCAAATTGGCAACGTGATCTACCTGAATTTAATTTCATTTTTTAAAAGAACTATTGTGAGAAATGATATCAAATTGTTAAGTATATAAATTAGATATTTATAAAATTAAATATATGAATTTTGTAGTCAAATTCAGGTTATCTGGTTCATAAATTCATCAGACAGTCCGATACAACTTTCTCACCAAAGAGTGGACCGTTACACCACCATAAACATGTTCCAATTTATAAATGAATGCATATTTGGAATGCTTAGAATATTCCGGATTTAATCCATATTTTTTCATATTTTTTTGACAAAAAAAAAAAAAAATTGCGCTGTTACGGGCCGTTACACCCCCGTATCGCTGTTACGCCCCCGTATCCGTATCGGTTTCGGAGGGCACCGTTACACCAACCGATACCGATACGGGTCACCTTGCATGTAGTGGTAACCAAGCCAATTGAAACTAGAGCTGATCTCCTCATCTTGTATACTTTGTAAAATGCTTCAATGTCTCATCACTTTGCTTTCATTCTTCGTAAAAGTCTCATTTTATTTTGGGTGCACAAATCTGACTCCAATATTTGATTGAATCATGGTATCCTATGTAACAACCACATCTACAGATGGAATCCTTATCTGCATGGATGTTTCTAGAATATAATGAATCACTTCTTTTTTAGTGCGAGAAATGTCTTTGGTCCCCCATATCGTCTTTCCCTTTCCCTCCATATCTAGTATGCAATCATAATGATAAAGAACTTGTTAGAGTAGATTAGCATAATCTGATATTAATATCTCTTAGATAAGTTAGAGTGTCTTCAACTATAAATATGAATACACAACATCATTGTCTGGAATGTAACCTCTAATCCGACATGGTATCACAAAGGGTTATCTCCAATCCAATGTCTTCTCAAAATTGAATCAACTGGTCCATTGCACTTGCTAAATCTGCACTGTTTTTTAGAATGCATCTCAGCATGTCATCTGATCAAATCAGATTCTCTTTCAAACTTGTCGTGCAAGAATCATCTTTCGGTTGAATTGGATTTCTCGTTTGTTAGCCATTTCTTGCAGTCCTGTGGAACCACACCATGCACCACCAAGTTCAGAAAAGAAAACCATTCACAACAGCCTAATCCGGCAAGCCCTTGTTAGCATTGTGTACCTTGGAAAGCGAATGTTTTATGCATGACCTCAATTATTCATTAATGGAATGTTTCTCTTTGGCTGCAGTTAATTGTGTGTTGAACTAATAAAACATGTGGATACTTTGTGGGTTCAAGGAGAGGGTTTCCTCTAATGTCCTAAGAGAAGATGAGTTTGGACACAACGTCCATTGGCCAAGGGAGAGTAGTGTTTCATAGATCTCAGTATTCTAAATTCATTGACCATATTAGTTGGAGCGGGCAATCCATGAAAGGTTTAATTGGTCATCCTGTATATGGAAACCAGTGACAAGTTGGAATAGAAAGTTTGCACCATCGGGTTAACTGTGCCTTCGCCCATACAAGTTGGTCATCCTGTATGTAGAACTTGAGAATGTTTTGTTGGTATTTGATACTTTCATTATATATTAACTAAGGTAATTTTCTTAGAAACTTGTTGATGTGATTCATTTGACTTGCATGCAACTTGTTTTGAACTTGCTTTTACTTGAAAAATGAAATATTTTTTCTAAGCCTTTTTCTGTAATTTTTAATGTTTATTTTTATTATTTATAAAAAAATTCTATTATTTTAATTTAAAAATAGAAGTATCATGTAGCTTATGCTACATACAAGATAGCTTACGCTACATGCTATAGAGGGCCAAACGCTTTGCTATATGCTGCAAGCTATTTAAAGCACTAATAAATAAAATTCCACATCTCAATGAAAAATACATGACATTTCCATAGTATAGCCCTCATGTTAATGTTATCGGTGAAATTTCAAAATGCGACAAAAGCATAAAAATTTTAAAACTCCAGATTTTAAAACAAAGCCTAATTGGAATTCTTATCTTGTTACTATCAAGTTTTAAAAAAGAAAAAGAAGAAGAAAAAAAAAAAAATCAAAATTAGATGCATACATTTGATTTACATGTATAGTCCATTGCTTCTCTTCTAAAGTAGGAAGTTTGTCCTGATCTATCCTAGAAAAGAGGTGAAAGGAGGTGCTGGGGTTTCAGAGGGAACACCAGTTATAATGCATTTACCTTTACGAACTCTGGTATGCCCTAAACTATCAAAATTCTGTATACTTGCATTATCTGTGTACCCCAAATTGACCAAATCCCTCCATTGTCTGGTGGCATCCATTCTTGACCAAATTCCCACACTGGCTTGAGAGGTGGACCACAAGATCTCAACCATTAGATGTCCATCAAGCACGAGAAAACAATTTTAATGGTTCAAAAAATATCAATGATTAAAAACTGTGGATTAAATATTAGAAACCTATTAAGCGTGGGGCCTGGCTAGAAAGCCACTTGATGGGTGGTCCGATCATTAAGAACTAAGTTACAAATTAGTTCCTTGAGGTAACCAATAGATCCCATGCTAGAATATGTGGGCTTCTTTTATTGTATCCTAATACATATACCCAACCACACCCGTATGTTAAAGGCCGTCTCCATTTGTGAGGAGTAACTGGGGTTTTAAAGGGTACACCAATTATAATGCATTTACCTCTACAGTCTTTGGTATGTCCTAAACCATCGAAAGTATGTATACCTGCCTTATCCATGTACCACAATGACCAAATCCCTCCATTGTCTCATGGCATCCATCTTGACTAAAATTCCATACTGGGTTGAGAGGTGGACTACAAGATCTCAACTAGTAGATGTCTATCAAGCATGAGAAAACAATTTTAATGGTTAAAACAAAATATCAACATTAAAGACCATGGATTAAACATTAAAAACCTTTTAAGCTTGGTCCCAACATTAAAGACCATGGATTAAACATTAAAAACCTTTCAAGCTTGGTCCCTGGCTAGAAAACCACTTGATGGATGGTCCGATCACTAAGAACTAAGTTACAAATTAGTTCCTTGAGGTAATCAGTAGATCCCATGTTGGAGTATGTGGGCTTTTTATACCATATCCTTATACATGCACCCAATATGACCTTAGGTCTAATGATTAGTTAGAGCTAGTACACATTCGAGTCAATTCGATTGAGGCATGATGGGCCTCTTGAACTAGAAACTCAATGCAATCCTCCAAAAGTGCTCAGCTGGATGCCATACGCAAGAACCTGCATCCGTTAATGCTTCCATTCCTATGTAGGGTAGGACATATGCACTAACTCGTCATTGTGCCCAACGGTGGAGACCTTCCATCAAGATGTTCCATAATGGTAATGGTGGCCGTAACGGCCACCACTGTTACCATTATGATATAGGCCATAATGGCTATTACGATCATTTTTTATTTTTTATTTTTAAAAATTTGTTTTGGCCTCGTTACAGACCGTTATGAGACATTTTTTTTTTTTTTTTTGTAATGGCCATGACCATTGTTTGTTCTCAACCTCAAGTGCAGGGTTGCGATGTAGTATAAACTCGGTGAATCTGAGGTCGATCCATAGGGAAAGGTTTGTTAAGAACACAACTAGAACTAATCTGGTTTTTAAGAATTAGGAATCCAGTGAAGTAATTAGGGTGAAAACAATAATAAAAATGCAACTAAGGGTCCAAGAATCCCCAATTAACAAATCCTTAACATAATTCGTCTAATTCAACTTGACAACTTCAACTAGAATCAAATAATGATTCGTTCTAATTGGAAGATAATTCTTTGAATTCAATAAACAACTTCCAATTAAGATATATGAAACGAATTAGATTGATCTCTCTTGAAGATATAGGTAATTGATCGCAAGGAATCCAAAGCATCAATTGTACCCAGAGCCCATGTAGCCATCTTCCTCGAAAGAGTTTCACTATTCCTGGATCAGAGATGTGAAAGTCAAAAGACTTGTTGTCGCACAATACTTTGCAACATTGGTATATGACACCAAACACCTTAAATTAATAGCCCATATAAAGAAGAGATGGTTTGGCAAATGTATTTGTAAGAAATCAGGTTGTTCGTGCTGGCAAAATCTTACTTGTATAGATCTTGAATGGGTGCAAAGAGGTGCTTGATTGAATGCCTTGAATGGTTGCTGTCTATTTGGGGGAGAGACACCTTGGTGTCTCTTCCTTTTAAACAAGGTAATTTGGTCATGTCAAAATTGCAATGCTCAACTCTAACTGAGGCGGTCAACAATGGTCAAGTTCAATGGCTGGGTCAAACACGGGGGTTATTGTTATCCCCAGCTTTGGGCCAATCAGATACTTGTCTTGGTCTGAGATCATGCAATGTGTATGTGCTGGTGGTAGTGGCCTTATTTTTGGCCAGGATGTGGACCTTTCGTTTTGTCCCCCCCCCCCCCCCCCCCAAAAAAAAAAAAAAAAAAAAAAAAAAAAAAAAAAAAAAAAAAAGAAAAAGAAAAGTAGTTGACTTTTTGGAATAAAATGTTTTCTCCCTTGCAATCTCCGTGTTATCCATACAGAAGGTGACCTCTGTGATTCAGTGGGTGTTTTATATCCCAGTATGTTGTTCTCGAAGGTTTGCAAATAGGTCTTCAATTCTTTCGTTCTTGTTGCTCAATTTGATTTCTTTTAGTTTTCTGGTATTGTTGACTATTATCCTGTTTGAAACATGGTTATTGGGATAACCATTTCCTGTTTGAAATGCCTTTGTTTTCACATCCTTTAAAAAATAATAATAATTAATTAATTAATTAATTAATTTTTTACACATTTAACGCTTCTGTCTAGCTGATATAACAACTGTTGTAAAATGAGACATATTATTCATTGTTTCTCAGTATGGTAATCTGGTCTGGGTCATGATATCTATCTTGCAGGAAGGGTCACACCTGAAAGTGTAATTTTCAGCTTTGGTACTGTTCTCCTGGATCTTCTCAGTGGGAAACACATCCCTCCATCCCATGTAAGTTTCATATCTGTTCTATATTGAAAGCATGCATACTCCAACCATAAAGCTATGTAGCATAAAAGTCCAATGATGTGTTTATTATGTACAAGCTTGCACACCTCCATTTGCTCTATTTCATGCAAGCATGCATTGAAAACTAGTGCTTTCTGTGTTATGTAACCTGTAATAATAAAGTCACCCTTCCAGCTCTTCCTGGTAGCGGCCCAGGCCTGCCCAAGTAGAGTGCAAGGTATTCAATACTGGTAATGGTGTCCATAACAGCCACCATCATTACCATTATCACACTGGCTGTAATGGCTGTTATGACCATTTTTTTTTTTCCTTTCTCCCTTTTTTTTTTTTTTTTTCTTTTTTTTTTTTTTTTTAAATTTTTTTATATAAAAAAAAAAACAATAAAAAATAAAAAACATTTAAAAACTGTAATGTTATGGGCTATTTTTTCCATAACGGCGGTTATGGCCCCATAATGCGTAACAATACTTAAATAGTGAAGAGCATGTAGCATAGTGTTCTCTCCTCTGAAGTGTGAGGCGTAAGCTACACGCTACATATTAGATTTTTAATCAAGGTTGCACTTGGTTGCACTAATGCATGATATTTTGCACAAAATTAAACTGATTAATAATGAAATTTAACAAAATTTCATGATATTTGGTGCAACCAAAAACAACCTAAGTAATAGGAAAGGACAATGATTAAGTATAAGGTAAAAATAAGTATGAGGGCAATGAAACTGATTTAACACTGCTACTTATGTTATTTTATTGAAAGCATTGAAAAGACTAACTAATTTTTATTGAAAATAGAAAAATGTAACAAATCATTGAAAATATTAATTGATTGTAATGTCGCAGTGAAAAATAACTTGCAATGTGAGCTACGTAGCGTGTAGTGTAGTCTATGTAGCATGTAGTGTATGCAAATTTTTATGTAGTGTAGGCTACACGTGACTTAAGCTATTTTCGGAAGCTACGTAGCGTTAAGGCTAAGCTACGGTTGGTAGCATAAGCTACATGCTACATATGTCACGACCCGAATTTTGAGAACCGAGTACACGCTCCAGTCTTGAGTTTTGCAGTGTAACTTGTACACAATGTGTACTTAAACAACAATATTGTAATAACAACAGGCAAAAGTCTATTAAGAAATGACTTATCCAACTTCCAAGATAATAAATATAAAGTTAAATGACTTCGATTATTGACCCACCCATTCGGGGTCTTATTACAAATTTGCATCCTAAGTAACAAAATGAAAAGGAAATTTGACTATTAGAATGCAACTAGTTCTTCCTCTGACAAGTAGGGCCATCTGTCTCGAGGGTCATCTCCACCGGCTCGGCTGCATCCTCTTGACCTTGTGCCATCGGTTCATCTTTAGTTACATCTGTTTGGTTTTCTATAAGTAAAAGGGTGAGCTGGCTAGGCCCAGTGAGAAGTTCCTACCAGGGACTCAAGTTGGGATCCCTCACTTGACGATTTAGCGATGATAGTTATGGAGTAATTTAATGGAGAAAATCAGAGAATACCTATAATCCACAAACGGTGCAAAAGTGAAAGTCATTTCGGGTATATAAGGTTTGTTTAAGACAATTTGATCGGCAATCAATGATTCGGTGCAATTAAGATTTATTTGATTTTGAACTTTAGTTTGGACTTAGTTCTAACACATACATCCTAGATCATCTATGACTATTTAACGAACAACCATTTGGCCAATCCTGAAATAACTGGTTAGATCATGGTCATTTAGTAGATGAGAACTTAGGTTGCCTAACATATATGGATATGGGCTTGGGTTGCAACGTAGATAGCAAGTGGGCCCAAACTTTGTCTGTATACGGGCTTGATTTGAGTTGCAGATGGGCCACTATTTGGGATGCAAGTGGGCCTCAATCCAAACATTAAACGGTCCTAGAACCTTGACCATTCAGGTGGGCTGAGATCTGGTCAAGAGTGGGCCACTTAAATTGTAAATCCCCATTGCCTTTCGGACTTGGGCCCTTAGTTGGCCAACTTCTTTTGGTCCTAGTTGGCCCACACACTAGGACCAAAAGAAGAGGAATTGGATAGTATTAACATTTAGATGGCCTCCAGCACAAAAATCATATTTTGATTTTTTTATATTATATTATGTATATTCCCATAAAATTATCGTTCAACCACCACTAATTTTTCACGATACAGGCCACACCCACTTTGGATCTGACCCGAAAGTTCACCCCCGGCCTTATATGGCCTTCTAAATAGATTGGATGGAGTAGATATAACATATAAATCATACTGGGGCCCACGACCCTCTACCAAAAAAACATATACTGTTCTAGCATCTGAACTGTTTTGGTTCCAGCGCTGGAACCTTATGTATATATATTTTAAATGGGTCCCACTATGGGAATATGAGCTGGTCAATTTAACATGTCTACGGCTCGTCCTTCATCTTTGTCTTCTTCCCCGTCTACAAAGTCTCTTCCTTTAGAGTCTTATAGTGGTAACAAGTATGAGTTTTTGTATGAAGTCGAGTATGTTGATGAAAAGGTCCCCGCTACTCATCTTCCTATTTCCAACCCTTACCAATACTTCCAGAAAAATCATGGTTCTCTTTCTGCCAAGTTCAAGCAACTTGTGCGCAAACAACAGGTCCCCATCAAAGAGTATGCTTTATCCTCCAAGTTTGATCAGGCTCCCATCCGGGCTAATCAACTTGAAGAGTTTGTTCCACTCCAATTGCCCAGTGAGAAGCTTCCTGAATGGCGTTCTCAAGGATATACTCATATGCACTTTGGTGCTGTTCGCTTAGCCATTACTTTCCATGGCAGGAAAGGCCTTCCTACTGCCTGCAAGCTTACTCTCCTGGACACTCGTTTTCGACAATACCAGCACGCGGTCATTGGCACTATTCAGACCACACTGAACAGGGGTACAGTGTTTATCACCTTGCATCCTAATTTCAACCTCCAGTTCGGTGATGCGCATCTCTTCAGCGCACTTCAAGCTCAAGTTCAGCTCTCCGGTGCTGACTTACAAGATAGTGCTATTGCAGCTACCTTGCATTATCAAGTAGCTTTCCGCATTCAGAATCATGCACTTGATTTACCTTTCCCTGGTCTTGCATCTCGGCAAGATGCATTGTTGATTTGTGTGGATCAGAATGATGTTCCCAAATGCACATTTGTTCCACGCCAACTGACCCAGGAACAGTTGAAAGAAATTCTTCCAGTCTCTTGGATCACCAATTATGAGAAACAAATGGACTCTTCTCAGGTGATCTCCAATGATGTGGCATCCTTTGTCCGTCACAAGGACAAGACAGTGGAAACTAAATTCGACTCTGGCTCTCAAGCCGCTTCAGTCTTTGTCACTCCACTCCCTGAGCTCAATTGTTTTTCATCTGCCAGCCCTGCTTCTGGCCAGCTCATTGACGACAAGTATGTTGCCGAACCTGCTCCCTCTAACCCTGATCCAAGTGGTACGCTTTATACTGCTTGGCGTCGCCGCAACAATCTCCACATCTGGTGGGATGATTGTTCATATGATGATTGCTATGATGATCCTTTTGATGATAAGCCGCGCAAGTCCAGTTCTTTCCAGGCGCAGCTCCAGCGACGTTATGAATCAGGTGACCCTGGAGTTGGTCTTCTTGGTGAACCTTCTGGCAAATTTGACTTTTATGTCCTCTATCCTAAAAAGAAGCCAGTCACTACTCCACTTCCGCCATGTAAACCAACACCACCACCTCAAAAGCCTCCGCCTCCATCACAGCCCTCTTCAAATCCAAATCCGCCATCACAGCCAAAGCCACCCCTTATGCCCTATTATAAAAAAGCCTTGTCCCATCTCCGATGTTCTCCCTCCATCCCTCAAAAGCCTCATCCAATCTCCACTCCACCCATGGTATGTACTTATGAGCCTACAGATGATCCTCATTTCCCACTCTATGACGACTTTGACTACCCAGCAGAATGCACACGTTATGTTTGGAAAATCAAAGACCCTCCTGGTCTTCATTCTAATGGCACTCCCAAACGTGTCTCTGCCGCTGAAGCAGCTCTCAATTGGCAAGCTGAAAATGCCGCACAGCAAAATCAAGTGTTGCAACAAATTTTGTATCACCAGCAACAGCTCGCTGCTACTGTGCAAAAGCAAAGTCCAGTGATTCCTCTTCTTGAAGCTCGAATTGCTGCTGTTGAAAAAGAGTGTTATTTTATAGCTTCTACTGTTCGAGATTCTAACCTTCTCTTGCAAAAACAAATGGAAAGGAAATCCCTCAAGGCTCAGCTCCACGATATCAAAAATCCGCCTCGCCCAGCTCGCTCCATTTACCCTGATATTCCATTATTTCCTCACCCATCTCAACTCCCTCTTCAACCACCTCCTCAATTACCGTGGATCCCTTCAACTCCACCTACTGTCCCGTGGGCTACTCCACCCTCTTCCTATAACTTCCCTCCATCACCACAACCCTCACCCTCACAATCTTTTCGACCTACTCGACGTCCTACCCAACCTACCCAGCCGGCATCACACCCTTCTATTCCCTCATCCTCTAAAGGCAAGAAACCCATCGATTCAGATCAAACCTTTACTTTTGATCTGATGGCCCCTTCAATACCTTCTACAGAATATTTGCCACCTGCACCGTTGAATCCCATTGTCTCCTTTCTCCGGGCTAGCGCCCTGATTCATTAATCTTTCGATGATTCCGCACCGTCTGACAGTGCTGACAGCGTTGATTCAGATGTTTCAGATGTACCTGAAGAACTGATGCATCAACCCCATGGTGTCGTGCCTACTCAACAGCTCCGGCTCCTCCTCATCCTGACCCTCAGATTGATGAAGTGGCCAGTGATATTGATGAAGATAATCGGCCTCCTCCGCCGCAGCCTCCTCGCGTCGTTGTTCTGAAAATGATCATAAGAAGCTCTTCACTCTTGATGATATTCCGCCGCATGAATGGCAACAGTGTCTCATGGATATTTACGCATGGATGAAAGCCGACCTCCATACTCCAGGTGCTACAGCTCGTAATACTTGTGAAAAAGCCGTTGCCCGTTTCAGTGGTACAATGTGTGAATGGTGGAATATGCTAGGTGAATATCGCTAGCTCCAGCTCTTGAATGAAAACAACATTGAAGCTTTTATTGGCATCCTCTATGTTGAGTTTGTTGGTGATTCTACTTCTTATACCGGAATTGCCCGAGAAGAATTCTTACAGATGAAAGTCTGCTCCTTTGAGAAAGCTGATATGGATAGACATTATGCCAAGATGTCTAAACGATTCTACATCATTGGAGGCAAAGATGATGTGAATCTCAAGCAAGTCTTTCTCAACTCTCTTCCAGAGCCTCTTGGTGATGAAACAACCAAGCTTCTTGAGCAGAGAAATCTTCCCCTCCAAGCAGCCACCTTAGGCCAGTTACACCAGACGTCCCTTCGGGCTGTCCAAAAATTATGCAACCAGCATCAATTCCTGAAGCGTGCAGAAAAGATGAATACACGTCTTGGTTCCGCTTATGACAAACCTTATCTTTCTATCAAATGCAAAGATAAGAAGTCCTGTGACTGTTCATACAAGAAAAAGAAACATCATTTTCACAAGAAGCGTTATCACAAAGATGGTTATTTCCGTGGTGAGTTTCGACCTCGCAGAAGATTCAAGAAAAAACGTATTTGGCAATTTCTCAAGAAGAAACCATTCCGTCGCAAGAACACGGATGGGTGTTATATTTGCAATCAGAAAGGTCACTTTTCTAAACAGTGTCCTAAACGCCATCGCCCAAAATATGCCAAGTTCATAGAAAAGGCATTTGCGCTTCTTCCCCACAAAGATGATGACCTCGAGTCTCTCTACTCTCTTTGTGACGATGGTGATCCGTCTATGATGTTGTTAATTCGTCATTCCTCTGCTGACGATGATCCATCTGGTTCGACTGAAATTTCTTCAGATGAGTCAAGCTCTCCTGATGAAGTTGACAGCATCTCCGATGCTGACCTCCTCACACCCATCATGTCCATCAGTCCAACCCCATTAGTCCAAGTTGAACTACACCTAAAGCACTCTCCTTGTTCCATCTCTGTCATAGCCTTAACAGACACTGGTGCCGCCATCTCCATTCTAAACCCATCCATCCTCCCTAAATCCTATTGGTCTTCCCATTTCCAATTCTTCAGAGCAGCCAATGGAAAAGTCTTTCATGTTGATAAGATTTCCCATCCTCTCTCCTTAAAGCTTTTCCCAAACCTCACTATTACCCATTCCTTCCTTGGTTCTTCCCTATCTGGCAAAGATCTCATTCTCGGATTTGATATTCTCAATAAAATCCCAGGTCTTCAATGGTTACCCACTGGTCTCCAGTACAAAACCTTTCATATCCCATGGTCCCAAATCCCAAATCTCCATTTGACACAACCTACACTCAACATCAAAAACCTTTTGATTCAGCAATGTTGTGCCACCTCTCATTCTGAGTTTGCCAAAAAACATCCTTCTCCTCTTTGGACCAGATCTGAGTTTTTTGTGAACCTTCCCTTCAAGCAACATGTTGAAGTTACTCCCACAAAAGCAAGTCATCCAGGAATGAATCTAGACCATTTGAAACTTGCAAATGATGAACTTGCTAGCCTCCTGGCTGAAGGTCTAAGTGAACCCACAGATTCACCGTGGGCTTGTGAAGCTTTTTATGTGAACAAGCATGCCGAGCAAGTTCGCGGAAAACTTCGCCTTGTCATCAACTATAAACCATTAAACACATTCTTGCAGGATGACAAGTTTCCATTGCCAAACCGTGCGTCTTTATTTCAACATTTGACAAATGCTCATCTGTTTTCAAAATTTGATCTAAAGGCAGGTTTCTGGCAAATGGGTATCAACCCAGCTGATCGGCAAAAAACAGCTTTCACTGTACCAAACGCACATTACCAATGGACAGTCATGCCCTTTGGATTGAAATCCGCCCCTTCTCTTTTTCAGAAAGCGATGGTACGGATCTTTCAACCCATCCTTGATCATTGTTTGGTCTACATTGATGATCTCCTTCTCTACTCGCCTGATGAGAAGAGTCATAGTGATCTCTTGCAACAATTTCATGCTATCTGCGTCGTATACGGCATCATGCTCTCAGAACGAAAAATGCAGTTGGCCCAAGCCAACATTGACTTTCTTGGTATGGAAATCAGAAATGCATCGTATTCTCTCTAGCCACATATTGTTGCACATCTCCTTGAATTCCCTGATGTTCTTACGTCTGCAAAGCACATCCAGCAACTTGTCGGCATCGTCAATTATGTCTCTGATTTCATCTCGCATGTGTGCACGTATCGTGATGTTCTAACTGCCTTATTGAAGAAAGATGCTTCCCCTTGGAATGATTCCCATACTGGTGCAGTTCGCTCCTTCAAGAAGATTATTCAGCGTCTTCCTCCATTGCAAATCCCAAACAGATATGGTGACCGCATTCTCCAGACATATGCTAGTGACACCCAATGGGGTGCTGTTCTCCTCCAAGACATCAATGGCACTCGCCATGTTTGTGGCTATCGTAGTGGTCAGTTCAAACCCTCTGAACAACACTACCACTCCACTTTCAAGGAAATCCTCGCTGTTAAAAATGACATCTCAAAGTTCCAGTTCCATATTCTTGGCCATCACTTTTTGGTCGAGATGGATCTCTCAGCGTTTCCAAAGATGCTCGAGTTCAAGCAAAAGATGATTCCTGAACCTCAGTTGTTACGTTGGTCAAATTAGTTCTCTCGATGGAGTTTCACAGTGAAAAAGATCAAAGGAACAGACAACATCCTTGCTGATTTTCTGTCCCGTCTTCCCCGTAAACATCCTCCAGAACCTACAGCCTCTCCAGCCATCCATGAATTATCTCTCCCATGTGTCTTCCCTTTAGAAAGGATCTCTAACCTTCCTCCTGAACTCCAGATAAAAATCCGTGATCTATACCTTGCAAACAGGCCTACCCATAACCTAAAAACCTTCCTTGACATCCACCTATTTCGAAATGACCCTGTTTTCCGTCATATCCCTCATCCTCATTACCCATACCTGGTTCCCTTCTCTTTCAGAGATCTTTATTACCTATCAAATGAAGCACTCTGCTTCCTGTACTACCTGATCCAAAGTTTCACCATCATGATTATCTTTCCAGTTGCATCGCTCCATGCCTACATTGCCCGCAACAATTAGAATGACATTTCAAACCAGCTGACTCAGACTCAGAAGAATTTGAAAGTGTTCCTCGAATGCTTCCATCCACTTCGCGTTTGGCATTTATATCTCCATCATCACAGTGAGTATGTCGAGATAGCATTCAGAAATCCGCGAGAACTAGCCTCCTACACTGCTACTAATTCGCACTATTACATACCAGCAGTTGACCGAGACAAAGTTGTGATCCATGATTACAGGAATTACAACCTCGCCCAATATTGGAACTACTTTGATGGTCTATTCCATCTTGTTCAAAAGATAGATGTGTGAGCTCAACAATGTCCAACAAGCCAACATTCCCAATGAGATCTGGTTGACTCCAATGGCCACTCCCGAACACCATGATCTGTGTTTGAATCATTTCATTGACTATCTTGACAGAAACATGGAAATTCTCATGGCTCCATCACCATCTTCCACTGATGATGATTCACCTCACTCCATCTACCGAGCTCCAGATACTGATGACTCAGGTCCTGACTGAGTTAAACCCAGCTCGTGAACTCATGAAGAAAGCACTAAAGGTCACTATTAGTCACTATCAAAGCTCCAGCAATGTTAGTGGTTTGTCAGTGTAAATAGTGGTTTGCCATCAACACATGTAAAGCTCTCGTGTATGGTGCTTATTACGTACCCAGCGAGCTCTCCAACTATCCTACTGCATCCAGGACGTGTCCCTCTACGGTTGCTGTCGTCCATCCAGCTGTCCCCGTCTTTACTGATCGATAGCAGAAGCCCCTACCTGCGATCACTCTCATCCGTCCACCTGTTAATCTCATCCACTTCGACGGACTCTACTCCCAAGATGATAGGATTTGAAGATTTGAATCCGCTCTTCAGATCCGCCACAACGGATCCTTTGCATCTATAAATACCCATCAGTGTTATGTTGTAAGCAGAAGATAGAAAGAGATCCCCGATCTCAGTAGAAAATAGTCCAGAGAAAGAGTTGTAAAAGTTTTTGAGATGTCCTTATCTTGTAAATAGTGTGTACTTTTATGAAAGTGACTTATAAGAGTTGTTAATGTTTGAAAGTCTCTTTCAAGTCTTTTTCAGGTTTCTTTTTTAAGCTTAGTCTTCTGTAAAGCTTAGTCTTCTGTACTAACTTTCTTTTATTTCTTATCCTATGCTTTTACGTAGAAAAAACCCTGGTTAAAAACCCTAAATATGAAAAAAGACAGTATGTTACTGTAGCAGGATTACTGTAGCACGGGTACTATAGCATTGTTACTATAGCAACGGATTAAAATACCAACTAAGGCGTTTAAGAACGTTTAGAAAAGTATAAACACATACTATAAATGCAAACAAATAAACAGATAAAGAACAAACCAATACATACTAATATGGCTGATATAAGTTCAGACGAAGAGATGACATAGACGGTAGTGATGGGGACGTAAATGGACGGTGCGATAGAATGGAGTAAGGAAAATAATATCAGTGATTAAGAGAAATCTAGAAAAGTGATAAGGTAATAAAAACTTAATGCGGGTACGTAATTTAAAACAAAGTTTTCTACGTAAAAGCATAGGATAAGAAATAAAAGAAAGTTAGTACAGAAGACTAAGCTTAAAAAAGAAACTTGAAAAAGACTTGAAAGAGACTTTCAAACATTAACAACTCTTATAAGTCACTTTTATAAAAGTACACACTATTTACAAGATAAGGACATATCTCAAAAACTTTTACAACTCTTTCTCTGGACTATTTTCTACTGAGATCGGGGATCTCTTTCTATCTTCTGCTTGCAACATAACACTGATGGGTATTTATAGATGCAAAGGATCCGTTGTGGCGGATCTGAAGAGCGGATTCAAATCTTCAAATCCTATCATCTTGGGAGTAGAGTCCGTCGAAGTGGATGAGATTAACAGGTGGACGGATGAGAGTGATCGCAGGTAGGGGCTTCTGCTATCGATCAGTAAAGACGGGGACAGCTGGATGGACGACAGCAACCGTAGAGGGACACGTCCTGGATGCAGTAGGATAGCTGGAGAGCTCGCTGGGTACGTAATAAGCACGATACACGAGAGCTTTACATGTGTTGATGGCAAACCACTATTTACACTGACAAACAATTAACATTGCTGGAGCTTTGATAGTACTGATAGTGACCTTTAGTGCTTTCTTCATGAGTTCACGAGCTGGGTTTAATTCAGTCGGGACCTGAGTCATCAGTATTTGGAGCTCGGTAGACGGAGTGAGGTGAATCATCATCAGTGGAAGATGGTGATGGAGCCATGAGAATTTTCATGTTTCTGTCAAGATAGTCAATGAAATGATTCAAACACAGATCATGGTGTTCGAGAGTGGCCATTGGAGTCAACCAGATCTCATTGGGAATGTTGGCTTGTTGGACATTGTTGAGCTCACACATCTGTCTTTTGAACAGATGGAATGGACCATCAAAGTAGTTCCAATGTTGGGCGAGGTTGTAATTCCTGTAACCACGGATCACAACCTTGTCTCGGTCAACTGCTGGTATGTAATAGTGCGAATTAGTAGCAGTGTAGGAGGCTAGTTCTCGCGGATTTCTGAATGTTATCTCGACATACTCACTGTGATGATGGAGATACAAATGCCAAACGCGGAGTGGATGGAACCATTCGAGGAACACTTTCAAATTCTTCTGAGTCTGAGTCAGCTGGTTTGAAATGTCATTCCAATTGTTGCAGGCAATGTAGGCATGGAGCGATGCAACTGGAAAGATAATCATGATGGTGTGAAATGCAGAGTCAGGTAGACAGGAGGAAGCAGAGTGCTTCATTTGGTAGGTAATAAAGATCTCTGAAAGAGAGGGGAACCAGGTATGGGTAATGAGGATGAGGGATATGACGGAAAACAGGGTCATTTCGAAATAGGTGGATGTCAAGGAAGGTTTTTAGGTTATGGGTAGGCTTGTTTGCAAGGTATAGATCACGGATTTTTATCTGGAGTTCAGGAGGAAGGTTAGAGATCCTTTCTAAAGGGAAGACACATGGAGAGATAATTCATGGATGGCTGGAGAGGCTGTAGGTTCTGGAGGATGTTTACGGGGAAGACGGGACAGAAAATCAGCAAGGATGTTGTCTGTTCTTTGATCTTTTTCACTGTGAAACTCCATCGAGAGAACTAATTTGACCAACGTAACAACTGAGGTTCAGGAATCATCTTTTGCTTGAACTCGAGCATCTTTGGAAACGCTGAGAGATCCATCTCGACCAAAAAGTGATGGCCAAGAATATGGAACTGGAACTTTGAGATGTCATTTTTAACAGCGAGGATTTCCTTGAAAGTGGAGTGGTAGTGTTGTTCAGAGGGTTTGAACTGACCACTACGATAGCCACAAACATGGCGAGTGTCATTGATGTCTTGGAGGAGAACAACACCCCATTGGGTGTCACTAGCATATGTCTGGAGAATGCGGCCATATCTGTTTGGGATTTGCAATGGAGGAAGACGCTGAATAATCTTCTTGAGAGAGCGAACTGCAGCAGTATGAGAATCATTCCAAGGGGAAGCATCTTTCTTCAATAAGGCAGTTAGAACATCACGATACGTGCACACATGCGGGATGAAATCAGAGACATAATTGACGATGCCGACAAGTTGCTGGATGTGCTTTGCAGACGTAAGAACATCAGGGAATTCAAGGAGATGTGCAACAATATGTGGCTGGGGAGAATACGATCCATTTCTGATTTCCATACCAAGAAAGTCAATGTTGGCTTGGGCCAACTGCATTTTTCGTTCTGAGAGCATGATGCTGTATTCGACGCAGATAGCATGAAATTGTTGCAAGAGATCACTATGACTCTTCTCATCAGGCGAGTAGAGAAGGAGATCATCAATGTAGACCAAACAATGATCAAGGATGGGTTGAAAGATCCGTACCATTGCTTTCTGAAAAAGCGAAGGGGCGGATTTCAATCTAAAGGGCATAACTGTCCATTGGTAATGTGCGTTTGGTACAGTAAAAGCTGTTTTTTGCCAATCAGCTGGGTTGATACCCAGTTGCCAGAAACCTGCCTTTAGATCAAATTTTGAAAACAGATGAGTATTTGTCAAATGTTGAAATAAAGACGCACGGTTTGGCAATGGAAACTTGTCATCCTGCAAGAATGTGTTTAATGGTTTATAGTTGATGACAAGGCGAAGTTTTCCGCGAACTTGCTCGGCATGCTTGTTCACGTAAAAAGCTTCACAAGCCCACGGTGAATCTGTGGGTTCAATTAGACCTTCAGCTAGGAGGCTAGCAAGTTCATCATTTGCAAGTTTCAAATGGTCTGGATTCATTCCTGGATGACTTGCTTTTGTGGGAGTAACTTCAACATGTTGCTTGAAGGGAAGGTTCACAAAAAACTCAGATCTGGTCCAAAGAAGAGAAGGATGTTTTTTGGCAAACTCAGAATGAGAGGTGACACAACATTGCTGAATCAAAAGGTTTTTGATGTTGAGTATAGGTTGTGTCAAATGGAGATTTGGGATTTGTGACCATGGGATATGAAAGGTTTTGTACTGGAGACCAGTGGGTAACCATTGAAGACCTGGGATTTTATGGAGAATATCAAATCCGAGAATGAGATCTTTGCCAGATAGGGAAGAACCAAGGAAGGAATGGGTAATGGTGAGGTTTGGGAAAAGCTTTAAGGAGAGGATGAGAAATCTTATCAACATGAAAGACTTTTCCATTGGCTGCTCTGAAGAATTGGAAATGGGAAGACCAATAGGATTTAGGGAGGATGGATGGGTTTAGAATGGAGATGGCGGCACCAGTGTCTGCTAAGGCTATGACATGGATGGAACAAGGAGAGTGCTTTGGGTGTAGTTCAACTTGGACTAATGGGGTTGGACTGATGGACATGATGGGTGTGAGGAGGTCAGCATCGGAGATGCTGTCAACTTCATCAGGAGAGCTTGACTCATCTGAAGAAACTTCAGTCGAACCAGATGGATCATCGTCAGTAGAGGAATGACGAATTAACAACATCATAGACGGATCACCATCGTCACAAAGAGAGTAGAGAGACTCGAGGTCATCATCTTTGTGGGGAAGAAGCGCAAATGCCTTTTCTATGAACTTGGCATATTTTGGGCGATGGCGTTTAGGACACTGTTTAGAAAAGTGACCTTTCTGATTGCAAATATAACACCTATCCGTGTTCTTGCGACGGAATGATTTCTTCTTGAGAAATCGCCAAATACGCTTTTTCTTGAATCTTCTGCGAGGTCGAAACTCACCACGGAAATCACCATCTTTGTGATAACGCTTCTTGTGAAAACGATGTTTCTCTTTTGTATGAACAGTCACAGGACTTCTTATCTTTGCATTTGATAGAAAGATAAGATTTGTCACAAGCGGAACCAAGACGTGTATTCATCTTTTCTGCACGCTTCAGGAATTTATGCTGGTTGCATAATTTTTGGACAGCCGGAAGGGACGTCTGGTGTAACTGGCCTAAGGTGGCTGCTTGGAGGGGAAGATTTCTCTGCTCAAGAAGCTTGGTTGTTTCATCACCAAGAGGCTCTGGAAGAGAGTTGAGAAAGACTTGCTTGAGATTCACATCATCTTTTGCCTCCAATGATGTAGAATCGTTTAGACATCTTGGCATAATGTCTATCCATATCAGCTTTCTCAAAGGAGCAGACTTTCATCTGTAAGAATTCTTCTCGGGCAATTCGGGTATAAGACGTAGAATCACCAACAAACTCAACATAGAGGATGCCAATAAAAGCTTCAATGTTGTTTTCATTCAAGAGCTGGAGCTGGCGATATTCACCTAGCATATTCCACCATTCACGCAGTGTACCACTGAAACGGGCAACGGCTTTTTCACAAGTATTACGAGCTGTAGCACCTGGAGTATGGAGGTCGGCTTTCATCCATGCATAAATATCCATGAGACGCTGTTGCCATTCATGGGGCGGAATATCATCAAGAGTGAAGAGCTTTTTATGATCATTTTCAGAAACAACGACGCGAGGAGGCTGTGGCGGAGGAGGCCGATTATCTTCATCAATATCATTGGCCACTTCATCAACCTGAGGGTCAGGATGAGGAGCTGGAGGCTGTTGAGTAGGCACGACACCATGGGGTTGATGCATCATTTGTTCAGGTACATCTGAAACATCCGAATCAACACTGTTAGCACTGTCAGACGGTGCGGAATCATCGGAAGATTAAGGAATCAGGGCGCTAGCCCGGAGAAAGGAGGCAATGGGATTCAACGGTGCAGGTGGCAAATATTCTGTAGAAGGTACTGAAGAGGCCATCAGATCAAAAGTAAAGGGATGATCTGAATCGATGGGTTTCTTGCCTTTAGAGGATGAGGGAATAGAAGGGTGTGATGCTGGTTGGGTAGGTTGGGTAGGACGTCGAGTAGGTCGAAAAGATTGTGAGGGTGAGGGCTGTGGTGATGGAGGGAAGTTATAGGAAGAGGGTGGAGTAGCCCACGGGACAGTAGGTGGAGTTGAAGGGATCCACGGTAATTGAGGAGGTGGTTGAAGAGGGAGTTGAGACGGGTGAGGAAATAATGGAATATCAGGGTAAATGGAGCGAGCTGGGCGAGGCGGATTTTTGATATCGTGGAGCTGAGCCTTGAGGGATTTCCTTTCCATTTCTTTTTGCAAGAGAAGGTTAGAATCTCTAACAGTACAAGCTATAAAATAACAATCTTTTTCAACAGCAGCAATTCGAGCTTCAAGAAGAGGAATCACTGGACTTTGCTTTTGCACAGTAGCAGTGAATTGTTGCTGGTGATACAAAATTTGTTGCAACGCTTGATTTTGCTGTGCGGCATTTTCAGCTTGCCAATTGAGAGCTGCTTCAGCGGCAGAGACACGTTTGGGAGTGCCATTAGAATGAAGACCAGGAGGGTCTTTGATTTTCCAAACATAACGTGTGTGTTCTGCTGGGTAGTCAAAGTTGTCATAGAGTGGGAAATGAGGATCATCTGTAGGCTCATAAGTACATACCATGGGTGGAGTGGAGATTGGATGAGGCTTTTGAGGGATGGAGGGAGAACATCGGAGATGGGACAGGGCTTTTTTATAATAGGGCATAAGGGGTGGCTTTGGCTGTGATGGCGGATTTGGATTTGAAGAGGGCTGTGATGGAGGCGGAGGCTTTTGAGGTGGTGGTGTTGGTTTACATGGCGGAAGTGGAGTAGTGACTGACTTCTTTTTAGGATAGAGGACATAAAAGTCAAATTTGCCAGAAGGTTCACCAAGAAGACTAACTCCAGGGTCACCTGATTCATAACGTCGCTGGAGCTGCGGCTGGAAAGAACTGGACTTGCGCGGTTTATCATCAAAAGGATCATCATAGCAATCATCACATGAACAATCATCCCACCAGATGTGGAGATTGTTGCGGCGACGCCAAGCAGTATAAAGCGTACCACTTGGATCAAGGTCAGAGGGAGCAGGTTCGGCAACATACTTGCCGTCAATGAGCTGGCCAAAAGCAGGGCTGACAGATGAAAAACAATTGAGCTCAGGGAGTGGAGTGACAAAGACTGAAGCGGCTTGAGAGCCAGAGTCGAATTTAGTTTCCACTGTCTTGTCCTTGTGATGGACAAAGGATGCCACATCATTGGAGATCACCTGAGAAGAGTCCATTTGTTTCTCATAATTGGTGATTCAAGAGACTGGAAGAATTTCTTTCAACTGTTCCTGGGTCAGTTGGCGTGGAACAAATGTGCATTTGGGAACATCTTTCTGATCCACACAAATCAACAGTACATCTTGCCGAGATGCAAGACTAGGGAAAGGCAAATCAAGTGCATGATTCTGAATGCGGAAAGCTACTTGATAATGCAAGGTAGCTGCAATAGCACCATCTTGTAAGTCAGCACCGTAGAGCTGAACTTGAGCTTGAAGTGCGCTGAAGAGATGCGCATCACCGAACTGGAGGTTGAAATTAGGATACAAGGTGATAAACACTGTACCCCTGTTCAGTGTGGTCTGAATAGTGCCAATGACTGCATGTTGGTATTGTCGAAAATGAGTATCCAGAAGAGCAAGCTTGCAGGCAGTGGGAAGGCCTTTCCTGCCATGGAAAGTAATGGCTAAGCGAACAACACCTAAGTGCATATGAGTATATCCTTGAGAACGCCATTCAGGAAGCTTCTCACTGGGCAATTGGAGTGGAACAAACTCTTCAAGTTGATTAGCCCGGATGGGAGCTTGATCAAACTTGGAGGATAAAGCATACTCTTTGATGGGGACCTGTTGTTTGCGCACAAGTTGCTTGAACTTGGCAGAAAGAGAACCATGATTTTTCTGGAAGTATTGATAAGGGTTGGAAACAGGAAGATGGGTAGCGGGGACCTTTTCATCAGCATACTCGACTTCATACAAAAACTCATACATGTTACCACTATAAGACGCTAAAGGAAGAGACTTTGTAGACGGGGAAGAAGACAAAGACGAAGGACGAGCCATTTTATTATTATTATTATTTTACTCTGGTAGATAGGGTTAATCTCAGGCAGGCAGCTGGTCATCGAACTTATGGCAAACAGTTTTTAGAATTCAAGTGATTGACAAAACATGATTTATAATGCTGACCACCAAATAGATAGGATAATGCTATGATGATGGTGCTTTCGACGAAAACTGGAGTTTGAAGAACTTTAGAAGACCACTAACATTGGGAGAATAATCTCCTGTTCAATTGGTGATTTGTTTTGTGTATTATTTCCCTAATTTATAACCTTTACAAGATCTCTATTTTACAGCTTTAATCTTTACATGATCTCTATTTACATCTCATCCATATCCACAACAACACTGTCAAGATCTTCAAGACTGATTTTGGAATCCTCTGCAGATTTAGAACCTTCTATATTCCCCCTCAATTTCCGCTGAGGAGAGGGCCAGAGGCCCAGTTTGATTCACTAGGATTCAAAAGATCATCGAGTGAGAGTTTTAGTGAATGTCTGCAACTTGTGCTTTAGAAGAGATAAAGTGAGTAACAAGAGCATCGAGAGCCACTTTTTCCCAAACAAAGTGGTAATCAATCTCAATATGTTTCGTCCTAACATGGAACACTGGACTGATAGTCATGTGAAGAGTGGACATGATATCACAAAAAGAGTTGGTGGGTGTTGAACGTAGAGCCTAATATCCCGTAAAATAAAGGACAGCCATGTTAGCTCTGCAGTAGTAGAAGCATCTGTATTCTTTTCTATACCCCCCCATAGCCAAGGAAAACACAAGGAAGGAAACATGGATCAAACTTGTTCTTCGCATAATCCCTTCAGGAAAACACCTGCTATGAAAGACTTGAAGAGAACCATATTCAGGTTGTTTTCTAAAGGTTTTTTAGTAGGATCTATCCCATTCCAAAACTTGACTAGGCGATTTATTAACCAAACAGTTGTGCCAAAGGGTTCCACCCAAAACCTTCTAGGGATATTTCGATGAAATAACATAGTGAGTCCCAACTCAGTTATATTTTGATGCTTCCGTTCAGCCAAGCCATTCTGTTCTGGTGTATGTGGACACGACTTTTGATGCTTAATTGAATGATCCAACAAATAATTTTGGAATTCTTTCCCAATGAACTCTCTACCTCCATTGGATTGAAAAATTTTAATTTTTCGATCAAACTGATTCTCAACATATTTGTGAAAATATACAAAGCATTTTAAGTAGTCAGATTTATGCTTCAGAGGAAAAATACCAAGTATATCAAGTGCAACCATCAATAAAAGGAGCATAATATTGAAAATGCTGGTGAGATAAAACTGGTGCCGGCACCCACAGGTCACAATAATTCTAGAAAGTGGTTCGTCACACTTATCATCAGAAAGTAAAAATGGTAATCTGCATGCTGCTTGACAACTGCTATGCAAAGTTCCTGCTTTATTTAAAAGTCTATAAATCAACTGCATGCATCTGAGGATGACATAGTTGTTGATGCCATATATCATTACTGGTCACACGGAATATTCCTGAAAAGAAGGCCTCTCCATTGTCCTTTGGGCGCCAGGTATACAATACACTGCATCTACTGCCTGGTGCTACTAGTCTGCTTTTCCTCTTTTTATTATTTTATTTTTTAAAATTTTAAAGCCATCCGAACAGAATTCAAAGACATATGGGTGATCAGTCATCATTTGACTGCAGATAATAAGCTCTTTTTAATTTTAGGAACAACCAGAACATTATTTTATTGTAGCTTATTATTTCCACAAAGAACAGAAGCAGAACAAGTATGTGTGATGTCACGAGCAACTCCATTTCCCACAAATATTTTGTCATGACCGTGATATTGAACAAAACATGCATTATCTTGACTTTCTGAGAGTTTTATTGCTGCCACAGCTTGGGAAGACATCTTCTGGTTCATAGGTTTGGTTGAAACGATGCCAACAATGAATGGCACTGCGGTTGGATTTGCCACAAATCTTACAGATAGCCCTTTTATTGTTTAGGCTCCTGGTCCACCTTTTCATTGTGTGGATATTGGGGTTTTTCTCTAAAAGTCCACCTCTATTTGGTTGGTGTCTGGCCTGAATAGAACCATGCCCTTTGGACATGAACACACTTTTGTTTTCCTTGCCGTTTTTGTTGAAAAAAATTCCCCCCTTCATGTCCCTTGAGAATGTTGGCCCATAAAAGCCATGTTTTGGTTATCACCAAAGCTGTCATTAGATTACATATTTTTGAAGGTTTCATGCACTTGGAGTAACGGAATGATTTCCCGAAAGGATGGAATAGGTGGTTTGAGCATAGTAGTTATGAATGACTCAGAACCACGCCTTAATCCTTTTAAAAGAGCAAACACCTTGTTCCGGTGATCAACTAGCTTACTTATGGCAGCCAAATCATCACACAATCCCTTAAAAATTCAGATATAATCAGAAATAGGAGACGATTAGTGATTCCGAAGGGATAAGGGGATTGGAATTTTTCCATGCGTTTTGGTTCTATGGCGCACCTCCTAAGGTTGCATCCTTTGTTTGGCTGGTTGGGCGCGATCGCATCTTAACTATATACAATCTCCAAAAAAGGTCTATGATTCTCCCAAATATGTCGCATGTGCATGCACGAAGCAAAATCTGTAGACCATCCATTCATCATTGTCCCTTCATGCGACAAGTCTGGATCTCCTTAGCATCCTTCAGCGGTATATGGGTAATGCTCCAGTCGGTTGTTGATATGTTTTGGGCTTGGCATGGCATCCACTTTCCTAAGGAAAAGCAAGTTTTGGAACATATGGTGGGAGCGAAATCGGGGATGTTTCCTCAACAAGCAAGTGCCATGGGAAGAAACAAAGTGGCATTCTAAAAGGGATGTCATAGAATGGGCATCATGGATTAAAAATGTAAATGTTGCGGAATTGACATCTATGTGGGGGTTGTAACTTGGGTTGTAATCAGGGTAATGATGGGGGGTTGCTTTCTTTTCTATCTTCGATGTATTTAGTAAGTCTGTTGGGGTTGTATTCTTTGCTGTCTTGACTGTTGTTATTCAACTTGTTAATAAAATTAAATTTATTATTGTTAAAAAAATTGACTTAGCAGATAAAATTCTCTTTCTTGTGATTCTTGAATCTTGAGCGATGGAATTATTAAGATTATTCCATACTTCTGCTACAGTTTCCAATCCTACCACGAGTCCAAGGACTTCTTTTGGTAGATTTCCTGTGATCCACCTGTGAAGTAAACGATCTGATTGTCTCCATGCGAAGTACTCTGTATTGCCAGTCAGTCTTGGCTCATCGACACCTTAAGTAGATGAGACTGAGATTGTATGTTCGAGCATGGGATATTCCCCAGTAATGAAGCCTAATATGTCTTCAGTTTCTATGAGCTCCATTATTTGAGTCCTCCAAAGTAGGAAGTTGGACTGAGCTCCATTACGGAAAAATTGATCTGTTACGGTCCCTTACGGGGCCAAAATAGGTTTTTTTTTTCCTCAATTTTTTTTTTTTATAAGTCCTAACAACCGTTATGACCTGCATTGTAATGGTAATGATGGTGGCCGTTACGGCCACCGTTACCGTTATGGAATACCTTGGCTGGCAGTGGTCGAGTTTTGTACATTAGGAGGCTCTAGGGCGGGGCAAATAGTTTAACAAATGGATCAGTTGTGGTATTTCTTAGTTTTGAGGTTCTGGACTTCTGTGTGATATGAGAACCCTATGAATCTCCCTTGTGTCAGAAAAGGGGTGGTTTGCAAGGTATCCCATAACGATAACGGTAGTTGTAATGGCCACCATCGTTACTATTACGATACAAACTGTAATAGCCGTTATGGCCTTATTATTATTATTATTATTATTATTATTATTTTGAAAACCTATTTCGGCCTCGTAACAGACCGTTACAAGGCATTTTTTCTATAACGGCTGTAACGCGTAATAGTTACCATTGTTACCGTTACATAATGGCCGTTACCTTGGTGGTTTGCTCTTATTTTGGTGATGGGTGGCCTAAGCGGTTCCCCTGAGTAGAAAGAGTTCCTTACTAGCTTGTGTGAGCTCCACTGCTCATGTGACCCAAATGAGGCTTAGTAGGGCCACTCTTTCATGAGAGTAGGATTATTAGCATTTTTTGTGATATCATTTAATCAAGGTATTCCATAATGGCAACGGTGAATGTAATGGCCACTGCCATTACCGTTACAATACGGGCCGTAATAGTTACGGATTTTTTGTTTTTGAAAAGACCCATGTCGGCCCCGTAACAGATCGTTAAGTGGCCATTATGGCCATTACAAACAGAATTTTCTGTATTTTTCCATAACGGCTGTCACGACTCTGTAACGTGTAACGGTCACCACTGTTACCATTACGTAACCATTTTGGAATACCTTGATTGTAATACGTAAGTGATTTGTTTGCTGTTGAAATGTTTTACTAGGTTGTATGAAGGGAGGGGTTCTAAACAGTGTTCTAGATTTATCTTTTACTTTCAGACTATTTAATGTATAATAGAGGTTTGACAATTGAATATCATCAGTAAATACCCAAGTAATTATGGTGAAATATCTGCAATTGTTTCCATATGCATAACAAGTATAGCTCATTCATGGGGTGGGGAAGATACATGAGAGAAATGACTCTTTTATCTTTCAAAAAAAAAAAAAAGAAAGAAAGAAAAGAAAAGAGAAGGAAAAATAAAGGCTTTTTAAAGTAAATCTAGGCACATTAGTAAATACTTGAATAAATATAATTCCTTGTGCCATCTTAATTACTACTATCTGTTACAATCTTTTCCCATCTTCATCTCTATGATCACATTTGGATTACCTTTTTAAACTAACTATTGTTTTGCTGGGATATAAACGTTTTATATTCAGAGAATATTTTCTTTCCTTCTATTTTGAAATAAGTTCCATTCATTCATTAGTTTCTTCTAAATATCTGCAGGCACTTGATATGATAAGCGGCAAAAATATATTACTATTAATGGATTCACATTTAGAGGGAAACTTTTCAACTGAGGAGGGAACTGTGCTGGTTGGTCTAGCTTCTCGCTGTTTGCAATACGAACCTAGGGAACGCCCCAATCCGAAGAACCTTGTTGCAACACTCTCACCCTTGCAAACCAAACCAGAGGTAAGTTCCTATCTTCAGATATCTTATTGAGGACAGTTTTATCATTTGGCTTTCTTATCTTTATCTTTGCTGCATTGCTTAAGATGGTCAAAATTTACCGTCTTTTGAATGCTCCAGGGCTAGTCCTTTTGGTTGCCTTTTATGTGCTTGTAGTTCCCATAGGAGTTATATTATTCCTAAGAATGATGTAGTAACGAGACGAGCCAAAAGAAAACCAAAAAAAAAAAAAGAAGAATAAAAAGAACAAAAAAAACCCACTGCTGACAGGAAAATTTGGTATGACAGCTACTCAAGTGACTGAGCTATATAGGGCACAATGTTGGACAGTTAAAAGACAGCATGAGCAGAGACTGGGCATTGCAAAGATGAGGATGAAATGGATTTGCTGGAAGGCTAGGATGGAATTAAGAATGATGTTAGCATCCTAGAAGAAGCCACCAATAAGAGATCAAATGATGGAGAGCAGACTGAGGTGGTTTTTTTTTTCCCATGTGAAACGAAGTAGAAGAAGCACCAGTAATAGATCAAATGATGGAGAGAAGATTGCGATGGTTTTTTTTTTATGTGAAATGAAGTCCAAAGGTGGTTAAGTAAGAAGGGGAACGTTGATTAGGGATGAATTGCCTGAAAAGAAGATGGGAGAAAGACCTAGAAGGACTTGGATCAAGTCAGTGAGAGGAATATGAATACTTGTTTTCTTACCAAGGAAATCGCCTTAGATAGGATTGGTTGGTGAAGAATGATTAGTAACAACAAATCTGACACAAAATAACTGAGACAAGTCTGTGATGATGGTGGTGGTCATGGTGGTGGTTCAGATGGCAGTGGTGTTGGTGTTTGGCTAGATAGAGGCTCACCCTTAGCTGAAGGATCCTTCTAAGTATGTGCTGCTACGACTTTGAATTGCGGTTTGGACTCTCGCTGCCACTTCTGCTTCCTAACTAATTTATACTTTTTTACATTTTGAAATAGACACTTCTCTGCTCCTGCACCCGAATCTACCGTCGCTTCGCTTTATGCTTTGTGCAACTACAGGCTCACCCTACAAACAAGCAAAAGAGCATATGTAATGTTGCTGTGTGGCCCCTTCAGCATGGTGTGCCGTAAAGGCCGTTACGGGGCCGTAAAGGCCGTTATGTAAAGGTAACGGTGGTAACCATTACACGTTACGGGGTCGTAATGGCCATAACAACCATTATGGAAAAAAATGACCCGTAATTGCTGTTAACGGCACGTTACATATATTATAAAGGCCATAATAGCCCCGCAAGGGTCTATTACAGGACATATACAAGTTTTTCGTACTTTTTAATCAACATTACGGGGTAGATAAACGTTTTCGGGGGTTTTTTGAATAAATAAATAAAATAAAAAAGAGAGACCGTAACGGCTGTTATGGGGCCGTAACAGCCGTTATGCCCCGCATCGTAAAGGTAACGGTGGTGGCCGTTACGGCCACCGTTACCGTTATGGAACACCTTGCCCTTGAGGCTGTTGATCTAGGATTTGAACAGTCCTGATTGAATGCAATGTTGCTCTATGTGGTAGGTCTCTCATCTCTCAATAAATTTCTGCAGCAAATATTAATAGTTGTAGGAACTATACACAACATTAGCAACCAAATTGAAAATTCTAAAGCTATAATCAATTCCCAGTAATGGAATGCAAAGACAATTTCAATAACTGGTAGTAGTTTTCTAGTAGTCCAAATCCATTTCCAGTAGTAATAACAGAATTTCAGCAATCAAAGTATAAAATCAAGTAAATATGACAAGAAGAGAAGATCTAACTTGAATATAGAAATGAGGGACCAAAATCTCCAATCCCCAAAACATTTCACACATATTTCTCCTAGAACAGAAATACCTCTTAAAGGCTGTCTCATATTGCTGCAAACAGCTCCTTTATACTATGCAATGAGAACCTAATTTCGAGCTCTAAAACTAATTTAATCTCACCTTTTTGCTGATATATCTCTGCCCTTATAACTCCCATGCCTAATACTTGTAAAAGAAAATAGAAATAAGCCCCAATGTACCACACATGACTCTTTAAACAAACAGGTGGGCTGTGTTCGGACCATTGTGAGTCTAAAAAAAGCCTTCTTTGTAACTTTTCAGTCTGTTCAAAGACAGGTGTCCACAAATACAGGCATGCAAGAAAAAAAGGCAGAAAGTGACCTGCAATATGGATTTTACTAAAAAGCAAATAAGGTTGTGTTTATTTCATCCCATGAATTGGGAGGCCTAGAAGTTCTAGTAGTGGGATGAATTTGACGTGGGAAAGGGCATGATGAGGACGATCACCGTCTTCCTCGAACAATAAACACCTTGAATTCACAATATTTTCTCAAATCCACGAGAGAGATAAGAGATTTACAGAATTTTATTGAAAAAACTATCGAAATAAATGATTTTGTATGCTTAAATACCCTAAAAAAAACCCTAAGATGCAATTAGAAAAGACCTAAACAAATAAGGAAACAAAAACTGAAAAACGTGCAAATTTTTGTTGTCCGTCGATCGAATCGTCGATCGATCGAATCTTCAATCAATCGATCGAAACGTCAATCGATTGATTGATCGGAATGGCGCAAAAACGTCCATAGACTAAAACAAGAAAATCATATTTGTTCCGATTGATCGAACTGAGCAAAACATGTTCAACAAGCTTTTCACCTAAATCCGAATTTCCATTGATTGATCAACTCGATTAGTTTGCTCGATTGAACTATGTTGAAATGATTGCGAGCAACAGCTCTGACAGCCCTTTGTAGTGACCTCGAGCATACTCTGAAATTGCGGTGAGGCGACGAGTATGTCCGCGACCCTTTGTAGTGCTCCACGTCCTACATCAGATCCCTTCCTCTGGTTCATGATACTTGTACATGTCCGCGACATTGAATGTGCGTGAGATCTTCATGTCTTTAGGAAGATCAACAACATAGGCGTTGTCATTGATCTTACAAAATATTGGTACCAGCCCGATCTTCTTATTCTTCAGTTTGTTGTACGTCCAGGTCGGGAATCTCTCCTTGCCTTGTCGCCCATGTTGTTGAACACCTTCAGACACTGATGTGTGTCAGTCATTTCCTTGTATTTATCGTTGGATGCTTGCAACTTGGCCTGAACATCAATGTGTACACTTATGATTTGGTCTGCCATATGTTCTGCAGCAACGCTCACGCTTGGAAGCTTGGGCAATGGAACCAAATCAAGAGTATGCTTAGGTACACATCTGTCCACAACTTTAAATGGGTACATGCCGGCAGAACAGTTTTGCATATTGTTGAACCCGAATTCCGCCTGAGCCAAGGTAAAATTCTACTCTTTGGGCTTATCACCTGGGATGCATTGTATAAGGTTTCCGAGTGTACGATTCACCACCTTGGTTTGGCCATCTGTCTGTGGATGATATACACTGCTGAACTATAGCTTGATGTCAAATTGCCCCCACTAAGTCCTCCAAAAATGACTAAGGAACTTAGTGTCATGATTTGAGGTGATAAATTTTGGGACACCAAGTAGTCGTATAACCTCTTGGAAGAACAAATTTGCGATATGTGTAGCGTCAAGTCTTCTTGCACGGTATGAAATGAGCCATCCTAGAGAATCTGTCGACCATAACAACAAACACTGAGTCCATTACACGATGGGTCCACAGAAGGCCTAACACAAAGTCCATGGACAAATCCTCCTAAGGGCTGTCAGGTATCGAAAATGGAGTGTATGGAGTGTATGGGCATGTGTTCTATGACCGTCCCTTGGAGGCTTGATACGTATGGCATTGCTGCACCACTTTTCTAGCATCCCGTTTCAGCTTTGGGCAATAGTAATGCTACTCCAAGAGAGCTATTGTCTTGTCTCGCCCTAGGTGACCACCAAGGCCACCTCCATGTAGGTCTTGGATGATATGCATGCTCTTACAACAAACTCCGTGGAATGCACAACTGATTTCCGTTTAAAAGGAAACCGTCCTAAATATGGAGGTCACTAGTCTGACCCTTCTGATATCTAATCCACGCGTCCTTGAAGTCGTCATCATCGGCATATATGTCCTTAATGTATTCGAACCCGAGAAGGTCGTTACTCATGGTGACTAACAGGGCTGCTTGTGAAGTAGGAGCAGGAGTGGCACATAAGGTGGAACTATGTAACTTGGATGCTGACATTTGTTTTGGGACTTGTTGTCAGTCATGATTAGCATGTTGGACACAGTGGTTTGTGGTTTAAGATCTACTAACGTGTCTGTACACATGTTTTTTAAAAATAAAATTACTGTGTTTTGATATTAAATTTAGCTATTTGTGCAAAAAATCATCATCATCATTATCATCTAAGCCAAGCCTTATCCCATCTAATTGGGGTCGGTTATTATAGAAAAAATCAACGACATAAATAATAATTATAATAACCCTAAAACCAATCATGACAAAAAAATAATAATCCCAAGGATAAAAAAAACAATAACTAAAAAAAAATTGAGTTCTTTATATGAGCCATGTGCAAGGGTGAGCGACTCAGAAATGTACTTGGGACATGCCCACTTATAGCGGCATAGTGAGCTCAATTTCAAAAAGGTGTTGTGCCCATGGTGAGCACAAAGCGAAATATTCTTTCACCATTTGCTAAAGAAAGACCTTTTGCTTGCCGCGGTTAAAAGCCACATTGAAATTTTGGAGGACTTGTCTCACTTTGAGAGATGTCCCTAACAAATCAGAACTGAGAGAAGGGTTAGCCTTAGTAACCACAAGATACGTGGATATTCAAATTCCTTAGAAACCCGTGTCAGATATTACATGACTTAGGTATGGGATGTGTTGGATATGCCTCCATACCCAAATATTTTATATTCGACGGTTACAAATCAAACCTTTGATAAGATAATAATGAGAATTCCTGTTTTGAATCTTGAAGCTGACCCAAAATAGCTGGGAAAGGTTGTGATGATGATGATGATGACTTGGTTGCATCCACCCACCCCAGGATTTGGGTGTCCAGAAGTCCAATACCTAGACTCACATCTGTGGCCAAGTAAAGCAGTAACCTTCCTTTTCATGTTGATTACAAACTCAGATGACCATTTTCTGCTATCCATATGCCCGTAGAAGTGTTAGGATCGCTCTTTGTTTTGGCTTCTGATGACGATCTGGGACCCACAGGTGCCGTCTTATGTGATGCTGGGCATTCCGAAGCATGAGGAAGCCCCTCCCACTCCACAACACCCCCTCTCCCCGATGGGTGAAGCTTCTGCACGTATGGACCTCACAGCCATCCATCAAATCTTGGTGATGACCCACTACAGAGATGATGAAGGAACAAATGAGGTATAATTCATTCATATTTTATACATACATACATACACATATACATACAATTTTTTTTTTTTGTTAGCTTGTTATACACCCACTGTCAGTTCACACTTCACTGTTAGCCACCCCCACTAGGGAATTGATACCAAGACCTCAGTGTTGAAACGAGGTATCTTTCAGTCAGTATACCACTTGAGCCATGGATCTGGGTGTTACACATATACATACATACATACATACACATCTCTATGTGTGTAAAGAGGGAGGATTGGGAGACGCAGTCTTGAATTTCTATTCGAACTTTGACTATTTTGTATGTGAATTCAGTTGTCTTTCCAAGAATGGACACAACAAATGAGAGATATGCTGGAGGCAAGGAAGCGTGGAGACTTTGCATTCCGCGATAAGGATTTCAAAACTGCGATCGAGTGTTACACTCAGGTATATATTGGATTTCTCAGTCCGATCTGTGGGTTTGTACAAGTAGGGTCCACTGAGACCCAGAAAATTGGTCTGATGGGTCCTAGTAGATGGACCATGTCTTGATAAGTCCCAGTTGAAATGTTGTACCCTTCCAATCTTCAGCCTTTCCTTGCATCGAATTTGGAAATTATGTCTATTTACTGTACAACGACCAGAGGGTGTTTCATCAGGGAGATTTTTGATTCATGGTCCTTCAGTTGTAGGGCCCATTACTTCGACAGTCTGAAAACCTCTACCACTGTGTCCTCGGTTTGAGAATCATATAGTTCCTCCAGAGGAATGAACGAGTTCATAAGGCAGTTCTCTCTTTGCTTGCGCATCTCGGACATATTCAGATGAGCAGAATTATATTCTATGACATGAAAGAAAATGAAAACTCCGTAGTTTTTTTTTTTTTTTTTCCTGAAAACTGAAACGACAATATGTAATTATGGAAGAATTGGAGAATTTAAAAGAAAACCTGATTTACAACTGCTGTTCTCTCAATATCTTATATCTGCTCATGTGCGTCATGCAGTTCATTGATGTTGGAACGATGGTTTCCCCCACAGTTTACGCAAGGCGAAGCCTATGCCATCTTCTTTGTGACCAACCTGATGCTGCTCTCCGTGATGCAATGCAAGCACAGTGTGTTTACCCGGAATGGCCCACGGCTTTCTACATGCAAGCAGTTGCCCTTGCCAAGCTAGACATGCACAAGGATGCCGCAGACATGTTGAATGAAGCGGCAGGGCTTGAAGAGAAACGACAACGAGGCGGAAGAAGTTCCTGAAGAATCGAGTAACTAGCAATAATGATTCATCCATATCACCCTTGCTGTTGAATGAAACACAAGCCAGATTTTAGTATGATCCCCATGTTGGGAATTGGTTTTTTTCTCAACCAAATGTAATATAGAGAGAACAGTTGTTTAAATTAATGCTTGTGTTTTTTTTTTTCTTTTTCTTTTTATTTTGTTTTCGTTTTTCATTTATGGAATCTTGTGTCCCAATGTATATGAAAATACAATAAGGGAAGGAAGTTGTGGGCCACAACGCATATCGCCCCCTGCCATTGATACAGGTGGTAACGATCAAGCTTGTGAAGGATGTCGATAGGGGTGGCGATGATCTGTTCAGGCAGCAATATTATTCAACGATAATACTAGCAAAATCTCTGGTCATTTACTTGAAAAATGGGGACTCTAGATGGAGATGAGAGGAGACATGTAACATTGTCATGGGAGGTATACTAGTGGTGGCGCAGCACGCCAACAACGCCATGAGCCTAGATCTAATCTCAGGCTTCACCCACAAACGATAAACAGGAAGAAATATAAACTAGAAACAGATCAAAGCAATCCAAAACAAACCCCAAGACAAGATATACGTGGAAAAACTCCACATAGGGTAAAAAACCACGGATGCTAACTTTAACTATGAAGAACAAAGATTACAAGGTAATATACTAACCTCTCCCTTGGAAGAAAATAGAAAACCCTTTGCCCACACCTTAAAATTAGTTTCTCAATATTCCAATACCAAGAAAAGCCCTAGGAACACCTATATATACTTTAGGCAAATTTCCTTTCCGCATCCCAGTTGCGAAAGGACTTGCGACACGAAATCCGTGCAAAATCGCGGAACGAATCTGCGTAACTACAACCAGTCGAGCAGACTACACGACCGGTTGAGTGACCCTTACGACCGGTCGTGAATGGGACACGACCGGTTGTTCACTCCCCAAGTATAGGGTTGTGATGTAGTAATAAAATTCGGTAAGATCGAGGTCGAATCCACAGGGACTGAAACCTGTACGTGATCTGAAACCAACTAGAACTAGAACTAGACCAAGATGAAATCTAAATCAATTATAATTTGAGGAATAATGGTGAAATAATTAACTAAACTTAAGAGAATTCAGAGGAAGAAACTAGGGATTCAGAGGATCCACTTGTAGAGATCAGGGAGAACTACTCTTGATTCATGAAATCAACTGAACCGCCATTGATATAGTTTTCAAGAGATGAAGGGTATATGAATTAGAATGGATTCCATCACCACACCATGCCCAAGAGACGATGGTAAACAACAAAATTAAACTAATTATCAACCAGTCAACATGTTTATGAAGGTTAGGAAGGGTACCGTCATCCGACCATGCTCAGGAGACGATAGTGAACAACAGGGCTTCCTGACGTCATAAACATAAAAAAGGGAAAAGAAATACTCAAAGCCACCGCAGATCTATTGTAATTTCAGTCACAACAAACCATTGAAAACTAAAAGTATTCCCTTAATTAAACTAAAATCAAATTAAGTTCAAATAATATAAATCAAGCCATGAATTCTCCCATCCCACTACAAGCTTCACCTCTTAGCCCTAGCTAAGAGGTTTAGCCTAGCATAGATAGGCTATACATCTTAAAAAATAGGAAAAACTATAAAAAAAAAACTACCAGTTACTTTCTCTCTTTGCTCCAATCCACGTCCAGCAGCTCCCCGTCCAAAACCGAGCTCTCACGTCCCAGCCAAAGCCCCTTGGAATCCTCCAGCCGTAGATGCCTCCTTTGGTTCTCTCTCTCTGTTTTATAGGTGTCAAGGGTGGTGGAGAACTCTGCGTGGAACTTCTGCAATTTACATCCAAACAGGAATCTCCCGCGCAGGTTTTCTTTCTTTTTTTTTTACGCTGTCAAGAAGGTGACTCGTAACTGGCCCACTTTCCTTGCTTCCTTTCCGAACAGACAACGTTACTTGGGAGATTTTTCGATGAGGTACACGATGGACAGTTCAGATCAGCTGTCTGATCACCGGAGATGGGCCACAACCGCCTGGAAAATCCAGACGTTCCGGTCGTGCGTAAACAGAGCTTGCCGTTGGATTGACGCTGGACTCTCTGTGGGACCCACTTCCATTATCCTTTGAGAAATCCAGTCCGTCCATCCGTTTTCCCATGAAAAACCGTTCAGTCCTGCTCGGTTTTGAATTCAAACTACGGTGTTTCACGGACGTTTGCTTGGCACCATCCAACCTCCGTTGAAGTCTTCGAATACATGTAGCATCCAAGAAAATCAGTAATCAGGCCATAGTACGGTCGGTTTGACCTTCTGGAGCGAATGGACGGTCTGGATTGATCAGTTGATCAAAGGTGGTGGCCCACTAGATATCGGTCTCGACTCCCTGTTTCAAATTCGCAGCAGAATTTGAATCCGAGCGGGATTCTGCGGTTTAGAGGATGCTGACCGGTTTGACCGGATTTGCTGCTTTGCGTGTATGCTCTGGAGGTGTGCGCGTGCACTGTAAGATGAGGTCCACTGTGATGGATCTTGGAAATCCGTTCCGCTCATTCGTTTTGTCACCTTACTTCAGACATTGAGTTCAAAATTGAGGCAGATTCAGATATCAGGTGGGCCCAGAATCATGATTCTGGGGGCTGATCTGTCCGTTAAGCCACTTCCACCAGGATCTAACGGCTGAAATTCGGCGTGTACGGTTAATTTATGGTCCTTAGGCCATGCATGAAGTCTTGAGCCGGACGGATGGTGGAAACCCTGTGATCTTGCATTCTGGACGTCCTACGGGCCACTTGAGCTTCAGTTTCTTGATTTCCTTGGATCTCGGGCGTTAATCTTGGTTCACTGGGGTCCGTCCCTTGCCTTGGTGCATTCAAAGCGTCAAATCTACGCTTTTACTATCAGTTTTCAGTCAACGCTCCTGATTGCATCCTGCAACAAAACACAATTAAAATACTCCATTAAGCATTATTGTGTATGTAAAATCTGGCAATAATCGAGGTCTGATATGCAATATTTGACCCTCAACACAACCCCCAACCAGTATTTTGCTAGTCCCGAGGAAAATATGCGAAAATTAAGTTGAGAATTACGAGACAGTTCTTGTGAAGCTGAGTGATATTTTGAAAAACAATCCAGATATGAGAAATCTTAAGATTCATGAATGTTGATTATCAATTTCTCCTGGCCTCTCATGCACAGTGAATTTCATAATCAAGTTCAAATATTAATCCATAAACTAGAATAATTTGAAACATTGAGTTCCATGGGTGTAGAGTGTAATCCCGACTTTCAACATTAATATTCAATTCTCTATTTCAGGATATCGTTGGTAACCAACAAGAGAATTCATGATAACCAAAACTTGCCCCACAGATCATTCTTTTATTTTTATCATCTTGTGATTTTTCCATTAAAAATAACGCTAAGGAGGGGAATCAATTCCTCACCTATAGGGAGCAAACCTATGGTGAAAACTAATCGCCCAACTCTTTCCGAATGGTAACCATGGGGTCTAAAATCTACACCTATAGGGAGCAAACCTATGATGAAATTCGTTTGCCCAACCCTTTTCGTAGGCAGCTATCTTGTAGCTGGGTATTTTTTTCTTTCATTCTTCTTAATGAACAGGATGGACAAATTCCCTAGATTGGATCTTTTCATGCTTAATGATTACCAAGTCAATCCTTCAATATCAAACTGAAACTTTAATGTGAAAGCGAGATGTGTCTTGTGAAATCATGACTCAATCAATGTTTAAAACCTCTAATCATGGATTAACAATTCGAACTTAACTGTGAAATTTAACAGATACTGAAATTAAGAGTCATAAATTTCCAACATCACGTATCTTGAAATTCTAAATCCAGGATATCCGTCAAAATCACTTTGAATTCACTAGAAAGTCCAGAAAATTTTTTAAAAATTTTCACAATTCTTGCTCAAGACCAAGAAAACACTGATTAGGTAACCTAATCTCCCACCCCCAACCTAAAATCAACATTGTCCTCAATGTAAAAGATGTAAACATGCAATGCACATGGGACAACGAAAGTACATGAGAAGTGATGGGAAGATAGTACCTGGGTAACGAGTCGAGAGAGACTTTTCCATAGAGATCTCAACATGAGAGCGGGTCAGCACAAGAGTAAAACCAATCAAAAGTAAAACAAAAATAAAAATCCTACCCATACCACTTTCGCAGGTGCTCTTGATTGCATTTAGCGTATGCAACAAGCCTTTCCCCTAGTGGACGAGTTGTAGTCTCGTGAGGGTTTGCAGTAATGTTACCCACAAACATTGGACTAGGAAAATGGAATGAAAAGCTGGGCTGCCTCCCAGGAGCGCTAAGTTTACTGTCTTCAGCCAGACAAATACAATAAACTACCCTAGTCTTATGAAAGCGATAAACCTACCTATACCTCCATCAGACTAAGAGATCATTCCTGGTAAACAGGATCAGTCAGAGGCATGGACATGTCTTCTGAATCAAATTTCTCGACAAATGGCTTTAAGCGATGTCCATTTACTTTAAATTCCTTGCCATTGTCGGGATCTCTTATCTCGACGGCCCCATGAGGATATGCAGTAACAACAATGTAAGGGCCGGTCCAACGAGATCGAAGCTTACCCGGAAAGAGATGTAATCGAGAATTATACAAAAGGACTTTCTGACCTGGCGTGAATGATTTTCGTAAAATATGTTGGTCATGAAACGCCTTCATCCTGTCCTTGTAAATTCTCGAGTTCTCATATGCGTCGTTCCGGATTTCTTCAAGTTCATTTAATTGAAGTTTGCGTAGCGAGCCAGCGTTGTTTAGATTGAAATTCAGATTTTTGATAGCCCAGTAGGCTCTATGTTCCAACTCCACAGGCAAGTGGCAAGCCTTCCCATAGACGAGTCTAAAGGGAGACATTCCAATAGAGGTTTTAAAAGCAGTACGGTAAGCCCACAAAGCATCGGTCAATCTGATTGACCAATCCTTACGATCAGGGTTAACCGTTTTCTCCAAAATATGTTTGATCTCCCTATTAGAAATCTCAGCTTGCCCACTTGTCTGTGGGTGGTATGGGGTGCTTACCTTATGAGAGATACCATATTTCTTCATTAAACTCTCGAATGGCCTATTACAAAAGTGTGAGCCCCCATCACTAATGATGGCTCGAGGTGTTCCGAACCGCGACAGGATGTTCTCTTTTAGAAATTTAATGACTGTGCGATGGTCATTGTTGCGGCACGGGATTGCTTCGACCCATTTAGTGACATAATCTATGGCGAGCAAAATATACAGATTCCCAAAAGATTAGGGGAATGGTCCCATGAAATCGATGCCCCAACAATCAAATGCCTCTATGATAAGAATGGGATTCAAGGGCATCATATTTCGACGGGACAATACTCCCAATTTCTGACAACGCTCACAAGCTTTGCAAAACTCATGAGTGTCCCTGAACATAGTGGGCCAATAGAAGCCACACTGCAGAATCTTGGCCGTGGTCTTTTTTGCAGAAAAATGACCACCACAGGCCTGTGAGTGACAGAAGGAGATGACACTCTGATGCTCATCATCTGGCACACATCTCCTTAAGATCTGATCTGGCCAATATTTAAACAAATAAGGATCATCCCAGAAAAAGTTGCGCACCTCGGTGAAAAATTTCTTCTTATCTTATGCAGTCCACTGTGTCGGTATGGAACCTGTAGCAAGATAATTAGCAATATCAGCGAACCAAGGTAAGTGGGAGACTCTGAATAGTTGTTCATCAGGGAACATGTCGTTGATATGGGTCGCCTCAAGGGAATCAGAGGTATTAAGGAGAGAAAGGTGATCGGCCACTACGTTCTCTACTCCTTTTTTATCTTTAATTTCCAAATCAAATTCTTGGAGTAGAAGGATCCATCGTATCAGGCGGGGCTTAGAATCATTCTTAGAAAGAAGATACTTCAGTGCCGCATGATCTGTATAGATAATGATCTTGGATCCGATCAGGTAGGACCTAAATTTGTCCAAGGCGAACACTACGGCTAAAAGTTCTTTTTCCGTAGTCGAGTAGTTCACTTGGGTAGGATTTAAAGTCCTACTCGCGTAATGGATGACGTAGGGCCTCTTATCTTTTCTCTGGCCTAGAATCGCTCCAAGAGCATAATTAGAAGCGTCGCACATAAGCTCAAAAGGAAAGCTCCAGTCGGGTGGCTGCATGATGGGTGCAGTGGTTAACGTGCCTTTAAGCTTGGTGAAAGCTTCCTGACATTGCTCAGTCCACTCGTATGGAGCATCCTTTTGAAGAAGATTACATAAAGGACGAGAGAGAAGACTAAAGTCCTTTATGAATCGCCTGTAAAATCCTGCGTGTCCTAAGAAGGATCGCACGTCCCTGATGTTCTTGGGTGGAGGTAGGTTAGAGATAAGATCGATTTTTGCCTTATCTACCTCAATTCCCTTGGGCGAGATGATATATCCAAGGACAATCCCCTTATGAACCATGAAATGACACTTCTCCCAATTAAGTACCAGATTCTTTTCTTCACATCTTTTCAACACACATTTAAGATTCTCTAAGCACTCGTTGAAAGATGAACCGAAAACAGAGAAATCGTCCATAAAGACCTCTAGATATTTCCCCACCATGTCAGAAAAGATACTCAGCATACATCGCTGAAAGGTGGCAGGGGCATTACATAACCCGAATGGCATCCTTCTGTAAGCAAAGGTGCCATAGGGGCAAGTAAATGTGGTCTTTTCCTGGTCTTCAGGGGCGATTTCAATTTGGTTATAGCCCGAATACCCGTCAAGGAAACTGTAATAGGAATGACCGGCTAACCTTTCCAGGATCTGATCAATGAATGGTAAAGGAAAGTGGTCTTTTCTCGTGACGGTATTTAATTTCCTGTAGTCAATGCACATTCTCCAACCAGTAGTGACTCTAGTCGGCACGAGTTCATTATTAGCATTGGCTACGATGGTGATTCCGGACTTCTTAGGAACCACCTGAGTTGGACTCACCCACTGACTATCAGATATAGGGTATATGATACCCACATCCAATAGTTTGAGAACCTCGGCCTTAACCACTTCCTTCATGTTTGGATTTAGTCTACGTTGTGGTTGCCAAGCGGTCTTCGCATTATCCTCAAGATATATGCGGTGAGTACAAATTGAGGGGTCGATTCCCTTGAGGTCCGCGATCGTCCATCCAAGGGCTCCCTTATGCTGAATGAGAGTAGCTATGAGCATACTCTCCTGTTCTTCCTCCAGGTGGGCAGAGATCACCACCGGGTATGTCTCATCTTGACCTAAATAGGCATATTTCAAATCAGAGGGCAAAGGTTTTAGGTCAACCTTCGGTGCCTTGAGGTTAGACGGTAGAGGCACTACATCAGTTTGTGGTAATTCTTCAAATTGTGGCCTCCACCGGTTAACTTCAAGTACCGGTGCAGTATCCAGCAAGGCACACGTCTCCCTAATCATATCATCATCAAACTCATGGGAGTAGGCCAGACACGTCTCTAGAAGGTCGGAGGATAAGGTCAGGGGTGTCGTATCTTCCACTAAAGAGTCAATCATGTTAATGTCGTGGATATCGTCATCATCCTCTGAGTTGTTGCCGTGATTGAAAAAGATGTTTGACTCCAATGTCAAATTTCTGAAAGACATAGTCATGACACCATTCCTGCAATTGATAATTGCATTTGACGTGGCAAGGAATGGGCGACCCAGAATGACGGGAATCTGAGTGCTTATGTTATTGATGGGTTCGGTGTCCAGGATGATAAAATCTACAGGGTAGTAAAATCTATCGACTTGGACCAACACATCCTCAATAATCCCTCTTGGTACACGAACAGAGCGATCGGCAAGTTGTAGTGTGGTTAGGGTGGGTTTTAACTCACCCAAACCTAACTGTTTGTATACCGAGTAGGGAATCAGATTGACGCTCGCTCCTAAGTCAAGAAGTGCGTGATCAATTCGATGGTTCCCGATTACACATGATATGGTTGGGCTACCGGGATCCTTGAATTTCTGCGGCACGTCTTGCTTCAGGATAACACTCACTTTCTCAGTCAAGAAAATCTTCTTTTGAATACTCTGCCGTCTTTTGGTCGTACATAGGTCTTTCAGAAATTTTGCATATGAAGGAATCTGTTTTACGACATCAAGTAGAGGAATGTTGACTTTCACTTGTTTCAACACCTCCAGAATATCCTGAGAGTTAGAAAGACGTTTTGGTGCAACCAACCGTTGGGGGAACGGAGCAACTGGCTTCTCTAGAAGTTCCGGTTCTAAATTTTGTGGGGTATCACTAGATCCATCATTATTGTCCTCTTCTGGTTCTTGAGGCTTTTCAGGCCTAACTGGAAGGGTTTTATCAATGATCTTCCCACTCCTAAGAGTGGTGATGGATTTAGCGTGCCCCATTTGATTTGAGGAGCTGGGATCATTTATCTCATACTGCGGTTTAGGATTGGGGAGAGGTTGTGCAGGAAGCATCCCCTTTTCTATAACCGTCATACGAGAATCTATCTTTTGCATAAAATCTGTAAATCCTCGCATCGCCTGAGCCAGCTCTTGTATGGAATTTTGAACCGGTTTTTCTTGAGGTTTCCCCTGATTTGGATTTTGAAAAAAACCTTGGGGGGTAGCCGTTTGTCCATTTCTCCATCTAAAGTTTGGATGATTTTTCCAACCAGGATTGTATGTATTGGAGTTGGGTCCAGTAAAAGGTCTTTGATAGTTGTTCACGGCATTGGCTTGTTCATTCAACACTCCTCGAAAGGCAGGTATTGTAGGACAGTTTTTAGTTGTGTGAATGTTGCAATCACAGATGCCGCAGACAATTTCATTGACCTTGTCCTTCTTTCCTTCCATGGCCTCAAATTTTCTTATGAGATTAGTCACTTTATAATTGAGATCATCCTCTTCTTTCAGGAGATACAATCCACCTTTCTCCTTAGATTGAGTTGGCTTAGACGTGGTGTTTGATTTTGGGTAATAGTCCCAAGATTGTGTTTTTTCAGCCAGACTGTCGAGGTAATCCCATACCTCGTCAACATCTTTATTAATGAACTCTCCATTGCACATTGTCTCGACCATTTGGCGCATGGAAGATGTCAGTCCATCGTAGAAAAAATTTGTAATGCGCCACGTTTCAAAGCCGTGTTGTGGGCATGAACTGACCAGATCCTTAAACCTTTCCCAACATTGGAAGAATGTTTCATCTTCCTTTTGGGCAAAGTTCATGATTGCTTTTCTGAGGGTAATTGTTTTATGATGTGGAAAGAATTTCTTTATGAATTCTCTCTGCATATCATTCCATGTGCCAATGGATCGAGGACGCAGTGAATGTAGCCACGTCTTAGCCTTCTCTTTTAAGGAAAAAGGAAAAAGTTTCAGCCTGATTGTATCCTCGGATACATTGGGAAAGTATAAGGTGGCTATAATCTCATCAAACTCTTTCAAATGTAAGTATGGACTTTCTGATTCAAGCCCATGGAATTTAGGAAGGAGTTGGATAACTCCTGGCTTGATGTCCATCTGTCCTGTGTTTTCAGGAAAAATCATACATGATGGCGTATTCACCCCCGCCGGTTGTAAATAATCTCGTAAAGTACGAGGCGGGGGTGCTTGATGCACCTCATTCTCATCATGTACTTCCTCATCCCTATGGTGAGGTAGTGCTTGAGGTTGATTTGCAGCCATAACCTCAATTAACTCAGGGGAATTCGAGCGATGTCTAGTCCTGCGATGGATAGTTAGCCCCTCGACTAATCCTCCTTCAGTCAAGAGACGTTGAGTGTTGTCACGAGCCCACTTGGGCATGAAACACTCACAGCCCTCAATTGATTTCTAAACCTAATCCTAAGAAAGAAAAAACTAGAAAGAAGAGAGGGTTGGAAGGAAGTTACCAAATTGAAGTCCCTAAGTTAAAACTTGTAAAATAAAACAAAACAAGTTAGTTTCTAAAGATAATAGACCTAAGAGTAGAAAATTCCTAAGAAGAAGAATAGCTATCAACTAAGTTCTAATTTAGAAAAGAGAAATCCTAAAAAGAAAGTAGGAACCTCTAAACAAATTAGGAAAATTCTAAACTAGAAAGTAAGTGAGTAATGAAAGAGATTTGAAAACATAGAAAGTAGAAGTCAGAAAGAGCTTACTGAGTTAGAAAACCTACAAAACAAGAGGGTTAATTTCTAAATAGAAAATCTAAAAATAGAAAATTTTCTAGAAATAATATAGGAAATAAGGTTAGATTCTAAAAAGGGAAAAACTATAGGAAATTTCTAAAATTAAAAGAAATTGGAAAATTTTCTAAAACTCAAACCTTAATTCTAAAAATAGAAAGAAAGAAGATTTAAGAAAGAGCGTACCAATTTAGAAGGCTATCTCAGAAACCTATAAAAGAGAAACGTTAGTAAAATCCTAATCTTACTCTTAATTCTAAAACTAATTAATTTCAAATTACGTAGCCGTCAGTCCCAGGCAACGGCGCCAAAAACTTGTTCACTCCCCAAGTATAGGGTTGTGATGTAGTAATAAAACTCGGTAAGACCGAGGTTGAATCCACAGGGACTGAAACCTGTACGTGATCTGAAACCAACTAGAACTAGAACTAGACCAAGATGAAATCTAAATCAATTATAATTTGAGGAATAATGGTGAAATAATTAACTAAACTTAAGAGAATTCAGAGGAAGAAACTAGGGATTCAGAGGATCCACTTGTAGAGATCAGGGAGAACTACTCTTGATTCATGAAATCAACTGAACCGCCATTGATATAATTTTCAAGAGATGAAGGGTATATGAATTAGAATGGATTCCATCACCACACCATGCCCAAGAGACGATGGTAAACAACAGAATTAAACTAATTACCAACCAGTCAACATGTTTATGAAGGTTAGGAAGGGTACCGTCATCCGACCATGCTCAGGAGACGATAGTGAACAACAGGGCTTCCTGACGTCATAAACATAAAAAAGGGAAAAGAAATACTCAAAGCCACCGCAGATCTATTGTAATTTCAGTCACAACAAACCATTGAAAACTAAAAGTATTCCCTTAATTAAACTAAAATCAAATTAAGTTCAAATAATATAAATCAAGCCATGAATTCTCCCATCCCACTACAAGCTTCACCTCTTAGCCCTAGCTAAGAGGTTTAGCCTAGCATAGATAGGCTATACATCTTAAAAAATAGGAAAAACTATAAAAAAAAAAACTACCAGTTACTTTCTCTCTTTGCTCCAATCCACGTCCAGCAGCTCCCCGTCCAAAACCGAGCTCTCACGTCCCAGCCAAAGCCCCTTGGAATCCTCCAGCCGTAGATGCCTCCTTTGGTTCTCTCTCTCTGTTTTATAGGTGTCAAGGGTGGTGGAGAACTCTGCGTGGAACTTCTGCAATTTACATCCAAACAGGAATCTCCCGCGCAGGTTTTTTTTTTTTTTTTTTTTTACGCTGTCAAGAAGGTGACTCGTAACTGGCCCACTTTCCTTGCTTCCTTTCCGAACAGACAACGTTACTTGGGAGATTTTTCGATGAGGTACACGATGGACAGTTCAGATCAGCCGTCTGATCACCGGAGATGGGCCACAACCGCCTGGAAAATCCAGACGTTCCGGTCGTGCGTAAACAGAGCTTGCCGTTGGATTGACGCTGGACTCTCTGTGGGACCCACTTCCATTATCCTTTGAGAAATCCAGTCCGTCCATCCGTTTTCCCATGAAAAACCGTTCAGTCCTGCTCGGTTTTGAATTCAAACTACGGTGTTTCACGGACATTTGCTTGACACCATCCAACCTCCGTTGAAGTCTTCGAATACATGTAGCATCCAAGAAAATTAGTAATCAGGCCATAGTACGGTCGGTTTGACCTTCTGGAGCGAATGGACGGTCTGGATTGATCAGTTGATCAAAGGTGGTGGCCCACTAGATATCGGTCTCGACTCCCTGTTTCAAATTCGCAGCAGAATTTGAATCCGAGCGGGATTCTGCGGTTTAGAGGATGCTGACCGATTTGACCGGATTTGCTGCTTTACGTGTATGCTTTGGAGGTGTGCGCGTGCACTGTAAGATGAGGTCCACTGTGATGGATCTTGGAAATCCGTTCCGCTCATTCGTTTTGTCACCTTACTTCAGACATTGAGTTCAAAATTGAGGCAGATTCAGATATCAGGTGGGCCCAGAATCATGATTCTGAGGGCTGATCTGTCCGTTAAGCCACTTCCACCAAGATCTAACGGCTGAAATTCGGCGTGTACGGTTAATTTATGGTCCTTAGGCCATGCATGAAGTCTTGAGCTGGACGGATGGTGGAAACCCTGTGATCTTGCATTCTGGACGTCCTACGGGCCACTTGAGCTTCAGTTTCTTGATTTCCTTGGATCTCGGGCGTTAATCTTGGTTCACTGGGGTCCGTCCCTTGCCTTGGTGCATTCAAAGCGTCAAATCTACGCTTTTACTATTAGTTTTCAGTCAACGCTCCTGATTGCATCCTGCAACAAAACACAATTAAAATACTCCATTAAGCATTATTGTGTATGTAAAATCTGGCAATAATCGAGGTTTGATATGCAATATTTGACCCTCAACACTGGTCGAGCATCTCGGGATCAAAAAATGATGCATGCTGGACTTGAGTCGAACCGGTCCACGACCGGTCGAGTCAGACCCTACGACTGGTCGAGCATGGCTCACGACCGGTCGAAGACGGTCTCAAATGTGGCTCCACATCTTAACAATCTCCCACTTGGAGACACATCACCTTAAACCTTCATCTTCTTCATCCGGAGTGCACCACCTCCCCGTCTTCAAGCTTGAAGACCAATCAAAGCTGAACAGAGCTTCAGCTTCTTCCATGTGACCACCTTGGTCAACATGTCCGCAGGATTCTCACTTGTATGAATCTTCTCCAGAGCAATCGATCTATCTTCCAGTAACGAACGTATGAAGTGATATCTGATGTCAATATGCTTGGTCCTTGAATGAAAGGCTGAATTCTTAGACAAGTGTATTACACTCTGACTGTCACTGTACAGCTTGCAATTTGCTTGCTTATTACCCAACTCTTCCATGAAACTTTGCATCCATATCATTTCCTTGCACGCTTCTGTAGCCGCAACATATTTTGCTTCCGCCGTACTGAAAGATACTATCTTCTGTAACTGAGAGACCCAACTGATTGCAACACTACCCAGAGTAAAGACATAACCTGTAGTGCTTCTTCTGTTATCGATATCTCCTGCCAAATCTGAATCTACGTATCCTTGTAGCTTGATTTCCGATCCTCCATAACATAGCCCTATATCCACAGTACCTACCAGGTATCTGAGAATCCACTTCACAGCTTCCCAATGTTCCTTCCCGTGGTTGTTCATGAACCTGCTAACAACTCTCACTGCTTGACCAATATCTAGCCTCGTGCTCACCATAGCAAACATGAGACTCCCAATAGCTGACGCGTATGAGACTTTAGCCATATAGTCTCGTTCCTTTTGTGTCTTTACACCTTGCTCCTTAGATAGCTTGAAGTGGCTCGCTAATGGAGTGCTAACTGGCTTAGTACCTCCCATATTGAATCGATCAAGTACCTTGACTATGTACTCTGCCTGTAACAAAACTAGTTTCTTGTTTTCCCTGTCACGCTTTATCCTCATGCCTAGAATTTGTTTTGCAGCTTCTAAATCCTTCATGGCAAATTGTCTAGACAATTGTCTTTTGAGGTCTGAGATGTCCTTCATGCTTGAACCAGCCACAAGCATGTCATCAACATACAGAAGAAGGATGATGTACGACGTATCAAACTTCTTCAAATAACAACGGTGGTCTGCATGACATCTCCTAAAATCGTTTCCCGACATGAAACTATCAAACTTCTTGTTCCACTGCCTCGGGGCCTGCTTCAGGCCATATAGACTCTTCTTCAGTCTGCATACCTTGTTCTCCTTTCCTGGTGCCACGTATCCTGTCGCCTGATGCATATATATATCTCTTCTTCAAGATCCCTATGAAGAAAGGCTATCTTAACATCTAACTGCTCTAGATATAAGTCCTCTGAAGCCACTATACTTAAGACCATGCGAATCGTAGACATTTTCACCACAAGTGAAAATATTTCAGTGAAATCGATGCCTACCTTTTGTTGAAACCCTTTCACAACCAATCTAGCCTTATACCATTTCGAACCATCGTGTTCCTCCTTCAATCTGTAAACCCACTTGTTATGAAGAGCTTTCTTACCCTTAGGTAGAGTGACTAGCTCCCATGTATGATTAGACTCAAGAGAGTCCATCTCATCATCCATGGCCTGCTCTCACTTAACCCGTGTATCTGACTGTAACGCCTCTTCAAAACATTCTGGTTCACCATTATCTGTAAGTAGTAGATAATGTAAGGAGGGTGAGTATCGGACCGTGGATCTCCTCTCCCGAATAGACCTCCTCACAATTGGTATTTGTGGCTCTGCCTCATAATGCTTCTGTGCATGATCATCTTGTGACGCTGTAATACCCGTGTCAGGTAACTCTTCTAACTCTACGAATCCATTTTCCTTGGCCTTAGTTTCTTGCACACTGTCCTTATGCATCACTTTTTCATTGAAGACTACGTCCTTGCTTCTGATGATTTTTCTATTTTCTGCATCCCAAAACCTGTAGTCAAAATCATGCTGCCTGTAGCTTATAAACGTGCATCTCCCGAACTTCGTATCCAGCTTGTTTTTGTGCTCTGCATCAATGTGAACATATGAAGTGCAACCGAACACTTTGAGATGTACAAGGTTCACTTCTTTCACAGTCCACGTTACTTCTGGTAGCCCACCATCTAATGGTGTTGAGGGACTTCTATTGATGAGATATGCGGCAGTATTCACAGGATCTGTTCAAAAGGTCTTGGGCAACCCTGCATGTAACCTCATGCTCCTGACGCGCTCAAGGATGGTCCTGTTAATGCGCTCAGCCACACCATTCTGTTGCGGTGTCCCTGGAATCATTTTCTGATGTTTGATTCCATTTGCTGCACAATACTCCTCAAATCTCTTATCACAGTACTCTCCCCCATTATCAGATCTGAGACATTTTACTGTTTTACCTGTCTCATTTTCTACCATAACTTTCCACTTCTTAAATACATCAAATACATCAGATTTATGCTTTAAGAAATAGACCCACAATTTTCTACTAGCATCATCAATAAAAGTAACAAAATAACGTGAGCCACCAAAAGATAATACCTGTGCCAGTCCTCATACATTAGTGTGTACAAGCTCCAACAGATGCGTCTTTGGAGCGCGTCCCGTCTTCTTGAAGCTTACCCTCTTCTGCTTGCGATACATGCAGTCCTTGCAGAATTCCAAGTCAATAGACTTCAGCCCTGGTAGCTTCCCTTTCGACAATAGCACTTTTATCCCCTTCTCACTCATATGTCCCAACCTCTGATGCTATAACTGCCCATTCACTCCAATTGATGCCACTGCGAGTGAACTATACGATCTTAAAGTCACGTACAAAGTACTTCCTTTTTGCCTCGAGATATCACTAAGGCACCTTTTGTGATATTCCAGGAATCACTAGTGAATGTCGTCACATAACTGGTATCGGCTAACTGCCCCACAGAGATCAAGTTACGTTTCAAAATCGGTACATGTCTGACATCCTTCAATTTCAAGACCGTTCCGTCTTTCTGATTTACATGAACCCCCCCTTTCCAACAATACTGCACGACTCATAATCACCCAGGTAGACTCTCCCAAAGTCACCTGATACATAATCATGCAGAACTTCCTTACACGAAGTGGCATGAAACGAAGCACTCGAGTCTATAACCCAAGACTCATCCCTCGCAGCAAGAGACAATATCAATGCCTCTGTGTCACTCTCCTCAGATAGATTCACTGAATCCTTCCCGCCTTGAGAGCTTCCTTCTTATTTCTTGAGCGCCCTGCAATCACGTTTCATGTACCCCTTCTTGCCGCAATGCCAACACCCGTCTTTGTATTTCGGTCCCTTGGACTTCTTCCTCGACTTAGAACGCTCGTGTTTATTGTCTCTTTTGTTCAGTGATCTTCCTCTTCCTTCAACGTTTAGAGCATTCCCTGAATCCCCTGAAACTCCTGATGCATTCCTTCTAGATTCTTCACTGAGAATTAGACCGGCCACATCATCAAATTTCAGCTTTGTTGACCCTGAGGAATTGCTCACAACAATCACCAAATCATCCCAACTGTCTGGTAAACTGGATAAGATCAATAACGCCCTGACCTCATCCTTAAAAACAATGCCAACGGATTCCAACTAGCTTGTGACTATATTGAACTCGTTTAGATATTCAGCCACGCTCCCACCATCTAACATCTTCATGTTGAATAGCTATTTCATGAGATGAACCTTGTTGGATGCTGAGGGTTTTTCATACATGGTGGCTAGGACTTCCATTAATTCTTTTGTAGTTTTCACCTTGGATATATTGAAGGTGACCCTCTTAGACAAAGAGAGTCGGATCGTTCCTAAAGCCTTCCTATCCAGTAAAAACCATTCATCATCTGTCATCTTTTCTGGTTTCTTCTTTTTTCCTCCTAGAGGAATATAGAGGTCCTTCTGGTACAGATAGTCTTCCTCTGCATCTTCCAGAAGGTAAAATTTGAACCATCAAACTTCTCAATTCTAGTTTTCCCTTCTTCTGCCATCGCTCCCAACAGAACTAAACCAATAGCTTTGATACCAGTTGTTGCGCAGCACGCCAACAACGCAGTGAGCCTAGATCCAATCTCAAGCCTCACCCACAAACGATAAACAGGAAGAAATATAAACTAGAAACAGATCAAAGCAATCCAAAACAAACCACAAGACAAGATATACGTGGAAAAACTCCAAACTAGGGTAAAAAACCATAGATGCACACTTCCACTATGAAGAACAAAGATTACAAGGCAATATACTAACCTCTCCCTTGGAAGAATATAGAAAACCCTTTGCCCACACCTTAGAATTATTTTCTCAATATTCCAATACCTAGAAAAGCCCTAGGAACACCTATATATAGTTTAGGCAACTCCCCTTTCCGCATCCCAGTTGCGAAAGGACTCGCGACACGAAATCCGCGCAAAATCGCGGAATGAATCTGCGTAACTACCACCGGTTGAGTAGACCGCACGACCGGTCGAACGACCCCTACGACTGGTCGTGAATGGGCCACGACCGGTCGAGCACCTCGGGATCAAAAAACGATGCTCGCTGGACTTTGAGTCGAACCGGTCCACGACCGGTCGAGCTGGACCCTATGACTGGTCGAAGACTGTCCCAGATGTGGCTCCACATCTTAATAGGTTGTTGGCAAGGGAGACTGGTTTTGATTATATTGTGGAAACAGATTCTGGTTTTGATTATATTGCCCAAAAACATATTATCCAATCTATCTGCCTACAATAATAGGAAGGCTTTCATACATTGAATCTAAACGTTCATGTGCATTTTGCACCGAGTGTGCCTCGACATTTGGAATGAGTTGTTCTCACAGAAGGTAATGCCACAGTTCCTTAACTTTGTCGACAATGGGTTCAATCTGCCAGTGTTAGCTGCCCATATTTGGTGCCTGGATTGCCCTCATTCCTTGCTGAACATACTCATTGTTTTGTGCTACAACCAAATAGGCAAAGGCACACTTGCATATCATCCCCATGATCATACACGTATATGTTCATCTGGTTCTTCGCATGGCCATGTGCCCATCTCGCTTGTAGTGAAAGATGACATTACATACAAGGCAAATATCAAGGCCACCAAAGATTAGCTGAAATCTTATATTTTCATGTAATCTTGCAAATCTTTCTCATACAGTTGTAAAGACACCTCATGCAGCTATAAAATATCTTTTAGGTAGAGATTAAAAGAAAATTTACAACTCAACTGCTGAAGAAGTTATGAAAGAGAATTCATTGGAGCTAGTTTGTTATCATGGTATTAGAGTAGAGCACAAGTCAAGTCATGAGAACTATTTTTTAACGGTGAAATTGCCATTCTGGATTGTATAATCTCTGTTCTAACTGTTGAAGGCATGATTGAGATCGACAACTTGGACTGTCTTGCTGGGAGAGCTTCTGCTGATTGTCTTCTCCGTGGATGGATCACAGGAACCTTGTTCGAAGAAGTGCTTGGTTGGTGGCTGGAGTTGAAATTGCAAACGAGGATTGTATAATCCTCAATCACTCTGTGCAAGAAGCACAAGAAAGAGTTCTTACTCTGGTGGTAGACCCTCAGGAGTTTCAACACCAAGTTGAAGGTTCGAGTACCCATCGGTGGTGAAATTCCACTAGCGTGAGTGTGTGGGGTGTGTGTGCGTGTGTTAAAAAAAAAAAAAAAAAAGAAGCACAAGAAAGAGTTCTTTCTCCCTTTGCAATGTAGAAGAGGAGAATCCACTATGCATGATTACATTCGGGCACTAAAAAATATTTTCAATAATCTCTTAGCCATCGGTAAGCCAGTAGATGATCATTGAAAGGTGTTTGACCTTCTTTATGGACTTGGCCAAGGTTATGAGTAGTTTGTCAAAACAATGCTCACTAAGATTTGATTTTTTTTCCCCTTAGCCATGAGACTGCAGAACCTGCACAATACTCAGGGTCTTGATTACAGTGTTGCCATTTTTGGTCATTGTTTCAGAGGCCCAGGAGGTGACAAAAACTTGTTCAAAAAGTGGAATTAAGGGAGTAAAAATATGTATATTTGAGAAATCAAGGAAGGAATAAGAGTTTCTCTTCTAAGGGATGTGGCTTCACTTAAGTCGCCTAACAAAGCGTAACAGATGATTTTGACTCCCAGGGTGGACTGTCTAAGAAGCCTGATCAGCCTGGGCGAAGATGCAGTCTATCAGACCTGCAACCATACGACAATATGGTGCTGACATCGATTTAATCAGACATATTAGCTCGAATTGGCCTATATGACATCCGATCCAAATAAGCTTCACACCTTATCAAACTATATTGGACCTAAGAAAATTGCTCATGGGAACTTCCCATGAGGTCGAGCTGTGTGGGCCCCACCATGATGTATGTCGAACATCAACACCGTGCATTTGATGGGTCCCTTTTAAATTATGGGATATCCCAAAAATCAGCCGTATACGGACTTTTGTCGGCGCTTGAATAGACTTTTGTCGCGCCTATTCAGCTTCTCAGGTGCTTTTCCGTGATTAATGAAGGCCAACAACCGTGCTTCACGCGTGGACAGACTTTTCCTAGCACTTTGATAGTTTTCCCAGGTACTTTTTCAGTGATTACCGGCGGCCAGCAGAAGCGCCGGAAAAAGAGGAGAATGGGCATCAGAAACCCTTAATAGATCATGGTGACTGGTAAAGGGAGATGAGCGCCGGTAAAGCCTTTGCTGACGTATCCCTTTTTCGGCGCTTGTCTGAGCGCTGACAAAGTTTTTACCGACACTTTTTTTTTTTTGGGTTAAATTACCTTAACCGGTGCTTTTGGCTGCCGGTAAAGATCATTATTCTTGTAGTGAGATAATTTGGATCACGGTAAGGTCCCTCCTGTAGCCTATCAATGAATCAAATAAAAGGAAATGCTTCTAAATTGTAGAACTTCTGTGGGCAATCAGTAAATCAAAGTACGAGAAATATTCATCTGAGATGAATAAGTATATTGATTTGATATTTTTATAATATGTTACATGCATTCTTCTTTCATTTACAACAATCTACACGTAACATCCGCTGGCATTTCATAAAAATTAAAGATGTCACTGCAGAAGGGAGACTGGGTGAAGAGGATTAGCATTGTGGACAGATGGATTGCTCAATAGATCTGCTAGTAATTGAGGATGTTGAGAACGGAGACTCTGGTCTTGATCAAACCCCTAAACACGCAATTTAATTCATTCTCGAGACTCTGGAGACTTACATCCATTGCCTTCAATCCCTTGTGCACATTTTTCACCCACTCTGTGTCGATATCTTTGCATGATTTGTTGACACATAGATTGCAAAGATAGGCATCTAACTGTTCGGCTTCGCTCATTTTTTCCATCTCCACTTCACATGCTACGCGCCCTTTCCCTGCCATCCATTTGGAAATCAATGACGGCCTGGTTGTCTTTGTCATTGGCGTTGATAATGAGATGAATGACGAGAGGGATTCAAAGATGGAGATGGTGATCGACCTTACTTGTCTGAGCACCCCTATCATCACAACGAGGTGTTGATCCTTGTCGTAGAGAGTTGAGAATGCAAATTTGCTTTCCGTTCTCTTCAATTCTTTAAGGCACTTGTCTACCTCCTTCTTCATCTTCTTTCTTGAAGAAATGTAATCACGAACTTAGTTACGGAGGCCAGAGTCTCTTACTCTTCTTCGGCGAAGATCAGATAGGAGGGCCTGCACATCTTCCTTCATCAGCTTGAAGACATCCTTAGTAGTTTCACACAAGTCCAATATTCTAAGAGAACCATCCAACATCTCATTCACCCATGTGTCGCTCCCATTGCGGACTAGGGCTTGTTGGGTGAGTGGAGATTGAAGCAAATCCTGGATGGAATCGTTCAAATCTCCGAGACCACGAAAACCGTCGCACAACATCTCAACCGTGAGGTCGGCGGATGATGATGAGGTTTCCCAAGCCTGTAATTTCTGCAATTGATCATCGACTCTAAGGGCGAGGGGATGTGATCTAGGGGGCATGCTAACGGATCGGACATGGTAAGGATTTTTGGGCATTACAAGTGGGCCAACCATATTTCTTTTAGATCAAGACTGGCCTCAATATGCAAACCAATGTTAGAATAGGGAAGAAGGATGTTACATGTCTCCTCCTCTATAGGGAGCTTTTTATATTGATAGCGTCTAGCAATACACCGTGCAGAGAGGAGACATAGGGAATCTCGGCCTCTTTTAAGTTAAGGTTAGATGGGATTGTCTTGGGCATGTGATATCCCATGTGGGCCACACGTAATATATGGACATCTCATCACATTCCATCGTGGCTAGTGTAAAATGGTTTATATATACACATGCACGAGTGGCTTGCTACCTTGTCTCCTCCATATGGCATAGGCATACGTGTATAATCTATTTTAAGTAGATAATGTATTGTTGGATGCAATTATTGATGCCCTTTCACGTGGGTTTTTCCTATTACTTCGCAATATTTGTCAATGTTAATCATAGCCCGCATACTTTACTGCCATTCATTTATTTATTCTGTAGTTAATGACAGAGGTTATGACATGAGGCATCACATGGGGAGAGAAGATGATGTAGAGTGGGTGGCTGACACTTTCATGTCCAAGATGGATGAGCCAGAAGTCATCAAGACCATCAGAACCTTAAAATAGGCATATATCGCAAACCAGAATGAGTTACTCAATGTACCATATATGATTTTGGGGTAGGATGAGTTACTTTAGCGGCAGGGTTGCCCACGCCGAATTTGTGAGATTCCATTAGATTGATGGTCGAGTTCCATGTTTATTTCCATTTTTACTATTTTTAGTAAGTTTTGGTTTGATTGTAACTCTTCATCCGTTGGGCTTTAGGAGTTGCGTCCAATATGAAAAATGTTTAGAAAAATTAGGAGAATAACATGGTTAAGTCACATAACACACTTTTTAATTTTTAATTTTTAATTTTTTTAATTTTTTAATATAAAGGAGTTTTCATATAAAATTGGAAGGAGCTATACAATACTCTAGGATGGGCCTGATAACAAAAAGGACTAAGCAGGCCCACCCGCCAAGAAAGGGAATACACAAACATTACAGATCTCTCATGTATCCTAAACTCACTTTGTCAAGAAAGAGTAAGCCTCTAATGAGGGGAGGAAGCTTAGCTTTGGATCAGAAGGATGAATGGGCTTGGCATCCACTGCCCATTCGGGTGGGGGCGAACCCAATAGACCAACCAGGTCTTAGAAGGGAGTGAATTGAAACCATCTAGGCCTAGAACGATGAAGCAGCGGAGCGAGATGTAGATTTAGGGAGGGGAATCAGAATGCCAATAGATTTGATCCAGTGGCGAACATTGGCGATTACTCTGGCAGCAGTAATCATGGAGCCCTCCATGCGAGCTGCATTTCTCGCAGACCAGAGTTCCCAGAAGGTCAGCAGTGGCGTGAGGCCTCTAAGGGATCAGAAACAGTTAGCAGAGGGAGAAGACGCCCACCAGAGGGAAGCCCTGCCCAAGGCTGAGTGGTGGGAAACGAAGGGGAGGATGTGGAACATCAATCCGAGACTCGCCCAAACCTTAACCGCCAGGTCACCCGAGGAAAAGATATGGTTTAGCGACTCGATGCCCGGCTGAAGCGGGGAGGGGCAACAGTCACATTTGGATGCCAAGGCTATGCCTTTGGCCTGGATTCTGGTGTCCACAGGGAGAGCGTGAAGAAAGATTTTCTAGGAAAGGAGGGAGATCTTAGGAGGGAGGAGCAGATGCCAAATCCATTTGGACCAAGGCTGAATTAGGTCTGCAGATTGGGAGCACCTCCAAGTTGAAGCAATGTTGAATTCGCCTGATGGGGTGTGAGTCCAAACTTGGATATCATCTGAGAGGGAGGTGCAAAATCCTTCAGCAGATATGTGATCAATCACTACTTGAGGGAGTACAAGTTGCACGCTTGGGAGATGACACTAGCCTAGGGGTCCAATCCAGTCGTGCACACGATGGGGAAGTTGGGCTAGCTGGGCAGGGGACTATAAATGGTTAGATTTATAGTCATGCCACATAGGACACTTATTATAAATAGTAAATTTACTATTTATAGTAAGTTATGAATTTTAGGGAGTTTCAGTTGTAGTTTAATTCTGAAATTTCTTCCAAGGATTGGTATCCCTATTTAATGGGTTGTAGACTCATTTATTTTATCAATCAATCAAATTACAAATTTTATAGATTTATTTTCTATTTTCCTTGCTTTTTCCTCGTGGATTCGAGAAGTCTCTATGAGGAGTTCAGAGAAGCTCCATGGATTCAGAGTAGTTATCCCCTTGAGGAAGATGGTGACCGACCTCATCACGTTCATCCTTGTGTCAGAAGATGATGCAGGCACCATCAGGTCTAAGTCAAGCTCAATCATCAATTTTCATATTATCAGTGATCAAACGATTCAACAGCTCATATTCTTAGGAAATTATGCACGGATCATTATATTTGACCCTAGAGGACTGTGATCGTGATCATATGAAGGATGAGCCATCATCATAGGCCTCACATAAAAAAGCTTATGTTTGCGTGATTCCATCTTAAGCTAGTTTCATCTAGAGACAATTTATTTAACTTTTTAGTTATTTAGATAGAGCTAAGAATTAATTACTATTCTATATTAGTTTTCTTATGGCTCAATTTTTGAATATCAAACTATGTTGAAATGACATGAAACTCGTCTTAGTTGAAAGCCTTTTAATTTAGTTTTCTAACATGCTCAAGATCATGTAATTCTGACATCATGAGATCAGGTTATGATTGATTTGCTTAGTATCCGTAGGATTATGATGGTAAGAAGAGATATTTTACCATTTTCCATACTTTATTAAAATAAATGGTTAGATTTATAAAAGTTGAAAGGTAAAATGAAGTGTCCAGATTAATTAAATTTATACCTTTCATTGGTTGTAATATGTTTCTTAATTATTTTCTTCTTATAAACAATGAGCTCTCTAGGTGGAGAGGGATAGTTGATTGGTTTTATGAAATTAAGTTTTTTAAAAAATATATTTATGAAGAAAGTGAAAGTTCTTTAATCCCTTAATTATCTAAATAGTATTCTCATCAACAGCTATATTCAAGAGTATTAATAATTTTAATTGACCATTATAATCATGCAAATATCAATGTCTATCATTAGAGGTCATATCCTAAGAATATTAACATAGGCATATAGCGTCTTATTTTTTGATTGCTATCAGTTTGCCTCTGAATTGTGGGGATCATCTATCTGTCGGTGATCTCACCTCAATCATGTGGGCCACAGATGTGAGAGAGAGAGAGAGAGAGAGAGAGAGAGAGAGAGAGAGAGAGAGAGAGAGAGAGATGGTTACTATACTCAGATACGTTGGATATGCCTAGATGGCATGGCATTCATGACTATATTGCATTTTTTGGCATTGCACCCTATTATATGGAACTATATTGCATTGCATACAGGTACTGTACATACTCTATTGTCTATGTAGGTCATAACATATAATAGGCACACCGCACACATGAGAGATGTACTCACTGAACTTTTCTAAGGTCAAATGTTTCTCTATTGTATTATTTTCAGGCCAAGACAAGCAGTAGGAATATCGTAACATGGAGTTTAAAAAAAAAACTGAAAGCAATTTTATTAAAGATCAACGGAACTATACAACAATGAATAACCAATTCGAGCAAGATTCTAGCACAAAAAAAAAAGAAAAAAACCGACTCGGGCTCTCCTATCATATACCCCACTCCCCCACTAGATCGCCCGACCCTTATGTCCTTCTACCCTTTCTAAGGTTCTTCAGACCCACACAATCCAAGAAGAGGGCGACTATAAACCAAGAAATTCCCTACTTGACCGAGATTCACTCCCCAAGTGGGCTAATGCATCTGCGACTCCATTAACTTCTCTCAAGACATACACTATGTTAACAAGAACATCCCTCTTAAGAGACTCAATTCTGGCCCTCCAATACCACAAGCTCCAATGAACTGAGATAACTGCTTTGAGCATATATACCACTGATTTAGAATAAGTTTCCATCATAATTTTGGGAAAACAACAAGCCACACAAAATAAGAGCCCATTAGCCAAGGCTTTACCTTCCACTCTTAGATTAGACCCTGAGCCATAATAGTAAGAGAAGGCGTAAAGAAAGTCCCCTCTCCTACTTCTACACACTCCTCCACCTGAGGGCCCTGAGTTTCCCCTGGCCAAGCTATCGACATTTAATCTTACCCATCCCTCCTCCGAGACTTCCTACTTTACCACCGAGATGGAAAACATCCTAGGCGGTGCACTTCAATTCTGAATTTAAGGAAGCCTTCCTTATTGGAAATATAACTACTAGAGGTGGATGGGAGATAGAGAAAGCTTAGAAAACTCCACCTCCAAATTTGGAATATAGCTCTCCCTACCTCCATAGGATTTCCTTTGAATCTACTCTCATTTATGAATTTCTAGATTTCCCAAATAATGATTCCAACGAGGAGACCTCATAAGGAGCCAAAATTGTCCACCGTTGAAGCTTCTGCCCACCATTGGGTTGCGTTGCCCATAGCCGACTCCCTCCAAGAAAGAAATATAGAAAATAGAAGAGAAGAACTTCCATACCATATATAGTCGCCAATTCACCCTCAATGAATAAATGATCAAAATATTCACCTTTGTTCCTTCGCTTTGTACCACAATAGTCACATTTAAAAGCTAGCCGAACACCCTTTGTTTCAACTCTTATATCGACAGGAACGATACCCTGCCATAATTTCTAGACGAAGACCAAAATGTTTTGCGGCATCTTTAAGTGGCACACCCACTTGGCCCAAGATCTCCACACACCCTCTGATTTGCACAACTTCCAAGCTGACCTAACAGAGAATTGACCTAAGGATTCCAATAACCACACACAAACATTGTTGCCTTTGATCATGCAAAAAACTTCTACCTTGACATGATTCAACACAGACTCAGGATAAAACTCAGTAAAGGGCTAGTTGAGAGAAGGCCCTTTAAACCCAAAACATCTCTAACTTGGAGATTACTAAGGTAAGAGGGAAACTAGCCACGTAATAGCCACTTAGGGGGCCCAGGCCCAACCCATCATCAAACCAGAAGCTGCACTCCCCCTTGCCAGTCAGCCACTAAACTCTATCTGCTATAAGGGGAAGAACCTTGCATATTTTTAGACAACCCCAAGTGTAGCGCTGTGAAGTATAGTATATACTCGATGAGATTGAGGTCAATCCACATGGACTAAATTTAGGTTCAAATACTTTTATATCTAACTTAAGATAAAAACTAAGGTCTTTAAAAAAATTGAAAGGAGTGAAAGCAATGATAAATACAATTAAGGATCAAGAGATCCCCAATTAATAGAATTATAATACTTAATTTACTGATTCAACTTGATAACTCAACTGGAATTGTTGGCTAGATTGGCCAGTGAAGGTAGTCCTAATAACTTTTTTTGTCTCCAGGCCTGCCCTTCCGACTAAGGTTCGGGGCGCTCTTGTCCTCGATCAGGTGGGCATCGGGAACTTGAGGCGTACCTGATGGTTTGTTTGGTATTTTTTTGTCAGATTTTTAGGCGATTCTGGCTCTCCTAGGTCTGTTAGCTCGAGCGCCTTCCATGTGTAGTTAGGCTCATATGATAGGAGTGGTCCGCTTCCTTTTTGTAGGGACCCTCCTGAATGGTTGTAAGTTTCCATCATCAATGGAATTTTCGTGGCTTAAAAAAAAAAAAAAACTCAACTGGAATCGAATAATGATTCCATCTAGTCGGAAGATAAAACAGTTAATTCACATATAATTCACTAATATAAGATATGGATCTCAATTAAACCAATTCTCTTATGAAGAACAAAGTAATTGATTGCTGGGAATTCTAATAATCTATTGTACCCATTCTTCACAATAGATTAAGAGATTTTACAGATAAACACTTTCCCAAAAACTACTTAATTGATTGTAGAGAATTTTAAATATCTACTGTGCCCAGAGTCGACAACGGATTAAAGGATCACATAATTCAATAACAGTTCAAACTAATTCAATTAATAATTCATCATTTAAACCAATGTATTGAATCAAATAAATTAATTCATCATAAATCTATTAAAAGGTTCACCCCTTAGCATTAGCTAAGAGATTAGCCGAACACAACCATCTCTAAATCATAAAAATAGGAAAAACAAACTAAAATTCGAAGAACAAGGAAGAAGGATGCATTGTCGACACTTCTCCCTAACTCCCTCTCTCCCTCAAGCCCTGGAATGTGTTTGAATCATGTAGAAAACCTCCTTTAAATAGATTTTCACGCCACTTACTTCTGAAGATTCAAATTTGCGTAACTGTCTTACACACCATATGGTCGACCGGACTATTGTTCACAGTAGATCGCAAAATAGGGTTGACTATACTTTTCAAGGTCAACCGTACTTTATTGTTTTTTTTTTTTTCTTCATTTCTTTAAGACACTGATTCAACAATCCCTTGATTTCCTTTGGTCTTTTAACTTAAATATGCTTGATCATCTCTTGGACTCTAATTCTTCACGGATAACTCCATCTTTATTTCCCTTGGGCTTTCAAACTCCTTGAATAGTTCAAATCATATTGGATCATGCATTCTTTCCTGTACATTGAAAATATATCTAATTAGTCCACTTTATCATGAATTTGCATGGGAATAATAAACACTTCTTCAAAGAGGCCAACACCTTCGTTGGCACATCCGTTGCTACTAGAGAATGGATTGACACTACAATGAACATGGTTAATGAGAGTCACCTTACCAGCTTGCGACAAACATTTGTCAAACCAACCCTCAGGTCTTTTGCGGACTTTATTAATTAAAAACTAAAATAACGCACTACAGGCTCTACTTTTGAAGATTGGCACCCCTAGGTAAGTGAAGTTATTCCCAGCATTGGAGATCCCAAACAGTCTTTCAACTCCCCTCACCCTACTTGCTGCCATCTTAGATGAAGTGAAGAGGCTGCTCTTGGCCATGTTTACTTTCTTCCCTGAAATAGTCTGGAACTTGGAGATGGAATTTGAAACAACTTTAAGAGACTTGCAACTTTCATTTGTGAAAATGACTGTGTTGTTAAAAAATAGAAAATGGGATATGGTTGGACATCCTCTTCCCGCCTTAAATGGATGACAAAATCCCTTCTCAACTGGCCCCTTAAAGCCCCAGTTAAAGGTCTCAACCATGATGATGAAGAGACTAGGAGAGATCAGATTCCCTTGCCGCAATCAATGACCTGATTCTTTTTTTTTTTTTTTTTTTTTTTAAAACCGTTGCATCTCTATTAACTAAAACAAAAAACCAACTGTAAAGGGAATATGTTTTCAGAATTAGGCATATAAGTGAAGGTTTGAATGCTCTCAGAATATTGCCTCCTTAAAAGAGAAACCCGACTGCATTAAGAATGTCTTGAGCAATAATTCCCTAAAACCCCCTAAGGATTGCTCCCAAGAAACCATTTGGACCTGGCGCACCATCCATTAGTAAAGCTTTCACCACTTGCTTTACCTCCTCTAAGGAAGGCTCAACTATAAGAGCTACATTATCTTCTGTTGAAATACACAGGGGAATCGAATGAAGGAAATCACCTACTGGCTTTGTGGCTTTTGCTTTAAACAGTGAGGCAAAGAACGACACTGCTCCCTCTTTAATCCCAGCCATATCCAAATTTTAACCCCAGTGTCGAATATAGTTTTCGGAATAGACACCTTTCTAGCTTGATTAGTCACTATATTATAAAAGAATTTCTTGTCGTGGTCACCTTCTTCTAACCACCTCTTATGAGAATTTTGCTTATAGAAGACTTCTTCTATGATCTCTAACTGGGTCAGCGAATCTTTGGTAGCATTAAGGGAGCTTAACAGATTTGGGTCAGGGTCTAAATTGTAGGATTCTTCAATTCTATCAACCTCATCTTTAGCCGCCCTGATTTTTAGGAAGACATACCAAACACCTCCTCATTTTAGCACTTGAGGGCTTGCTTTGTGGTTATGAGCTTGCTATGCAGAATAACCACTGACTGCCCTCCGATATCTGTCACCAAGGATTCCTTCACCACTTGCATAATTGAGTCATGCAACATCCACATTCTCTAGAAATGAAACGGCATGGGAAGACTAGGAGGTTTAAGAGGGGATGAGAGAAGAAGGGATATGTGATCAAATTTCACTCGAGGTAAATGCATAACTTGGAACCTTGAAAACACATTCAGTCACTCCAAACTACACATAATGCGGTCCAACCTTGCTCAGATTCGTGAATTTCCTACTTGATTAATTGTTGCTCTAAGTAAACTTGTTTCCTTTAAACCCCGCATCGACAATTCTCAAACGATTGATCGCATCTACGAAATCATCCGATCTCAATAAATATGGTTTCCAACCTCCATGCCTCTCCGACTAATTAGCTATAGCGTTGAAGTCCCCACATAAAGCCCACACCCCGGGCCTTAAGGTGGCCAAATCCTCCATATTAGACCATGCCAATCTTCTGAGAATCCTAGAGCATTTAGTTTAAACCACAAAAATCAAGACCTTACCCAAACTTCCGTGCAAACCGATCCTAAAGGACAACATTTGATCATTTGCTGTCATAAAGTCAACTGCTAGAGAACTTTGAAAGAAGACCCATATCTTGCCTCCTTCCCCTACATTGGGCAATGAAGAATGAAAGCCTAACTTCAGCCTTGTCCTCACCCTTTTCTCTTCCGTGATCATAGGTTCCAGCAAAGCCACAATTAATGGCTAGTTTATGGGAGCTAATATGCCTCTTAATCATCCTGATTATCGAGACATTACCCACGCCTTGAGTATTTCAAATAAGGATGTTTTCCATCTATAATAAACTCCAAATTCAAGGCCCTACACTTGAGTCTCTTGTATAACAACCCTTATTTTTTGTAACCCACTTAAGGCCCTGATTAAAGAAATTAATAAATTTCTTTTTTCTTTATTAATGGAATTAAGCACTCAACCCAATTAGTAGGAGCATTCTTAGTAGAGGGATTCGTTAGGGGATCGACTCCCAACACCATAAGAATTTTGTTTTGCCAAAACCCACAAAAATGTATTGGAATCTTCTATATCCAAGGCTCGTCCTCTATTTAAAGGAATGAGAAGCCTTTGATGGTAAGTTTCCAAGAAGGTTTTTTTTTTTTTTTTTTTTTTTTTTTTTGAACTTATGAAATTCTATATAACAGCCCTATATCTAAAAAATGAATGAAATGGATTAATCCTACGATCGTTGTTTCGATCTGTAGGCAAGTTTTGATGATAGGGATCGGTTTTTGAATAAGTTTCTGCAATAAGGATGATCCACTACGAGAAATCCAATTTCCTTAGTTTAAGAAAATCTGAATACATGGATCTTAAGACCAAATCATGTTACAATTGCATATCTTAGATTAACATGAGAATAGATTTTCCATAGTGATCTATTAATCGAATAGTTAACAACAGTTTTGTTGAAAATAATTTTAAACTACCAATTTTAGATTCTAAATGTTTTAGAACAAATGTATCCTTTGGTTATTTCGAATTTGACAATGAGAAAAATCAATGGATGGGTTGGACCCGATTTAGGAATCCATAGTTTTCATAAAATCTAAGGAAGAAGTAGGAAAAAACCCTAAAATTACCGAGAAATAGACCATATATTGGACTAAAATTATTCGGCTTCGATTGATCGATTAGAGGGTTCGATCAATTGAGGGAACCAATTTTTTTCAAAGACGTTAAATAATAAATCATAACCTGTATCGATCAATTGAAATCGAGGTTCGATTGATCAAAGATGGTCTCAAGTGAACCCTGTACACATAATGAAAGAATTGAAAGGATAAAAATACCCTCAATTGAAGGTCCTTTTGAAATTAACCCTGCCTTAGGTAGCCCTGGCAACCTTGGGTGGCTTTCTTCTTGAGAAAATATAGAGGCGTTCGGAACCTGGCTATGCCCAACTTGGCGAGCACATCTGCCACTTGATTACTCTCTATACACATGGATAAAACGGGCATTTAATCTTATACTAAATTCATATCCCTCTAACATTTTGATTGTGGACCAAGAATTTGGAGTGGCTGACTTGGATGTGTCACCCCGTGATTCAGCCAGGTCCCGACTCGACTCAGCAATGGATGAGTCAGTCCAAGTTGCCGAGTCTTCAATCCATGGCCAATCAAGGTTGTTTTGCAGCACAAACATGTTGAGGATGGCCAGATAAAAGTTTGCATACTTGTATGGTGTTATGGGTAAAAATGGATTGACTAGATGTATAGACTTGAAGACTATGGATTGCTTGAGAGCTGAAAAATAACCTCAGCCTCGAAGGCCACCAAAAGACCTCGACCTCGGAGGTTGGCCTTGGTTACCAACTTTGGAGGTTGACCTCGGCCTCGGTTACCAACCTCGGTCTCGGATACTGAACTTGGCATCGGCCACGGATAGACCACCACCTCGGAATTCAAATACACTTACAATATATTAAGATAGGATAGGATTATCCTTCGAAATATTCACCGAGGATCTCAAAAAATCAATCAGGACATGTTCGAAGGAAGTTGTCTTCCATAATACGCAATCTTTCTCCAAGAGGCCTTGCCATATACTCCACCGCCCTCAAAAGGTTATAAATACATCATTGACATAAGTAAAGGTATGCAAAATGTCTTACCCAAAACCCCTCAATACTACCAGACTCAGATTCTTAGCCTGACTTTGGCATTGTAAGGTCCCCTGCTCTAGCAAAGGTCTCCTTTGTCTTCTTCCTGTGTAGGTACTCAAAGTTCTAAAAAGGGTGGACTAGATTTTTATATCAACAATTTGACGCCGTCTATGGGAACGACATCAAAGCCCTTCTTGCTTTACTAGAAAACCACAATGGCGAAAGGAAACAAAAAAGCTCTAGCTGCCATTGCTAGAACCATCCCAGCTCTTCCTGAATCATCACCCGATCAGGGTGCCCAACCCTACCAGCAGCGGACCGACTCTACTCCCTCAACGCCCGCTCCTCTATCCCACACCCGGGGCGGTCGATTAGTCTCCTTGGAGAAGCAAGTCAAAGCCCTGAATAAAAACATGGATCGACTCATGCAACTCCTTGAGAGACAAAATCCACCCCTCAGTCGCGATGTAGAGGAGGGTTCCCCAACTACACCACCTTAAGCACCGACAACTTGCAAAGAAGCAAGCAACCTCCTAAGCTGCTAGCTCAGACTCTTTCTCTCCTATGGCCTATCAACAAATCAAATAGAAGGAAATGCTTCTACCTTGTAGAACCTTTGTGAACAACCAACAAATGGAAGGAAAATAAGAGCAATATTATTCATTTAAGATGAACATGGATGTTGATTTGATATTTGTATAACATGCTACATGTATTCTTTTTTCATTTACAACAATCTACATATAAAAAATAAAATAAAAATCCGTGGGCATTTCATAAAAATTAAAGATGCCACTGCGGAAGGGAGACTGGGTTATGAAAGGTTCATTAGATCTGCTAGTGATTGAGTATGTTGAGAACGGAGACTCTGGTCTTGATCAAACACCTAAACACGCAATCCAATTCATTCTCGAGACTCTGGAGACTTACATCCATTGCCTTCAATCCCTTGTGCACATTTTTCATCAATTCCGTCTCGACATCTTTGCATGATCTGTTGGCATAAAGACTGCAGAGATAGGCATCTACCTTCTCCACTTCACTCATTTTTTCCATCTCCACTTCACATGCTACTCGCCCTACGCCCACCATCCATTTCGAAATCAATGACAGCCCGATTGACTTTGTCATCGGCTTTGATAATGAAATGAAGGATGAGAGGGATTCAAAGATGGAGATGGTGATGGACCTTACTTGTCTGAGCACCCCTATCGTCACAACAAGGCATTGATCCTTGTCGGAGAGAGGTGAGAATACAAATTTGCTTTCCACCCTTTTCAATTCTTTCAAGCACTTGTCGATCTCCTTCTTCATCTTCTTTCTTGAAGAAATGTAATCAAGAACTTGGTTACGGAGACCTGAGTCTCCTACTCTTCTTCGGCGAAGAGCAGATAAGAGGTCCTGTGCATTTTCCTTCATCAGCTTGAAGACATTTCTAATTGTCTCGCAAATGTCCAATATTCTAAGAGCACCATCCAACATCTCATTCACCCATGTCTCACTCCCATTGCTGGCTAGGGCTTGTTGGGTGAGTGGAGATTGAATGAAATGCTCGACCGAATCGTACAAGTCTCTGAGACCACGCAAACCGTTGCACCACATCTCAGCCGTCATGTGGGTGGATGATGATGAGGTTTCCCAAGCCTGTAATTTCTGCAATTTATCCTCGACTACAAGGGTGAGGGGATGTGATCTGGTGGGCATACTAGTGGAGCGGACATGGTAAGGATTTTTGAGCATCACAAGTGGGCCAGCCATCTTTTTGTAGATCAAGACTGGTTTCAAAATGCAAACTACAGTCAGAATGGGGAAGAAAGGATGGTACAGGTATCCTTTACAAGGAGCTTGTTATATAGATGACCTCCGAGCAATACATGCAGAAAGGAGACACAAGGAATCTTGGCCTGTAAATCAAGGTTAGATGGGATTGGTTAGGCATGTGATATCCCATGTGGGCCACCCGTTATGTACGGCCATATCAGGTCATTGATGCTGGTGCAACATGATTTATATATAATCAGGCACGGGTGGCTTGTCATCTTTGCATGAGGCATGGCACAGACAGAGATGTATAAACCTTATTTTAGTCAGATAATATATTGTTGTAGACATTGAGATGGACAAGATTATGGTTGTTTTTTCCCGTTCGTGTCATCACATTGTTGGGAAAATGCTTTACTTTATTTCGTATACTTCGTTGAGTAAATGATATGAGGGAGTGTGATACATGCAACAACAAAGTGACGTGGATTGTGTACTGAGTAAATTCTGTGGGGCTCAATGTGATTTATCCACACCGTCCATCTGTTTTTTCTGCTCCTTTTAGGGCATGAGCCCAAACTTCTTCTTTATTTATTTATAATTTAGATTTAACAATGCATCATCTATATTTCATATGTAAGATAGCACAAGGCTGTACAGCGCTAAGTTCGGATAGGGCCAACGACAAATGGGAGTCGGCCCAACTATCATGTACGGCTAAAGAAAGAAATAGGGGGGTTAGGCCTCATGCAGGTACCCTAATCCTAATCTGTCTAGGAACATATGGCCCGGGATGCTGGATGGGAGGGACTCCATAGATTAGAAGATTGAGCTTGTTTTTGGCCCGCTACCCAAGCAAGCCAGCCCATCAGCAACAACGTTGGCTTCCCTTGGAATATGGGTGATACGAAGCCCATCATGAGCCCAAACTTGAAGCGTATCCAAAGCTCAAGTGGACAACACCACAGCAAACATTGGGAAATGGAGCACCTACTGTTGAAAACTTCATAGGGGCCACAAGTTCTGGATCAAGCTGGTGTTTGTGACGTTATAAAAAGGTTGGATGATAAATAAACATGACTGTGGGACTTAGGAATGTTTCATAGGTGGACATCATTATCCCCACGGTTTCATGTGCTGTTGTCTACTTGAGCTTTTGGATATTCTTCAATTTTGGGCTCATACCCTAAAATGATCTGGTAAGATAATGGACAGCAAGGATGAGACACATACATCACCAGTGAGACCCATATAGTTTACTCAGTTAATTACGCAATCCACATCCACAACGTTGGGTCTGGCACATGCAACAACATGCGGAGGGAAGAAGAAAGAGAAATTCAGCGCATACAGTTTTTATTTTTTATTTTATTTATTTTTTAAATTTTAACACACACACTCTCGCACCACACAACATAGAGTTCTAAAGAAAGAGAGAGTCTGCCACAGACATTTTGCAGGTAATATGTTATGCATGGCCTGGTTTTATTTATTTATTTAACAGAAAGGCTATTCATTAAACAAGAGAGAACAATACAGCTGGACTTTACGTTCGGGCTAACCCATCAACAAAATAAAGCCAGGGCCCACCTATCATATTCCCTAAACAACTCCCCACCCGCCACTAGATCTGGTCCCTTCCCTCCCTAATGCTTCCAGGCCTACCCGGTATTGGAGTGACTTCCCACGGATGGTTTGAGGAAGGTCCAAAATCGAATCAAAGAATTTGTTGGATTGAGCTTCACTGTCCATTATTCGGGCTAAACCATCTGCTTCCACATTCGCTACCCTCCGGGTATGACCGTATGAATAATGACAATTTGGGCTTCCAGCTTGAGGGCAGCGATCCGGGCCCACCAACACCACATGCTCCACATAGCCGGGTTGTTCTTTTTTTTTGAGGGTTGGGGGAAATTTTATTTACAAAATTGGGCAATGTTTTAGTCTGGTTGATTTATTCTGGTTGTTCTCTTTAAACAAGTCCACCATAACCTTGGAGTCACTCCCCACGACTGTCTTGGAAAGACCACGCCTCACACACAAGGACACACCCCCTCCTTCCAATAGCCCCGGATTCCTGGCGTACTGGTTGCGACAAAATAAAAACAATAAACAAGAGAACCCTAATCAATAGAGAAACATTGAATATTTCACCTCCTATAAATCTCAAATGCATGAACCCTAATTACTAGATAAATTTTAAGGGTGCCGAAAATTGGGTTAATTAGGGCATGGGAAGAAAAAATGAAAATTATATGCTATGTCCCTTCACCAGAAAGCAGAATCAAGTGACAGACAGGCAGCGGTGCAACATAAAAATAAGCTAAAGTGCATCCGCAAGAATCATGCCGGTGTCTTCACTCAGTGGCTACGGACATGGACTTGCCATTTATGTGTGCGTACGAGGACAACACCATAGTTTTTTTAATATGAAAAACAATTACAACCAGGGAAAGGGGCAAGAACCTACTCCCTCTCCCATGGGCCCACCGTACCCTATCAGAAGGCCACTGTTCACTCCCCAAGTGTAGGGTTGTGATGTAGTAATAAACTCGGTAAGACCGAGGTCGAATCCACAGGGACTGAAACCTGTACATAGTCTGAAACTAACTAGAACTAGAACTAGACTAAGATGAATTCTAAATCAAATAACAATTGAGAAATAATTGTGAAATAATAAATCTAAAACTTTAAGAAATTCAGAGGAAGGGAAACTAGGGATTCAGAGGATCCACTTGTAGAGATCAGGGAGATCTTATGCATGTATCACAAATCATGGAAATTAAATGAATTGATGTTGATATAGTTTTCAAGAGATGAGAGGTATATGAATTAGAATGGATTCCATCACCAAACCATGCCCAGGAGACAAAGCAAACAACAGAATTAAACTAATTACCAACCAGTCAACATGTTTATGAAGGTTTAGGAAGGGTACCGACATCCAACCATGCCCAGGAGACGATGGTAAACAACAGGGCTTCCTGACGTCATAAACATTGAAAGGCAATGGAAATACTCAAAGCCATTGCAGACCCATTGTAATTTCAGTCACAACAGACCATTAAAGACAAAAAATATTCTCTTAATAAAACAAATATCAAATTCAAATTCATAATTAAAACCAAGTTAAAAACATAAAATTAAATCTCCTATCCCACTACAAGCTTCACCTCTTAGCCCTAGCTAAGAGGTCTAGCCCGTCATAGATGAACTTGATCTCTCCATAATCAGAAAAACAAATAAAAAAATAAAGGAAAAGAAAACCTTTTTTTTCTTTTTAATCTCTCTCTCCCTGGTGCTCCATGCTCCAGCCAAAGATGCTCTGCTGCTGCCTCCTCCACTGATCAGCTCTAGATCCAGATGATCCTCCCTCCAAACTTGTTCTTTCCTCTTATAAAAGATTTCCCTCAGTGGGGTAGAGTTCTTCCGCAGCTCGTCCGCATCAGAACCAGACTCTAGGATACGCACGTAAGGAATTAGCCTTTATTTTCTGCAGCAACCGACAGAACCGAGATCTGGAAATCCTATCCGGAATCTGATCCAGACAGACTTCTTGAAAGTGGTCGGTGGGGCTATGGACGAAGTTTGGATGGTCCAGATGGACGGACCGATCCTCGCCAAGCTCTCAAACGGACTTCGGCATCAGATGTTATAACAGGGACCCTTCCTCTCTTCGCTGTGATGTCATTGGGACCCATGAGTGAGATCGTTTGACAAATCCAATCTGTCCATTGTCTTCAGGACACAAAACCAGTCGAGAGTGCTTAGTTTAGATTGAGTTCGGTGTGGTCCACAGAGTTTTTGTATTTGACCGTCCATCTTGTATTCAATGTCGAGGATCTTTCGCTGGCTTCCTTGGGGTCAAACCGACACCTAGGTGAGGTCAAGAGGGTTGGTGGGATTTCAGCGGTCGGTCCAGATCTGCTTTTCGTGGTACGGGGGTGGCCCACAACGAAGAACCGCAAGCTCTGTTGCGAACGGAGCTTGCGATTTTTTCTGCGTTGGTTGGTGAGTCCCACCTTGATATTTATGTAGAAATCCATTCCGTCCATTGAGGTCAGGGCGAAAAACCAGTGGGAATCGACTGCTTTTGGGTTAGATTCGGTGTGGTCCACTGATTCTTCGGTACCACCGTCCATCTTCCGTTTGACAGAAAAACTCTTCCGATCGCTCGCATGGGAGAAAAAGGACTCCTAGGCGTGGGTTATTACCTCCCTCGGGACTCAATGGATGGCTCAGATCAGTCGAAAGGGTTACGGGTGGGGCCCACAACGCAAAACCGGACGGACAGCGGCTGTTCGCTGTCTCCGGGCGTGAAACGAATCGGGTCAGCGGGCGCTGACCCGATTTCCTGGTCCGGTGCACCTTGAGTGCACCTGTGTATTGCGCACTTGCGCTGTCAGTGGGGTCCACACTTAATGTTCGTGAGAAATCCGTACCGTCCATCCGGTTTGCCATATCATTTAAGGTGTTGAGTCCAAATTTGAGGCATATCTAGATGTCATGTGGGCACAAAATCGACGGTTTATAGGCTGATCTGTCCGTTGGGACACTTATACTGAGATCCAACGGCTGAAATTCGACGTGTACGGTTAATTTATGGTCCTCACACCATTCATGAACTCTTGGGCCGAACGGATGGTGGTAACCCTGTGATCTTACATTCTGAACCAATTTCGGGCCACTTGAACTTTAGTTTCTCGATTTTCGCGAATCTCCGGTGTGTAAATTCGATGATCTTGGTCCCCTAGGGTCCGTCCCTTGCTTTGGTGTCATTAGAGCATTAAATCCATGCTTTTTAGCGACTTTTCACTTCACCGTTCGCTCTCAAATACACCCTGTATCACAAACACAGTTAAAACAGGGCGTTAAACAATATTGTGCTCGTAAATCCAGGTAATAGATGGGGTCTGATATGCAATATTTGACCCTCAACACAACCCCCAACTAGCATTTTGCTAGTCCCGAGCAAAATATGCGAAAAATAAGTTTTAGAATTACCAAGCAGTTTCTATGCAACTGAGTGATATTTTTGAAGAACGATTCAGGTATGAGAAATCAAGATTCATGAATGTTGATTATCAATTTCTCTTGGCCTCTCATGCACGGTGAATTTCATAATCAAGTTTAAATATTAATCCATAAACTAGAATAATTCCAAACAGTGAGTTCCATGGGTGTATAGTGAAATCTCGGCCTATCATCATTAAGAGATCAAATTGTCGATTTCATGATATCATTGGTAACAAACTGGAGTACTCAGGACAACCACCTAAACTAAAACTTGCCTTGTAGATCATCTTTTCGTTCTATTAGCCTTTGATTTCCTTTATAAACAGTAGCGCCAAGGAGGGGAATCAAATCCTCACCTATAGGGAGCAAACCTTTGGTGAAAACTTGTCGCCTAACTCTTTTCTTATGTCAACCATAGGGAATCGAATCTTCATCTATAGGGAGCAAACCTATGATGACGATTATGCGACTTACTCTTTCAATTCTTTTTTTTTATAAACTGATGCTGAAATTTTTGTTTTTCTGGCTGGTTCCTTTCATGCTCAGTGATTACCAAATTAACCTCTCAGTTTCAACTGAAATCTTAATGTGTAAGCGAGATGTGATATGTGAAATCATGACTCAATCAATGTTTAAAACCTCTAACCATGGATTAACAATTCGAACTTAACTGTGAAATTTAACAGATACTGAAATTAAGAGTCATAACTTTCCACATCATGTATCTTGAAATTCTACATCCAGAATATCCTGTCAAAATTACTTCGAATTCACTAGAAAGTCCAGAAAGAAAAAAAAAAAATAAAAAAAAATTAAAACATTTTCACAATTCTTGCTCAAGATTAAGAAAACGGAGATTAGGTTACCTAATCTCCCACCCCCAACCTAAAATCTACATTGTCCTCAATGTAAAAGATGTAAACATGCAATGCACATGGGGCAATGAAAGTACATGAGAAGTGATGGGAAGATAGTACCTGGGTAATGAGTCGAGAGAGACTTTTCTATAGAGATCTCAACATGAGAGCGGGTCAGTACAAGAGTAAAACCAATCAAAAGTAAAGCAAAAATAAAAATCCTACCTATACCACTTTCACAGGTGCTCTCGATTGCATTTAGCGTATGCAACAAGCCTTTAAACCCCTAGGTTGCCCCTAGTGGACGAGTTGTAGTCTCGTGAGGATTTGCAGTAATGTTGCCCCCAAACATTGAACTAACTAAGAAAATGAAATAAATTGAAAAGCTGGGTTGCCTCCCAGGAGCGCTAAGTTTACCGTCTTCAGCCAGACAAATACAATAACTACCCTAGTCCTATGAAAGCGATAAACCTACCTATACCTCCATCAGACTAGGAGATCATTCCTGGTAAACAGGATCAGTCAGAGGCATGGACATGTCTTCTGAATCAAGTTTCTCGATAAATGGCTTTAAGCGATGTCCATTTACTTTAAATTCCTTGCCATTGTCGGGATCTCTTATCTCGACGGCCCCATGAGGATATGCAGTAACAACAATGTAAGGGCCGGTCCAACGAGATCGAAGCTTACCCGGAAAGAGATGTAATCGAGAATTATACAAAAGGACTTTCTGACCTGGCGTGAATGATTTCCGTAGAATATGTTGGTCATGAAACGCCTTCATCCTGTCCTTGTAGATTCTCGAGTTCTCATACGCATCGTTCCGGATTTCTTCAAGTTCATTTAATTGAAGTTTGCGTAACGAGCCAGCGTTGTTCAGATTGAAATTCAGATTTTTGATCGCCCAGTAGGCTCTATGTTCCAACTCCACAGGCAACTGGCAAGCCTTCCCATAGACGAGTCTAAAGGGAGACATTCCAATAGGGGTTTTAAAAGCAGTACGGTAAGCCCACAAGGCATCGGTCAATCGGATTGACCAATCCTTACAGTCAGGGTTAACCGTTTTCTCCAAAATGTGTTTGATCTCCCTATTGGAAATCTCAGCTTGCCCACTTGTTTGTGGGTGGTATGGGGTGCTCACCTTATGAGAGATACCGTATTTCTTCATTAAACTCTCGAATGGCCTATTACAAAAGTGTGAGCCCCCATCACTAATGATGGCTCGAGGCGTTCCAAATCGGGACAGGATGTTTTCTTTTAAGAATTTAATGACCGTACGATGGTCATTAGTTCGACATGGAATTGCTTCGACCCATTTAGTGACATAATCTACGGCAAGCAAAATATATAAATTCCCGAAAGATTGGGGGAATGGTCCCATGAAATCGATGCCCCAGCAATCAAATGCCTCTATGATAAGAATGGGATTCAAGGGCATCATATTTCGACGGGACAATGCTCCCAATTTCTGACAACGCTCACAAGCTTTGCAAAACTCATGAGTGTCCCTGAACATAGTGGGCCAATAGAAGCCACACTGCAGAATTTTGGCCGTGGTCTTTTTAGCAGAAAAGTGACCGCCACAGGCCTGTGAGTGACAAAAGGAGATGACACTCTGATGCTCATCGTCTGGTACACATCTCCTTAAGATCTGGTCTGGGCAATATTTAAACAGGTATGGATCATCCCAGAAAAATTTGCGTACCTCGGTAAAGAATTTCTTCTTATCTTGCGCAGTCCACTGTGTCGGTATGGAACCTGTAGCAAGATAATTAGCAATATCAGCGAACCAAGGTGAGTGGGAGATTCTGAACAATTGTTCATCAGGGAACATGTCGTTGATATGGGTCGCCTCAAGGGAATCAGAGGTATTAAGGCGAGAAAGGTGATCGGCCACTACGTTCTCTACTCCTTTTTTATCTTTAATTTTCAAATCAAATTCTTGAAGTAGAAGGATCCATCGTATCAGGCGGGGCTTAGAATCATTCTTAGAAAGAAGATATTTAAGTGCCGCATGATCTGTATAGATAATGATCTTGGACCCAATCAAATAGGACCTAAATTTGTCCAAAGCGAACACTACGGCTAAGAGTTCTTTTTCCGTAGTCGAGTAGTTCACTTGGGCAGGATTTAAGGTCCTACTTGCGTAATGTATGACGTATGGCCTCTTATCTTTTCTCTGGCCTAGAACCGCTCCAAGAGCATAATCAGAAGCGTCGCACATAAGCTCAAAGGGAAGGCTCCAGTCGGGTGGCTGCATAATGGGTGCAGTGGTTAACGTGCCTTTAAGCTTAGTGAAAGGTTCCTGGCACTGCTCAGTCCACTCGTATGGAGCATCCTTTTGAAAAAGATTACATAAAGGACGAGAGAGGAGACTAAAGTCCTTTATGAATCGCCTGTAAAATCCTGCGTGTCCTAAGAAGGATCGCACATCCCTGATGTTCTTGGGTGGAGGTAGGTTAGAGATAAGATCGATTTTTGCCTTATCTACCTCAATTCCCTTGGACGAGATGATATGTCCAAGGACAATCCCCTTATGAACCATGAAATGGCACTTCTCCCAATTAAGTACCAGATTCTTTTCTTCACATCTTTTCAGCACGCCTTTAAGATTCTCTAAGCACTCGCTGAAAGATGAACCGAAAACTGAGAAATCGTCCATAAAGACCTCTAGATATTTCCCCACCATGTCAGAAAAGATACTCAGCATACATCGCTGAAAGGTGGCAGGGGCATTACATAACCCGAATGACATCCTTCTGTAAGCAAAGGTGCCATAGGGGCAAGTAAATGTGGTCTTTTCCTGGTCTTCAGGGGCGATTTCAATTTGGTTATAGCCCGAATACCCGTCAAGGAAACTGTAATAGGAATGACCGGCTAACCTTTCCAGGATCTGATCAATGAATGGTAAAGGAAAGTGGTCTTTCCTCGTGACGGTATTCAATTTCCTGTAGTCAATGCACATTCTCCAACCAGTAGTGACTCTAGTCGGCACGAGTTCATTATTAGCATTGGCTACGATGGTGATTCCGGACTTCTTAGGAACCACCTGAGTTGGACTCACCCACTGACTATCAGATATAGGGTATATGATACCCACATCCAATAGTTTGAGAACCTCGGCTTAACCACTTCCTTCATGTTTGGATTTAGTCTACGCTGTGGTTGCCGAGCGGTCTTCGCATTATCCTCAAGATATATGCGGTGAGTACAAATCGAGGGGTCGATTCCCTTGAGGTCCGCGATCGTCCATCCAAGGGCTCCCTTATGCTGAATGAGAGTAGCTATGAGCATACTCTCCTGTTCTTTCTCCAGGTGGGCAGAGATCACCACCGGGTATGTCTCATCTTGACCTAAATAAGTATATTTCAAATCAGAGGGCAAAGGTTTTAGGTGAAGCTTCGGTGCCTTGAGGTTAGACGGTAGAGGCACTACATCAGTTTGTGGTAATTCTTCAAATTGTGGCCTCCACCGGTTAACTTCAAGTACCGGTGCAGTATCCAGCAAGGCACATGTCTCCCTAATCATATCATCATCAAACTCATGGGAGTGGGCCAGGCACGTCTCGAGAGGGTCGGAGGATAAGGTCAGAGGTGTCGTATCTTCCACGAAAGAGTCAATCATGTTAATGTCGTGGATATCGTCATCATCCTCTGAGTTGTTGCCGTTATTGAAAAAGATGTTTGACTCCAATGTCAAATTTCCAAAAGACATAGTCATGACACCATTCCTGCAATTGATAATTGCATTTGACGTAGCAAGGAATGGGCGACCAAGAATGACGGGAATCTGAGTGCTCATGTTATTGATGGGTTCGGTGTCCAGGATGATAAAATCTACAGGGTAGTAAAATCTATCGACTTGGACCAACACATCCTCAATAATCCCTCTTGGTACACGAACAGAGCGATCGGCAAGTTGTAGTGTGGTTAAGGTGGGTTTCAACTCACCCAAACCTAACTGTTTGTATACCGAGTAGGGAATCAGATTGACGCTCGCTCCTAAGTCAAGAAGTGCATGATCAATTCGATGGTTCCCGATTACACATGATATGGTTGGGCTACCGGGATCCTTGAATTTCTGCGGCACGTCTTGCTTCAGGATGACACTCACTTTCTCAGTTAAGAAAATCTTCTTTTGAATACTCTGCCGTCTTTTGGTCGTACATAGGTCTTTCAAAAATTTTGCATATGAAGGAATCTGTTTTACGACATCAAGCAGAGGAATGTTGACTTTCACTTGTTTCAACACCTCCAGAATATCCTGAGAGTTAGAAAGACGTTTTGGTGCAACCAACCGTTGGGGGAACGGAGCAACTGGCTTCTCTAGAAGTTCCGGTTCTAATTTTTGTGGGGTATCACTAGATCCATCATTATTGTCCTCTTCTGGTTCTTCAGGCTTTTCAGGCCTAACCGGAAGGGTTTTATCAATGATCTTCCCACTCCTAAGAGTGGTGATGGATTTAGCGTGCCCCATTTGATTTGAGGAGCTGGGATCATTTATCTCGTACTACGGTTTAGGATTGGGGAGAGGTTGTGCGGGAAGCATCCCCTTTTCTATAACCGTCATACGAGAATCTATCTTTTGCATAAATTCAGTAAATCCTCGCATCGCCTGAGCCAGCTCTTGTATGGAATTTTGAACCGGTTCTTCTTGAGGTTTCCCTTGATTTGGATTTTGATTGAGAAAACCTTGGGAGGTAGCCGTTTGCCCATTTCTCCAACTAAAGTTTGGATGAGTTTTCCAACCAGGATTGTACGTGTTGGAGTTAGGTCCAGTAAAAGGTCTTTGATAGTTGTTTACGGCATTAGCTTGTTCATTCAACACTCCTCGAAAGGCAGATATTGTAGGACAGTTTTCAGTTGTGTGAATGTTACAATCACAGATGCCGCAAACAATTTCATTGACCTTATCCTTCTTTCCTTCCATGGCCTCGACTCTTCGTATGAGATTAGTCACTTTAAAATTTACATCATCCTCTTCTTTCAGGAGATATACTCCACCTTTCTCCTTAGATTGAGTTGGCCTAGACGTGGTATTTGATTTTGGGTAATGGTCCCAAGATTGTGCATTTTCGGCAAGTCTATCGAGATAATCCCATACCTCATCGACCTCTTTATTCATGAATTCTCCATTACACATTGTCTCGACTAGTTGGCGCATGGAAGATGTCAGTCCATCATAGAAAAAATTTGTAATGCGCCACATTTCAAAACCGTGTTGTGGGCATGAACTGACAAGATCCTTGAACCTTTCCCAACATTGGTAGAATGTTTCATCTTCCTTTTGGGCGAAGTTCATGATTGCTTTTCTGAGGGTAATTGTTTTATGGTGTGGGAAAAATTTCTTTATGAATTCCCTCTGCAAATCATTCCATGTGCCAATGGATCTAGGACGCAGTGAATGTAACCACGTCTTTGCCTTCTCTTTCAAGGAAAAAGGAAAGAGTTTCAGCCTGATTGTATCCTCGGATACATTGGGAAAGTATAAGGTGGCTATAATCTCATCGAACTCTTTTAAATGTAAGTATGGGCTTTCTGATTCAAGCCCATGGAATTTAGGAAGGAGTTGGATAACTCTTGGCTTGATGTCCATCTGTCCTGTGTTTTCAGGAAAAATCATACATGAGGGCGTACTCACCCCCGCCGGTTGTAAATAATCTCGTAAAGTACGAGGCGGGGGTGCTTGATGCACCTCATTCTCATCATGTGTTTCCTCATCCCTGTGGTGAGGTAGTGCTTGAGGTTGATTTGCAGCCATAACCTCAATTAACTCAGGGGAATTTGAGCGGTGTCTGGTCCTGCGATGGACAGTTAACCCCTCAACTAATCCTCCTTCGGTCAAGAGACGTCGAGTGTTGTCACGGGCCCACTTGGGATGAAACACTCACAGCCCTCAATCAAATTCTAAACCTAATCCTAAGAAAGAAAAATAAAAATCTAGAAAGAAAGAGAGGGTTGGAAGGAAGTTACCAAATTGGAGTCCCTAAGTTAAAGACCTGCAAAACAAAACAAAATAAGTTAGTTTCTAAAATAGGCATAAGACTAGAAAATTCCTAAGAAGAAGAATAGCAATCAACTAAATTCTAAATTTAGAAAGTAAGTGAGTAATGAAAGATATAGAAAGTAGAAGTCAGAAAGAGTCTTACTGAGTTAGAAGACCTACAAAATAAGAGGGTTAGTTTCTAGAAGACTTAGAATTAGAAACTACCTAAAAAAGGAAGACAACTCCTACTCTATAAATAGACAGGAAAAAATTAGGAAGAACGTTACCAATTTAGGAGTCTATCAAAAAGTCTACAAAACAAGACACTTAGGTTAGTTTCTAAAAAGAGAACAAAACCTAAGGAAATAGAAAGTTAGAAAAATCCTAATCTTACCCTTAATTCTAAGACTAATTAATTTCAAATTATGTAGCCGTCAGTCCCCGGCAACGGCGCCAAAAACTTGTTCACTCCCCAAGTGTAGGGTTGTGATGTAGTAATAAACTTGATAAGACCGAGGTCGAATCCACAGGGACTGAAACCTGTACGTAGTCTGAAACTAACTAGAACTAGAACTAGACTAAGATGAATTCTAAATCAAATAACAATTGAGAAATAATTGTGAAATAATAAATCTAAAACTTTAAGAAATTCAGAGGAAGGGAAACTAGGGATTCAGAGGATCCACTTGTAGAGATCAGGGAGATCTTATGCATGTATCACAAATCATGGAAATTAAATGAATTGATGTTGATATAGTTTTCAAGAGATGAGAGGTATATGAATTAGAATGGATTTCATCACCAAACCATGCCCAGGAGACAAAGCAAACAACAGAATTAAACTAATTACCAACCAGTCAACATGTTTATGAAGGTTTAGGAAGGGTACCGACATCCAACCATGCCCAGGAGACGATGGTAAACAACAGGGCTTCCTGACGTCATAAACATTGAAAGGCAATGGAAATACTCAAAGCCATTGCAGACCCATTGTAATTTCAGTCACAACAGACCATTAAAGACAAAAATATTCTTAATAAAACAAATATCAAATTCAAATTCATAATTAAAACCAAGTTAAAAACATAAAATTAAATCTCCCATCCCACTACAAGCTTCACCTCTTAGCCCTAGCTAAGAGGTCTAGCCCGTCATAGATGAACTTGATCTCTCCATAATCAGAAAAACAAATAAAAAAATAAAGGAAAAGAAAACCTTTTTTTTTCTTTTTAATCTCTCTCTCCCTGGTGCTCCATGCTCCAGCCAAAGATGCTCTGCTGCTGCCTCCTCCACTGATCAGCTCCAGATCCAGATGATCCTCCCTCCAAACTTGTTCTTTCCTCTTATAAAAGATTTCCCTCAGTGGGGTAGAGTTCTTCCGCAGCTCGTCCGCATCAGAACCAGACTCTAGGATACGCACGTAAGGAATTAGCCTTTATTTTCTGCAGCAACCGACAGAACTGAGATCTGGAAATCCTATCCGGAATCTGATCCAGACAGACTTCTTGAAAGTGGTCGGTGGGGCTATGGACGAAGTTTGGATGGTCCAGATGGACGGACCGATCCTCGCCAAGCTCTCAAACGGACTTCGACGTCGGATGTTATAACAGGGACCCTTCCTCTCTTCGCTGTGATGTCATTGGGACCCATGAGTGAGATCGTTTGACAAATCCAATCTGTCCATTGTCTTCAGGACACAAAACCAGTCGAGAGTGCTTAGTTTAGATTGAGTTCGGTGTGGTCCACAGAGTTTTTGTATTTGACCGTCCATCTTGTATTCAATGTCGAGGATCTTTCGCTGGCTTCCTTGGGGTCAAACCGACACCTAGGTGAGGTCAAGAGGGTTGGTGGGATTTCAGCGGTCGGTCCAGATCTGCTTTTCGTGGTACGGGGGTGGCCCACAACGAAGAACCGCAAGCTCTGTTGCGAACGGAGCTTGCGATTTTTTCTGCGTTGGTTGGTGAGTCCCACCTTGATATTTATGTAGAAATCTATTCCGTCCATTGAGGTCAGGGCGAAAAACCAGTGGGAATCGACTGCTTTTGGGTTAGATTCGGTGTGGTCCACTGATTCTTCGGTACCGCCGTCCATCTTCCGTTTGACAGAAAAACTCTTCCGATCGCTCGCATGGGAGAAAAAGGACTCCTAGGCGTGGGTTATTACCTCCCTCGGGACTCAATGGATGGCTCAGATCAGTCGAAAGGGTTACGGGTGGGGCCCACAACGCAAAACCGGACGGACAACGGCTGTTCGCTGTCTCTGGGCGTGAAACGAATCGGGTCAGCGGGCGCTGACCCGATTTCCTGGTCCGGTGCACCTTGAGTGCACCTGTGTATTGCGCACTTGCGCTGTCAGTGGGGTTTACACTTAATGTTCGTGAGAAATCCGTACCGTCCATCCGGTTTGCCATATCATTTAAGGTGTTGAGTCCAAATTTGAGGCATATCCAGATGTCATGTGGGCACAAAATCGACGGTTTATAGGCTGATCTGTCCGTTGGGACACTTATACTGAGATCCAACGGCTGAAATTCGACGTGTACGGTTAATTTATGGTCCTCACACCATTCATGAACTCTTGGGCCGAACGGATGGTGGTAACCCTGTGATCTTACATTCTGAACCAATTTCGGGCCACTTGAACTTTAGTTTCTCGATTTTCGCGAATCTCCGGTGTGTAAATTCGATGATCTTGGTCCCCTAGGGTCCGTCCCTTGCCTTGGTGTCATTAGAGCATTAAATCCAGGCTTTTTAGCGACTTTTCACCGTTCATGCTCTCAAATACACCCTGTATCACAAACACAGTTAAAACCGGGCGTTAAACAATATTGTGCTCGTAAATCCAGGTAATAGATGGGGTCTGATATGCAATATTTGACCCTCAACACAACCCCCAACCAGCATTTTGCTAGTCCCGAGCAAAATATGCGAAAAATAAGTTTTAGAATTACCAAGTAGTTTCTATGCAACCAAGTGATATTTTTGAAGAACGATTCAGGTATGAGAAATCAAGATTCATGAATGTTGATTATCAATTTCTCTTGGCCTCTCATGCACGGTGAATTTCATAATCAAGTTTAAATATTAATCCATAAACTAGAATAATTCCAAACAGTGAGTTCCATGGGTGTATAGTGAAATCTCAGCCTATCATCATTACTTGTGAATTCCCACCACAATCTTCGAGTCAGATTCAACCTCCACCTTTGATAGACAATGTTTTTTTTTTTTTTTTTTTTTTTTTTTTTTGCACAAGATATTTCGATTTTGTTTAGCGTGTCTAATCACACCATTGCACGAGGTTTGTGGTATAAATTGTGAAACCTGTATGAAGAAAATCAATGTCGAACAAAATCTTGCTTAAGCGGCAACTGCCTAACTTTTTTTTTTTAGGTAGCAAAGCTCTGATTTCATTCACAAGTAAAAGGATTTACATTCAGGGGCACCCAGGAAAAAAATGATTGGGGACCCCTATCATAGCTCCAAAAAGGAGAAACTACTAAACTACAAAACAAGCAACACACTCAATCCCTCCTTGACTGAACCCTTAAAGCGCCCAAGCTGACCTGGTCCAAGAATAGACTGCCTCTGACGTGCGCTGGCAGATCTTGGAGGCGGGCAGTGTAGAAATGGGAATCACTCTGACTACTGAGCCGCGCCATCCCATTCGCCGTCGGGTTACCTTCCTTGAAGATATGCATGAATTGGAATTGACCTTTGTTCTTAAGTTGCATGATCTTGCACAACCAGTATCCCCACTTCCAACCGGGCTCAACTGCCCCCAGCAAAAGATTAACCACCAATTGCGAGTTCGATTCAACGAAAACTTTGGAGAAACCCCTATTCAGACAGATTTCCATCCCGATAGCCCATGGTTGAAACAGAGGGTGAGACCATCATAGATAGCGTGGATCTTCACGTTGTTGTTCGAGCCCACCCCATTGCCATGGGAGAATGCAAATAAGATGTTGTCGTTTTCCCCTTTACAGATTCCTCCTCCTCCAGAAAGCCCCAGGTTCATTTTGGCTAACCCGTCCACGTTTAGTTTAACCCATCTTTCTTTTGGCCTGCTCTGCGAGGGGGGGGGGGGGGTGCGTTGCACTCCCCAACCCCCACAAGGTTAGATGGTCAACCCACGAGAGGGGTCTGGAAGGTACATCCCCTTTGCTTACCCACGCCAACCATTTAACACGACCTAGCACTACCACTGTTGGGACTTGCTTCCCTTCGAATTTGGTAGCATTTCTGGCTTTCCAGATCTCCCATAGAATAAAGCATGGGGTCAACCCATGCAGCCTCGCTATACTTACTCCTGGGGAGAGAGTCATCCACCATTGTCTCATCCTTTCCTGAACCGAACTGTTGGCCGAGAAGGAGATGTCAAATAATTCTTCGAAGTGCCACCATACTACCGCTGCCATATTACCATTGACGAACAAGTGGCCCAACGATTTGGGGCTTGGCTGCTGGTCAAGATCGCTCAAACACCAAACACATTTCGAAGCCAAGCTAATCCTTTAGCTTGAATTATGTCTTCCACAGGAATTGCCCCTTGCAACAGTCTCCAAAAAAAGGTGGAAATCTTGGGAGGACAGACCAAATCCGTCGTAAGACCAAATAAACGACGGACTTCATCCGTCGCGTGGTTCATCACTGTTTACTGGGTCGTTTTTCTTTTCAACGGATAAAATTCGTCGTTTAATCTGCGACGGATAAAATCCGGTGTAAAAATTAAAAAATCCGTGGGTAATTTTCAAAAAATTAGTTGTCACTAAAAACATTAACGACGATAAGGTCCGTCGCTAATATCAGTAAGCGACGGACCTTATATCCGTCGTTGATTTTCAATTGTCAGAAATTAGCGACGGATGGGGTCTGTCGTTAATATGAGTAAGTGACGGACCTCGAATCCGTCATCGATTTTCAATGTCAGAAATTAGCGACGGATTTGGTCCGTCGCTAACATTTCTGTAAATAAAAGAAAATATCGATAAATTATTATTATTATTATTATTTTAATCTTGCACCTGATAGTCATTCAAAAAATAATTCACACTATTGTTTGATAAGAATTCTATTCACAAAATTGGTAAAAACTCAATTCAATAGAGGAAATGTCCCAAGTGGCCCGCTCCAAAAATTGACTTTTAACCCTCTTAACTAAACACTTCCCCCCCTAAACTGGGACCCATATAAAAGAAATTACCCGGAACTTCAACTGTTGGCTATGCCTTACCTTGAAATGGCTACTTGGTATCTTCTCTTGTTCAACCTTCTTTTGAGCCCTTCCTGCATATATTACAAACAACCAGATTCAATCCAAGAAAAGACTAGTTTAGTCAACCCTTCATATATTACAAATAACCAGCTCAAATCCATGAAAAGTGAATAGTTTAATCAACTGAAACCAATTAACAAAATAAAATATTAGAATTTGGGTGCTTGGGTATTGCCCTTGCTTGTCCTAAGCGCGGCACAGGCCAAAGCTCTGAAGGGATCATAACCATCATATACTTATTTATAGCGTGTATAGTTGTACGTATACAACTATAGACAATATCCTGTACTCTAACAATGACTACTTTGAAGGTAGAGTAATCTAAGATTGCATGCATGCCCAACATTGAGTGCCAAAACAAGAACGTAGAGAAGCAAACAAAGAGGCTTTTAAGAAAAAGGAAAATGGAAGAAAAACAAAAACAAAACAAAACCCTTCAAACTAGTCAACATTCCATAGTCTTCATCATACCAACACAACCCAAGAACATAACCATGCATCAAAAGAATTCTTAAGATCCTCCAAAAGAACAAAGAGTGTTTCCAAACAAGATTACAATACAAATTAGAGTGCGCCTATCAATGGTAAAGTAAGATTCACAGTTCATTGATACCTGAATTCGATGAAATTTCTACTTGGATTTTTGCAGTCATAAGCTGCAATCTTTATTAAGAGAAGGAGAATGTGATTTACATAAGGGGGACAAGAATCCCCAAATACATAAAACTTCTATTGGTTCACCACAGCTGGATGCTTTATACATGATGCCTCAGTTATTGCAATTTATATTTTGCTTTAGATTATATAGTTCACTGTTTCCTACAGAATTAAAAAAAAGCCAGTGAAGAACATTAGAATCTTTCTTGAAAGTCATAATCTACTATTGTTGGGAGGTGAAGTTGAATTAAGATCAACGAAAGAAGTTACCTTTGCCAATCTGGCAATACTTCGTCTTTTACACTTTTTGTTAGCATCCATGGGGCTCTTGAAATTACCAATCGAGTTCTTTTCATCATTTTCTACTAGCAAAGAGGACTCCTGCACACATGGGTCCAAACCAAATTGCAATTCAAACCAACAAAACCCAGATATGGAAAAATTTGGGAAGTAAATGGTCAGTTTGAAAAGTTAGGAAAAAGCACACCTATGGCTCATGGATGAGAGTTTCTGAATCACCCATGTCATTCAAATGTCGCACAATGCCTTTCTTCTAGAAGTTCAGCATGCAAGGCTTGGATCATGCCCGAAAGGTTTCTGAAAATTCGACAGATTAGCTGTAGGTTCTTCTTCACAAGCACCACGAGAGACTTTTAATTCATTTTAAAAAAAGAAGGCAAGATTCTGAAACATTCAAAATTGAAATCTGCACGGCATGCTAGAGTGGGACAAATGGGTGTGGCGTTTGTTGAGCCTCCAGGTGTCACTCCATTTCCATTCTGAGACCCACAAAACTTGATTATGTTGACTTCATTTGCATTAGTACATACAAGATTCCCTTGAAGCCTGATCATCATGTCAAACAAATCACTTAAATCACAATGCAACCAAGTACAATATTTCATAATTGAAATACAATTCATTGGAAATAAATCACTTAAATCACCATGTAAAACAAATCATTCGCCTTGTGTTATTAGAAACTATCATAGAAATAAGAGGGGCTGTAAAAATTCGGATCGAACTTTTCAGATGGCTGTAAAAATTCAATATGTTATGGATCTTTTATCTGCACTAACCAAGAAAATGGTGAACGCCTAAACGATCATTTGGGAAAAAAAAAATGGAAAAGTGATTACCCACTTGCAGAACTTCCCGAAACAGCATAAATTACTTCTTCAGGCTGTTGCTTGAAAGGACTTTCTTCCCATAAGGGCTGCTCCGGAGTGCTAGAACATGGGACCTGATGGCCTCCACAAAAGCTGCATTAATAGCACCCTACTCCGCAGTAGAACATTGACAAGGTTGCAATCAAGAAAGAAAGAAAGGAAAGAAGAAGATTTTCTTCAGTGGAGATTTTCTTCCACTGTGAGATCCCTTGTCCAACAATCAATTTGGTCCTACAACCAGATATGTGGCTCGCAAGTGAGTTGATATCTATCAACAAGGACAACATGCTAAAATAACCTCAAAACTGCCCAAGGATCCTATTTTTAAGCTTAATTTACTCAAATAAACTAAATAATGATAATATACCATGTTACTCAATTTTTTTTTAATACATATGAGCTTTGACTAGAGTTCAAATGATTCTTCTATAACAAATGACAGAATTAATGTTGAAATTACAATTATGTTAGCGTAATTTATTATGGTAAGGATTCCAATCCACTAAAGATAATTAGTCTTTAGATGAATAGAAGATCGACATCCCTTGCGTAACTTGCATCAGTATCAAAGAAATGAACATGTATATACACTAACGAGAAGTACATGTTAAAGATGTTGGTGGATTTTGAGTGGAGTTAGAGAAGGTCACCTCAGTCAAAGCTCAGAAAGAGATTTTCTAGAAGGTCACCTTAGTCAAAGCAAATCAATGATTGCTTTAAGAGTCCCAATGCCAGAAAATGCTTACTAATCCAGCAATCTTTTTTATCATTAGGCTGGATTAGATTTCAGTCCCAACATGCATCTTTTATGAAAGTACAATGTATCGGACTAGAAAGGAAACACAGAGAAGTAATAGAGAAATCTATGTTACATCTAGTAAAAAGATCCAGATTAACCATGCTAAAAAGAAGAGCACTCACACATTCTTCAAACCTTGTTGTTGAACAAAATCTAGACATCGTTTCACAAGCTGCACCAGATCGAAATTTGTTAAAGCATGGAAGTCACTTTCACCAATTAAAAAGAAAAAAATAAATATTTACCTTCTTATTTATTTTCAGCCCAAGAAAATTCACACCAATACATCTCCTAGCCACTTTAAACATAAACAAACCATTTCCTGCATTATAATCATCAGAATGATTAGTTTGAAGCTGAAAGGCATAAAAAGTGCCTCTTCCAAGTTCTTTTACTCGGTCTTCCACTCAAAATAAAATGTTTACTATTGACTACGAGAATGGGAAAAAAATGTGGCTGCATCGATACGGTCTAGTATGAACGGTTGCCTACATACCCAATGTTGGAAGATTGGGATCAAGCGACTACGTAGTTCTTAATATTTAAATCAGAACATTTCACGCATAAGCAAAGAAAAAATCAAAACAAATCATAATAGAAATATGTGTACCTTCTATCACGCATAAGAAGATGAAAAGCTGAAACAAATCACTAGATTAGTTAAGCAAAACTACTAAATAATTCAAGATAAAGATTTAGTCAAATAATATCTAAAATAACCTCAAACACAATCCATATGTCCTGACCAAATTACAAAAATATGTTCTTGACTCAGGAAAAGTTTTAAGTAAACTCCTTTAATATCTATGTTTTCGTCAGCACTCTAGGCCAAATGAGAACATCACCTATGTCGCAATCGGCTAACGTCTTCTCCATGTCACCAAACACATTCGCACCTGGAACTTCAACAACATCCAATATAAGTTTGATGCAATCTAGAGGGATGCTTGCATTATCTCTAATCAGACGCCCACGTGCAACAACTCGACTACAAATATCTGTCAAATGACAGATTTGTTCCACCCGTAGAAGAGGAGGTGGAGGTGGAGCTGACTCATCACGATGAATTGAGGTATCGCCAGATCGATAAAACCCCTAGAAGAAATAATTTTTATTATTTTCATGGATAAAATAGTAACTATACATTATTCTTTAATTGTTAAAATACCTGAGAACCAGCAGTGCCAGGAAAGCATTGCATTGGTTGAACTAGAGTATTTATTTGATTCTGAACTTCAACCAAACGTTCTCCAATGTTCAATATCATGTTCTTGCACTCGTTGAACTTGTTTTCCAGTTGCTCTTTTAATACAATCATCGATACTTTAACCTCAGTAATTTTGCCCTTTCCTTCTCTAATTTCATTAATGTAAGGGGTTGAAGCAATAATGGTAGTTTTTGGAATATGATCCAACCCTCTTACACGTCCTCTTTTATCAAGACCACAAACCTAAATGATAATCAGCCATTATTAGTAATGCATGTATATTAGTAACAAAAAATATTCAGAAAGCTAAGTATGTCAAAGTGAAGAGAATGAATGAAAAACCTGTGCAATCGGGTCGTGATTTAAATCATTATGCATACAAGTTGGGTTATTGACAACTATTTCTTTTATTTTTTCCATTGTGATGCTCAGCTCCTGTAAAGGGAGAGACCCATCGGATCTAGTATGAGTTGCCAAAAATAATTTAGTTCTCGTGATTTGAGTATCTGAATTTTTTTGTTGCTGTAATTTACAATGAGAAATCATGTTAATTATTCTATATTCTTAAATTGGATTAAAAGAAATTAAAGTTATGTTAAAAACTTACAATAAACTTTGTCGTCCTACCAGACCCCTGTGGACCAGTCGTGTGAGGCAACTTCATCTCTCTTCTGGATTCCTTTCCCTTTTCACGACGAGACTTCGCCTCTTCTGTAGATTCGTAATCAACGAATTTGACCCAATCTTCTAGCTTGGCACCATTTGGGCAATTTTTCTTTCTGTCTCCATCATTATCATACATATCCAGGACACTTACTAGTAATTGGGTTCTTCCAGTCCTTCAACATATCATTAGCACGCTTAATTATGGCACTTTTATAGTTGTCACTATCGTCAACACCATATTTAGCCTACATATTTCATTACACAGGGCAATTAGTCAACAACAATGATATTATAAACATTAGAAAGTAAAACTCATGTATTTAAATGCTTACCAAAACAGTTGACCAAACATTATCCTTGATGGTATCTGGCACAAGCTGCCAGTTTTTGTATGCAATTGAACAATGAGTCCTGACCACATTTCCTAGAAATGAGGTGAATTGATTTTTATTAACTCTAGTAATCTCTCCAATTGGACTGATTGAAACTTTTATCCTTGTGGTGCTTGCTGGGGCAGAACTAGAAGGCCCCTACATACGACATAATTTCTAAAAAAAATAATTAAAATGATTAGTCATTTAATATGTTGCTATACATTATAAAGAGATGACACTATATATACACATGCATATGTTTTTGCTGAATGAAACAGAAAATAATCTAATATAGTAAATGTAATTAAATTTACTTCAACCTGATATGAAACTTGATCAGTTTCTTATCCGCTTCTGAATATGTGGGTTACATTCAACAATTTCTACATATGACCCTTCTTGTATATCTTCACTAGTTGGGTCATATGGATCATCTATTAAGGAAGGGCTTAAGGAACCTGCAGTCAACTTGGCCTCAAACACTAGCGGATCCTCAAATGCATGTGCATCTTTTGTTAGTCGCTTCGGAACATCTAAGACAACATGCCAGTCATCTCTTGTCAGATCCTTGCAATAGAAGACTTGAGCCGCCTGAGATGCATGGATAAATGGCTCATGCATGTATTGTCTCATAGTGCATACCCAATGAATTGATCAACCTTTTTGCATTATAAGTACTATCTGGCAAAGAGTTCTCATTGGGTAAAATTTTCTTGAGCAAGTTTAACAACTCTGTAAAGCTATTGTCTGACCAACGAAACCTAGCCTTCATACTCGGCAACTCCACTGTCACAAACAACTTTGTATGCTCCGGTTTACATGATGGATATAGGGGTTGTTTTGCATCCTCCATTAACTTCCTATACCGAGCCTCATCGCCTAGGTCAACATGAGGTTTAATATCATCTTCACTTTTAACCTCATCCATACATGCATCTAACTCAATGGGTTGAAAACGACTAAAAGCATCATTCACCAAATCGACCATTCTGGGCAACACATCTTCATTACGATTATCGACAAATGTACTTGCACCTGTTTCAAGACGTTGTTCCCCATGGAGAAACCACGTCGTGTACGTTTGATCTATGCCATTAAAAACCAAGTGTTCGGAAATGGTTTCTAATGTCATCTTCCCACGTATATTACAACACTTGGCACAAGGACAACTGTGCCAGTCTTCCCCATTTGAATTTTGTTTCACGTACTTTAGAAACGTTGCAACACCTTCCATGTATTCAATAGTTAACCTTCCTGCCCTCATCCAGTTCTTGCATGGTGTCATGGAAGCCATCTCTGCTAATGCGTACATGATGTGTTTAAGTTAGATTACGAATGAGTATGTCTATCTAACTGACTAAATCAGTCGCCCATCCAAGGCCGAATAGATTGTAGCACTTTCATTTTTAAATTTAAATGCATACACCAAAATTCCGGCAACATCTCCCCATATCGCTCTAGATATATTGATCATGTATTTGATTCCCAGGTCAGGTATCAACATAAAGTGAGGATATTTGACAATGGAAATAAATGCAAGAAACATATCCAGAGAGAAAAAGAGAGATGATGCATAGAAAAGGCAAGTGCATTTGAATTGCTAAAATGAAAGCATTACATTCTATCCGGTCTTGAACTGTCCAAACAAGGACAATTTAAGGATTTTTATGCACCAAGGAGCACACTGTATCTATGCCTGGCCACATAAAAACCCTTAAATGGGTAACTGATTGTCTTAATCTTTATACAATCACATCAAAATTTGTAATCTAAATGAACATGATTCAAAATACAACTCATTTCTAAATGTAGAATCAAAGCAAAGGAACTGGTAACCTGATTTGTTTTCCTGCAACCAGTCTCACCAGATGCCAGCACCACCTGTTCTCCATACATAAACAGATAAACAAAACTCAGAGCATGACATCAAATAACATTGAATCCTCCGTTCACCAGTAGTAACAAAAAGAAAATGCTCGATACAAGTGTAACAGGTTTATCCTCCTTTCTTTTTATTAAGCATGGTGATGGGGATATTCTTTTCTAATAGATGGGTGTAATCTATTTAGTCCCATACATGAAAGTAGACATGACCAAAATCTGAAAATCCTAATCAATCTAACAAAAACCAACAAAATCCAAAACCCAAAATAAGATTTAAAACAAACCTGATTGGGCGGTCAAAATTGAAATATGTCCAATGGTCTTACTTGACAAACAAGTGTCCTAATCAGGTTAGAATTATTCAACCAATTTGACTTATGAACAGGAACTTGGCTCACTTCATGTACAAACTGAAAGATGAAACATACCATGAAATCTCTCTACCCGAGAAATGATTGCATTAGATTTAAAATAAACAGTACACACTGTTTACATTCAACCATTATAAGGTCATGATATGATTTCTAAACCCTGTAAAAGAAAATAAAGCAAATAGATGATAGACACACAAAACAGTAAACAAAACTTGTGAAAGAATTAAATACATCAGCAGCAACTCATAGTGCCCATCTTCAAATATCAAAATTAGGGAAATCAACATGTACTTTCTCATAGTGCTATCCTTAAACTGAAAACCATCTTAGCACCAAATCTCACCATTTGCAATAGTTTATCTTTATTAACAACATCACCAAAAGGACAAGTGTAAATGGAAGTACTTGAGTTTGTAAAACCAACTTGTATTAAAAGGTGCAAAAATACCCCAAGAAAGTATGGATTTCAAATGTTGGGAAAAGGAAAGGTGGATCCCTTATCATTTTCCTTGTGCATGCATAGAATGTTAGTGTGATTGATCATCACTAACACACACAATGCCTATCCTGTGGAGGGGCGGAGGATCTAACTCGTTCAAATGGGTTGGGAGGAGGATCCAACTCGTTCAAATGGGGATCCAACAATGGACAGGAGGTGCCCCAAAAATCATCCTATGTCGAGTTTGTGGGCTGAGGTACCAGCCTAGGATAACAGCAAACGTCGTATATGACAGACTTGTTTTACTAATTCCATACATGGCCAATGCAGGCACATGTGTGGATGTGCAACAAATGATAAGATTGTAGCCGCTCATTTGTCCATCTGATGGCAGCCTGGATGTTCTTGATGTGTGGGAATCATTGGTACGTGTGGGAATTAGCAAAATAAGATGAAAGCATGACTGGAAACTAAGAAAAGCATGGCTATTAGCAGTTTTAATTTGTTATAGGAATTTATATAACTCACATGAATAAGTTGACTTCCCACCTAGGGAAGATCTTCGAGAGCTGTCCAATATTCCACCGGTCAGTGATTGCCTCCTCAACAACCTTGCATTGGCTGCCTTCCCATCATTAATATTACTTTTGCTGTAGATAGGAGAACATGTTTCCAACGGATCTTGACGATTCCTGTAAATCAACAGGTTACTATTTTAGACCCACCATGCTAGATTGGACACATACTTTTGCTAAGCCCACAAACAACTCCACATTATAGATAGGCCCTGCCATGCTAGATCGGCATGGTGAGCCACACGATCGGAACCATGCACTGTTAAAAACAGAAGTGCGCTCTAGTGACATTGGTACAACAGTAAAGTTATGGTAGTACCAGGGAGATATGAGGCCCACATGATGTATGCAGGAAATCCAACCTGTCCATCAGATGCGTGAGTTTGTAAAACCAACTTGGATTAAAAGGTGCAAAAATACCCCAAGCAAGTATGAATTTCAAATGTTGGGAAAAGGAAAGGTGGATCCCTTATCATTTTCCTTGTTCAAGTATCTTGCACTCCTGTTTCTACAAGGATCCACCTATCATAGCTTTAAATTTGGATAACTATCGCATTTGCATGTCAAAAAGGAAAAAATAGACTTGATGGATTGAAAAGATATCTTGGGCATGGTTCATCAATGATAAGAGTTGTCAAGTTAACGGCTTGGATAAACCAACCATGGGCATTGCACGTGCAAATTTGCCAATCAATTTTTGAAGTTCCCTATTCATCACGAATAGAGAACTTGGCCCCAATTCGCGCACACTAAAAAGAAGAGATTGACATTTATAACTAGGGGTGTAAATGCGCCAAGATGGACAGGCCAACGCTGGTCCCAGCCTAGCACGTGGGCAAGACATTCTGGTCCACGTCAAGCCCAACAAGCAATCCCGATCTGGCCCATTAGTTGAGTACGCCTTCGAATGACATTAAATGAGTCGGGCCAGAATAGGCTATCATGTCAAGCCTTTATGCACATCAAGATGATAGTCCCTTCAACTTAGTTCTCTGGCCTCAAAACTCATGCCCAAGTTCAGCCCTTGGAATTTCACCATCAGACCAAATCCAGCTGAGCACGCGAACTGGGCCCACTTTCACCCTTGTTTAGAACAGAGGAGGGACAAATAAACAATTCCCTTCGAGCTAAGGCGTCAATCTTGGAAGTACCTTCACTAAGATTGTTAGAGAACCGCGATCCTAGAAAAAAAATTCCTAATTTCACCCAATTCTCCAATCTCCACTAATTAGAGGTCAGGATTATTGGGTCAATCTAATTAGGGGTCATGCCCAGTCAACAGTGGGGTCCACTTGGGAATGTTTGATCTGATTTACTTACATGTACTCCATAATTTTGAGTGCATGCATGTGAACCATCACACTCCACCAGAGTATTAATAGAACTCCCCACACAGGACTTGCATTATTCTTGCCTGAAGGTATGCGTTCTATCCCAGAGCCTTGAGACTAAAAAGTGGAGTTTATGACTTCGCTCTCCAAAGATAGACCACACCCCAAAAAATCTGGGTGTAAGATCCTAAACATCCAATTTGGGTAGTTTTCTCCATTGAATATGGATATTGATGAATGATTTTTATAACCACATTAGAAAAAAAAAAAAAAAACCTTAACATCTGATTAACAAAGATATGTTTGTCAAATCTAGACGATCAACTGCTTTTCATCTCAATCACCCATTCAACTGCAACTGATTGTGTATTTATGATCGTCCACTCTGAATCGGGATTTGGACGATTCAGATAGAGGTACCCGCTCACCAGTGGACCATCACAGCCCCATCAACCACACACATTCAGAAATAGAAAAACCAATCCACACCATCAAAACAACAATCCCCTCTACAATGTACCATAAATCGAAAAAACACACCAATCGGAAGATCCCAACCAAGAAAAAGAAGTGGTCCCCACAGAGAAAAGGATCAGGAGCGTACATACCTTTTGGAAGGTAGATGTGTCTTTTCCAGTAGTAAATGTAGAAGCACCAACAGTTATGATAGGTGGATCCTATTGGTGGGGGTCAGTGCAATGGCCGTCTCCAAGCGCCACTCGATGGAAGAAAAAGCCGCACCACTCGAAGGAAGATGACGCCTCGCCGCTTGAAGGAAGGAGTGAAAATGTGAAAAGAGAGAAGGCGCTCGTTATTTTGCAAATCCTTTTCTAAATTTTATAAAATTTTGAAATATGAAACAATGTGCGTTTACCACTATTTATAACAAATACTCTGTTAACAATCGTATATGCAAGAAGGACCATTTTCTGGATGGTTAAGATCGTATTATATAAGAAAATTATAAATATTAAACAAATACAACTAGACGGATTATTTCAATGGTCTAGATAACTTTATATCATTGCCACTATTTTCATGAACGAGTCACCACTATTTTACATTATATACAAAACTCACAGTTTTTTTACAGAAAAATAAAAGGGTAAACAAAGCTTTGGAAAGGGGGGGCTCTATGGGCCCCACCATGATGGATATGTTTCATCCAATCCGTCCATATATTTTTATATATCATTTTATGATATGATTAAAAAAAATGAAGTATATCTCAATCTCAAGTGGACCACATTATAGGAAACAGTGTTGAATAAATTTTGACCATTAAAAACGTTTTAGGGGCCATAAAAGTTTTGGATCAAGCTGATATTTATTTTTTCCCTTTATCTGGGTCTTTATGACCAAATCAACAGATTGGATGTCAAATAAACAGTATAGTGGGCCTTAGGAGGATCTTAATTGTGAATATCCATTCATTATTTTTGTCCTATGGTGTGGCCCAACTAAGATTTATATCCCTATCATTTTTTGTATCAAGCACTAAAATGATATGTAAAAATGGATGAACGGAATGGATGAAGCACATACATCATGGTGGGGCCCACAGAGCACCAACCACCAGCCACGGGGCTGGTGTCAGGGGGAGTAGCCAATCCGTTCCAGGGACGTTGATTTCGTGCTAAAGCCTTTCTTAGGAAGTTACTGCGCATGGATGCTGGGTGGGGCCCACCACCATGTTTGTGGGAAATCTACTCCGTTAATCCGTTTATAGAGATCATTTTAGAAAAAGATACCAAAAACGAAGTGTATCCAAACTCAAGTGGGCCACACGAGATGAAACAGTGGGGATTCAGTAAGAACCGTTGAAACATTCTTACGGCCATAAAAAGCTTTGTTTCAGGCTTTTTTTTTTTTTTTTTTCTTTTCTTTTCTTTTGTATTTTCACTTATTCCCAATGTTAGTGACCTTATAAACTGTTTGGATGACATATAAACATCAGGGTGGAGTCCAGAAGGTTTCAACTGTAAGTATTTGTTTCCCCACTGTTTCCTCTCGTGTGACCCACTTGATTTTTGGATCCAACTCTTTTTTGGTCTCTTGTCCTATGTAAACATCACTGTTGAACCCTGGGAGATTTCAATGGTATGAATTTCCCCAACTACCTTTTCCTTTAGTACGGCCCAGTCTTTGAACCTGCTCACTTTTGGTCTAATGTCCTAAAATGAGCTAATAGAATGGATGGACGGAGTGGATTCTTGACAAACATCACGGTGGGCCCCACCTAAGTTTTCAGTGGAGGAACTTCATGGGAAAGCCTCTCACAGGAAATCTGCGTCCGTAGTTAGCGGAAGCGGATTGGTTGGTGTACCACACACCAGCTATATAGCTGGTGTATTGACGTCAGCAAGTTCTGTGGGTCCCATCATGAGGTATGTATTATATCCAAACTATCCATCTAATTGGAGAGATTGTCTAAAGGCTTGAGACGAAAAATAAGACAGATCTAAAGATCAAGTGGACCACACTGCCAAAAAATAGTGGGGGATTGAACGTCTACCACTGAAACCCTTTTGGGGGTCACAGAAGTTTCAGATCAAAATGAAATTTGTTTTTCCTCTTCGTCCGTGCATTTTTTACCTTATTAACAGATTGGATGGAAAATAAACGTTACGGTGGGTCCTACAAATTTTTTAACGGTGAAAATCATTACCCTCGCTGCTATTTTTGGTATGGTCCATTTGAGCTTTGGATATGATTCATTTTTTGTCTAGCTTTAAAATGATCTCGAAAAATGGATAAACGGTATGGATATAATAAATACATCATTGTGGGGCCATGCGCACTGTGTCACTCAATAGGCTAAGCATGCGGAGTAAACTCTGTGGGGTCCACCGTGATTTACATATTTTATCTACTCCATCCATCCATTTTAACAGATAATTTGTGGGGTTGAGAACGAAAATGAAGTATATCCAAATCTCAAGTGATCCTCACCACGAGAAATAGTGTGAATTAAAATTCTACCGTTGAAAATTTCTTATGGGCCTACAGAAGTTTTGGATCAAGCTGATATTTTTTCCCCTTCATCCATGTCTGTGTGATCTTATGAACAGGTTGGATTAGAAATAGACATCACAGTGGGCCTATAATGGTTTCAATGATGGAAGTCATTATCCCCATCGTTTCTTGTGGTGTGGTATACTTGAGATTTGGGCATACTTACATTTTGTACTCAACCACTAAAATGAGCTGGAAAAACGGATAGACGGCGTGGATAACCCACATACATTCACGGTATGCCCAATTGAGTTTACCCAGTATGATAAAAGAATACTTGGTAACTCAATACGCAATTCGATTTCATAAATCGGCTTGAATTGAGGCGGTTTGGCTATTGACGCTGCCACTAGCCAGGTGGCCAGTGGTCGGTGGTTTGTGAGCCCCACCATGATATGTGTTTTATCCACACTGTCCACCCATTTTTATACATCATTTTAATGTTTTATCTCGTAAATGAGGCTGATCAAAATCTCAGGCGGACCATACCATGGGAAAGCAGTATTGATTGAATATCTACCATTAAAACCTCCTAGAGTCAACTGTAATGTTTATTTGACATCCAACCTGTAGATTAGGTCATACAGACCTGGATGAAGGTAAAAAACAAATATTAGCTTCATCCAAAACTTTTGTAGCCCCGAGAAGTTTTTAATGGTTAGAGTTCAATCAACACTGTATGGCCCACTTGAGATCTTCATCTACCTTAGTTTTGGGTTCATTGCATAGAATTATCAGAAAAAATGGATGAACGGCATGCATGAGACACATACATCATGTTGGTGCCCACAGAGCACTGACCACTAGCCATTGGCTAGTGGCAGGGTGAGCGGCGAATCCGTTTCCTCCTAATAGGGATGCGGATTGCATACTACCCCTGCCCATCCCTAGCTCTGAATGGGCAGTGCTGTGGGTGGGCCCACCGTGATGTATCTGTACATCCAAAATGTCTATCCATTTTCTCAGATTATTTTAAGGCATCAAAACAAAAATGAAGCAGATCCAACAGTCAAATGGACCACACCACAATTGACTCTTGCATTTAATGCAACTGACATTTAATGCAACCAATCTTATTAGTTGGTGTGGTCCACTTGAGCGGTGGATCTGCTTCATTTTTGTGCTCATGCCTTTAAATAATCTGAGAAAAGAGATTGACGGCTTGGATGTACAGATACCTCACGGTGGGCCCGCCCACAGAACTGCCCGTTTGGAGCTAGGGACGACGGGGGTAGTGAATTGCGTACTACCCCGGCAGTCCCTAGCTCTGAACAGGTAGTTCTATGGGCGGGCCCACCGTGATGTATCTGTACATCCAAGCCGTCTATCCATTTTCTCATATTATTTTAAGGCATCAAAACAAAAATGAAGCAGATCCAATGGTCAAATGGACCACACCACAGATGACTCTTGCATTTAATGCAACTGACATTTAGTGTTTTGTGCATTTTAATGCAACCAAGCTTATTATTTGGTGTGGTCCACTTGAGCGTTGGATCTGCCTCATTTTTGTGTTCATGCCTTAAAATAATCTGAGAAAAGGGATTGACGGCTTGGATGTATAGATACATCACGGTGGGCCCGCCCATAGAACTGCCCGTTCGGAGCTAAGGACGGGCGGGGGTAGTACGCAATCCGCGTCCCTCCTAGAAGGAAGTTCCTGCACTGGAAACTAGCTGGGGACCACCGTAATGTTTGTGTGAAATCCACCCCGTCCATCCTTTTTGTGAGTCATTTTAGGACATGGGACCAAAAATGACCATGATCCAAGACTCATGTGGGCAACACTAAAGGAAAAGGTGGGTAGGGAAATTCCTACTATTGAAACCTCCATGGGTCGATAGTGATGTTTAAATGTCATCCATACCGTTCATAATATCATTACTATTAGAATGAACTGAAAACACAAATATTACCCTAATTCAAAACTTCTATTATCCCACGTATATTTCAACGTCGGCGTTCAATCCTCACATTTTCGGCCCACTTGAGTATTGGATCTGGTTCATATTTAATCTCGTGTCCTAAAATGAGCTCACAAAACTAATGGGCGGGGTGGATTTTGTACACACATCACGGTGGGGCCCACCTAGTTTCCAGCGCAGGAACGTCCTATTAATGCTTCCGAGGAAATCTGCCCTTAATTTATGCATAGTTTAACATAGATGTGGATTGTGTTATGCATGGGTGGGTGGATGTTATTCCTAGTTCCTACGAATAAAGAGATTCATCCAACTCTAGTAGAGAGGAGGAGAGGCTTTGAACGGTGGAGTGCAAAGAGAAGTCGACGTCAAAGTAGCGGTCAGGTTCAACAACAGGTGATCACTGTTCATGTTCACCTTCTGGGTTATACCTATCTTTTAAGGCATGTATGTTCGCAATGGACTCCATTATATGAATGGTTTAAGATGATGTTTGGCTCTTGTGGCAAGTGAGCCATGATAATGTTGTGGTAGGTGTTATTTGCTTTTTTCACTTCATCTACCTGTATATGACCATATCAATAGGTTGAATGGCAAATAAATAACACGTTGAACCTTAAAAGGTTTAATTCAACGGTGGGCATCCTTAGCACCGCTGCTTCTTATGGTGTGGCCTACTTAAGACTTAGATCTACCTTATTGTCATTACGTGACTATTTTTAATACCCATATTAGGGTCAACAATGGGCCAAGTTTGGGCTGAATATGCTAGTCTCGAAACCTAAGACCCAAGCCTAACCTCAGTGCAAGGTTAAGTAAAAAATATTGTTGGGCCAAGGCCCGACCTGACCCAGCCCAGCCTTGAAGTTGATAAAATCATTTTCCCAATTGAATTTTACTAATATATTCATGGATTGAGCGGTCCACATATGGATAAAAAAATAGAATATTTAGATATGGCATATTTATAGAATATAATACCTATTCTTATAAAGTCAAGCTAGGCCACGCCCAAGCCCAGCCCAAATCCGGATTGGACTCATAGCATTAACCCTGGCCCACTGACACCCTTACTCTTAATATTTCATTGGTAAAACTTTGTATTGTTTTTAGAAAGTTAAAAGAAATGGATAATTTATCAATACTTGTGGCCTGCGAGGACTGAGGTGCAGGTCCTGCGAGGGACGATAAATGATATGCAGACACGACAAGCTCAGTTGGAGGAAATGGTGCGTACCCTCATGTCATAGCAACCCCAATCAGATCCTCAGTGGTAAGTTAAATGTCATATTTAAATTATATATGCAAGTAGTACAGAATAGTCACTAATCATATTTTATTTTAATTATTTTGTAGATTTTCTTACAGACTGATGTTATCTTCTTAGGCCCTTTCGCATTATCGAGGCGCACATTTCTTTTATTTTTTTCATTAAGTTTTATTGGACAATTTGGACACATGTACTTTTTTTGTGTTCTAGATAATTATAAATTTTGTTTTAATTTAATTTAATTATTTTTATATTTCAATGGATGATGATAGATATTGATTAATATCGATTATTTTGTTTGATTAATTGGTTCAAACAGGAAAAAATATTGCTAATAAACAAATTAAAATAATTCACGATGACTAACACTCATTGACAAAAGTATTTGGCAATGTGTTTGGAATTTTTAGTAATGAGTAGATTCATAGCACAAAGTCTTTATTAGCGACGAGTTTCAAGTTCACCTACGTTTTGAGATATGTAATGGCGACGTGTCAACTTGTCACTAATATTTTGCAATAATTTATTAAGTCATGGCAAATAATTAACTCATTGGCGACGACTTGTTGTTTTTGTCATTAATTAGAAATTGTGACATCGTATTTGTGACGAAATTGGTGATGATCAACACTCGTCGCCACAAAGGCATTCACGACAACTTTATGATTTTTTAGCAATAAGTAGATGTAACACCCACGAAAATCGGCACTCGAGTACATAGACTCCGATCCCGAGTTCTCAGGTGTTAACTTAATAAAATGCACATGCGTCTTCATTCTAATTCACATTAATCTGCACACGAATAATTAGAGTTGCGCAATTCAACTTAGCGGAACCAAAGCGAGGCAGAGATAACAAAAATTAATAAATATAGGGCAAACAGTCAACGTACAATTGAAAAGTGGTATCTGCCCTAATGAGGATTATACAAGCCACAATATACATACTCAAGATGGTTAAAGTGTAAAGTTTTCAGTTTATTCTAAATCTTTCAAAACATAACGGTGACAAACCGATCTAAGCCTACCCGCCGGAGGCCTCGATAGAACCTGCATCAATAATATGCATGGTTGGTGTTTTAAAACACCGTTCCAGGTGGGAGTGAGTAGCTAACTCAGTGGTTCCATTAGTTCTAAGTTACACATGCTATCGACACAATCAGCGTAGTTAATGATAAACAAGAAATCAAACAATTCCTAAATACTCTTGTTAAATGTGGATATGAAGATATGACACGATGCATGCCCTTTCCAAATAACACTCCCTCACACGCGACTCCGACCACCTAGTTCGCAAATGACAACACTTCCTCAACATATGACGTCAACGCCTGTTTTGCCACATTTTAAACTAATGCGATGCGATGAATGATCATGTTAGCAGAGTAATTATTAAGTTCCATTCATCCAGCATATTGGCGAAGCTAGGATACCGGTGTTATATTATGGGTCCTTATCCTGATCACGTGGCTCGTTGCCGCACGTAGCAACTCCTTATCAGTGTCCCTTAATTCAACTTTAGGTATCACCCGTTTATCTCACAAATCAACAATTCCAAAGGTACGGTATGATACTTAAATATATGAGGATCAACCCGGTATAAATCGTCATCCAATACCGGGTATGATCACTTAGTTCCGAGGTGCAGGCTTATCGCATAAAACCAAAACACAAAGAAAAATGGCTCGTTACACAATTTCATTCACGCCTGAGTTGTTCGAACGGTACTCTGGCACGAAACCATGGGCCGGATAATTTGACAGGGGTCGTTCGAACAATGATATATCACCTCTATTAGTACTCACTGGTCACTATGGGGAGGCTCGTCACCCCAGCATAGGCCGATATCTCGGACATGGTGTCCTATACTACCATGCTCGACTCACGAGTCTTAGTGGGATCGTATCGTACTAACGGTTATGAATGGACACATCCATTGGGAACGGGGTATCCTAGATTTTATTTAGTCGTGTCATACATTGTGAACATACATGATTAGTCGGCTAGTGGACTAATTTGATTGACCCGGGAGAACTACGACACAACTGGCATTGGGTGCAAGTAGCCCGTGTAGTTCAGCTATTGTCAGTCATCCGTGTTCAACCCAGGTTAATCGAACAAGACCAGAGTGGCCGCCTTAACTTGGGTCACCCTTTTAGTTCAGGCGGTTAACCAACTGACCCAACATTGTAGTAATCCTAAGTATCGCTATGAACTAAATACTACATAATACAATTATAGCATAGGTTCTACTACACAACCACTTAGGCATTTTATCGAACATGTAAGCATATATAGGATACTACGTTCACTAAGGCATTAAATCAAACATGTGAGCATGCATAAAGTAATACAATCACTTAAGTATTAAATCATGCACATGAGCATCGAAAAAGCAATACATTCCACCATTCAAGCATTTCATCAAACATGTGAGCATTCATATCCAACAAATAACATATATTATAGATAAATCATAACATTTACATATTAGCATGTACAAATTCATCTACAAGCATCTAATTATTAGCTGAGACCCTCAAGGTCGATAAATGATAAACTAGAGATAATGGTCTGTACATTAAGAAAGAATATGCGATTTTGAGCTCCTAAGGTTAGGGATTTGTGGAAAATCACAAATTCCTATATAAACACCAAGAACTATATGAGATTCATGCAATTCATTTTAAAAAAAAAACCTAGGTTAGGAAGTAGGATTTGTTTCTTACCTCTCAATCGCAAGTAGGGTGGATTCAGTGGTGGAAAATGATCGAGGCCAGAGCCTTGGTTGGAGGAGACTGATGAAAGGAAGCACCAAAACCTCGAACTCCTACTCTCACTCTTCTTCTTGTTGTTGTTTCTCTTTCTTTTTTTTTTCTCTCCTTTAGAAAATGCAAATTCGTATGGAGAGATGGGGTGCCTAAATGAAACCCTTATATAGTGTCAGATTTGGTGTGAATGGCCTCAAGGGCTAGGTTTTTACTATACTAGCTGTGACGCCCCGTCACTGTGGTCACATGTGGGCAGGCACACGTGCGCGGGCACACATGTGGGCGGGCCCTAAGATGATTGGCAGACTACTGTGTGGCTGACAGGCTACTGTGCTGGCAGGCTACTGTGCACACAGTGAAGGTGAAACTTTGTCCCACATCGGAAGTGCCGTCTGAAGTTATGGTGATTATATATAGAGTTGTCACCCTATACTGTATGAGGCCTTTTGGGGGAGTCCCCCGAGAACAAAACCGTGCAGGCTATGCCTGGAGCGGACAATATCATACAGTGTGGGCGTGGGCTGTTACAAATGGTATCAAAGCCGAGGGCGGCTCTGCCCTCGGTGGGGATATTGTGACGCCCCGTCACTGTGGTCACATGTGGGCGGGCACACGTGGGCGGACCCCAAGATGACTGGCAGGCTACTGTGCTGGCAGGCTACTGTGCACACAGTGAAGGTGAAGCTTTGTCCCACATCGGAAGTGCCGTCTGAAGTTATGGTGGTTATATGTAGAGTTGTCACCCTATACTGTATGAGGCCTTTTGGGGGAGTCCCCCGAGAATAAAACCGTGCGGGCTGTGCCTAGAGTGGACAATATCATACAGTGTGGGCATGGGCTGTTACACTAGCCCTATGAGAGGGTTTTTCTAACCTTTAGGGCTCACTATGGGGTGTACATATTGGTATACACTATAGGATAGTTAGCCCTAATGATGATCTACGTATGGATATGATCGACCCGCCATTTGTATGCGCCGATCGACAGATATGATTAGATGTCTATTCAACGGTCACCGATAGTTGATCGAGGCCGCGACTATACGGATATGTTTGGAGAAATATCTTTAGTTGGTGCCTCAACTTTGACCATGAATCAACGGTCTGAAAGTTACAACTTTGTGAAAGAATAAAGTGACTAGTTTCACTTAAGTTCCATATTTCAACCTTGGGGATTCAAGCGTTTGAAGCACTTAAATTCTGGCCCAAGTTGAGTAATTCTGAGCACTATCTTGGTTTACCACCCGCGATGAGCATCAAGCCTAGTGAGACGGACATTGTTCTATAATTTCAAGTTTAGTGGGCCACTAACGAGTGATTTAGAGCTTGTTTGGATAATCAAGGCATTTCTGGGATGAATTGGGTATCGATATTTCTTGTGCACAATCATAAGGACTTGGATTAGCTAAGTTCATAATGTGGCCTATTCACAACTAGCAAAAATAACGATTCAATTATAACACCATAAACCGTCAGTTCTTACGCTAAAAGGATACGGGGTCAGTTTGGTTTGTTAATTAAGATCTGACCACTAGTTATCTTAGATTTTAGTAGGTCTTTATTTAGTTGTAATTGTCTTGACTAATTAATGATAGGTCGGCTAGATTTAGGCTCTGTGTGAGCAAATCATGTGGCTAAACTCAGTGTTTAAGTGATCGACCGAATTCATTGGCTTCCTATGGTTCATTAATCGGATTTGTGCGGTTCTTTACTGGTACCACCCGTGTATAAACTAACATTGAGTGTTATGGGTCAGTAAGTGATAATATAAGTTAATTATATTAAAAAAATTGAAGGGTTTTTAGAAATCCAAAACAGTGAAAATCCTGGATGATACAGTGGATTCGTCACAACACGTCTTTATTTGCGACGAGTTTCATGTTTAGCGACGTTTTACGATATGTAATGGCAACGTGTAAACTCATCACAAATAAGCTATATTTAGCGACAACTTATTAAACCGTCTCAAATAATGAGTATTTATGACAAAATTGCCGATAAGCAACACTTGTCACAAATAAACTTTCGCAACAAGTTTTAGGTTGTTAACGACGATGATCACTCATCACAAAACATTTTTATGCGTGACGAGTTTCATATTTAGTGACATTTTACGATATGCAATAGCGATGTGTAAACTTATTGCAAATAAGCTATATTTAGCGACAACATATCATCGCAAATAATTAGTATTTGCAACATAATTGGCGATAAACAACACCCATTGTAAATAAGCAACACTCATTGTAAAAAAAAACTTTTGTGACAAGTTTGGGGTTATTAGCGACGATAATGACTTGTCACAAAACATTCTTATTTGCAACGAGTTTTATATTTAGCGATGTTTTATGATATGCAATGGCGACGTGTCAACTCGTCGATACATAGATATATTTTGCGACAAGTTATTATGTCGTCACAAATAATTGAGTCATTGGCGATGGGTTGGCATTTTCGTCGTAAAATAAAATTTGTGATGCCGTATTTGTAACAAAATTGGCGACGATCAACGCTCGTCGCAAAAAGTTTTTAGCGACGAGTTTTGAAGTTTTAGCAACGAGTTGACTTGTTGCAAAAAATCTGAATTGTTGCAGTAAACTATCAATTTCTCAAAGTTCGAAAGGATGAAAAGTCAAATGATTCACCAAAGGAAGATAATTCAGTTGAATTCAGTGAAGGATCGGATGATTGTGATGTATTGTTGATGACTAAGATAGGAAATTTCTATCAGGAATGGATCTTGGATACGGGGGCATCATTTTATGTGTCCTCATCGGAGTTGGTGTACCACATATAGCGAGTATAATTGTGGGCTTGTTCTTATGGGCAATGATCATAAGATGATTGAAATTAGTTTGGTTCACATTAGGAGGTTTGATAGGGTGGAGCATACTTTGATAGATGTGAGGTACATCCTGAACTTGAAGAAGAATATAATATCTCTAAGAGCTCTAGATGAATTGATTATTCCAGTTATGATGGTGTCCTAATGGTTTCAAAGGAGGCTCCTACAGTAATAAAGACACAATGGAGCGGTAATTTTTACTGGTTAATAGAAAATACTATATCTAGTGGAGCTGCAGCGTCTTTAGCAGATTAGACATCGGCGCGTTTGTGACATGCATGCTAGGCCACATGAGCAAGCGGGGTATGAAAGTACTTCTAGATCATAAGTTAATTCCTAGTTTTAAAAGCTCTGATTTAGATGTATGTGAGCATTACATATATGAAAAATATTCCAGACTTCATTTTAAAATTGAAAAACATGTCAATAAAGGGCAACTTGATTATGTGAATTCTAATGTGTGGTAGTCGTTGCATGTTTTTCTGGAGGAGTATCATCTAGCTTTTCCATATTTATAAATGACTTCTCTGGAAAAGTTTGAGTTTATATTTTGAAATATAAATCTAATGTATTTATCACTTTTAATATACGCGAAGTGATAGTTGAAAAATAGATGAAGTGAAAAGTGAAAGTTCTGAAGACAGATAATGATGAAAATTTTATTTAAAGAAAATTTGATCAGTATTGCAATAATGAGGGAATAATCAGGCACAACAAAATGAGACATACGTCAAAGTACAATGGTATGGCAGAACATATGAACCAGACTCTTTTAGAAAGGGCTTGGAGTATCTTGAGTAATTCTGGGTTGAGCAAAGAGCTTTGGGTTGAAGCTATTTTTACAATTTATTATCTGGTGAATAGGTCTCACTTTACAGTTATTGATTGCAAAATTCCTAAGTATAGAGTGGTTAGGGCAGTTGATTACTCAGGTTTGAAGATTTTTTGTTGTAATACTTACTCTCATGTACCTTCTATTGAGATAGATAAGCTCAATTAAAGAGCCAAAAAGTGCACCTTTTTATTGGCTATGATGATGGGATAAAGGTCATAGGTTGTTAAACTGTGTTTCATAGAAGATCATTATTAGTCGGGACATCAAATTTGATGAGGCTTATTTTGAAAAGATGAGTAAAAGGAAACAGAAAAGTTAGTTATTTATGTGGAATTAGATAAGTGTGAGACACTTGAGAAACCAGAGCCGCATGTTGAGGTACAAGAATAGGCAGAGCTGCCAACTGTAAGGAGAAATCTACCGAGGGATCGCAGGTTACCATTGAGATACAGGGATGACTCTATTGTTGCATTTGCACTCATTATATATGAGGAGGATCCATCTACTTTTCATGAAGCTTTAAAAGATAAATATGTATAAAAGTTTATGATAGCTATGTATAAAAAGATAGATTCTCTATATAAAAATCAAACATGGGTGCTAGTTGAGCTATCCGTTGGGAGGAAGGCGATCGAGTGTAAGTAGATATTATTGAAGAAACTGGATAGGTACAAGACTATATTGGTAGCGAAAGAATATGCTTAGAAGGAATGTGTCGACTTTAGTGAGATTTCTGCGCCAATGGTAAAGCATGTATCTATCATATTTGTATTGAATCTAGTTGCCCAATACAATCTACGATTGAAACTGTTGGATGTTAGAATTGTGTTTGTATGTTGAGGGTCAAATATTGCATATTAGACCCCATGTATTACCTGGATTTACGGGCATAATAACTGTTTAACGGCCGTTTTAATCACATTTGTAATGCAGGGTGTAACTACAAGCAGGGACTGAAAAATGGTGCTGAAAGCATGGATTTAACGCTCTGATGACACCAAAGGCAAGGGATGGACTCCATGGGACAAAAATCGATGAATTTACACGCCAGAGATCCGTGAAAATCGAGAAACTAAAGCTCAAGTGGCCCGAAATTGGTCAAGAATGCAAGATCACAGGGTTCCCACCATCTGTTCGGCTCGAAACTTCATACATGGCCTGAGGACCATGAATTAACCGTACACGTCAAAAATCATCCGTTGGATCCCTCTGAAAGTGACCCAACGGACAGATCGGCCTATAAAATGGTAAAGTGGGGCCCACCTGATATCTGGATCTACTTCACTTTTTGTCTCAACGTCTAAAATGATATGATAAAATGAATGGACGGATCAGATTGTTCACATACATCAAAGGGGGACCCACCTTACATCGTGCGTGTGCACAGCACACGCACGGACGCCGTGCACCAAAAAACCGGAAATGGGTCAGCGCACACTGACCCGTCTTCCTCTCTCCTCTGCGAACGAACGGACAGCGTCTTTACGCTGTCCGTCCATTTTTCACTAGTGGGCCCCACTCGTCATCCTTTTGCAAGATCTGGACCGTCCATTGCGTCCATAGGGGAGGCTGGACCCTCTCCTAGGTGGCCGTTTGGTCCCATGCACGTGTACTCACGTGGATCGTGATTAAACCCAAGATTGACGGCGGAACAAAGAGTCTTGTGGGCCACACCGAAAATCAATAAAATCTCACAATTCCCGGACGGTTTTTCGCCAGAAATTCAATGTACGGTGTGGATTTCTCAACTGATGTGAATTATGGGCTCCGCCAGCAGCACAGCGGACGAAATCCGCTTTTTCTCTATTTACGCAAAAACAGGGTATGCGGTGATGCACTGTGGCCCACCATGGCCCATCAAACTGTTAATCAGAACCGTCCATTCGAATTATATGAGGATTTTGACCAAGATCTAGTTGATCTTGGTTTGAAACATGGCGGACAGAAGGTGAAAAACGGATGGATGGCAGAACTTTGTTACTTGCTAAGCTAAGTGAGCCGCATCAAAAGAAGTCCAAAACCGTCCATTTCTTACTGGTTTTGTGAGGAGAAACTGATGGACGGAGTGGATTTCTTCATCGACGTCAAGAATGGGGCGCACCAAGAATCAGCGTACAGGTGCGTTTGTTGCTGTGAAATCCATCTCCGACTCTGTCACAGCAGCACCCACCGGCCTCTATCTTCTATAAAAGGAAGGGAGAGACAGAGGGAAGGGGGAGCTAGGGATCAGAGAAAAGCTGGGATCGGGCTGTGAAGCTGAGGGCAGACGTTGAGCAAAGACAAGTAGAGTACTTCTATTTTTATTTTTTTTCTCTTTTACTACTGTTTTATTTTTTTGGATGATGTTAAGCCTAATCATGTTTGGCTAAATCCTCTTAGCTAGGGCTAAGAGGTGAAGCTTGTAGTGAGATGGGGGATTCTATTCATTGCCTTTAATTTGATTTTAATTCATGAACCGAATTTGATATTGGTTTGATTATTATGGGAATATTTTTAGTCTTTAATGGTCTGTTGTGACTGAAATTACAATGGGTCTGCAATGGCTTTAAGTATTTCTTTTTCCTTTTGATATTTATGACGTCAGGAAGCCCTGTTGTTTACCATCGTCTCCTAGGCATGGTTGGATGTCGGTACCCTTCCTAACCTTCATAATCATCTGATTGGTTGTCAATTAGTTTAATTCTGTTATTTACTTTGTCTCCTGGGCATGGTTTGGTGATAGAATCCATTCTAATTCATACACCTTTCATCTTTTGAACACTATATCAAATAAGTTCAGTCTAATTTCCATGATTCTCGAAGCAGGAATAAGATCTCCCTGATCTCTATAAGTGGATCCTTTGAATCCCTAGTGTCCCTCCTCTGAATTTCTCCTAAGTTTTAGATAATAATTTCACAATTATTCCACAATCTATTTGATTTAGAATTCATCTTAGTTTAGTTCTAATTCTACTTAATTTTAGGATAACGTACAAGTATCAGTCCTTTAGGATTCGACCTCGGTCTTACCGAGTTTATTACTACATCACAACCCTGCACTTGGAGAGTGAACATTCTACATAGGGAATTAGAAGAGCAGATTTGCATAAAGCAATCAAAAGGGTTCGAGGTGCAGGGAAAGAATGATCTTATTTGCAGGTTAAAGAGGTCGTTATAAGGCAGGAAACAATTGCCTAGGTGGTTATATAAGAAGTTTGACTATTTCATGTTGAGTCAAAGTTTACTGGAAGTAAATTTGATCATTGTGTTTATTTTAAAGCACTGAGCACCAGAGAATTCATAATTCTAGTGGTATAGGTTGATGATAAGCTTATTGCAAGCCATAACATGTCTGAAATCAACATGTTGAGGCTCAGTTATCCAAGATGTTTGAAATGAAAGATCTGGGGGCTGTAGAGAGGATTCTCGACATTATTATACATAAAGATAGAAAGAGGAGCAGGCAATGGTTGTCCTAAGAGGATTATCTTGAGAAGATTCTACTCAAGTTTGGACTGAAAAAGGCAAAACCGGTTAGCACTCCCCATGTTGCTCACTTTTGGCTTTCTTCGGAACTGTCCTGCATTATACGAAGAAAAGTTGTTTATGTTTCGTGTGCCATATTCAAGCGTTGGTGGCAGTCTTATGTATTTCATGGTCTATACAAGATTGGACATTTCACATGTACTTGGTGTTATGAGAGGATACATGTCAAACCTTGACAAACAACATTGGAAAGTGGTGAAATGGTTACTTCGACATCTAGAGGTATTATGGACTACATCTTATACTTTAGACATTCAGAGAAGAGGCTCGTAGGCTATGTTGATTCAAATGCAGGGAATATGGACAATAGAAGGTCTACTTTCGATTACTCGTTTATGTTGGTGGGTGGAGCTATATTTTGGATGTCTAAGCTTCCATTTGTGGTTGCACTTTCAATTACCGAAGTTGAATACATGGTACCGAAGTTGAATACATGTTAACGAAGGAGGCGTTTAAGAAAGTTGTTTGGTTGAAATAGATGGTAAATGAGTTAGGGCTGTATCAGGTAGCCATGCATGTGTATTATGACAACGAGTGTTTGATTAATTTGGTGAATAACTTGGTATATCACTCATGAACTAAACATATTGATGTTCGTAATGACTTTATCTGACACATGGTAGAAGAAGGAGATATTACTCTTGAGATAATTCACACCAGTGAGAATCCAGGGACACATTTATGAAGGTCACTCCTACATAAAAGTTCAAGTTTTCTCAACTTCTTTAGGCTTGGCAAGAAAGGAATAGAGATGGACTGTACATAGAGCGATGTAGTGATGCTTAGAAGAAGATCGGTAAGGCAAGGAAGTAATATTTCTATCAAGGTGGAGATATTATTAAATTTGTGACATCAAAGTCACTATTGGGTCTATTTTTTAACCCATGTGACCCATGTTTCACATGCTCACAAAACCCAAGTGCTAGTGGACCCTCGGAGGGGTATTTTTGACATTTTCCTCATGAAAGGGTAGCTTTTAGGGTAAGTTATGTTAGGGTTAAGAGAGAGAGATACGATTTTTTTATTATAGTGTTTTGAGAGCCTCCAAGGGAAGAGAGATAAGGTTTTATTCTCTAAGTTCTCTCCATCTATGTAATCTCACTGAATAGTAGTTTGATCATTGTTTTGTGCCATGGTTTTTCCCTTATGGGTTTTCCATGTAAAAGTCATGTGTGAAATTGTGTGGAGCTAAAGAATGAATGATTATAACCTATCAATTAATATTCACTATTTAAGGTTTTAATTCAGGTTCACCTCTTACCTTCACAATTCTGTACAAGGACTGTGGTCCTACAAAGAACCTTGCATACACTCCCGCCAGACACTCCTGCAAGAGACTTTAGTTAGTTTTTTATCAACTGACCAATAACCTCGGTCCTAGTCTAAGGACCTACGTTTACTCTCACCGCAGGCTCCCATGAAGACTAACAAGTATACACACATGTCCGATGAAATCAACACTATACAAGACCCTAGGTCCAAGACAACATCCCCCGATCATTGATGTTGATGTTTTATCAATGCTTTAATTCCAAGATTAAACACCTTGTATGCAATGCTCTATTGAGATGACCAAGGTGATGGGAGGTTGGGTGAATCTCCTACAACTCATGAAAAAGTTGTAATTCTCAGGGGATTCATCTAGATGGGTGTTCTAAAGGATTTAGACAAGGATTTTACTATATGTTCTAGTCTAATCTCTAGAACAAGGTGGATATCAAGTTCTTCTTCTTCATTAAGGTTGAAATCCACTTTCAAGTGATGAATTGCGAGGAAGATGACTTAAATCTCATGGATTTAGTAGTGAGGGATGTGTAATATGAGTGAGAAATCTCCTAAGCTACTATTGCACTAAAAACTCATAAATGCCCAAAGAACGAATGCCCTATATAAAGGAATCAAATTCTAATGATCATAAAACGAAAAAAAAACGGTACCATCGATTGATCGACAAAGGGCCGTTGATCGATCAAAACCCACCGAATTAGTCAAGACAACTCACTAGACATATTTGCTAGATTTTGATCGATCGAGACCAATCGCTCAAGATTGATCCAGGATTTCTTGATCGAACATACTTTGAGTTGGCTAGCATGTTCAAATGGGCTCGAAAGGCTAATGACTGATCAATCAAGGTTTACTAATAAAAGTTAGGATCATATAGAGGTTTAGGTTATTTTGGGTCAAGATCCGGGTTACCAAGGCACCTCATTTACATATTCTTTACTTTCTTAATGCCCCAATCTTCATATGTCTTATATCTTTAGCTTCCAAGAGCTCAACCGACTCCTTGACACACAAATGCACGTGATTGACAAATAAGGTGCATAAATAAGTGCACTAACAATGTGTTCCCTATGTGTGGTTGCTTGGATTTTTTATTTTCTTTTGTTCATTTTAATTAAATTAAGGTGCTTTCATAGGGCCGGTTCTCCAATAGGTATTACATGGGCAACGAGGAGAAGATGATGCAGTAGCATCTAGGCCAATTTGATCTCGACTGTTAATTTACATACCACCTAGGGTTAAAGTATTAATGGCCTATATTTTCAGGGGAATTATGCATGAATTCCCATATTTGACCCTAGATAACTATGATCATGATCGTGTGAAGGGTAGGCTATCTCATGCCCCCATATAAAGAGTCCTCTATTTGAGTGATTCCATCTTAGGCTAGTTTCTTTTAATGTGATTTTTGCTGGCTTAAGAGTTATTTAAATAGTTAAAGTTTAACTACTATATCTGTTATTTTTCTTGCAGGTCATTTTTCGAATATCAAACTATGTCAAAATGATATGAAACCAGTATGCCCAAGATCATATAATTATTCTACAACTATATGAATAAGTTATGACCAATATTCTTAGGATGTGTAGGGTTGTGATGGAAAGAAGAGATACTTTTATTATTTTCAATATTTATTGAAATAAATGGTTAGATTTAAAAGTTAGGAGGTGGAATGATGTCACGCCTTGAAATCGGCGGGTGGGCCTCCTACTCCCAATCATCGATCTCAAGTAACTCCAGCTACCTCAACTCTTGACAAGCTTGGCAAACGGGCTCACCAAATTCTTGGACTCCAACCTTAGCTCATGACAGAGGGATTCTTTTTTATTCGACGTGCCATTAACTAAACAACTGCAGGCATATAAAATATCCAAGTCATGAGTGAAAGCAGAAACATCCACACACACACACATACATACACACACCCGCACACACATATTAGTCTATCTCCTCATGGCATCCCAACTCTCCCAAGGATCGCTCAACAATTGTAAGAGTTGCTAAACATCATGTCAATCCCTATACAAGTGATAGGGGCACAACAATATAAAGATAAACTACATCAACAGGAGGGTGTGCCCGATCCCTCCGAGGATGTGTTGCCATCATCATCGTCCGAAATATGCAAAATATAGTGCATGCCCTAAATAACTCTCACATAAGCAAGAAAAAGGTAAGTTATAATATGCCTAATCATCATCAATAAGCACCCCTAGGTTGTTGGTGTCCTGAAATACATAAAGCAAGAAGGCATGGATGTGAGCTATGGAGCTTGTGGATAAAACAATATTCTAGAAGGATAGCACGACTTGTTAATGGCCTTCCAATAATGTGTTCTTAAAGGTAGGCAAGACATACTAGGAGCCTTTCATAGGTAATACATTGCAAGAGTATATATGTAGTTGAGATTGTTATCATAGATTCATTGTCCTAGGAATATCAGCCTAAGCATGTTGTCATAACTTATAAACATATCATCGTAAGCATGTTACCATCAACAAAAATATTGCAATTAAAATGATTGAGTCACGGTGCACAATATCACAGGTCGGTAGGGGCCCCACACCAAGGTTTTAACGCCATTAGAAATCTATCATGGATCGTCAATCTATTCCTCAAGATCATGGGTGCGACCAACTGGCCCCAATAGAAGAATTTGCATAGTAAGATATGAAGACTACCTCTTATGGGTAGAGCTGGACACAAACCAAGACAACTTGAATGCTCGACTCGGATTGGTTTGAAAAACCTTGGCTTGGATTGGTTCGAACACATGTTCAAACCAAACCAAGCCTTGAAGTTAAGCTCGTTTAAGAAAACAAACCATGCTCAAACTAGGGCAATATCGGCTCGACTCGACTTAATTCAACTCGGTTTGATTTAGCTCATAGATTGTATGAACACTGTTTTCTGTGGTGTGATCCACTAGAGCTCTGGATATGATTTAATTTTGGAATCATATCCTATGGAGGATTAAAAAATAAAAATAAAAATAAAAAAATAAATAAGTAAATCCTATGGAGGATATTAAACTTTATTTTATCTTTTAATGTTGTTACTTTTATGTTAGTTTTTTTTAATGCCATTTTGTGGTGTTCTTTGTATAAAAATTTGAAAAAAAAAGTCTATATATATCTCTGCTTACCCCTTTTTTAGCTTGTCAAGGTTCGATTCGGATTAGCTCGGCTCAGATATTTAGACCAAACCAAATCAAGCTCAAGCTCATATAATATGGACCAAATCAAGCTGAAATAGTAGGAGAAATCGGCCTGGGAATTTGTTAAAGACTGTGAACAGCGCAGGGGTTGGGCTAGGCACTACGTTAAACTGGCCAATTTGCGACGTATTTTTGCGACGGACGAATTTTCTTGGTTTAACGACGGATGTAATCCGTCGCTAACGGAAAAGGTCCATCACTAATCCTGTGTTTCTCGAAGATCCGCTATGTCGCTGAATTTAACGACGGACCAAAATCTGATTTACGACTGATTTTGGTCCGTCGTTAATAGGCGACGGACGAAATCCGTCGCAAAATTTGATTTTCTCACGGCTCTAAATTCCCGCCCAAAACACCAAATGGCGGGCTTTTCAGTTGCTTTTGTGACGGATCATGGTCCGTCGTAAAAGGACTTTTGCGACGGTTCATGGTCCGTCGTAAAAGGACTTTTGCCTTCACATTAATTTTTTTTCATTTTTTTAAGAATATGGTGTAAAATTAGGTTTTTTTTGTAGTCTAATAGTTGTTTTTTAATAGAATTTTGGTGGTTTAATTGTACATATTTATATATAAGATTATTTTTTAACAATTGATTGAATGCAAAAAGAAAATTTATTCTGTTTTTATATCAAACGAGTGGAATCTTCTTTTTTATTTTTTAATTTAAAATTATTATTAAATGATTTGTAATATCACATGAAAAAGAATATTGAGAAGTTAAAAATAATTAACAATGTTTGAGAAAAAAAATTAGATTTTGAAAAAATAAAAATCTATTTTGTGGGAACAAAAAGGAATTTGGAATAAAGTTGATAAATTTGAAAAAAAAAAAAAAAGCATTTGATTTTGAGAAAAAAATAATATCCTAAAAAAGAAAATTAAAAATATTTTAAAAAATGTGAAAATTTTCACAATGTTGAAAAATGAAAATATTTTAAAAAAGAAAATAAGAGTTTGAAATTTGAAAAATAAAATAAAATTTCATATTTTAAAAAATGTGAAATTTTATTTTATTTTCACTCAAAATAAATTTTGAGTGAAAAATAAAATAAAACGATATTAAAAAATCAATACTTCATCAAAAAACAAACATTTTGAAATGAAAAATAAATAAGTTGAATAATTTTGTGATTTTGAAAAATAATTGAAAATGTTCAAAATTCGAAATTAAAAGAAAAAGTTATTTATAAAAACACTATGATTTTGAAAAAATATATATAGTTTAAAAAAAATTGAAAAGTTGAAAACAACATTATGCTTTTGAAGAAAAAAAATCGGCATTTTGGAATTTTTGGGAAAAAAATAAATTAAAATTTGTGAAAATTTTAGATATTTTGAAACAAAAAATTTAGAATTTGTATTTTAATTTATTTTTTGAAATATTTTATAATAAAAATGATATTTTGTTAAAAGTTTTCAAAGAAAAATTAAGAGTAAAAAAATATACATTTTGAAAAATATGTTATTTTTAAATGGAAATTGAAATTTATTTGTGAAAAAAAATAAAATAAATTATTAGGCACATCCACTAATTGAACATTTAACCGTTTTTGGACAATCGAATTAATCCAGATTGAAAAGTAAATAACTTCATATGTTTTAATCAAATTTCACTCAAATTGTTGATCAATCTTGTATGCCCAATATCTTTCTCATATGTAGCTAGCCTGATTGGGGCAAGTAACTAGTTAAATTGAGGGTATTGATCAGTAAAATAGAGTGAATGGGATAGACATATAAAATGGGCTAAATATTGTTGTCAAAATTGTGACCCAACTTATTGACCTTGCGAGAACCTAAGAATTGATGTTAATAAGTTTTGTGGGCCCCATCATGATGTGTGTCGAACATCAACACCGTGCATTTAATGTGTCCCCTTTAGGTTATGAGATATCTCAAAAATCATCCGTAAAGGAAACTCGGATGGGCCATACCAACTAAAACCATGTCAAGACATCTTAAAAAATATAAAAGCACTTGGTGGGGCCCACATGAGTTTTGGATGTGCCTAAAACTTCATCTGACCCCTCATCCAAGTGGGACACACATAAAGAGTGGGTTGGATATGTGAATCACATTAAGGCAAGCCCAATATATGATTATGAATATTTTGAGGAAACCCCTCTACATTTAGGTGAGTTAGTCATTACCCTTACCAAAGTAAACTTTGTGGGGTCCACCATTATTTATTTATTTTATCCATTATGTTTATCCACGTTAACAGATAATTTGAGGTCTAAAGAACAAAAAGGAAGCATATCCAAAGCGCAAGTGGACCACACCACAGGAAATAGTGTGATTGAACCTCTACCATTGAAAATTTCTTGGAGGCCATAGAAGTTTTGGATCAAGCTGATGTTTGTGTTTTCTCGTCATTCATATATATTTGATATTATGAATAGGTTGGATGGCAAATAAACGTTACTGTGGGCCCAAGGAAGGTATCAATGGTGGAAATCATTATTACACATTGTTTCGTGTGGCATGGTCCACTTGAGTTTTGGATTTACTGAAAATTTGGGATCAACCCACACCGTTCATCCATTTTTTGAGATCATTTCAGAGAATTATTCAAAAAACGAATCATATTCAAAGATTAAATGGACCGCACCACAAATACCAGCATGGATGGGAACGGATTAACTACTCCCCTGCCACCGGCCCGTTAGCTAGTATTCGGTGCTATGTGGGCCCCACCATGATGTATGTATTTCATCCATTATGTTCATCCATTTTTACCGATCATTTTTGGGCTTGATAAAAAAAATGATAGGGATATAAGCCTAAGGTGGACCACATCATAGGAAAACAATATTGATTGGATATCTACCATTAAAATCCTCTTGTACGGGTGGGCCCCACTATGATGTACGTGTTTCATCTATTCCGTTCATCCATTTTTTCAGATTATTTTACAGTTTTATACCAAAAATTAGTGGGACATAAATCTCAAGTGTACCACACCACATGAAAACAATGGTGATTGGATATCCACCATTAAAATCCATCTTAAGGCCCACTGTATTGTTAATTTGACATCCAATCTGTGGATTAGGTCATACAGGACTAGATGAAGGGAAAAACCAAAGATTAGCTTGATCCAAAACTTTTATGGCCCCCAAAAGGTTTTTAATGGTCCACGCTCATTTAACACTGTTTCCTGTAATGTGGTCCATTTGAGATTGGGATATACCTCATTTTTGGTCTTCTACCATAAAATTTTCTGGAAAAATAGATGGACGGTGTGGATGAAACACGTACGTCATGTTGGAGCCCACAGAGCACCGACCACCAGCCATTGGCTGGTCGCTAAAGCCCTTGGCGTCCTGCGCAAGGATGCTGGGTGGGGTCCAACACCATGTGTTTGGAAAATCTACTCCATTAATCCATTTTTAGAGATTTCATACCATTAATAACGTCATTCCTATTGGGATGAACTGAAAACAGAAATATTAGCATGATTCAAAACTTTTGTGGCCCCTAAAGCTGGGCAGAATCTGACCCGATCCGACGGATCTGATCGAGTAGGCCTAATCAGATCCGACCATACATTGACTCGAGTTCGGATCAGTGGCCAATCCAGACCGATCTGATCCGATCCAATCTGAACAACGTTCATTCAACATTGTTTCCTGTAATGTTGTCCACTTGAGATTGAGATATACCTCATTTTTGTTTAATACCATAAAATGATCTAGAAAAATAGATGGACGACATGGATGAAATAAATACATCATGGTGGGGTCCACGGAGCACCGACCACCATCCATTGGCCGGTGGCAGGGGGAGTAACCAATACGTCTTCTCTCGCCTCAAGCACCGGACACCTGACACTGACACCACAATACACTATGTATTAACGTGAAGGTGAAGTGGATGGGCAGGTGTCCCATGCACCAGCTGGTGCATTGACGCCAACAAGTTCTGTGGGTCCCATGATGTTTGAGTTATATCCAAACCGTCCATGCATTTGGCGAGCTCGTCTTAAGGCTTGAGCCGAAAAAAAGATAGATCTAAAGATCAAGTGGACCACACTGCAAAAAGCAGTGGGGTGTTGAACTTCTACCATTGAAACTCTTTTAGGGGTCACAGAAGTTTCGGATCAATATGAAATTTGTTTTTCCTCTTCATCGGTGATGTACAACGTTCGATCGTCGATTGGAGACTTGATGAAACGATGTACGATAATTTTCACCATTCGATAGAGGATTGGAGGTTGATCGGATGGTGAACAACACTTTGTATCGTTTGATTGTTGATTGGAGGTCGATCAAGCGATCGTCGGTGTTGTGCACCATTCCATCGTCGATAGGGGAATTGACGACACGATTTATGGTGGTATGTACCGTTCAATCGTTGATTGGAGGTTGATCAGATGGTCGACAACACTTTGTGTCGTCTGATTGTTGATTATGAGGTCGATCGGGCGATCATCAGTAATGCGCACTGTTCGATCATCGATCGGGAACTTAATGAAGCAATCTATGTTAGTTTCCACCATTTAATTGATAAGCATACAGACAAATGAGCACATAGACAGATGGAGGGAATCTCAAATATCACCTTTATCCAAACTTTTGTGGCCCCAATAAGTTTTCAATAGTACAAGTTCAATTCTAGTTATTTAGGATGATCCACTTGGGCTTCGGATATGCTTAAATTTTAGGCTCGTTTCATAAAATACGCTACTAAAATGTATGGACAGTGCGGTTTAGACACATACATCACGTGTAGGCCATATAGAGTTCACTTAATGTTCTTAGCTTAGTGGGTGTTAGTTGGTGTTACCTATACAACTACATAAAAAGAGAGAGAGAGATGGGTGTTGGGAGTGGATAAGCTGCTGCGTACCTGAGTAATACCTTAGTGGGTGTTACCCATACCATAGGGCCCACCTTGATGATATGTTAGATATCCACACCGTCCATTCATTTGTATGGCTTATTTTAGGATGCGATAAAAAAAAAATAAGCATATTTGATGATTTTTTCTTAAGTCGTCAGAAAAATCTATCGGGAAATCACACTAATTTCTTATAGTGTGTTTTCTTTAAAAAAAAATTAATAGTGGATTCCACATGATTGGGAGGTTAATCAAGTGATCGTTTCCACCATTTGATTGAAACTACGTTTGTTACAAAAAAGTCTAATTTGGTATTTTTGCAACGCGTTGACTTAATCATCGATAAAACAAATTGTTTGCAATGACTTTTGCGTCGTTTGAAAACCTAATGTTTTGCTACAACACTCAATTCATCGCATGAAGTGGACATTAGTGACGACAATTGAAACGTGTCGCAAAATGTATTTCCCGCTAAATAACTTGTGTGATAGGTTTTTGCGATGACAATTGTAGCTCGTTGTAAAAATGTCGAATATTAGCGACGGCCTACAATGTTGTTGCAAATACTCTACTCTTTCGCAATGAAATTACAATCATCACAAAAAACTTTAGTTGGTATTTCTCGCAACGAGTTGACCTAGCCATTGCTAAAACAAACTGTTTGCAACGACTTTTGCGTCGTTGCAAAACTTAACGTTTTGTGATGACACTCAATTCGTCGCATGAAGTGGACATTAGCGACGAAAATTAAAACGCATCGTGAAATGTATTTCCTGCCATGTAATTTTCTGCTAAATAACTTGTGTGATGACAATTGCAGATCGTCACAAAAATGTCGAATATTGGCGATGACCTATAATGTTGTTACAAATATTTTACCCTTTCGCAATGAAACTACAGTCATCGCAAAAGGCTTAAGTTTGTATTTCTCACAACGAGCTGACATAGTCGTCGCTAAAATAAACTGTTTGCAACTACTTTTGTGTCGTTGCAAAACCTGACGTTTTACAAGACACTCAATTCCTCTCATGAAGTGGACATTAGCGATGACAATTGAAACGCGTCGTGAAAAGTATTTCCCGCCATGTAATTTCCCACTAAATAACTTGTGTGATAGGTTTTTACAATGACAATCGCAGCTCGTCTCAAAAATGTCAAATATTGGCAACGACCTTCAATGTTGTTGTAAATATTTTATCCTTTCACAATGAAACTACAGTTGTTACAAAATCTTAAGTTGGTATTTCTCGCAATGAGTTGATGTAGTCGTCGTAAAAAGACCTGTGGAAAAAAGTCTAATTTTGTATTTGTGCAACGAGCTTAACCAGTCGTCGCTAAAACCACTGTTTGCAACAACTTTTGTGTCGTCACAATTTTTTATTTTTTATTTTTTTTTACGACCACACCTAATTCATTACAAAAAGTGGTTATTAGAGACGACTACTTAAGCTCATCGCGAAAAGTCTTTCCCTGGGAAAAACTCATATGTCAAGTTTTAGCGACAAGTTTTACGATGACAATTGAAGCTCGTCGCAACAAAAGTGAATATTAGTGACGATTTAAAATACCATCGTAAATAGTGGTTTTTTTTTTTTTGCGCGATGACTTAGAATGTTGTTGTAAAAATTCGACTTTTTGCGATGAAATTAGACTTGTCGCTAAAAAACTCGTCACAAAAAGTCTAAATTGTTGTAGTGGTTCTTTTGTAAATGTCCCATCATCTGAAAATTCCAATACTTCAACTTTTTCTCTACATATTGACTTAGATCTATATCGTGTTTTTTCATTATCTCGCTCAAATAGTCTTCCCTGAGTAAATAATACATCCGTAGAGGTACCTTCACAGCAGCTCTGCTGTCATAACTACTTCGATTGAAGGGTTGTGATAATGATCTCAATGTCTACAATATCCCTACTATGAGAAAGATTATCAACCAGATACTCGAATGACTTAGAGAGAGATGACAATAAAATTAGGGCTTTGTCTTCTTCCTCGATCTTCACCTCAACACTTGTTAAATTACAAACCAGTTTCTTGAACGTGTTAATATGTTCAGATAGATCTAACCCTTTCGACATATTTAGATTATAAAATTGCCTCTTTAGAAATAGATGATTGGTAAGATATTTCGTCATGTAAATACTCTCCAACTTCGCCCATAAACTTGTAGTAATCATATCATCTATGACATTGTAAAGAATTTCATTGACCAAGAACAATTGAATCGTATTAATTGTCTTTTGATCTAATTCATCACAATCTTCTTCATTCATAGATTCCGGATGACGCACTTTCCCAAGGAGTGCACACTGTAGACCTTACTGAACTATGAGGGCTTTCATCTTCAATATCCATAGTTCAAAGTTATTTTCGCCCATGAATCCTCAGTCTCAAACTTCACATTCGATCTCATTGACACCATATTTTCAAATCCAAACTAACAAACTAACCAACATCTTTGATTCCACTTATTGGTGAATTAGCCCCGCAGAAGCACCTTAATTTGGATTAAAGTACATAAGAGAATGAAGAATCCAAGAATCCAAACACAGAGAACACACGATTTTTATGTGAAAAACCTTTGCGGGAAAAAGTCACAACACGAAGCGACGATCAATATACTATTCAGAGAAATTACAGGGATGGAGAGACCTTATAACAAAATACCATAGCTCTCTTCCCTCGGAGGTTCTAAAAACACCCAAAAACAATAAATAATCATAACTCTCTCTTAACCCATAACATAACTCACTGTAAAAGCTATCTCAAGGAAAATGTCAAAAATACCCCTTCAAGATTCTACTAACAGTTGCATCTTATTAACATATGAAATATGAGTTACATGAACTCAAAAAGGTGAATAGACCCAGTAATAATTTTGGTGTCAGAATTTTAACAGTACCCCACTATCAACTCCTGAATGAACCTGCAAGGAGGCTGTGATTAACATACACGTACAAAGCGACGAAATGGGAAACCCCCATGTGAGAAAGTAACAATAATTGCATCCCTGTCCATGCCAACAACATCATATTATCCCATCAAAATAGAGATATAATACATGTAAATGCCAGTGCAATGCAGAGGAGACAAGGTAGCAAGCCACTCGTGCAGGTGTATATATAAATCATGTTACACTAGCTACGATGAGATGTGATAAGATGACCGTATATTACGTGTGACCCACATGGGATATCACATGCCCAACCCAATCTCATCTAACCTTAACAGGCTGAGATTCCTTGTGTCTCCTCTCTACCTGTGCATTGCTACAATGTTATCTATATAAAGTGCTCCCCGTACGGGAGACCTGCCCATTTGATAAAAGAAAGGAATAGAGAGACAGAGAGAGAGAGAGAGAAATGGTCGGACCAATTGTGATGCCCAAAAATCCTTAACCATGGTTGCCAGCGAGCATGCTCTCAAGATCACATCCCCTCGCTTTTAGAGTCCATGGAATCGATTGCAGAAATTACAGGCTTGGGAAACCTCATCTTCATCCGCCCAACCCAAGATGGAGATGTTGTGTAACGTTTTGCATGGTCTTAGAGACTTGCACAATTCCGTCAAGGATTCGCTTCAATTTCCATAAGCCCAACAAGCCCTAGTGAGGAATGGGCGTGAGCGGGTGAGTGAGATGTTGTATGGTTCTGTTAGGGAGGTGTTTGGTTTTTAATTTACATGTAAATACTAGGAAATATGTAATAATTATTTACTAATGTAATTCCAACACTACTCCCAATGTAGATGTAATGTAAATGTCAACGTTTTTTTCTTTTTTTTTCTTTTTTTTTTTTTTTTTTTTTTTTTTTATTTTTTTTTAAAAGCTTTTTGGAATGCTAAAATCGAGTTTGAATTTTGTTAGCAGTCTACTGTGATGTATATACCTTATCCATGCTGTCCATCTGTTCTGCTAAATGATTTTAGGGCATAAGCCAAAAAATAAGGTAGATCTGAAGGTCAAGTGGGCCACACCAAGGGAAACAGTTGGAATTGAACGCTTATAGCTAAAAACTTCTTGGGGCCCTAGAAGTTTTGGATCAAGCTGATATTTGTTTTTTCCCCCTCTCCATGTTTGTGTGACCTCATGAATAGGTAAGATGACAAATAACAATCTTCTATGCCTTGGGAAGAAAAAACCTTTCAACGGTCCAAGTTTAATGACCACAATTTCTTGTGAACTGGTTAGAACATTGGATTTCCGTGAGACTACTGGAGATGTCTTCAAGCTGTTGAAGAAAAATGCGCAGGACCTCCTATCTGCTCTTTTGCTGAAGAAGAGAAGGAGACTCAGGCCTCCGTAGCCAAGCTCATGATACATTTCTTCATTTAAGAGGATGAAGAAGGATATGGACAAGTACCGTCAAGGAATTGAAGAGTAAGGAAAGCAAATTCGTATTCTCACGTCTCTCCAACAGGATCAACACCTTGTTGTGATAATAGGGCTGCTGAGAGAAGTAAGGCCAATCACCATCTCTGTCTTCAAATCCTTCTTGTGCGTCATCTAATTATCAAGGTTGACAACAAAGACAGTTGGGCGGCCATTGATTTCGAAATGGAGGCTGATCGGAAGCAGGTAGATGCTTATTTCTACAGTCTTTATCGCAACAAACCATGCTAAGATGTTGAGACAGAGTGATTAAAAATCGAGGACAAGGGATTGAAGGCAATGTATGTCAGTCTCCAGAGTCTCGAGGACGGAGTGGATTGCGTCTTTAGGAATTTGATAAAAAAAGAGTCCTTTCCTCAACCTCTTGAATCACCAGCAGATCTAATGAATAATCTATCCCTTCATAATGGTAATCCTTTTCACCCACTCTCCCTTCCACGGTGGCATCTTTAATTTTTTATGAAGCGCCCATGGATTTTAGATGGATATTGCTGTAAATGAAAGAAGAATACATGTAGGATGTTATAAAAATATCAGATCAGCATACATACTCATCTCAAATGAATATTGCTAGTATTGTCATTTGATTTATTGGTTGCCTGGAGTGGTTCTACAATTTAGAAGCATTTCCTTTTATTTGATTTATTGACCGAACACAAGAGGGACCAACTTCACAGTGACCCAAACTGTTATCTTGCCGTCTACAACATGGATGTGCTGCAAAACATTGGCCCATTAGACGTTCTTGGCTATGGGTCAAAGACTCTTAATTCTTACTGCCTGTTGAAATTTTAGTTTTAAAAATAAAATATTTTTGAAAAATTTGATTTCCCTTAAAAAATGATTTTGAAATTTTCAAACGAAAAGTTGCGGTTTATTTAATCTCGTATTAGAAAGAGTGGGAGAAAAGTTGTGGTTTATAAGTGGTTGAATGGTTAGTATTTTTACTAGGAGAAATGAAGGATGAAATGCTCAGTTTGTCTGTTCCAGTACATAGCACTGGAATGCATGTGCGTGCTCAAGCGTGGACATGGGCAGTGTGGCTGTAATGGTTCTAGATGCCTCACTTTGCACTTCGCAAGTGTGCATTGTGTCGCAAAGTGGTTGTTTTGAGAATGACTAGTAGCCTTAATAGCCAAAACAGTTTGAAAACAGACAGGCCTTAATGATCCAATGGTCAGATCGTTTGATCCAACGATCTAAAATGCTTGGAATTTAGTACCAATGGACATAAAATTTTTATAAATGTTCTGAACCATTGATGACCACCTATCAATGGTCTACTCCTCTTATGCCTAGCTATATAAACTGGACCATCCTAGTCCAGAATCATCAACTCCAACATGTAACATCCCGGATTTGTGAAGGAAATGGGTTACGAAGCGATTTTAGACTGTGGGATTGAGTTCTGACAAGATAATATTGCTATTTCTTGTCATTTCTAAACAATGCCTTAATTTAATATTGCTAAAAATTTCCTAGTCTTTTATATTATTTTCAAATAATTCCAATCTCATGAATATTTCCAAACAACACCCTAGTCCTAAGTTATTGAAGATTTTCAAAATTTTTTGGTTATTTTACGACCGGTCCTGAAGACTGTTCGACCGGTCGTAGGGATGTCATGACTGGTCGTAGGTAACCAGATTTGGTTGCTAGAGTTTGAGTCGTAGTTAACGTATAACCGAAAAACGAAATGGACAACATTTTGTACATGTGCAATTGCATGTAGATCATGAATCCAAGTTTCGTGGTGTTGCGAGTGCGTCAGCCCGAGCCTCCCCGTAGTGTCCATTGAGCAACCTGACTCGTGAGTCGATTATGGTGGTATGGGACACTATATTCATGCTGTCGGCCTACATTGATAAGGTGATAGGGGAGTGGTGCAACGATTGCGAGTAACAACCCTAACAGCCCTTTGTAGTGACCTCGAGCATACTCTGAATTTGCGGTGAAGCGACGAGTTTTGCCGTGGTGAATAGGTTATGGTCTTCAACGCTTTCAATGTCAGATAATGATAGATCTCTCGGGTTCGTCGAACACATCTCTCGTGGCGACTTAATCTCAACCACGAATTCAGTTTCGTTGCCGAATGCCTGGACTACATCATAATCCCAAACTCAATCCATTCATCATGTAATCATGTGAGACGATCCACCGTAATGGATTCCATAGTTCAAGAATTCCAAACACATAGGCATATTATGAAACAGAATTTACAATCAAAGCATATTGAAACACAAACATGATTTCACACATAATCAGTTCATACATACAACCGAATTTATAATAAAACGTACATGTAGGAAACCATTCACACAATTTAGGCAACCGAGATTTGTATCTCAATCCTCATACAAAGTGTATTAGGTAATCCCTAGCACATTTAAACATTTTCACAAACACATAGACTACATACATCAACATACATTACATATGTTGATCACATAGGTATTAGGCCAAATCCTTTCACTAGGGAGTTGCCCCAATTATAACGCGCGTGCACCCACGACGAATAATCATGGCAAGCAGGAATCCAAGTTCCATATTCATTCAGTCATTTCCACAAACACTTGGGCTACACATTTTAACATATATAGCGTATAGTGGCCGTGGTGTGATTTAGGGCAAGTCCTTTCGCTAGGGAGTTATCGCATACATATAAGCATATAGTCACGACAAATAATCATGTTAAGCACAAATCTGTATTTTATACGTATACGGTATTTTCTACAAATACGAGGAATACAGTATATTCAACATAATTAACGTATAATCGAAAGACGAAACGGTCAGCACATTATACATGTTCAATTGCATGCAGATCATGAAACTATCATTATCTGACATTAAAAGCGTTGAAAACCATAACCTATACGTCTAAAGTCCGCACCTTGCGCCGTATAATCATAACGGAGTCGATAAAATCTCTACGCTTTCGTCAACGTCGATATAACACCTAAATCACGAGTTACGTTAGCTACTTCGCTACTTGAATCAATCCAAACCCTAAAACAGGTTAGAGTCAGGGTTTTCTTACTTAGAAATGGTGTCAGAAGTGCCGAAAAAGCGACTAGAAAGAGGTGGTTGAGCTTGTGTAGTGGCAGGGAAAAAGGGTAGGAAGAATCCTCCCACAACTCTCTCACTTTCTCTCTCTTTTTTTTTTTCTCTCTCTCTCTCTCTCCTAGAGTTTTCTCAAATTCGTATGGGCTAGATATGAGAGGGTTTAAGGTCCTTATATAGGCTAAAAAGTCACCAAAACAGACTTAAGGTCAATGTATACTTAGGTTATAACCAAAGTGAGTTCGATTCGATCCAACGGAGCACTTCTGACGGCCCCTTTTCAGTGTGCGGTCGGACTTAAGCTCACTAATACTGGATCTAGGTACCATTAAGTTTTCGTTCCAGTAGGGTTTCCAGATCACAAATGGCGGACCAGTTTCAGTTCAACGGTCAGTGAAACTCGATCAGAGATTTCAAGTACACTGACACGTAGGGACAAATATCCCTGATCCAAGGGTGTAATCTGGTCAGATTCTGATGGTCGGAATCCTTATAATTGATCCGCAAGCGATACGTGTCAGATTACTTAAATTTGTATTTTATTTTTAATTAATTTCACATTTCTCACACTCCTCGCTCCAGCTCCGCCTCACAAGCATCGCCATCACCTGCAGCTAAGACAGTCTGGTTAGTGTTGCAAGCATAATCCCATAACGTGGGAGTGAGTGATCAACTCAGTGGAACAATAAAACATAGGTTAACATGTTATCAATTCAGTCAAGCAGTAATGATAAAGCAGCACAATTAACAATCCTAAGTACTCTTATTAATGCAAGGATGAAATGCTGTCATGATGCATGCCCTCGCCAACATACTCCCTCATGCGACACCATCTTAAGTCCGCGGCATGCGTTCATCCCTCAGTGCTCCACATCTTCTAGGCACATGCAGTGCGATGATGAGCATGATTACCGAGTTGTTATTAGTCCTTTTCATACAGCAGTATTGGGAAACTAAGATACCTTCCTTATATCATTCCCAAACAATGATCCATTTTAAGGTCATCAGTCCTAGATAATCTCATTCGATGATGCAGTTCTAGGTCGCTGTAAGGGCTGCCAGGGCTGTTACACGGAATCGTTGCACCAATCCCCCATCACCTTATCAATACAGGCCTAGTTTATACTCTATTTACTATGGGAAAGCTCGTCGCCTCTCCGCAGATTCAAAGTATGCTCGAGGTCACTACACCGGTTACGGTCAGAACTGCCAGGGCTATTACACGGAATCGTTACACCACTCCCCCATCACCCATCAAAGCAGTGTAGGCCGACAGCTTGAATACAGTGTCCCATACCATCGTATTCGGCTCACGAGTCTGGGTTGCTCACTGGTCACTACAGGGAGGCAGGGCTGCCAGGGCTGTTACACGGAATCGTTACACCACTCCCCCATCACCCATCGCCCCAGCGTAGGCCGACAGCTAGACCACGGTGTCCCATACCACCATGCCCGGCTCATGAGTCTTAGCGGATCGAGGTACCAAGGTTAATAGGGTTGTACTGGTAAGTTCGGTACCCTAGGTTCAAGCAGTAGCGTCCAAACATGGTGAACATACATTAGACAGATTGGGTTACTTGACAAGCTCGGGTAGCTTGAGTGCACGACAAGTTGAACGACATGAAGTGCATAAGCACTTTGCGTGGCCAACCACTATCGCCAACCGAAGTACGACTCGAGTTCGTCGAACACATCTCATGTGGCGAATGAATCTCAGCCATGAATTTAATCCCGTTACCGATTGCCTGGACATTAGGTAGTTGAGATGTGTATGATGTGTATGATGTGTATGAAGTGTGATTTGATTGTACGTTTTAAGTAAGTGATTAAACTAAACAACTTACATGAAGAAAATCATACACATCATTAAGGTAGTTGAGAATCCCATCTCAACACCCTTATACATTACAATTTACTGACTACTACTCATTTAGACATTTCAACAAACACTTTAGACTACATACATCAACATACATGACGTATGTTGATCACATAGGTATTAGGCCAAATCCTTTCACTAGGGAGCTGCTCCAATTATAACACACGTGCACCCACGATGGATAGTCATGGTAAGCAGGAATCCATGTTCCATATTCATTCAGTCATTCCCACAGACACTTGGGCTACACATTTTAACACATATAGCGTATAGTGGCCGTGGCGTGATTTAGGACAAGTCCTTTTGCTAGGGAGTTGTCGCATACATACAAGCACATAGTCACGACAGATAATCATGTTTTCTACAAATATGAAGAATACAGTATATTCAACATAGTTAACGTATAACCGAAAAACGAAACGGACAGCACTTTGTACATGTGCAATTGCATGCAGATCATGAATCTATCATTATTTGACATTGAAAGTGTTGAAAACCATAACCTATACGTCTGAAGTCCGCACCTTATGTCATAGAATCATAATGGATTGGGTTAATGAATGAATCATAATGTTTTACCCCCCTTAAACATTTATAGTTTCTCTACTCCATGTTCCCGATTGTAATATGCCCTTGAGAAGACAATCTTAGGGGGTGTGTTGTTTTGATCTAATGTTCAATCAGAGGGATATATAACTTTTCTTTAAGCGTGACTAGTTTCTACGTTAAACAAGCTTCCTAAGAGTTACTAAAGAAGCCTATGAGTATTAAGGGGATTCAACGAAAGAATGAGCTTTCACTCTAACCTAATCAAGTCAACTAACTAAATTTCTCTTTCACTTATCTTAACATAATCAGTCGTTTACATTCCCAAGTATAACCAGTAGCCTAGTCTTAATTTAGGAGTGGCGGTAATCCAACAGTTGTGATCCACGACTACGCTCATACTAGCTAAGGAGGTCCTAGGGTTCAGGTCATTACATCAGTAGATTTCTTATACTGTCAGATTTATTTACAAAACCTAGGAGTACCAACTCTAGGTCCAAAACTCCAAGGGCCTATTTGGCCAGTGGTCTTAAGTTGTATTTAATGGGTTCGCATTGCTAATCCCTCCTCGGGATTGGGAGTGGCATGGTTGGTAGGAGGCTGGGTGGGGATTAATTTTTATAGGCTTTGGAAAATGAGTCTTGTGTTGGAAAGTGTGAGATGAGATTTCCAAATCCCAGGATAATGAATTTCTAAGTGTAATTTGAAAGGACAACTCGGAGTTTACATTTAATTGCATATAATCCAAACATGGTATTGGAAAACATGGGACCATACCTTACACATACATTTATTGTTACTTTTACGATTCTATCCACCTTAAACTCACCTAATGCAGTTGGCCGAACGGGCCCTAAACGTCCTCAAACATCTAAAACATTATACCAACTACTACACCCATCAACATGAATACATAAATACCCTAAAGCGGTAACCCATGCAAACTACAAGACAATAGCATGGATGACTAGACATCCGAGAAAATGGTCGTAATGATCTCGAAAAAGGCCATGGGAAGGGTAGAAAAGAGAGAGGAGGGGCTGGAGTTTCGCCGCGGTGAATAGAGTATGTACTAGGCTTATATCAATTTAGTGATGAACCGTTAAAAAGATAATGGGGGAGTGGTGTAACGATTGCGTGTAACAGCCCTGGCAGCCTTTGTAGCGCCCTAGAACCACACTATCGTATGAGATTATCTAGGTTTGATGACCCTAGAATGGATCATGTTTGGGAATGATATAAGGAAGGTACCTTAGTTTCCCAATACTGCTGTATGAAAAGGACTAATAACAACTCGGTAATCATGCTCATCATCGCACTGCATGTGCCTGGAAGATGTGGAGCACTGAGGGATGAACGCATGCCGCAGACGTAAGATGGTGTCGCATGAGGGAGTATGTTGGTGAGGGCATGTATCATGACTGCATTTTCATACTTGCATTAATAAGAGTATTTAGAATTATTTGATTGTACTGCTTTATCATTACTGCTTGACTGAATTGATAACACGTTAACCTATGCTTTATTGTTCCACTGAGTTGATCACTCACTCCCACGTTACGGGACGGTGTTCCGAACACCCATCAGACTTTGTCTGATTGCAGATGACGACGCTACTCCTGAGACGGAGCTGGACTTTTGTGACGATGAGGATGCTTTCTCATATATGCGGTTTTCTGGCTGCTTCATGTGAGCCGTGCCTTGTTCGACGGGGTTACAAGGATGTCGACTAGATGACCTTACACAACTTGGTATATTTTGAAATTATACTTGTAATTCATTAACCTGGTAACATTATCACACTCTGGAGACTCACCACAGTTTATATATTTTATATATCTATCATAGTCTTCCGCTTGCAATTTCACTTATCTTTGGAGTATGATATGCTGTTTTGGCTTAATCTCACTCATGTTCAATGCACTAACACAGACAACATTTAATCATCATTCATTATATTGCATAAGTGATGCGTTAGAACTCGGGAGTTGAGTTTATGCTCGACCCCCAATTTTCAAGGCGTTACAAGATGGTATCAGATAATGTTATAAGGTGCAGATTTAGAGTATGCTTGAGGTCACTACACCGGGTACGGTCAGGGCTGCCAGGGCTGTTACACGGAATCGTTGCACCACTCCCCCATCACCCATCAAAGCAGTGTAGGCCGACAGCTCGAATATAGTGTCCCATACCACCATATTCGGCTCACGAGTCTGGGTTGCTCACTGGTCACTACGGGGAGGCACATCGCCCCAGTGTAGGCTGACAGCTCGAATACAGTGTCCCATACCACCATGCCCAGCTCATGAGTCTTAGCGGATCATGGTACCATGGTTAATGGGATTCCATTGGTAAGTTTGGTATCCTAGGTTCAAGCAAAGGCGTCCAAACATGGTGAACATACATATGGCGGATCGGGTTACTTGGCGGGCTTGACTAGCTCGAGCACACTATCAATTGAACGACATGAAATTCGAGGTGATGGGGGAGTGGTGTATCTAGCATACCTAGACAACAATTAATCATGGCAAGCACAAATCCGTATTTCATACGTATACGGTATTTTCTACAAATACGAGGAATACAGTATATTTAACATAGTTAACCTATAACCGAAAAATGAAACAGACAACACAATGTACATGTGCAATTGCATGCAAATCATGAATCTATCATTATCTGACATTGAAAGCGTTGAAAACCATAACCTATACACCTAAAGTCTGCTTCTTTTGTCGTAGAATCGTAATGGAGTCGATAGAATCTCTACGCTTTCATCAACGTCGATATAACGACCTAAATCACGAGTTACGTTAGCTACTTCGCTACTTGAATCAATCCAAACCCTAAAACAGGTTAGGGTTAGGGTTTTCTTACCTAGAAATGGTGTCGGAAGCACCGGAAAAGCGACTAGAAAGAGGTGGTTGAGCTTGTGTAGTGGCAGGGTAGAGCATCAGGGAGAATCTCCCACATCTCCCACACTTTCTCTCTCTTTTCTCTCTTCTCTCTCCTAGGTTTTCTCAAATTCGTATGGAATGAGAGAGTGAGGGTTTAAGTATTAGAAGGAAATCAACTCCCGGGTTCCAACGCATCACTTATGCAACATATATACTGATGATTGAATGTTGTCTATATTAGTACATGAAACATGAATGAGATTAAGCCAAAGCAGCAAATCATACTCTAAAGACGATTAGTTTAAACAAGCGGAAGACTGTAATAGATATATAAAATATATATAAACTGTAGTAAGTCTCCAGAGTGTGATAATGTTACTAGGTTAGATAATTATATGTAAATTTTCAAATTATACCAAAGGTGTAATGTCATCTAGTTAACATCCTAAAAAGTCCCGTCGATCAGGACACGGCTCACAGGAACCCGCTTGAAAACTGCATAAAGGAGAAATCCTCCTCATCATCATAAAAGTTCGGCTCCGCTTCGCATCATCGCCATCATCTGAAACCGAAACAAGGTCTGGTTGGTGTGTACAACACCGTCCCGTAACGTGGGAGTGAGTGATCAACTCAGTGGAACAATAAAGCATAGGTTAACATGTTATCAATTCAGTCAAGCAGTAATGATAAAGCAGTACAATCAAACATTCCTAAATAATCTTGTTAATGCAAGTATGAAATGCAGTCATGATGCATGCCCTTGCCAAACCTCCCTCATGCGACACCATCTTACGCCCGCAGCATGCGTTCATCCCTTAGTGCTCCACATCTTCCAGGCACATGTAGTGCTATGTTATGAGTATGATTACCGAGTTGTTATTAGTCCTTTTCATACAGTAGTATTGGAAAACTAAGGTACCTCCCTTATATCATTCCCAAACAATGATCCATTTTAGGGTCGTCAGTCCTAGATAATCTCATACGATGATGCGGTTCCAGGTCGCTGTAAAGGGCTTCCAGGGCTGTTACACGCACTTGTTGCACTGCTCCCCCATCACCTTATCAATACAGGCCTAGTTTATACTCTGTTACTACGGGAAGACTCGTTGCCTCACCACAGATTCAGAGTATGCTCGAGGTCACTACACCCGGCACGGTTAGGGCTACCAGGGCTGTTACACGCACTCGTTATACCACTCCCCCATCACCCATCAAAACAGTGTGGGCCGACAGCTCGAATACAGTGTCCCATACCACTGTATTTGGCTCACGAGTCTGGGTTGCTCACTGGTCACTACGGGGAGGCACATCGCCCCAGTGTAGGCCGACAGCTCGACCACGGTGTCCCATACCACCGTGTCCAGCTCATGAGTCTTAGCGGATCGAGGTACCAAGGTTAACGGGGTTGCACTGGTAAGTTTGGTATCTTAGGTTCAAGCAGTGGTGTCCAAACATGGTGAACATACATTAGATAGGTCGGGTTGCTATTAAGGGTTAAATATTGCATACCAGACCCCAGTTATTGCCTAGATTTACGAGTATGATACTGTTTAACGCCCTGCTTTAACCGTGTTGTGTTACAAGGTGACTTTAGGAGCTTGGACTAAAAAAGGGTGCTAAATGCATGAAGTTGACGCTCCAGAATTACCAAGGCAAGGGACGAACTCCAGCGGACTGAGATCGAATAAATTATATGTCAGAGATTCAAGAAAATCAGGCCACTCACATTAAACGGGCCCAAAAATCGTCTAGAATGCAATATCACAGGGTTCCCACCATCCGTTCGTCTTGAAACTTTATATGTGATCTGAGGATCATAAATGAACCGTACACGTCGAATTTCAGTCATTGGATCCCTGTGGAAGTAGCCCAACAGACAGATCATCCCATAAACCGTTGATTTTGGGCCCACCTACTATCTGGATATGTTTCAAACTGGGGCTTGACAGTTTAAATGAGATGAGAAAATGGATGAACGAATCGGATCTCTCACAAGAAGCACAGTGGACCCCACCTGAGTTGGGTGTGCATAGTGCGCAAGTGCACTAGCCGTGCACGACAACAAAGAGACGGTCAAACCGCCTCTTGACCGAGACTCCTTCCTAAAAACGGAATTTTCGTTTTAGTTCCAGCGTCCGCACGCCGTCCATGTGGGTTGCTGATATGGGCCATCAAGGTGAATCCTGATGGATGATCTACACCGTCCATTAGTTTCCCATCGAGCCTCTCATCGTCGCTTAGGTGACGAAATTTCAAGGTATAGCGGAGATTGATTTTTAACCGCCCAAACATAGGACGGACGGCTGAATAAAAACTACGTGGGCCACACCGAAACAGACTCCAAATTAGCCATTCCCGATCGAAATTTCAAGGTTAATGCAATGAACGGATTAGATTTCTCCTTTGACACTGATCTTGTGACCCACCACTCAACAGCGCAAGATGCGGTGCGAAGGCTCTGTTACGTAAATCGACATGCGAACGGTCCTTGTGAACCACTCAGCGTTCTTGATCATGATCGGACCGTCCATCTGGACCATCCAAGAGCTCCAAAAGGTGGGACCGTCCCCATCCATGAAGGAAAAACGGAAGATAAGGACGGCCAACCGTCCCAAAATCCATGCAAACACAAGTCGTTTGTGTTTTTTTTGCTGCGTAACCTCATTGCGCACGAAATCCTTCTTGCTGCGCACGACTCCAGCAATGTCGGCTCTTCAAAATCATCCTCTGCACCGCCCCTGACACATATAAAAATAGAGAGAGAACGACACATATAAAAATAGAGAGAGAACGTGAAGGAGATCTTAGCTTGAACGTGCAGGAGGGATAAAGGGAGTTTTGTTTTTTTAGCCTTTTCTGCTTTAGTTTTTTTTTTTTCTTTTATTTTTGGAGAATTAGTTGATCATGTCTATGGTTAGCTAACCTCTTAGCTAGGGCTAAGAGGTGAAGCTTGTAACATGATGGGAGACTCTATTTTATGCCTTTAATTAGTTTTAATTTATGAACTGATGTTGATTGTAGTTGATTTAAGGAAATGCTTTCAGTTTTTAATGGTTTGTTGTGACTGAAATTACAATAGATCCGCGATGGTTTTGAGTATTTCTTTCTCTTTTATTTATTTATTTATTTATTTTTTTTTTATGTTTATGACGTCAGGAAGCCCTGTTGTTCACCATCGTCTCCTGGGCATGGTTGGATGTCGGTACCCTTCCTAACTTTGATAATCATCTGATTGGTTGTCAATTAGGTTAATTCTGTTGTTTGCTTTGTCTCCTGGGCATGGTTTGGTGATGGAATCCATTCTAATTCACATACCTTTCATCTCTTTGAAACTATATCAAGTAAGTCAGTTGAGCTTTGATGCAGGCATAAGATCTCCTTGATCTCTACAAGTGGATCCTCTGAATCCCTAGTTCCCTTTCTCTGAATTTTCTGAAGTTTTAGAATAATATTTCACCATTATTCCTCAAATCACATTCGATTTAGATTTCATCTCATTCTAGTTCTAGTTCTTGTTGGTTTCAGAATACATACGAGTTTCAGTCCCTGTGGATTCGACCTCGGTCTTACCGAGTTTATTACTACATCACAACCCTATACTTGGGGAGTGAACAGTTGCTTGACGAGCTCGGCTAGCTCGAGCGCACGACAAGTTGGGCGACATGAAGTGCATAAGCCCTTCGTGTGGCCAACCACTATCGGCAACCGAAGTACGACTCGGGTTCGTCGAACACATCTCACGTGGCGAAGGATTCTTAGCCACGAATTCACTCCCGTTATCGATTGTCTGGACTATACAATAGCCCCAATCCCATTCAATTGCAACATAATATCCTAAAAGACAGTTAAAGCAGTAATGAATCAAGATTTCAAATCATACAATCAAAAGTCCGATATTGTCCGCTTAGGGCTGCCAGGGCCGTTGCACAGAATCGTTACACCACTCTCCCATCACCCTTCACGGCTTTTATGGAATACAACTTAAACAGGTGAAGTAGTCAGAGCAGAGTTAAATAAACAAGTAATTCAAACATATTAACAAGCATATTATAAAACACAATGCAAACACGAAATCCAAACACATACATTTCATAAACCAGTAAGTGATTAAACTAAACAACTTACATGAAGAAAATCATTCACCTCACCAAGGTAGTTGAGAATCCTATCTCAACACCTACACAAGGCACTACTAGATTAAGTACATACCTATACAAGCATTTTCACAAACACTTAGACTACACATTCCAACATACCTATATATACTAGTTAAAACACAAGTCGTAGCGAATCCTTTCATAAAGGATTTCCACATGAACCACGATCATGCATATACGACCAATAGTCATGGCAAGCATAAATCATAGTTCCATATTCATTTGAACATTTCTGCAAACACTTAGGCTACAACTAGTACATACACGACGTATGTTAATATAGCAGGTGTTTGGCTAATCCGTTCACCCAGAAGTTGATACACATGTATCTAGCATACCTAGACAACAATTAATCATGGCAAGCACAAATCCGTATTTCATACGTATATGGTGTTTTCTACAAATACGAGGAATATAGTATATTCAACATAGTTAATGTATAACCAAAAATGAAACGGACAACACTTTGTACATGTGCAATAACATCCAGATAATGAATCTATCATTATCTGACATTGAAAGCGTTGAAAACCATAACTTATACGTCTAAAGTCCGCACCTTTTGTCGTAGAATCGTAACGAACTCGATAGATTCGCTAAGCTTTCGTATACGGCAGTTTGACAACCTATAGAATGAAATTGATTAGTTATTTCATCATTTGCAATGTTCATAACCCTAGATCAGATTAGGGTTAGGGTTTCTTACCTAGAAACGAAGTTGAAAACGCAGGGAAAGCGATAAGAACGATGTGCTTAGGCACAGATAGCAGTAGGGTAGAGTGGCAGGGAGATGCTCTCACAACTCTAAACCTTTCTCACACTCCTCGCTCCGGGCTCAAGCGAATAGCACTGGGACACTATCTGGATTAAATTTCTGAGATGGTTGTCAAGCCCAGCAAGGCGGTCCTAATTCTATAACTTCACGTTAATCGGACTTTCGATGTGCCGTCTAGATCTGATACGAAGTTTCGTGATGCTCCCGAGAGCAGCCGGGTAATGAGATTGATCCTAGATTTTAAGGTAACCTAGCGTCAATGATTCTATAAGTTTTGGGTCTTGCAGATCATATTTAAAGCGATTAGTGCTAATTTCATAGGCACTCTAGTTTAGCACTAGCTAATTCTCGCCTAATTTCTAAAGGATTTATTCCTGTATGATTTCTGCCTGAGGTGGTATCTGGGCCTTTGTAGTTTGTATATAAAGTGATCCAAGTTATAATACTTAGCTAGTTTAAGATAGTGTCTAGGGTGAAAGTACTTAGAAAAATTGAAAGAACAAGGTGGTGAAGGGTGGGATTTGTGAAGGAAAAGGGTTAACAAGCGATTTTTAGAATATGGGATTGGGTTCTGACAAGTTAATCAGGTGTTAGGAGCGACCCATTGCCTAAGGACGTCTAATTCCAGGTTAGCAAAAATCCAGGATGTTACAATCTACCCCCCTTAAAAATAATTTCGTCCCCGAAATTAGCTAAGGGTAATAAGTAAGGATTTTGTTATTTTATTTGCCTAAGACTTATTGATTTCAAGTCTCTATGCGTGGTAGGGTGTATCTTGTGCATACTAGTCTAGGACAATACAGGCTACCCCCCTTAAAAATTTATTTCTTTATCTCTTACTTATATCCTGATGGTTTGCTACAATGGATATCTTTATCTATTTGGAGTCTTGACGGCGATTCCCATCTATTTAGAGTAAGATAGCTGTTTCCAATGTTTGACCAACACGGAGAGACAGTTATAGTGGGCTTGATCCTAATACATCGATCATCTACCTGACCAGGGTAGAAGGCTCATTGTATCCCTTCCTAGTCCTGGTAGATCCTGGTCTTATGCTCGGTCAAAGCAGTGAGTCCATTGGTAGTCGCCCAGGATTGAGAATTGGGTCAAGCCACGAATGCTTCATAGTTTATATTTCAATAACTCCATAGACCGATCACTCTAAAAACTTAGGGAATGCCCATCACTGAAAGGTTCAAATGTCCTATTTCTTGGGTTGCCCTTTAGGTCTTGGTTTAAGAAAGTCCTTGATATTATCTATGTTCAAGGAAATGGTGAGTCAAATCTTACTAGATTATCCTAAAACAGTTTCTCATAGTAGAACTTGCTAATTATGTTCGTACTCAATGAGCACAGTTGTAGATACGTTGACCTTGACTATTGTAATTTAGTTCACACTTGGCCTATTCTGTACTATGAATTTGTTTAATACTTGAACCCTAATTGATTTCCTTCTAGTAACTTCTAGTAACTTCTTGAAACTCGGAATCCTTATAACTGATCTACAAGCGACACGTGCCAGATTACTTAAATTTATATTTTATTTCTAATTAATTTCACCTTTCTCACACTCCTCGCTCTGGGCTCAAGCGAATAGCACTGGGACACTATCTGGATTTGATTACCGAGATGGTATCAGTTTACCGCACCTTTTGTCGGTAAACCCAACCCTTTCTCTCTCTCTCAAATACTCCTCCAAGCTCTCCCTTTCCCTCAAAGTTTTTGTTTTTTCTCTCTCTGGTTTCTCTCAAATTCGTATGGGAGGAATGAGAGAGGTTTTAAGGTCCTTATATAGGCTAAAACATCACTAAAATAAACTCCAGGTCAAGGTATACTTAGGTTATAACCAAAGTGGGTCTGTTCCGTCTCAACGGAGCACTTCTGGAAGCCCCCCTTGAGCCAAAGGTCGGACTTAAGCTCACTAACACTGGATCTAGGTTCAGGTGAGGTTTCGTTCCTGTCAGGTTTTCAGATCACAAATGGTGGACCAGTTTCAGTTCAACGGTCAGTGAAACTCGATCAGAGATTTCAAGTACACTGACACGTAAGGGCAAATATCCCTGATCCGAGGGTATAATCTAGTCAGATTCTGACGGTCTGAATCCTGATAACTGATCCGCAAGCGACACGTGCCAGATTACTTAAATTTGTATTTTATTTTTAATTAATTTCACATTTCTCACACTCCTCGCTCCGGGCTCAAGCGAACAGCCGTGGGACACTATCTGGATTTGATCTCCGAGATGGTATCAGAGCATGATTTGGATTAAAATGGACCTGGGTTATGGTCTCACGACGCACTGACGCACTCTGACTTAGGAGGGAGCGACGGAATGTAGAAACAGTCATAGGTTGTCCCAGTTTCGCCAATCGGCAAAGTTCACTGAAAACGATCACTGTAATCGAGTCCGTACTCAACCCTGATTGCACGAGTCAACCCCAAAACACTTCTAAACCATCAAACGACGAGTGTAGATCACAAATCACCCCATCCCAGCCGTTAGAAATTGGTAAATACAAATATGTATCAGAAACTTTCCAAAACGACTCGAAACGGAGTCGAGGGCCAAAGGATGCAATCCGGGGGGACCCACGGTGGACCCGGGGTACATTTGGCACCCTGAGAGGGGGGTGGCTACCGCCCTACCCAGTGGCACCGCGGTCAGTCCAGAGGACCACTGCGGCGCCGCGCTCACTGCGGTCCCCTTGGGCCGGGCTAGTCGGCCCGGTGCTGGTCGGTGTCGGCCTGACCCATGGACACGTGTGGGGCCCGCGAAAATGCGTCGGGGCCCCTATTTCATGTCCTTTTTGCCCCCTCTCTCATTTTCTACCCCTTCAAGTCCTCTTTTTCCATTCAACTTGCTATTTCCTCTCTCAAACCTTCCCTCCAATTGCTCATTCCGTGGTTTTCTGTCACAACCTATACCCCTCCATCGTTCACAACAACACCTACCCTCTACCCTTTCCGTTTTTCCTCATTTGAGCTCCCACACCCCTCATTTGAAGCTCAAAACCGTGTAAGCTCTTAACCCATCCTATCTCTTCATTTCCTTTCTTCAAACCCTGTCATATGGGCCTTTACAACCTTTGTTGAAGCTCAAATTTGAGGAGAACCAGAAACTCCAGCCTTTTCTCTCAATTTCTTCACTTTTCCATGGCCCTCTTCGAAGTCATTACGGCCTTTTTCTCAATTTTAACCTTTTTCTCTCTCTCTCTCATGGGAAAGGGAAAGGGTGCCCCTCCTCCGTCACCAGACTCAGATGCGTAGTCATCCATGCCGTTGTCTCGTAGATGTTTGTTGCTGTGTTAGGATCTTTGTGTTTTTATGTTGATGGAATGTGTAGAATGTTTGACAAGTGTGAAGTCCCTCCACCCCTCCACCATTACTCCTCTTGGCCTCACCATTTCACACCCATATGGGCACAACAGTCCACAATTTTTTTTTGTGTTCCATAACTTTCACAACCTCTAAATGTTGGGACGTTTAGGGCCCGTTCGGCCAACTGCATTAGGTGAGTTTAAGGTGGATAGAATTGTAAAAGTAACAATAAATGTATGTGTAAGGTATGGTCCCTAGATTGGGTGAATCCCATGTTTTCCAATACCATGTTTGGAATGTATCCAATTAAACGTAAACTCCGAGTTGTCCTTTCAAATTACACATAGAAATTCATTATCCTGGGATTTGGAAATCCCATCTCATGCTTTCCAACACAAGGGTCATTTTCGAAAGCCTATACCATTAATTTTAATCCCCTCCCACCCTCCTACCAAACATGTCATTCCCAATCCCGAGGAGGGATTAGCAATGCAAGCCCATTAAATACAACTTAAGACCACTGGCCAAATAGGCCCTTGGAGTTTTGGACCTAGAGTTGGTACTCCTAGGTTTTTGCAAATAAATCTGACAGTATAAGAAATCTACTGATGTAATGACCTGAACCCTAGGACCTCCTTAGCTAGTATGAGCGTAGTCGTGGATCACAACTGTTGGATTACAGCCACTCCTAAATTAAGACTAGGCTACTGGTTATACTTGGGAATGTAAACGACTGATTATGCTAAGATAAGTGAAAGAGAAATTTAGTTACTTGACTTGATTAGGTTGGAGTGAAAGCTCATTCTTTCGTTGAATCCCCTTAATACTCATAGGCTTCTTTAGTAACTCTTAGGAAGCTTGTTTAACGTAGAAACTATTCACGCTTAAACAAAAGTTATATATCCCTCTGATTGAACGTTAGATCAAAACAACACACCCCCTAGGATTGTCTTCTCAAGGGCATATTACAATCGGGAACACGGAGTAGAGAAACTATAAATGTTTAAGGGGGGTAGAACATTATGAGCCCAATCTAGTTAGGTCAGCTAATACACCTCTTTGATCTGGGTGGCGCAACAGAAATGTGGTGGACCCCTACCCCACTGGCCCAGGATCGAATGGAATTGATCCAGATTATACGTAAAGATAGGTCACTAAATAGGGTCTGAATCTTCCTTAGGATGTAAAGCAATTAGGGTTCAAGTATTAAACAATATTATACCGGAGGGGTCGGGGTATTACACAACAGTTCCCATTATAATTGAATCTGATCTCTCCAAAACATTTTTCTTCTAAGAAATTACTAGACGATCACTCATCAAGTCTGCCAGATGACCAGGTGTGTTTACTGAGTTTTTTTTTTGGGATAAACCTATTTTTTTTTATACCAATTAAAAAGATACATCTCTACAAAGGCTTCAGATTGACCAGAACAAAAAGAACATGGGGCAACCTATCATGTGGAAAAGAAATCTGCACAAAACAAATTAGTGATTTCTCATCGAGCCTAGTCCCACCTTGTCTAAAAAGATGAGACCTCTGGTGTGAGAGGGAAGATCCACCAAGGTGCACGAGAAAAAAGAGGACTGCAACCCGCTACCCTACCTAGCTATGACGTCTGTAGGAGCGTTACCTTCCCTAAGGGTATGGGAGTAGATCACTTCGGCAGATAATGCCAAATCACGAATTTTGGCGAGCCAGGAGTACCATTTCCAGCCAGGGGAAGCAGAGCCGGAAAGTAAACTGATGACTAATTGAGAGTCCGATTCAATAATTATCCGACGATACCATTTCAATAGGCCCAACCACATACCGTCATGGATGGCTCTAAGCTCCGCATGCGTGTTGGAAGCCATCCCGTAGCCTTCCGCAAAATCAAAGATGAAACCACCTGAGCTGTCCCTGCAGAGATCCCCACCTCCAGCAGGTCTTGGGTTTCCAATTGCAGACCCATCGACATTTATTTTTTTCCACCTGACATGGGGCCGAAGCCAAGTTACAACTGAATTTGAACTAGGAGAGTGAGCCACTGAGGATTGGTGGGGAGGGCCCAGAATGTGGGTGACACGCTGATAGGGAGATGGAGGATTTGACGAGCCAGTCTTCTCCCTGAGAAACTTAATCCACTAGCTAATGCGAGCCAGCAGCGCGCGTGGTTGAGGCTTAGTGTCAGAGAAAATTATTGCGTTCCGTGCCTTCACACTTCCCAGAGAAGGACGCAGGGAGCCAGTTTGTGGGCAGTAGATTTTTGTTCGTCAGAAAATAGCGCTGACCACCCTTGAAGAAGCCGTTGCTCGACGGATGATGCATGTGGAATGGTGATGCCAAAAATTGAAGCAATGAGATTCCATCCCATACTTTCCAGGCCACCTTCTAAAAATAGGTGGGAGATGGACTCACAATCTCTACGTGGCCCTTCAGAAGAGATATGCGAATGGTTGCTAGAACAACAGACACATCTGGATGCCATTGGGATGCCTTTCGCCTGAATATTTACTTCAACAGGAATAGCCTTCATCAAAATTTTCTACACCAGGGTGGAAATCTTCAGAGGGAGGGCTAGGTGCCAGATCCATTTGGCTCACTGTTTCCGTGGCTGGCTCAATCTACACAGATCCCAAGTCAAAGAGACGGAGAAAACCCCCGAGGGCATGAAAGGCCAAATAGGGAGATCAGGCCCAGAAGTCGTGTAGAAACCCGATTGGAAGATGAGATAAAAAACCTCTTGAGGAATAATTATCAACACCGAAGACGGAGGAAGAGGGCCTGATTTTCCTAACAGATGGTTTATTTTTAGGTGGCGCAAAGAGTGCGGAATGAGGATACCATTAATGTGATTGAGGGGGCCTAGCCCGGTCCAATTCGTGGTCCAGATATTGCTATCTCCTGCTCCAATCTACAGCTATGAGGAGGTCTCCACCATCGGGATAAGGCGCTGGATCTGTTTCCAGATGGGTGAGGCGAAAGCAGGAGTTGAACGCTGCCCGTTCCAGTTACTGCTCTGGCTATATTTGGATAACATAAAATCCCTCTAGAGGCCGTGACCTGATTTGAAATGGACAGACCAAGCCATGTTTGTTCTGAATGCTTGCATGGTGTCGACGAGTCTCCTTATACCCACCCCCCCTCCTCTCTGAGGAGAGAAACGATCTTCTAACTGCGCCAGTGGACCTTGCATTTTCCATCGGACCACCACAAAAAATTTGCCATCATTCTTTTCAGGGATCGCAACACCTGTTTAGGAATATGGGAAGCTGCTAGGGAATGTACCGGGATGCTGCTGAGGACGCTTTGAATCAAAGATGCTCTACCGGCCTGGGAAAGAAATCTGGCTTGCCAACTAGAAATTCTGGCTTCAATTTTATGGACAAGAGGTTGAAAATCTGCAGCCCTACACCTGCCAATGACAAGAGGAACCCCAAGGTAGCTGAAAGGATTTACTGAGTTGGGGATCCCGCAAGCACGCTCAATTGATCTAATTCTGGCTGACGAAAGAGATTTTTCGTAGACAAATGAACTCTTGTTGAAGTTAATGGTTTGACCGGAGACCGCTAGGTGATCGTCTAGGAATATCTTCATGGCCCTAATCGAGGTGAGACTGCCGTTGAGGAATAGCAGAGTGTCATCGGCATAGAGTAGGTGAGAAACGGTTTGAGAGCCTCTCCTCAGCTTGTAAGGGGCAATAGAATCGTGATCAATTTGAGCTTTTAAACCATGGCTGAGGACCTTAGTGGTTAGGATGAACAGCGCCGGGGATAGAGGGTCTCCTTGCCGTAGTCCCCTAGAGGATTTAAAGAAACCATTCGCCTCACCGTTTATTAGGACTGAGAACCAGACATTACCCCAATAGTTTTCCACCAAGGAAATCCACCTATTGCTGAAGCCAAAACGACCAAGGACCCGCTTGAGGAAGCCCCAATCCACTTTGTCGTACGCTTTCTCCATATCCACTTTCATCACAATGTTTCCACCCTTGTGATTTCTGTTGATATCTCTAAAGAGTTCCTGAGCAAGCACTACCAAAAAAATGGGCAAAGGCTACGGACTAAGTGAGTTTTTTGCTAAGGTTATAAACCGAAGCTATTTTGCTACGTGTTTAAACCGTAGCTAATAGATTGCTACACTTCCCTTGCACAATTAGAACTAACGGTCTCATAAAGGGCTCTATGGGGCCCACCACAATATATGTGTTCTATCTAAACCTTCCATCTGTTTTGACATATCATTTTAGGGCATGAACTTAAAAAATGAGGTAGATCGAAGGCTCAAGTGGACCACACGGTAGGTAATTGTGGAGATTAAATCACATGTCCTTCCTATGGTGTGGTCCATTTCGGCCTTCAATATAACTCCTTTTTGGGGTCATGTACTATAATTAGGTATCAAAATGAATGGACGACATGGATAAGCCACATACATCATGGTGGGCCCCGCGGAGCCCCTAACAGGACCGTCCATATGTAACTCCGTCTGGGGGGGATCCAATCCACGCCCAAAAAGGGCGCACGCTCAAAATAGAGCTGCGCCCAAAAAAACCCTTTCATCTCCCACTCCCTCTCTCTTAAAAAAAAATCCTTTCATATCCTCCTCCTCCCTCTCTCTCTATAGCTCCATGCTGGTGGGTACCCAATCTGTGCCCAAAAAGAGCCGTGATGTAAGGTCTCTCTATATCTCTCTCAAGAATATTGTATCCTCTTGAATCATCTACCATAATCCCCTTTTCCTCTCTGAATTTCTCTCCAAAACCCTAATTCGCAAAACCCTATTCTTTCATTTCAGGAAAATCTAAATCTCTCAGATCTTAAATCCTCACTCACTCTCTCTCTCTCTCTCTCTCTCTCTCTCTCTCTCTCCTCTCTCTCTCTCTCTCTCCCCTAAACTTCTTCATTCTACATTCATTTTTTTAAAAATCTTTTTTGGGGATTTTCGATCTCTCTGTTGTTGGAAGCTGCAATTCAAGATACCATTCTTCATAAGCTCTTTAATGGCTAAAATGGGGCTGGAAACTGGAAAACCTTTGCCGATCAAGGTGAATTGGAGCACCAATCTCTTTACTTTTGGTAAATTCTCATTTCGATTTTGTCATTGTCGATTTAAAGTTTTTATTTATTTATTATTTTTAGTTTATAGTTGAAAGTATGATAATGTCACTATAAAAAAGAGGGTTTTGGCGATGAAACGCATTTTCGTCGCTAACTTTTAGCGACGAAATAAATTTTCGTCGCTAAAAGTGAACTTTTAGCGACGAAACTTTTAACGACGAAAATTTTCGTAGCTAAAAATAGTGCATTAGACTTTTAGCGACGACAATTTTCGTTGCTAAATGCTCCAAACATTGTACTACGAAGTGGAATAAATTTCTTTTAGCTACGAAAATTTTCGCAGCTAAAAATCCTGTATGAGACTTTTAATGACGAAACTTTTCGTCGCTAAAGACTCGAAACATTTTCTTAAACTTTTAGCGGCGAAAATGGTCATCGCTAAAAAATACAAAAGTCTTTCTATTTTTAGCAGCGAAAATTTTCACTGCTAAAAATAAACTAACATATCTTTTAGCGACGAAAATTGTCGTCGCCAAAGGTTTCTTTAAAAAAAAAAAAATATTCCAATTCAAAATCCATACAAAATTCCTGATTACACCTGTTAACAATATATTCCGTCATATTCATCCTGATATACACATTTCATCATATTCACATTCACATCAAACTACATAAACTTTTAGCGGCGAAAAGTTTCGTCGCTAAAAAACACTATATAAAACTTTTAGCAGCGAAACTTTTTGTAGCTAAAAATTTTCAACTTTTAACCTTAAAACTGTACATAAAATCTTTTTATTTTTAGCCGAAAAATAAACTAACATATCTTTTAGAGACGAAAATTTTCATCGCTAAAAGTTTCTTTTTTAAAAAAAATATTCTAGCTCAAAATCCGTACAAAATTCCTGATATACACCTGTTAACAATATATTCCATCATATTCATCCTGATATACACATTTCATCATATTCACATTCACATCAAACTACATAAACTTTTAGCTGCAAAAGTTTTCGTCGCTAAAAAATACTATATAAAACTTTTAGCAGCGAAACTTTTTGCAGCTAAAAATTTTTAACTTTTAGAAAAAATATTTCTGTTTTTAGCAGCGAAAATATTCGCTGCTAAAAATAAACTAACATATCTTTTAGCGACGAACATTTTCGTCGCCAAAAGCTTCTTTTTTTTAAAAAAATATTCCAGCTCAAAATCCATACAAAATTCCTGATATACACCTGTTAACAATAAATTCCATCATATTCATCCTGATATACACATTTCATCATATTCACATTCACATTAAACTACATAAACTTTTAGCGGTGAAACTTTTCGTCGCTAAAAAACACTATATAAAACTTTTAGTAGCGAAACTTTTTGCAGCTAAAAATTTTCAACTTTTAGCCTAAAAACTGGAGAAAAAAATATTTCTGTTTTTAGCAGCGAAAATTTTCGCTTCTAAAAATAAACTAACATATCTTTTAGCGACGAAAAGTTTCGTCGCCAAAAGTTTCTTTTAAAAAAAAATATTCCAGCTCAAAATCCGTACAAATTTTCTGATATACACTTGTTAACAATATATTCCATCATATCCATCCTGATATACACATTTCATCATATTCACATTCACATCCATCTAAACCCAAAATACATAAACTACATTCATCCAAACACAAACAATCTTATCTGCATCACATTCATTCACGCATAAATACATATAAACTTAACATAAACAAATAAACGAAAAATCACAAAGATGAAGGCGGAGGTGGTGGGTCATTGGTGGGTAAGCGTGCAGCGAAAGCCGGAAACATCTCCATCATCCGTCGCTCATGCTCCACCCGCATCTTCTACATCCTCCTCTCCTGTTCCTCCCACTGCCTCACCAACTCCTCCTCCATCCTCCTCTACCTCGCCAGCTGATCCTCTATCCTCCTCTCCTACTCCTCCCACTGCCTTTCCTGCTCCTCCCTCTGCCTCGCCTGCTCCTCCAGGTTTAGGTTTAGGTTTAGGTTCAAGTTATAAGTATAAGTTTTAGGATTTCAGAATAGGTTTAGGGTTTAAGAAATCGGGTTTGGGTTTTGGATCGGGTTTAGGTTTGGGTTTCAAGTTTAAGCTTAGGTTAAGGTTAGGGAGTTGAGATTAGGATTAGGTGTATGTTTAGGTTTAGGGATTTGAGAATACATTTAGGTTTTAGGTTTAGGTTTAGGTTATAGGTTATAGGTTAAGGTTTAGGTTTTAGGTTTAGGTTACTGTTAGGTTATAGGTTATAAGTTTAGGTTATAGGTAATAGGTTTAGGTTACCAGTTTAGGTTACAGGTTATAGGTTTAGGTTATAGGTTATAAGTTTAGGTTACAGGTTTAGGTTTTGGTTTTAGGTTTGGGTTAAGGTTATAGGTTAAGGTTATAGGTTTAGATTCGGTTTAGGTTTAAGTTATAGGTTATAACTTTGGGAATTGAGAATAGGTTAAGGTTTAGGTTTAGGAAACTGGGTTCGGGGTCGGGATCGGGTTTAGGTTTGGGTTTTCAAGTTTAGGTTTAGGTTTAGGTTAGGGAGTTGAGATTAGGATTTGGTGTAGGTTTAGGTTTAGGGATTTGAGAATACATATAGGTTTTAGGTTTTAGGTTTTAGCTTATAGGTTTAGGTTATAGGTTTTGGTTTTGGTTTTAGGTTTAGGTTATAGGTTAAGGTTAGGTTTGGGTTTAGGTTATAGGTTATAGCTTTGGGAATTGAGAATAGGTTATGGTTTAGGTTTAGGAAGCTGAGTTCGGGTTCGGGATCGGGTTTAGGTTTGGGTTTTCAAGTTCAGGTTTAGGTTTAGGTTAGAGAGTTGAGATTAGGATTTGGTGTAGGTTTAGGTTTAGGGATTTGAAAATAGGTTAAGGTTTAGGTTTACGAAATCAGGTTCGGGTTCTGGATCGCGTTTAGGCTTGGGTTTTCATGTTTAGGTTTAGGTTTAGGTTAGGGAGTTGAGATTGGGATTTGGTGTAGGTTTAGGTTTAGGGATTTGAGAATAGGTTAAGGTTAAGGTTTAGGTTTAGGAAATCAGGTTCGGGTTCGGGATCGGGTTTAGGCTTGGGTTTTCAAGTTTAGGTTTAGGTTTAGGTTAGAGAGTTGAGATTAGGATTAGGTGTAGGTTTAGGTTTAGGGATTTGAGAATAGGTTAAGGTTTAGGTATAGGTTTTAACTTATAGGTTTAGGTTTTGGTTTTAGGTTTAGGTTAAGGTTATAAGTTTAGGTTATAGGTTATAGGTTATAAGTTAAGGTTTAGGTTATAGGTTTTTGTTTAGGTTAAGGTTACAGGTTTTGGTTTAGGTTTAGGTTTAGGTTTAGGATTTAGTTTATAGGTTTAGGTTATAGGTTTAGGTTTTGGTTTTAGGTTTAGGTTAAGGTTATAAGTTTAGGTTAAGGTTTAGGTAACAGGTTTTGGTTTAGGTTAAGGTTATAGGTTTTGGTTTAGGTTAAGGTTTAGGTTTTGGGTTTATCTTAAGGTTATAGGTTAAGGTTATAGGTTTAGGTTAGGTTAGGTTTAGGTTAGGTTTAGGTTTAGGTTATAGGTTATAGCTTCGGGAATTGAGAATAGGTTAAGGTTTAGGTTTAGGAAATTGAGTTTGGGTTTGGGATCGGGTTTAGGCTTGGGTTTTCATGTTTAGGTTTAGGTTTAGGTTAGGGAGTTGGGATTGGGATTTGGTGTAGGTTTAGGTTTAGGGATTTGAGAATAGGTTAATGTTTAGTTTAGGAAATCGGGTTCGGGTTCGGGATCGGGTTTAGAAGTTTAGGTTTAGGTTTAGGTTTAGGTTGGGGAGTTGAGATTGGGATTGGGATTAGGTTTAGGTTTAGGGATTTGAGAATACATTTAGGTTTTAGGTTTAGGTTTAGGTTTTAGCTTATAGGTTTAGGTTATAGGTTTAGGTTTAGGTTTTAGGTTAAGGTTTAGGTTATAGGTTTTTGTTTAGGTTAAGGTTATAGGTTTTGGTTTAGGTTATAGGTTTAGGTTTAGGTTTAGGTTTAGGTTTTAGTTTATAGGTTTAGGTTATAGGTTTAGGTTTTGGTTTTAGGTTTAGGTTAAGGTTATAAGTTTAGGTTTTTGTTTAGGTTAAGGTTATAGGTTTTGGTTAAGGTTTAGGTTTTGGTTTTATGTTAAGGTTATAGGTTTAGGTTAGGTTTAGGTTATAGGTTATAGGTTATAGGTTATAGCTTTGGGAATTGAGAATAGGTTAAGGTTTAGGTTTAGGAAATCGGGTTCGGGTTTGGGATCGGGTTTAGGCTTGGGTTTTCATGTTTAGGTTTAGGTTTAGGTTAGGGAGTTGAGATTGGGATTTGGTGTAGGTTTAGGTTTACGGATTTGATAATAGGTTAAGGTTTAGGTTTAGGAAATTGGGTTCGGGATCGGGTTTAGAAGTTTAGGTTTAGGTTTAGGTTTAGGTTGGAGAGTTGAGATTGGGATTGGGATTAGGTTTAGGTTTAAGGATTTGAGAATACATTTAGGTTTTAGGTTATAGGTTTAGGTTTAGGTTTTAGGTTTAGGTTTTAGGTTTAGGTTAAGGTTATAGGTTAAGGTTTAGGTTATAGGTTTTTGTTTAGGTTAAGGTTATAGGTTTTGTTTAGGTTATAGGTTTAGGTTTAGGTTTTAGTTTATAGGTTTAGGTTAAGGTTATAAGTTTAGGTTTCTGTTTAGGTTAAGGTTATAGGTTTTGGTTAAGGTTTAGGTTTTGGTTTTAGGTTTAGGTTATAGGTTATATGTTATAGGTTTTGGCTTAGGTTTATGTTATAAGTATAGGTTTTGGGATTTGAGAATAGATTTAGGTTAAGGTTATAAGTTTAGGTTAAGGATATAAGTATAGGTTATAGGTATAGGTTTAGGTTATAGGTTACGAGTATAGGTTATAGGTTAAGGTTAAGGTCAAGGTCTAGGCTTAAGGAGAAACGTATAGGTTTTGGGATTTGAGAATAGGTTTAGGTTAAGGTTATAAGTCTAGGTTTAGGTTATAGGTTAAGGTTTAGGTTTAGGTCTATGTTATAAGAATAGGTCTAGGTTTAGGTTTATGTAATAAGTATAGGTTAAGGTTGTAAGTAAAGGTTATAGGTTAAGGTTAAGGTTTAGGGTTAGGGTTAAGTTATAGGTTATAGCTTTAGGTGTAGATGATCTCAAGGTCATCTACACCTTAAAGATCATTTTGTGATGGCATCCCAACCATCCATTTTAGATATGAACCATGCATGTGTTGGTTTTGTGATTATAAGTGTAAATCAATATAGATCTATGTGTTTGATTGATCTTGGGAGGGCCCATAAGTGGCGTGGCCCTACCCCATGGCCGGATTATGTTTCTTCTCTATCTTTTCTTTCCTATCTTTATAGTAAATTTGATGTATGTGTCTCCCACCTGATGTGTCATGCAACCAGGCCCAAGTGGTTAGACGTCCAGGCCCAACCTTGTTGCCCCATGTTGTTGGCATGTTTTGGACAACCCTTGGGCTTGATTTTATGGATGATCTTGGAAGGGGTTTGGGTCTGAGAGTTGTGTGACCCATCTAGGTAGACCTCACCTAGAGAAAATGGTGATTTATTTTCTTTTTAATTATCTTTTGGGTTGGTTTGGACAGCAACATTTTACTGTCCATATTGTTGGAAATTTTTGTTGTAGGTGATTGTTTGGCATAGATTTGGTCTATAATTTTTCCACTGGTGGACCATATCCCTGAACCCCACCTTTTAGTACATATATGAGGAGACGTAAAACATATTTTTCCCAATTTTTTTGAGGCCATTGATCCACCCCATTGGAGGCCTAGATCAGGGTCTATCAAAATTCTGCACTTAGTAGATTTGCTGGACAGTTTGGATTCCGTAAATTAATTAAAATACTTATTCAAATTCAAAAATTATGAAAATTTACAGAGAGGTGACCCACCCATGATAGGACTAACCTACCAATATTTAGGGTCAACAGACCCCTGTACACACCATGGCAAGGGTTGGACCGGCCCACCAAGCTGGGACGCCCAGGTCAAAAATATTTTCTAGACAGTTTATTTTCTTTAAATTAATTAAAATATTTCTAAGTATCCAAAAATTCCAAATTTTTGTTGAGTTGTGGCCCACCCATGGAAGGACCACCCTGCAAATGTTCGGGGCTATCGGACCTCTATACCATTCATGGTGGGGCCTGAAGTGGCCCACCAGCCTCGGATGCCCAGGCTGGGGAGTCCAGCCTTAGCTAGCCGTCCAGGCCACCTTGTGGGCCGACCTTAATGTATTTTGTGTCCCACCGTTCATCCAAGTGGGGTCCATAGGGGACGTGATCATTCTTTCCTTCAGTGGCATTCAATTGGGACCCATTTGGATGGATTTTGGGCCAATTATCCATGCCCATAGGACTGCCTACCCTTGGGACGCCCAGCCCATTGGACTGCTGCTGGACGTCCAGTCCAGCAGTATGGCCCACCTGATTTATGTGTTTTAATCACTCATTCATCTGGTGGGATCCCTTTGTGACTTGTATGGGCCACTAGAGATTTAAAATAATTGTATAAATAAATTTTTATTGAATTTCCAGCAAGCCCAGAAAGTGGGTGGGCTGGAATTTCAGCATAAGGCCTAAGATTGCTACCCACAATTTTATGTTTTGGGGCAGCATGGCCCACTAGATTTGGGGACATTATTACACATCTCTTGTCCCATTTTTAATTAGATTTTGGGCTTAATTAGTGCATATTTAAGGCCCATTCCAATTGGGTTCTTATTGGACTAGTCTTCATAGTTATTTGTTGGGTTTTCTTAGGCCCATTGTCTTGAAACTTTCTTGATAGGCCCCTAACCTTTGGGCTTATATTTAATACACTATTGTGATGGGTTGTATTGGCCAAAATACTCAGGTAGTTGGGCCCTTACTTGCCCATTAAAATAAACCCATACTTGGTCTGAGGTGTGAGGCCTAACTTACTTGTTTTAAATATAAAGATTACCCATATGTTGGAATAATGGATTGCCCATTAGGCCCACCACAATATGGGGGTTTATGATTGTAACGCCCTAAAAATTGGGGGTCGAGCATAAACTCAACTCCCGAGTTCCAACGCATCACTTATGCAACAAAATGAATGATGATTGAATGTTGTCTGTAATAGAGCATTGAACATGAGTGAGATTAAGCCAAAACAGCATATCATACTCCAGAGACAGTTAAATTGCGAGCAGAAGACTGTGATAGATATATAAAATATAAAAACAAACTATGACAAGTCTCCAGAGTGTGATAAGGTTACCAGGTTAATGAATTACAAGTACAATTCAAAATATACCAAATGTGTAGTGTCATCTAGTCAACATCCCTGTAACCCCGTCGATCAAGGCATGGCTCACATGAAGCCGCTTGAAAATCACATATACGAGAAAGCATCCTCGTCGTCACAAAAGTCTGGCTCCGCCTCAGGAGTAGCGTCGCCGTCTGCAATCAGACAAAGTCTGGTGGGTGTTCGGAACACCGTCCCGTAACGTGGGAGTGAGTGATCAACTCAGTGGAACAATAAGGCATAGGTTAACATGTTATCAATTCAGTCAAGCAGTAATGATAAAGCAGTACAATCAAACAATTTTAACTACTCTCATTTAATGCAAGTATGAAATGACATAATGTATGCCCTTGCCAAACCACCCTCATGTGACACCATCTTACGTTCGCGAATGCGTTCATCCCTCAATGCTCCACATCTACCAGGCACATGCAGTGCGATGATGAGCATGATTACCGAGTAATTATTAGTCCATTTCAAACAGCAGTATTGGGAAACTAAGGTACCTCCCTTATATCATTCCCAAACATGATCCATTCTAGGGTCGTCAGTCCTAGTTAATCTCATACGATATTATGGTTTGAGAGACGTAGCGAAGGCATCACAAAAGGCTCGTCACCCGTTAGCACGGATACAGATCTCACCGTATGAGGCTCAATTGCTTGGCGTCAGCTTGAATACAGGTCTCACCGTACTTGGCTCAATTGCTGGCCGTCAGCTTGAATACAGGTCTCACCGTACTCGGCTCAACTCATGCTCTAGTTGCTGCGAAGGGCTAATCATCAATCACAGACCTTAGAGTATACTCGAAGACACTACGGAGCGCTCGTCGCCCATCAGCACGAATACAGGTCTCGCCGTAGGTGTCAACAGCTCGAATATAGTGTCCCATACCACCATAATTGGCTCACGAGTCTGGTTGCTCACTGGTCACTACGGGGAGGCACGTGGCCCCAGCGTAGGCCGACAGCTCGACGACGGTGTCCCATACCACCATGCCCGGCTCATGAGTCTTAGTGGATCGAGGTACTATGGTTAAAAGGGATTTCACTGGTAAGTTTGGCACCCTAGGTTCAAGCAATAACGTCCAAACATGGTGAACATACATTAGACAGTTTGGGTTACTTGACAAGCTCGGCTAGCTCCAGCGCACAACAAGTTGAACGATATGAAGCGCATAAGCACTTCGTGTGTCCAAACACTATCGCCAACCGAAGTACGACTCGGGTTCATCGAACACATCTCACGTGACAAATGAAACTAAGCCACGCATTCATTTTCATTACCGATTGTCTGGACTATAATCATAGCCCCAATCACATTCAATTGCAGATAGTTAAAGCAGTAATGGATCAAAATTCAAATCATACAACCAAAGTCTGATATTATCCGTTTAGGGCTGCCAGGGCTGTTGCACGCACTCGTTGCTCCACTCCCCCATCACCCATGACGGATCATACAACGTAAACATGAATTTAAACATATGCATCACATAGATCAAATTATATAATCAATTGAGCATGTTATGAAGTACAACATAAGCATGAGTGTGTACATATTCAATTCCGAATCACACAGATATCTAAAGAAATCATACACATAGTTAAAGAAGTTGAGAATCATATCTCAACACCCTTAAACATTACAATTTACTAACTACTACTCATTCAGACATTTCAACAAACACTTTAAAATACATACATCAACATACATGACATATGTTGATCACATAGGTATAAGGCCAAATCCTTTCACTAGGGAGTTACCCCAATCATAACACGCATACACCCACAACGGATAGTCATGGCAAGCAGGAATCCAAGTTCCATATTCATTCAGTCATTTCCACAAACACTTGGGCCACACATTTTAGCATATATAGTGTAAATTGGCCGTGGCGTGATTTAGGGCAAATACTTTCGTCAAAGGGGTATCGCCAATACAACAATCAATTATCCATGACAATTAGTCATGGCGAGCACGAATGAGAATTCTATACTCATTCAGTCATTTTCACAAACACTTAGAATACACTATTACAACATACATGGTGTATGTTAGCAAAACATGTATTAGGGCTATCCTTTCGCCAAGTAAGTATTTTATCCATGTATAATATATTCATACAGTAAATAATCATGGCAAATACATCTCCAAAATTTATACGTATACGATACTTTTTAGAATACACAATTTCAACATACATAGTGTATATAAGCAAAACATGTATTAGGGCGAGTCCTTTCGCCAAACAAGTAATTTATCCACATATAATATATTCATACAATAATTAATCATGTCAAACACATTTCCAAAATTTGTACGTATACGGTACTTTCTACAAATACCTAGAGTATGTAGAATTCCATATTTTTCATCTTTAATCGAAACGGAAAACAGACAACACTTTGTACATGTGCAATTGCATGCAGATCATGAATCTATCATTATCTGACATTGAAAGCATTGAAAACCATAATCTATACACCTAAAATCCGCACCTTTTGTCGTAGAATCGTAAAGAATACGATAGGTTTGATAAGCTTCCGTCTACGGCAGTTTGGCAACCTAGAGAACGAAATAGGTTAGCTATTTCATAACCTACAACCTATCCAACCCTAAAACAGATTAGGGTTAGGGTTTCTTACCTAGAAACGAAGTCAGAATCGCCGGGAAAGCGATGAGAACGGAGTGGTGCAACTTGTGTAGTGGCAGGGAATAGTAGTTGGGAGGTTCTCTCACTTCTCTCACTCTTTCTCTCTCTTTTCTCTCTTCTCTCTCTAGGGTTTCTCTCAAATTCGTATGGCTACAATGAGAGAGGGTTTAAGGTCCTTATATAGCCTACAAACTCACCGAAACAGACTCTAGGTCAAAGTATACTTAGGTTATAACCAAAGCGGATCAGTGTTAGCTCGACGGAGGACTTCTGGCGGGCCTCCTTGAGCCAAAGTCAGACTTAAGCTCACCAACCTTTGATCTAGGTGGAGCTAAGTTTTCGTTTCAATGGGATTCCCAGATCACGCGTGGCAGACCAGTTTCAGTTCAACGGTTAGTGGATCTCGATCAGAGATTCTGAGTACATGGATATGTGTATAAAATTTTTCCTGATTCGAGGGTGTAATTTGGTCTGATTCTGACGGTCTGGTTGCTTAAAACTGATCCGCAAGCGAGAGGTGCCAGATTACTATTTGAGATATTTTATTTTGAGTTAATTTCACATTTCTCACACTCTTCACTCCGAGCTCAAGCGAATAGTGCTGGGACACTATCTGGATTTGATTTCCGAGATGGTTGTCAAGCCCAGCAAGGCGGTCCTAATTCCTTAACTTCATGTTAATCGGACTTCCGACGTGCGGTCCAGATTTGATACGGAGTTTCGAGATGCTCCCGAGAGCAGCCGGGTAATGAGATTGATCCTAGATTTTAGGGTAACCTAGCGTCAATGATTTTACAAGTTTTGGGTCTTGCAGATCGTATTTAAAGTGGTTGGTGCTAATTGCACAGATACTCTAGTTTAACACTGGCTAATTCAACACTGGCTAATTCTTGCTTAATTTCTAAAGGATTTAGTCCTGAGCAATTTCTATTTAGGTGGTACCTGGGCCTTTGTAGTTTGTATATAAAGTGATCCAAGTTATACTACTTAGCTAGTTTAAAATAGTGTCTAGGATGAATGTGCTTAGAAAAATTGAAAGAACAAGGTGGTGAAAGGTGGGATTTGTGAAGGAAATGGGTTAAGGAGCGATTTTAGACTGTGGGATTCAGTTCTGACAAGTTAATAAGGTGTTAGGATCGACCCATTTCCTAAGGACGTCTAATCTCAGGTTGGTAAAAATCCGGGATGTTACAATATCTTCATGGTTGGGCCCAAACCTTGCCTATGGGCCCACCATATTGCTTATGAGTTGGGCTTTGTATGTTTGCCCACTAGGCCCATGATTGGTTTAGGCCTTGGGCCTTGATTTGTATTTGGTTAGAAGAGGGTTACGTCTTGGGAACTAGTTGAGGTTGGATGTCCTCCTAAGTGTTCCTAAGGTACGCCCATGGGTTCTTCTATGGATGCTTAAAGGCTCACCATAGGCCCTGTTGAGGCATAAAAAATATCTCATTGCAGTGGTCAGAGAATTCCATGATACAGGTCTTTTCTAGGGTTGCATAATCTGTATTTTGGTAAAAATCTATGTCCGGGGGTATTTTGTAAAAATCCATGTCCAGGGGTATTTTGGTAAAAATCTATGTCCAGGGGTATTTTGGTAAAAATCATGTCAAGGGGTATTTAGGTAAAAATTCATGTCCGGGGGTATTTTGGAAAAAATCATGTTAGGGGTATTTTGGTAAAAATCATGTCCGGGGTATTTTGGTAAAAATCCATGTCCAGGGGTAGTTTAGGTATTTTGGTAAAAATTTAAGTCTAAGGGTAGTTTAGGTATTTCAATAAAAGCCATTGAAAATGGTATTTTGGTAAAAAGGGGTGCACAAGTATCATTTTAATGGAGAGAGACTGTACACCACCATTTAAGAGAGCTTGGTGGACACCATAGTTTAAGAAAAGAAGATGTTCATCTGTGAAGGAATAAGTGGTGGTGATCACGACTCCGTAAGAGTGGTGGGCCTATAAATATCCTTTCCTTGCTTTAGTTGACGGGTTGGATCGTTTGGATCTGATTAGTGGGCCAAGAAATGGAGAAGAGCTTGCTCGTTGCGCGGACCGCGCAAGGGAGCTTAGTAGTTGCGCGGACCGCGAAAGGGAACTTGGCAGTTAGGCCACCCACGCAAGGAAAGATGTTGTTGTACGACCCGCGCAGGGAAGAATGAGGTTGGGCGACCCGTGCAACGAAGTTGTTGTTCCTCCAAACCACGCAACAGAAGCGGGAATTCGCTTAAGTGATGATTCCTGCAAGCCATATAGTAACGTTATGCCATCCAAGGGAAGAATTCCGTTGCGCGATCTGCGCAACCGATAGGAATTTCAGTCGGGCATAAACAGATGAAAAAAGCTTCTTCCTTCCAACTGTGCTGCTGGTGGGGTCCAGTACAGAAGCCTTTCGAGAAATCCACATTGTCCACCATCTTCCTCTCGGGATTTCGTCCGTAAAAGACTGGTCTTGGTCATCTGATGATGTGGTCTACCGAGATAATCAAGCTGTAACAACAGCCGAACGGTCCTCTTTCGATCACTGCAACGATCATTTGAATAAGCATAGTCGCCAAAGCTCAACATCACTTCGATGGGTTTTTCTCCCTCTCCCTGATGGACGACTTAGATCAGTCCTTTGCTGCATGATGGTGGCCCACAACAAATGCACGGAACCTCTGTTTCGCAACAGAGTCGACGTACGTCGACTTTATGATTTGTGGTGGCCCACTTATTGAAGATGCATGGGAAATCCACTCCGTCCATTGATTTCAGGGAAAAAACCATCCGGAAAGGAGTCCTTCTGAAGTGAAATCGGTGCGGTCCACGAGTTTGTTTACTCCGCCGTCCATCTTACATTTAACGGTTAGGACGTTGCAACAGCCTGCATGGTTTCAAAATGCCACCTTGGAAAGGGTTAAATATCCCTTCTGTACACAATGGACGGTACAAATTGATGATTTGAATGTGGAGTGGGCCGCACTAAGAAAATTACAAATGGACAGTGTAACACTATAGCGTTTATTTGAATTGAGAAGAAGACGTCGGTCAGCAGGCGCTGACCGACTTTGGCTATAACGGTGCACGTCCTGTGCACTTTTGCACCATGTACATGCAATGTACAAGTGGGCTCCAACATGATGTTTACGGGAAATCAGCTCCGTCCATCCGCTTTGCCACTATGTTTAACACGTTGAGACCTAGTTTGAAGCATATCCTGATAACAGGCGGGCCGCAAATCAGGATTTCAGGGGTTGATTTGATAGTTTAGTCATTTCTAGAAGGATCCAGGAGCTGAAATTTGACATGTACGGATAATTCGTGGTCCGAAGGATGCATGTAAAGTTTCGAGCTGATCGGATGATGGAAACCCCATAATCTTACATTTTCGGCAAATTCTTAGGCCCGTTTAACAAGACTGCTCCACATTTCAAGGAAGATTCAAGGAAGAATGATTGGAAGGATGCTCAGAGCTGACTTCAAGCCCGAGATTGGCTGATCGATTCAGCAATTCCTTCTAAGTATCTAGGAGATGACCAAAATAACATCGGAATGCTATCGAAATTTATATCTCCTTGGAGATTGGCTGATTAATTCAGCAATTCCTCCTAAGTACCTAGGAGATGATCAAAATAGTGTCGAAATGCTGCCGAAATTTCTATCAGACTATCTTGTCTACTTTGATTAATTATATTTTATTTTCAGAATCAAGGGAATTCGAGGATGTAAATGAACTCAGAATAAACGTGATTAATGTTCTCTTGTTCTTTCTTTGTTATCGTTGAATAAAATCCCTCAAATCGAATGTATTTGTTTTCTTGTCGAAATAAATTGGCGACTCCACTGGGAATTGATTATTCAATGGTAACTTAGAGAATATTTAGAGAACATTTAGACACCAAAATGACGACTCTCAGTGGGAGCATCCTCCCCTTCATCTCTAAAAGCAAAGCATAAATTTATTTAAATAAAATAACTAACATTCTATTATGAATGACAGGTATACTGTAACGACCTTTCTCCCGACTAACGTGGTTGTCTACTCTCATCCAACGGATTTCCACAAAAAAATTATCAGAGAAGATCAAATCAGTTGTGATCAAGGACAGACAATGTCAGGTAATGTCCAAAGTAGTTTCTGCTTCACCAGTAGCGCAACCAAACAATGAAGAACGGATGATAGCAACATCTAAAAATTAAAAAAATAAATAAATAAAAATTAAAAGGGTTCGATCTGCCGAGTATGGATAATAGGTCAATCATGTGAAATGTTATGAGGTGCGGTTTTACCTCACTCACTCAGTTCATCCTCCTCGATGGCATCAACAATGCAGTTTTCACTTTCTCCTTTGATATCAGTACATTCGAAGTGTATAGAAAAGAGAAAATTTGCCAGTAAATGTTGATCAGTCTGCATCAGATGAGCATGTTACTGAAGAAATCCTCAACTTTCCAATAACAACCACCGTGAGCAACAGTAAACCTTGAGGAAAACCTTCAGATGAGAAGTTAGTTCGACTGAATCAGACGCTGCTCGCCAACAAGTAGACGAATTAATTAATGAATTAACAAATTCATTAGCGAATAGAGAATCCAGGGGGCATCGCCACAACTTTCTAGAATAGAAGAGAAAAGAGTTAAGAGTAAGTTGCTCAATTCTCATATGAATCTGCTGCTTGAAAGTCTTAAAAAAGTAGCAGCAGATATTGCCGAAGAAAGAAAGCAAAACAGTGGATTGTCAACGAGAAAGTCCAATTACAACAACTAAAGTATTAAAGGAAATAAAGCAAAGAAGAAAAGAAGAACAGACAAGAAGAAAGCAAGACAATGTGTTGACTCAGAAGATTCACTGCACAATTATTCGGGGGGCAAACAAGGGCATACAAAATACGTTATCCTTGAAGAAAAGTTATAGTTTTGATGCTTCCAAATAAAAAAAAGGGCAAGCTAAGCAAAGTCTTAGAATGACAAAATCTCATAATCCCAAATGAGGTAATCGTTGATTCCTCGAGATGATAATTGTTTATGATAATTGTCTATATCAATTTTTGCAGGTTAAAGATGGGGCAAAAGCAAGCATTGATGATTACTATCAAGCATTGACGATTGTCACCGACAAGTAGAGGAGCAAAAGGATTGTGAAAGATAAAGTCATGTATTCTCCCTTATGCGAATGAATAAAAGTGCAAATTGTCAATTGACTTCGAATTTCAGGAGAAATTAAGGAGATATAATTGAAGAAGAAAGAAAAATGAATGGCTTGAAGAACAAGTTGCAGAAAATGATTGATAAAAGCGAAATTGTTAAGGAGTACGACATAAGAAAAAAGAAATAAGAGTACACAGGCCTAATTAGTTCGAGACCGGAGGCAAAGCTAATCTTTAGCAAAAAGTATGAGGTGATGCGGCGTTAGCATATTTGTTAAAGGTCGCAACATTGTGATTTTGATTACGAAGATTCCCAGAGCAATGCTTCCTAATCAAAAGGGGGCAAGACAGGTAAGTAAAAGCTGTGAAATATGTTTCTCACCATAAAATGTATTTCTTTTGTGTATTTGAATGAAAGACAAGCTTTCAAACATATCAAGACAGGTTTTCAAGCATATCAAGTCATCGCCAAAGCAAGGCAGGCTTTTAAGCATATCAAGTCATTGTCAAACGCGAAGCGCTAATGATGATCGTTATTAAGCGTTGATGATTGCCACCAAGCATTGATGATTGCTGTCAAGCATTACTGTCCAGCGGCCAAGCATTGACCGCCAAAGATTTCCATCAGTAAGTACCGATGATTATCACAAAATTAGTAACTCATGTTGTCGCCATCAATCATTTATCAAAATTGCTATCATCGCCAAGCTGATGCACTATTTTAAACATGATATGAATATTATCAAAGCAATATCAGCAGCGGCGAAATATCAATTATTGATCACCATCTTTTGGCAGTGGAATAAATTATACAGCCAACCACATATATAAAGTTGACAACAGCGATGATTGCTCATCATTTAAGGAAGCTTAGCCAAGCCTATACAGCCAACTATGCATAAGGCTTATCAAGATCGTCATTCGGGCAGCGGTGAAAAGCCAGTGGCCCTAAAAAGCCCGCGAAGGTCATCGTACGGATACCTATGCGGGCAGCTGACGAAGCCAACGACTAAAAGCCTAAAAGGCTAAAAGTCCTTAATGGCCAGTCACGTGTGAGACCAATGCCGTCTGTATAGCTTTCCGGCAGCGTCATGGGGAACGGAGGAAAATGCCCCCCCGTGAATGGGCTAGACCTTGTAGACGAAGGAAAAGCGGGACGCAGTGTGAGCTCTTTAGCCATGTCCATAAATAGGTCAACCATGCGTAAGAACCCCTAGATCTAAGGTTTGATTTCAGTACTAACTCATGAGGAAGGGCTTAAACCTACTCATTGATGGACTGACGGCCCTAGATTTGGTACCCCAAAGGTCGCCTTGTGAGCTCTGTGAACTCTAGAGAGTTACCGTGGCCAACCCTATGCGTAATTCCAACCGAGTTCACGGTCCCAGTAGCTTCACTGGGCCCCTCTGATGGATCACGGTTTGTGAACTCTCCAGGGAGTGAGAAGTCCAGCGAACTCATAAGAGTTACAGAGACCATCACGTGAGATCCGACTCCTGCGTGAGTCTAAGAAATTGTTTGCTCCAACTACTCAAGAGCTTAAACTATGTGTTGCTCCACTATTCAAGAGCCTAAACTGTGTGTAGGTGTCAGTCCAGTAGTCCAGTCTAGTTTAATCTAGACTAGTCCAGTCCAGTCTAGTTCAATCTAGACTAGTCTGTCCAGTCCAGTCCAGTCTAGTTCAATCTAGACTAGTCCAATCTAGTTCAATCTGGACCAATCAAGTCCAGTCAAGTCAGGTCAAGTTCAGTCTTATCTAGTTAAAGTATGGTCAGTCAAAGTACACTAGCACCATTGCTCAAAAGCATCAACTACGTGTAGCATTCAAAATGCTGCAAATGCACATTTCAATTTAGATATGCTCAAATATGCAATTGCCTGATGAAAATTTTAAATATTGAGCAAGCAATATATGCAAAAATGTGTTTCTTTGGAATCAGGTTCAAATTACAGCGACAGTAAATGCCTTCAAAATATTGGCAATTATCTATTCAAAAAGTTCAACTCTTCAAGGCCAATTAATATATTGATAAAAGCCGTGAGGTCTTTTCGTTTCTCGCCTTCTTGATGAATAGAGAAATATTATCGCATAAGATTCTCAAAAGGAGATAGAGAATAAACTAGTGAAGGATTATTATTCTCTCCTGGACAATATAAAGATTCAGATATATTCTTTGGATTTGTTAAAGGAGTAGCAAAAAATTATCCATTCTTCAGGAGTATCTGCAGGCTTCACTTCGGAAATATTATCTTCTGAAGAAATCTATATGCGACAATGACCGGGAAAGGGGGCAGGTTCTATGCCTTGAAAAGTAATTTATGCCTTGGTCTTTCTGATAATCTCTTATGCACGGTGGAGGAATTCATATACCGAGAATTATGAAGCATGATTAGTGTGAACGTTTAAAAGTTGCTTCTATATAAAAGCCCGATTATATAGTCCAATGCCGTAACTCCTCATTGATCTAACAATGATATTGCAAGTCTCCAAGTACCAGATCTGATGAAGACAAAGAACAAGTGGAATCATCATTAGTAACTTCTATGTCCTTTGGAAAGTTATTAAATGAAAATTGAAAAGAAGTCTTGTCTATTTTTCAGAATTAGCAAAGATCCAAGGAAAAGTCTATGAAGAAATATTAAGGAGCACAAGCTAGAAACGACTCAGCGATTGAACCTTTGGAGCTAGAAATGATATCTCTAAGAGCACGATTTAATGAGAAAAAGATGCAATGCAAAGCACGATGACAAGAGCAAAGATGAAATGATTAAATCATTATCATATTGCGAATATTGCAATCATCTTAAAAGAGAGAAGAAGCTTTCAATATATTTAAATAATTATCAATGCTTCATGAAGCTAAATTGGAAAATTATAATGTCTTGAGATACTAATTCTGACTAATTTAGCAGGAAAGACTATCATTCGAAAGCTTAGGTTATGCAGATCATGAATAAAGGAAACAATAAAAAAAGTTGTTGCGGCAGGAGCAACATTAAAGAACAACTCTCTAGACACCGAATTGAAGGAAAGAGTCGCTAGAGTTGATCAAAGAGATTGTTGCAGCAGCAACGGTGTTGAAAGATAGTTCTCTAATCAAATTGCTCAAAGACGAAGTCGTCACAGCTATTGCAAAGACGTGTTTCGATGAAAAGAGAGTTTTATCCTCTCTAGTGAAACATCCGCTTGACACTACTGGCTGGGGGCATTCCAGTCTTCCAGTCGAGCGCGATTATCAAGTCTTCTATTCGAACGCAATCATTCAAATCTTCTGTTCGAGCATAATCATCAAGTCTTCCGTTCGATAGCGATTATCAAGTCTTCTGTTCGAGTAGTGCGAACGTGATCATTCAAGTCTTTTATTCGAGTATATTCATTCAAGTCTTCCGTTCAAGCACAATTATCCGGTCTTCTGTTCAAATGCAATCATCCAATCTTACCGTTCGAACGTAATTGTTCAAATCTTTCATTCGAACGTGAGCATTCAAATCTTCCATTTGAGTGCGAGCATTCCAGTCTTCTGATCGAACGCTATCATTTGATCTTCTAAGTCAAGTATGATCATCCAGTCTTCCATGCAAGCATGATCATCCAATCATCCTTTAGTTGCAGTTCATTCAAGTTCTTCGGGCGGAGGAAGATCGATCCTCCATTTGATTTCAAGAATCAATCAAAGAAGGATCGAGGGGGCATCTGTTGAGGCATAAAAAATATCTCATTGCAGTGATCCGAGAATTTCATGATACAAGTCTTTTCCAGGGTTGCATAATCTGTATTTTGGTAAAAATCTATGTCCGGGGGTATTTTGGTAAAAATCATGTCAAGGGTATTTTGGTAAAAATCCATGTCTGGGGGTATTTTGGTAAAAATCCATGTTCGGGGGTATTTTGGTAAAAATCATGTCAGGGGGTATTTTGGTAAAAATCATGTCCGAGGTATTTTGGTAAAAATCCATGTCCAAGGGTAGTTTAGGTATTTTGGTAAAAATCCATGTCCAGGGGTAGTTTAGGTATTTTAGTAAAAATCTAAGTCCATGGGTAGTTTAGGTATTTTAGTAAAAGCCATTGAAAAGGGTATTTTGGTAAAAAAGGGTGCACAAGTGTCATTTTAATGGAGAGAGATTATACACCACCATTTAAGAGAGCTTGATGGACACCATGGTTTAAGAAAAGAAGATGTCCATATGTGAAAGAATAAGTGGTGGTGATCACCACTATGTAAGAGTGGTGGGGCCTATAAATATCCTTCCCTTGCTTCAGTTGAGGGGTTGGATCGTTTGGATCAGATTGGTGGGCCAGGAAATGGAGAAGAAGAAGGGAAGAGACAAGGGAGCTTGGTCGTTGCGCGGACCGTGCAAGGGAGCTTAATAGTTGCATAGACTGCGAAAGGAAACTTGGCAGTTGCGCCACCCGCGTAAGGAAAGATGTTGTTGCGCGACCCGCGCAAGGAAGAATGAGGTTGCGCGACCCACCGAAGTTGTTGTTCCACCAAACCGCGCAACAGAAGTGGGAATTCATCTAAGTGATGATTCCTACAAGCCATATAGTAACGTTATGCCGTCCGAGGGAAGAATTCCGTTACGCGATCCACGCAACCGATCGGAATTTCAATCAGGTGTAAACAGATGAAAAAAGCTTCTTCCTTCCAACTGTGCTACTGGTGGGGTCCAGTACAAAAGCCTTTGGAGAAATCCACACCGTCCACCGTCTTCCTCTCGAGATTTTGATCGTAAAAGACTGGTCTTGGTCATCTGATGATGTGGTCTACCGAGACAATCAAGCTGTAACAACAGCCGAACGGTCCTCTTTCGATCACTACAGCGATCATTTGAATAAGCATAGTCGCTAAAGCTCAACATTACTTCGATGGATTTTTCTCCCTCTACCTGATGGACGACTCAGATCAGTCCTTTACTGCGTGATGGTGGCCCACAACAAATGCACGGAACCTCTGTTTCGCAACAGAGTCGACGTACGTCGACTCTGTGATGTGTGGTGGCCCATTTATTGAAGCTGCATGGGAAATCCACTCCATCCATTGACTTCAGGGCAAAAAACCATCCAGAAAGAAGTCCTTCTGAAGTGAAATCGGTGCAGTCCACGAGCTTGTCTACTTCACCGTCCATCTTACATTTAACGGTTAGGACGTTGCAACAGCCTGCATGGTTTCAAAATGCCACCATGGTAAGGGTTAAATATCCCTTCTGTATACAATGGACGGTACAGATAGATGATTTGAATGTGGAGTGGGCCGCACTAAGAAAATTGCAAAATGGACAGTGTAACACTGTAGCGTTTATTTGAAGGGAAATTGCCCGTACTCGCCTCGAAGTTTGGGTCAACTACTTCGATTGCCATGACACTCCATATATTCTCTAAAGGGTCTTCTGACAGCTTTTGGAGATTGTTTCAGACTAAAATGCCCCTGACCTTCATTCAATAGTAGCACGGTTTTCTAGGGACTAAGAAGTTACGTAGTATTTAATGTTAGTAAAGTGATGTGTACGGAACCCTTTTTGCGCGTGGAAAAGGACTAAACTCGTGGGGCCCATATTGATGTATGTGTATAATCCATGCCGTCCATCCTTTTTACGTTGTCGTTTTAGGGTTAGGGCCCAAATATCAGCCTGATTCAGAGCTCGCGTGGGTCACATAATAGAAAATAATGGTGACAATAGAACCCACTGTTGAAACTTTCCAGGCTCACCGTGATGTTTGTTAGAAGTGGACATTGCCCAAGTCAAGACTTTTTGGGCCCACGCCGAGATGGCCGACAGGGTGGACGGAACAGATCTCCCCATTGATGGCCTCAGGCTATTGTACCAATGACTAACCTTTCATTTGACAGTAAAGGAAGTAAACATGTAACTACGACCATGACAACCACGACCCATATAACATGAGAACTACGACCCTTCCTACATTATAATCACGACCGTTGCCACATTACAACCACGACCCATGTTATATGGGTCTTGGTTAACATATTATATGGGTCTCAGTTGTAGGGGTCATGGTTAGCATGTTATACGGGTCGTGGTTAGCATGTTACACGGGTCTTGATTAGCATGTTGCATGGGTCTTGATTAGCATGTTGTATGGATCTTGGTTATGGGTCTCAGTTGTAGGGTCTTGATTAGCATGTTGTATGGGTCGTGATTAGCATGTTGTATGGGTCTTGGTGAGCATGTTGCATGGGTCTTGATTAGCATGTTGTATGGATCTTGGTTAGCATGTTGTCTGGGTCTTGGTTAGCATGTTGTATGGGTCTTGATTAGCATGTTGTCTGGGTCTTGGTTAGCATGTTGTATGGGTCTTGGTTAGCATGTTGTATGGGGCTTGGTTAGTATATTATATGGGTCTTGGTTAACATGTTATGTGGGTTGTGGTTAGCATGTTGTTTGGGTCTTGGTGAGCGTGTTGTGTGGGTCTTGGTTAGCTTGTTTTATGGGTATTGATTAGCATGTTGTATGGGTCTTGATTAGCATGTTGGTTAGCATATTGTATGGGTCTTGATTAGCATGTTGGTTAGCATGTTGTATGGGTCTTGGTTAGCATGTTATATGGGTCTTGGTTAGCAGGTTGTATGGGTCGTGGTTAGTATGTTGTATGGGTCTTGGTTAGCATGTTATATGAGTCTTGGTTAGCATGTTGGTTGGGTCTTGATTAGCATGTTATGTAGCTTGTGGTTAGCATGTTGTAGAGGTCTTGGTTAGCATGTTGTATGGGTCATGATGGGGTAGGGCCCATACAACATGCTAATCAAGACCCATACAACATGCAAACCAAGACCCATACAACATGACAACCATGCCTCATACAACATGCTAACCAAGACCCATACAATATGCTAACCAAGACCCATACAACATGCTAACCACAACCCACATAACATGCTAATCAAGACCCAAACTACATGCTAACTAAGACCCATATAACATGCTAACCAAGACCCAGACAACATGCTAACCAACATGCTAATCAAGACCCAAGATCCATACAACATGACAACCACGACCCATATAACATGCCAACCAAGACCCATACAACATGCTAACCAAGATCCATACAATATGTTAACCAAGACCCATACATCATGCTAATTAAGACCCATATAACATGCTAAGCAAGACCCATATAACATGTTAACCAAGACCCATACAAAATGACAATCACGACCCATACAACATGCTAACTAAGACCCATACAACATGGCAACTACGACTCATGCAAACCATGACCCAAATGGGCCCACATTGATATGCCACCCATCCTATTTATTGTGTCATTTTAGGGGTAGGGCCCAAATATAAGTTTGCTCCGATGCTCGCGTGGGCCAAAAAATAGAAGATAATTGTGAGCCTTAAGCTATGGTACCAATGGTTTGGTAGAAAAGAAAGGATTTTTTAGGCCCAGGGTGAGCTGGCCAACTAGGTGGATGGATCAAATCGCCTCATTGTGGACCTTAAACTATGGTACCAATGGTTTAGTAAAAAAGGAAGTGAACACGTTGAAAACCATGATCCATTCAACATGATAACCACGACCCATATAACATGGAAACTACGACCCATGCAAACCACGACCTAAATGGGCGCACATTTATTTAAGTGAATAATCCATGCCGCCCATCCTTTTTGTTGTGTCATTTAACGAGTAGGGTCAAATATCAACTACAACCATTTGTGGATGAAAACCATGATCCATTGTGCATGTGAACCACGACCTTTTATATGGATCATGGTTGTCATGTGGCAAGGATCGAGGTTGTCATATTATATGGGTCGTGGTTGTGAAGCTATATGAGTCGTGGTTGTCATATTATATGGGTCGTGGTTGTATGTATATAATCCATGTATCCTTTTTGTCATGTCATTTTATGGGCAGGGCACAAATATTAGCCTGATCCAGTGCTCATGTGGGCCACAAAATTAAAAATATTGATGACTGTTGAAACTTTCTAAGCTCACTGTGATATTTGTTAGAAGTGGACACTGCCTAAGTCAGGACTTTTTAGGCCCACGGCAAGCTGGTCGACAAGGTGGATGGATCAGATCACCCCATTGTGGGCCATAAGCTATGGTACCAATGGTTTGGTAGAAGAGGAAGTGAACACGTTGCAAACCACGATCCATGAAACATGACAACCACGATCCATGCATATGAAAATATGACCCATTCAAACAACGACCTAAATGGGCATATAAAATGAGAACTACGACCCCTTACTACATTATAATCACGACCCTTACCACATTATAACCACGACCAGGTATGGGTCTTGGTTAGCATGTTATATGGGTTTCAGTTATATGGGTCTTGGTTAGCATGTTATATGGGTCTTGGTTAGTATGTTATATGGGTCTTGGCTGTCATGTTATGTGGGTCGTGGTTAGCATGTTGTATGGGTCTTGGTTAACATGTTGTATGGGTCGTGGTTGTCATGTTGTATGAGTTTTGGTTAGCATGTTGTATGGGTCTTGATTAGCATGTTGTATGGGCCTTAGCTCATGCAAACCACGACCCAAATAGGCCCACATTGATGCATGTGTATAATCTATGCCGCCCATCCTTTTTATTGTGTCATTTTAGGGGTAGGGCCCAAATATAAGTTTGCTCTGATGCTCGTGTGGGCCACAAAATAGAAAATAATGGTGGGCCTTAAGCTATGGTACCAATGCTTCGGTAGAAAAGAAAGGATTTTTTGGACCCACAGTGAGCTGGCCAACAAGTTGGACGGATCGAATCACCCCATTGTGGGCCTTAAGCTATGGTACCAATGGTTTGGTGGAAAAGGAAGTGAACACGTTGAAAACCACGATCCATTCAACATAACAACCACAACCCATATAACATAGAAACTACGACCTATGCAAACCACAGCCTAAATGAGCGCACATTTATTTAAGTGAATAATCCATGCCGCCCATCCTTTTTGTTGTGTTATTTTAGGGATAGGGTCAAATATTAACCACGATCCTTTGTGGATGAAAACCACGATCCATTGTGCATGTGAACCGCGACCTTTTATATGGATCGTGGTTGTCATGTGGTAAGGGTCGAGGTTGTCATATTATATGGGTCGTGGTTGTGAAGTTACATGGGTCGTGGTTGTCATATTATATGGGTCGTGGTAATGACGTTACATGGGTCGTGGTTATATGTATATAATCCATGCCGCCCATCCTTTTTCTCATGTCATTTTATGGGCAGGGCACAAATATTAGCCTGATCCATCGCTCGTGTGAGCCATAAAATTGAAAATATTGATGAATGTTGAAAATTTCTACGCTCACTGTGATGTTTGTTAGAAGTGGACACTGCCTAAGTCAGAACTTTTTGGGCCACGGCAAGCTGGCCGATAAGGTGGATGGATCAGATCACCCCATTGTGGGCCATAAGCTATGGCACCAATGGTTTGGTAGAAGAGGAAGTGAACACGTTGCAAACAACGATTTATCGAACATGACAACCTCGATCCATGCATATGACAACTATGACACATGCAAACCACGACCCAAATGGGCCCACATTGATGTATGTGTATAATCTATGCCACCCATCCTTTTTGCCATGTCATTTTATAAGCAGGGCACAAATATTAGCCTGATCCAGTGCTTGTGTGGTTCAGAAAATATAAAATTTTAGTGATTGTCGAAACTTTCCACGCTCACTGTGATGTTTGTTAGAAGTGGACATTGCCCAAGGCAGAACTTTTTGGGCCCACGACAAGTTGGTCGACAAGGTGGATGGATTATATCACCCTATTGTGAGCCATAAGCTATGATACCAATGGTTTAGTAGAAGAGGAAGTGAACACGTTGCAAACCATGATCTATGCAACATGACGACCATGACCCATGCAACATGACAACTACGACCCATGCAAACCACGACGTAAATGGTCCCAAAATGGGGTGATCCGATCCATATACCTTATCGGCTAGCTCGTCGTGGGCCCAAAAAGTCCTAAAATGAATAGTGTCCACTTCTAACAAGCATCAAGGTGAACATGGAAAGTTTCGACAATCACCATGGTTTTCCATTTTGTGGCCCATAGGAGTGGTGAATCAGGCTGATATTTGTGCCCTACCCCTAAAATGACACTGCAAAAAGGATGGGCGGCATGGATTATACACATACATCAATGTGGGCCCATTTGGGTCGTGGTTTGCATGGGTCATATTTTCATATGCATGGATCGTGGTTGTCATGTTTCATGGATCGTGGTTTGCAACGCGTTCACTTCCTCTTCTACCAAACCATTGGTACCATAGCTTATGGCCCACAATGGGGTGATCTAATCCATTCACCTTGTCGGCCAGCTTGTCGTGGGCCCAAAAATTTCTCACTTAGGCAGTGTCCACTTCTAACAAACATCACAGTGAGCTTAGAAAGTTTCAACAGTCATCAATATTTTCAATTTTGTGGCCCACACGAGCGCTAGATCAGGCTAATATTTGTGCCCTACCCATAAAATGACATGGCAAAAAGGATGGGCGGCATGGATTATATACATACAACCACGACCCATATAACTTCATTACCACGACCCATATAATATGACAACCACGACCCATATAACTTCACAACCACGACCCATATAATATGACAACCTCGACCCTTGCCACATGACAACCATGATCCATATAAAAGGTCGTGGTTCACATGCACAATGGATTATGGTTTTCATCCACAAAGGGTCGTAATTGATATTTGACCCTACCCCTTAAATGACGCAACAAAAAGGATGGGTGGCATGGATTATTCACTTAAATAAATGTGCGCCCATTTAGGTCATGGTTTGCATGGGTCGTAGTTTTCATGTTATATGGGTCGTAGTTGTCATGTTGAATGGATCGTGGTTTTCAACGTGTTCACTTCTTTTTCTACAAAACCATTGGTACCATAGTTTAAGGTTCACAATGGGGCAATCCGATCCATCCACCTTGTTGGCCAGCTTACCGTGGGCCCAAAAAATCCTTTCCTTTCTACCAAACCATTGGTACCATAGCTTAAGGCCCACCATTATCTTCTATTTTGTGGCCCACACGAGCATCGGAGCAAACTTATATTAGGGCCCTACCCCTAAAATGACACAATAAAAAAGATGGACGGCATAGATCATACACACATATCAATGTGGGCCCATTTGGGTCGTGGTTTGCATGAATCGTAGTTGCCATGTTGTATGGGTCATGGTTAGCTTGTTGTATGGGTCGTGATGTCATGTTGTATGGGTCTTGGTTAGCATGTTGTATGGGTCTTGGTTAGCATGTTGTGTGGGTCTTGCTTAGCATGTTATATGGGTCTTGATTAACATGTTGTATGGGTCCTGCTTAGCATGTTGTATGGGTCGTGGTTGTCATGTTGTATGGATCTTGGGTCTTGATTAGCATGCTAACCAAGATCCATACAACATACTAACCAAGATCCATACAACATGCTAACCAAGACCCAAACAACATGCTAACCAAGACCCATACAACATGCTAACCAAGACCCATATAACATGCTAACCAACATGCTAACCAAGACCCATACAACATGCTAACCAAGTCCCATATAACATGCTAACAAACATGCTAACCAAGACCCATACAATATGCTAACCAACATGCCAACCAAGACCCATACAATATGCTAACCAAGATCCATACAACATGTTAACCAAGACTCATACAACATGCTAACCAAGACCCATGCAACATGCTTACCAAGACCCAAACAACATGCTAACCACAACCCGCATAACATGCTAATCAAGACCCAAACAACATGATAACCAAGACCCATATAACATGTTAACCAAGACCCATACAATATACTAACCAAGACTCATACAACATGCTAACCAAGATCCATACAACATGACAACCACGACCCATACAACATGCTAACCAAGACCCATACAACATGCTAATCAAGACCCATATAACATGCTAAGCAAGACCCATACAACATGCTAACCAAGACCCAGACAACATGCTAACTAACATGCTAATTAAGGCCCATACAACATGCTAACCAAGACCCATACAACATGCTAACCAAGACCCATGCAACATGCTCACTAAGAACCAAACAACATGCTAATCAAGACCCATACAACATTCTAATCAAGTCCCATATAACATTCTAACCACGACCTATATAACATGCTAACCAAGGCCCCTACAACTGAGACCCATATAACATGCTAACCAAGACCCATATAACGTGGGTCGTGGTTGTATTGTGGTAACGGTCGTGATTGTAATGTACTAAGGGTCGTAGTTCTCATGTTATATGGGTCGTGGTTGTCATGGGTCGTAGTTACATGTTCACTTCCTTTACTGTCAAATGAAAGGTTAGCCATTGGTCCACCCTGTCGACCATCTCGGCGTGGGCCCAAAAAGTCTTGACTTGGGCAATGTCCACTTCTAACAAACATCACGGTGAGCCTGGAAAGTTTCAACAGTGGGTTCTATTGTCACAATTATTTTCTATTATATGACCCACGCGAGCTCTAAATCAGGCTGATATTTGGGCCCTAACCCTAAAACGACACCGTAAAAAGGATGGACGACATGGATTATACACATACATCAGTATGGGCCCCACAAGTTTAGTCCTTTCCCATGCGCAAAAAGGGTTCCGTACACATCACTTTACTAGCATTAAATACTACGAACTTCTTAGTCCCTAGAAAATCGTGCAACTACTGAACTAAGATCAGGGGCATTTTCATCCCGAAACAAACCCCAAAAGCGGTCAAAGGCACTTTAAGGAATATATGGAGTGTCATAGCGATCGAGGTAATTTGCTCAAACTTCGAGGCGAGTACGGTCAATTTCCCTTATTTGAATTGAGAAGAAGACGTCGATCAGCAGGCGCTGACCGACTTTGGCTATAACGACGCACGTCCTGTGCACTTTTGCACCATGTACATGCAATGTACAAGTGGGCTCCAACATGATGTTCACGGGAAATCTGCTCCGTCCATCCGCTTTCCCACTATGTTTAACGCATTGAGACTGAGTTTGAAGCAATCTTAATATCAGGCGAGCCGTAAATCAGGATTTTAGGGGGTTGATTTGACAGTTTAGCCATTTCTAAAAGGATCCATGAGCTGAAATTTGACGTGTATGGCTAATTCGTGGTCCCAAGGCTGTATGTAAAGTTTTGAGCTGATCGGATGGTGGTAACCCCATAATCTTACATTTTGGGCAAGTTCTTAGTCCCGTTTAACAAGACTGCTCCACATTTCAAGGAAGATTCAAAGAAGAATGACTGGATGGATGCTCAGAGCTGACTTCAATCCCGAGATTGGCTGATCGATTCAACAATTCCTCTTAAGTATCTAGGAGATGACCAAAATAGCGCTGAAATGCTGCCAAAATTTCTATCTCCTTGGAGATTGGCTGATTGATTCAACAATTCCTCCTAAGTACCTAGGAGATGATCAAAATAACATCGGAATGCTGCCAAAATTTCTATCAGACTATCTTGTCTACTTTGATTAATTGTATTTTGTTTTCAGAATCAAGGGAAATTGAGGATGTAAATGAACTCAGAATAAACGTGATCAAAGTTCTCTTGTTCTTTCGTTGTTATCGTTGAATAAAATCTCCCAAATTGAATGCATTTGTTTTCTTGTCGAAACAGGCCCTAGCCCATTTGTTTAAGGCTTAATGTGAATGTATGTGGAGCCTACCTTAATACATGTTTAGTCCAGGCCATCCAAGCCTTGGATCGCCCGATCATGGAGGCACTCTCTACCTTGGATTGCTGCTGGATTGACAATCTAGTAGCAGGCCCACATGATCTTTTCATGATGTATACACACCCTCCATCTGGTGGGGCCCCCTGTGAATATTGTTGGCCTTCATGAGATTGTTTTCACGTAGTTGATTAATTTCTGGACTTTAGTAGGTTCAAGAAGTCAAACGGGCCAAAAGTTTACCAAAGGGCCTTAAACGTACATTTTTATGACTAAAACCTTATTTGGCTGTGGGGTCTACCATATTGAGAACTTGTGAACGTGTTACATGTTTATGTTTTCTTATAATCTTTGGGGCTTAATCAGTGCATTCTTTTGAGTCACCTTTACTGATCACATTAGGACCCCATCTTATATCAGATTTTGGGGCATCCTGTGGGCCTAGAGTGGGTTGGGACGTGCTTCCCGTACGTGCTTCCTGGTCTATGGACTGGCTTGCAAAGGTGTTCATTGAGGAGATAGTGAGACTACATGGCATTCCAGTTTCGATTGTTTGAGACCGAGACTCCAGGTTTACGTCTCAGTTTTGGAGGAGTTTTCAGCAAGCGATGGGGACCACTTTGCATCTCAACACCATTTATCATCCGCAGTCAGATGGGCAGACCGAAAGGATCAACTAGATCCTTGAGGACATACTCAGAGCTTATGTGATTGACTTTGCGGGCAGTTGGGATGAGCATTTGCACCTCACCGAGTTTGCATACAATAATAGCTATCAGGCGACTATCGACATGACTCCTTTTGAGGCACTTTATGGCAGACTGTACAAATCTCCTAGCTGTTGGACTGAGGTTGGAGAGCGTCGTCTCTTAGGTCCCGAGCTTGTGCAGTAGACGTCGGAGGCTATTGATGTTATCAGGTAGAGGATGCGCACAACTTATAGCCGGTAGAAGAGTTTTGCTGATCATCAATGTCGACTCCTCTACTTTGTAGTTGGGGACATGGTATATCTCAAGGTCTCGCCTATGAAGGGCGTGGTTCACTTTGGTGTGAAGGACAAGTTTGCCCCGAGAATCATTGGACCTTTTGAGATTACCGAGCGCGTGGGTACTGTGGCCTATAGGCTTACCTTACCTCCTGAGTTGTCCGCAATCCACGACGTATTCCATGTTTCTATGTTGCGGAAGTGTGGATCAGAAACTATCCCTGTGATTGATTGGCAGCTACTCAAGGTCCGTGAGGATGCCTCCTACATTGAGCAGCTGATTCGTATTCTTGATCGGAAGGAGCAGTCCTCAGGACCAAGGTCATTCCCTTGGTAAAGATGCAATGGGGTCATCATTCGGAGGCCAAGGCGTCTTGGGAACGCGAGACCGAGATTAGAGAGTGTTATCCCCATGTTTTTATGATTGATTGCTTGTATTGCCTTCTCTTCTGATTGATGAATGAGATATATATGATGTTTATGCATTTTCGTTGTTCTGATTTTGTCAATTTCGAGGACGAAATTTCTTTGTTGGTGGGGAGGATTATAAGACCCGACCCAAGTTCTTATGGGTGCATGTGTGTGTATGTATGCATTTCATTTCTCTTGGCCCGCAGTCTTATCGGTCGAATCCCGGCGACATGCGACCCTTGGATTGTGTTTGCGGTCATCCTTAAGTCCGCTCACATAGACCTGACTCAGATTGACCCGAGACCTATCCCATCTTGTTCGCATCATTGTTGCAGTTCAAACGACGCGTCTTGTGCGTCTATTCTACTTGTAGATCAAAAGTTATGTACATTACATTGAATGACCATCAATCATGTGGCCCACTTTGGTGGAATGCATGTGGACCACCACCACCCCTGGCACAAGTTTCAAGGTACACTACCCATACTACACAAAAGTTCCATATCTAACACGACCTATCTCACACACTACCAAGTGACCTGGCCTAACCTACAACATTGTAAACTCCTCCCTTAGGCAATGATTGTTTTTCTTACAAAACCATCATGACCTCTCTCTCTCTCTCTCTCTCTCTCTCTCTCTCTCTCTCTCTCTCTCTCTCTCTCTCTCTCCTTATCTCACCCTCCTCATTTCTTCCCTCCATAGCTAGCAACTTTCCTATCCAACATCCAAAAATCTCCAAATTCTTCAGCCCTTTAAGCCCTTAGATCCCTCCAATCCAACCCTTGAAAATGCATCTCAATCATTAAAATCCCTTCCTTGCTCCAAGATCTTTATGGTGTAGGAGTTTGAGAGTTGGATTACAAGTGGGTGACTATTCTTTTTGCTGATTTCCTTTCTTTTCTTTAATCTCATTATTTCTTCATGGATAGATCACATGGGACCCACCAATCCATGGTGGGGATCCCATTTGATCCCATGGATGTGGCCCTTTAGCCCATCCTACATGCATGTCATGTTCCATGATGGGGCCATTATCCATGGACCCCATCATGATGTATTTCATGATCCACTCCATCTCAAGGTCATCTAGACCTTAAAGATCATGTTGGGATGACATCCCAACCATCCATTTTAAATATGGACCATGCATGTGTTGGTTTTGTGATTATAAGTGTAAATCAATATAGATCTATGTGTTTGATTGATCTTGAGAGGGCCCATTAGTGGCGGAGCCCTACCCCATGGCCGGATTGTGTTTCTTCTCCATCTTTTCTTTCCTGTCTTTATAGTAAATCTGATGTATGTGTGGCCCACCTGATGTGTCATACAACCAGGCCCAAGTGGTTGGACGTCCATGCCCAACCTTGTTGCCCCATGTTGTTGGCATATTTTGGACAACCCTTGGGCTTGATTTTATCGATGATCTTGGAAGGAGCTTGAGTCTGAGAGTTGTGTGACCCATCTAGGTGGACCTCACCTTGAGAAAATGGTGATTTATTTCTCTTTTAATTATCTTTTGGGCTGGTTTGGACAGCAACGTGTTGCTGTCCATATTGCTGGAAATTTCTGTTGTAGCTGATTGTTTGACATGGAATTAGTCTATAATATTTCCACTGATGGGCCACATCCCTGAACCCCACCTTATAGTACATATATGAGGGGACCTAAAACCTATTTTTTCCATTTTTTTAGGTCATTGATCCACCCTATTGGAGGCCCATATCGGGGTCTATCAAAATTCTGCACTTAGCAGATTTGTTGGACAATTTGAATTCCGTAAATTACTTAAAATACTTCTTCTACTCCGAAAATCATGAAAATTTACAGAGAGGTGGCCCACCCATGGTAGGACCCACCTACCAATTTTTTGGGCCAACAGACCCCTGTACACACCATGACAAGTGCTGGACTGGCACACCAAGCTGGGACGCCTAGGTCAATCAGATTTTCTGGACAGTCCATTTTCTTTAAATTAATTAAAATGTTTTTGAGTATCCAAAAATTTTGAAATTTAGTGCAGGTGTGACCCAACCATGGAAGGACCACCCTTCAAAGGTGCAGGGCCATCGGGCCACTGTACAATACGTGGTGAGGCCTGGAGTGGCCCACTAGCCTGGGACGTCCAGCCTTGGCTAGCCGTCCAGGCCACCTTGTGGGCCCATCTTAATGTATTTTGTGTCCCACCGTTCATCCAAATGGGGTCCATAGGGGGCGTGATCATTCCCTACTTCAGTGGCATTCAATTGGGACCCATTTGGATGGATTTTTGGGCCAATAACCCAGGCCCATAGGACTGCCTACCCTTGGGACGCCCAGCCCATTGGGCTGCTGCTGGACGTCTAGTCTAGCAGCATGGCCCACCTGATTTATGTGTTTTAATCACTCCTTCATCTGGTGGGATCCCTTTGTGACTTGTATGGGCCACTAGAGATTTAAAATAATTGTATAAATAAATTTTTATTGAATTTCCAACAAGCCCAGAGAGTGGGTGGGCTGGAATTTCAGCATAAGGCCTAAGATTGCTACACACAATTGTATGTTTTGGGACAACAATGCCCAACAGATTTGGGGATATTATTAAACATCTCTTGCCCCATTTTTAATTAGATTTTGGGCTTAATTAGTGCATATTTAAGGCCCATTCCAATTGGGTTCTTATTGGACTAGTCTTCATAGTTATTTGTTGGGTTTTCCTAGGCCCATTGTCTTGAAACTTTCTTGATAGATCCCTGACCTTTGGGCCTATATTTAATACACTATTGTGATGGGTTTTATGGGCCAAAATACTCAAGTAGTTGGGCCCTTGCTTGCCTATTAAAATAAACCCATACTTAGGCCGAGGTGAAAGCCCGACTTACTTGTTTTAAATATAAGGATTACCCATATGTTGGAATAATGGGCTACCCATTAGGCCCACCACAATATGTGGGTTTATGATCTTCATGGTTGGGCCCAAACCTTGCCTATGGGCCCATTATAATGCTTATGAGTTGGGCTTTGTATGTTTGTCCACTAGGCCCATGATTGGTTTAGGCCTTGGGCCTTAATTTGTATTTGGTTAGAGGCGGGCTACCTCTTAGGAACCAGTTGAGGTTAGATGTCCTCCTAGGTGTTCCTAAGGTAGGCCCAAGGGTTCTTCTATGGATGGTTAAAGGCCCACCATAGGCCCTATGTCACGCCCCAAATCTGGAGATCGGACTCACAGGAATCCCGATCGCCGAATCTGGTGCCAACAGCCTCCGTAGTACCCCATTCTTAGCGGCCAGCACTCTTGCGCCAGATTCCGATCCTGGGATCTTACAAGGAGGATTTTTTTTCCAACGTACATTTATCTTGTAAGAAGCATAACCAAGTTTACCCAAATCACAAAGGCAACATCATCATTACATATCCACTAATATAATCATTTGAGTACAATGCGGAATGGGAAATACATAAATCGAAAATCAAGCTCATAAATCATACAAAATCAGAAATACTGGCATGTTCATAAATCATACGATATCAGAGTAATGCGAAAACATACTGATAGACCTATAAATACCATTAGCCTTATCCAGGCTATGCGATGCAAAAATATAATAAAAACAATATCATATACCGATGAAGTAATGTAGATCAGTTATACAATGCAGATACAGCAAGCCAAATATCAGATGCCAATGATGCAATGCAATATGCAAATCCTGATGAGTCCACGAATACCGTTAGTCATATCTAGGCCGTATAAATGTATAAATATAGTCACCCCAAATGCCATATGTTGTGGATGTAATGCGATATGCGGTGCGAATGGAATGAACATACTGGAGCATGAAGTCGGGATGATAGTACGTGGTATCGCAAGCTATGAGATCAATCACAAGGAACTTCTATCCAAACTAGTCCCACACCTAAATTTGGATAGTCAGACTCAATGTGGTAAACTCTTGATCTCGGGTTAGTCGTGCGCCCCAATCGAAATCCTTGTCATTACGTAGGTACACGTACAATTAGTTGCGCACCACCAGCCCGAGTGGATAGTGAATGAATGAATGAATGAATGAGTATGCAACTCCTGCTCAAAAGTCCACATATCAATACAGTTCATCTTTGGGATCATCATCGGGGTCTATTACACTCTACGCCAGCTTACCGCCCCTGTCTGAGCGCACAACTAGGTAAGTGGAAGAGACCTCACTATCCGCCTGCCAATACCGGACCCGGCTCGTTAATAGCAGACTCATTCCTTAAGCTGGTCAAACTTAACCTAGACATTACCCCCTCACTCAGGCGGATAAAGTCACACCCCCTCCCAACCGACTACGACATAGTGGGAGACGCGGCCTACTAGTATACGACTCTCATGCGCTCATATATATCCACTCGGTCTCAACATTGGGGCGTCTTCTGGCCACGGAGGGTTAGAGATTTTCACTCAGGGACATCTATGGCTCCCGTATGCTAGAACCAAACATTTCTGGTGTCCCATTTAGCTATCCACGATATGCCTGTGGAGGCTACGGTCCTGATGTCGCTAGGGCGTACAGTAATCATAATGCAAGATGTATGAGTCATACGAACCAGCCATGCATCAATGAAATAACCTCCGCCCATCAGGGAGTCTCATAACAACATGCTCAATGACATATGCAATAATCAACCACATCTCATAACAACATGCAGATGATGTGTATGGGCATGTATCATGATGTTATACTGTCATATACTCATAATTGGTATCGAATGATATACTCGTAAGCGGTATCAATAACCGACACCAATAATCAACCTCGACAATCAACCTCGATAATGTGGACATTTAACCAACATTGCCCCCAAGGAATGACCCACACAGAGCGAAACATATAATGGGCCCACGGCCTCACACAAAGGCCTAATATTCAAGACAGTGGACCTTACTCACAGGCCACATATACACAATAGGTGGGCCCTGCTCATGGGCCTCAAATACATGAAATAGGTCATGCATCATAGGCCTAATATATATCCTAATGGGCCTTGCCCATAGGTCACGAATACATCACAGTGGGCCTTACCCATTGGCTATGAATACCTCACGATAGGCCTTGCCCATGGGCCTTAAATACTTCACAATGGGCCTCGACAAATCAGAATTGCCTCGATACTTGGCCTCGACAATCGAAATAGGCAAATCGGTCATGTCAATCGGGATCGGCAATCGGTCACGATAATCGGGATCGGTCGATAATCAGAATCGGAAAATCGGTCACGTTAAGCAGAATCGACAATCGGTCACGATGATCGGGATCAGTCGATAATCAGAATCGGTAAATTGGTCACCGATCAAAGTCAGTAATCGGACATTAAACCATCATTGCCCAATAATGTGGACATTTAACCATCATTGCTCTCAAGGAGCGGTCCCTATACACAACATAGTGGGCTATATACAATCTCAATGGGTTACATGCATGGGCCTCATATACAACACATCGGGCCTCATCCATGGGTCGGAAATATATCGCGGTGGGCCTCATCACATGGGCTAAAAATTCATCACATCAAGCCTTGCCTATGGGCCTTGAATACATCACAATGAGCCTCGCCCATGGGCCTCGAATACATCACAATGGACCACATCCAAAAAGAGCCATAAATACACAACAGGTGGGCCCTGCACATGGGCCTCATACATCATAATGAGCCTCATCAAATGGGCTGCTAATACCTCACAATGGTGGGCCCCACCCGCCTAGTAAACAGACAGAAAATGGGATATAAAACACAGGTCAAGGTGGGCCCACATGGTTGGTTGGGGTGGCTGAAACAATTACATCATGGTGCGTCCCACACCACCCATCCAGATGGACACGTGGATTATAATGAATAAATCAAAGTGGGTCCCACCATCCTGATCAAGTGGACAATGGATAAAACATATACATAATGTTGGCCCTACAACACCGTCCAAAGCAGTGGATGGTGCGGATAAATCATATAGCAAGGTGGATCCCATCCCACACGTCCTGCCAAAGGAATGGATAGCGTGGATTAACACAGATGTCATGGTAGCCCACAGAGTATGCTGACGTCAATCAACAATGGGCCCCACCATCCAAAATGAATGGAAGGTGTGGAATAAAACACATTCATTACTATTATAGTGGGGTCCACACCACCGTCCAGGGATAGATGGTTTGGGTGGATATTCAATACATACACCAAGGTGGTCCCACCCACACGCATCATGCACACATGTGGGGTGGGCCCCACGTCCCAAAAAAAAAATGGGACGGCTGGAGGAAAACACATATATCATGGTGGGATCAACCGTCCTGGCAGATGTACAGACGGTGGAGAAATAATACATACGTCAAGGTGGGTCCCATCCCACACATGCAGCACGTGTGGGGAGGGCCCACATGCTGCTGAGAATCGATGAACGGTCTAGATATAACGCAACCTCATGGTCAGACCCTGTTGCTGGCGTCACCACAACAGGTAGGTGGGACTCACAGAGTTGCTGGCATCAAAGCAGCGACCCCATAGCTGGTGCGAGGAATGCCAGTCAATCCACTTCAATCCACGTCCTGGATTGGACGGTGTGCACAGTCATATATCAAGGTGGGCTCCACCGTCCATAGCTGGACGGTGGATGAATGGATGATATACATGCATCTGGTGGGTTCCACGTGGAAGTGGCCCACCATCTCTTCTTTTTAAATGCAATATATAATATTATACATTATATAAAAAAATACATAATAAAAAAAGAAAACGGCAGAGGGCTACCCAGAATCCACCGTCCAGATGAATATGGACAGTGCAGATTTATTTATATTAAAGGTGGGTTCCACATGGAAGTGGCCCACCAGCATATGGTATTATAATATATTATATTATATTATATAACGATATATAAATTATATTTATATATTTGTAGGTGTGTGTATGAGAGGGAGAGAGGCCAGCGTCCACACCTCTGGACGCTGGATGGAAGAAGTACATTCATCATCGTGGGCCTCACAAGAATGGAAGGTCTGGATGCAGTACACATCCGTCATGGTAGGCCTCACATAAATGGACAGTTGCACACATGCAACGGATGGGGCCCACCAGAGTCTTGGATCGACTAATATTTGTGTTTTTACATCATTTGGGCCCATCCAAATGGACTACCATGTGGGTCACTTGGTGGTCGGCATGGATAAAATACATGCTTCATGGTGGGCCACGCACACACGCCATCCATACAAAAGAGAGAGGAAGAGAGAAAGAGAGAGAGAGACGGTGAAATAGAGGGACCCCGCCACTATGGGCCCCTCTCTACATTGTGTACATCAATGTGGGTCCCACAACAAGTGGGCCCAAAAATTGAAATTGACGGTGGATCACCCACCTATGGCCTCCTTCTTTAGCTCCTTCGACTCCTTGGCTCCTAAGCTCCTTTTTTAAGGGAGTAAGATGAATTTTGAAGGGTTGGATGGTGAGATGAGGGGTTAGGAAAATGAGCCCTCTCTTTCATTCTTCTCTCCTTAGAGATTTCCTCTCATGGAAGCTTGGGATGGAATGAGATGGAGAGAGAGAGAGTGATGGGATGAAAATGGGTGGGTGGAATGGGTGTTGTAAGAAAAGGATATGGATGGTATGGGTTTGTTTGAATTTTGGTAAAAGAGTGATGAGTAGGGAGAGAGAGTTTGACTTATGGGAAAAGAGGGAGTGGTCATTTGTACTTAGGATAGGGTGAGGTGGCATGGGGTATGGGTAGTGTACTTGACTTGATGGACGTGACATGTTATAGAGATTCCCTCAAAATTCGCAACACGCGGCATTTCTTCGGAATGAACGCGGACTCATATCTTCAAGCTCGGGTATCGGATCGGTGCGCGAGTCGTGACGTTGGAACGGCGGTGACGGCGCGGTCGCTAGGGTACAAGTTTCGAGTCGAGTCGACTCCGATATGCAGGACTTGGCTTAGGATCGCGCGCAATTATCGGATACGGGTCGATGGTCACCGGAATTCAACCGAGAGGACTACGGAGGCCTACGGAACGATACGGGCTAGGATACGAGTTTCACACCCTAGGCCATTTGTTTAAGGCTTAATGTGAATGTATGTGGAGCCTACCTTAACGCATGTTTGGTCCAGGCCATCCAAGCCTTGGATCGCCTGATCATGTAGGCACTCTCTGCCTTGGATTCTTTTCATGATGTATACACACCCTCCATCTGGTGGAGCCCCCTGTGACTATTGTTGGCCTTCATGAGATTGTTTCCACATAGTTGATTAATTTCTGGACTTTAGTAGGTTCAGGAAGTCAAACGGGCCAAAAGTTTATTAAAGGGCCTTAAATGTACATTTTTATGGTTAAAACCTTATTTTGGCTTTGGGGCCTACCATATTGAGAACTTATGAATGTGTTGCATGCTTATGTTTTCTTATAATCTTTGGGGCTTAATCAGTGCATTCTTTTGGGTCACCTTTAGTGATCACACTAGGACCCCATCTTAGATCAGATTTTGGGGCATCCCATGGGCCTAGAGTGGGTTGGGATGTCCCAGCCTGGCCAACCATACATTAACCGACTTCCACCATTTTGATGGACTTGTGGGCTGAGATAAGAATGGTATTGGGCCCTTGGTTGCTCGCTTAAATTGCTAGTTATTGGACTGATGTAGTTGGGCCCATTTCATCCAAACTTAAACTTATTTTTGGACCATACATTGTATACGCAGGCTGCCCACCAAGTCCAACTTAATGTATGAAATTCTATGGCCATTGGAAATTGGGCCTTGGGCCTTAATTCCCTTCTTGGGGCCCATGTTGTTGAATGTAGCATTAGACCCTTTTTCTTATAGCCCATTATGAGAGATATATGTATGTGGCCGCCTATTTTTATCTTGATTGTGGGCCTTGGGCCTTCTATACATATAGTTCATGGTTAATATGCCTTTTGGGGAATGGTGGTTAAACGTCCCCATTATGGAGCCCCCTAGGCCCGATAGTATCTAAGTGTGATTGGATGCCCATCTTAGATTCTTGTTAGGGCCATTTCTGCATTATTTAGTCCTGTAGCTTATATGCTTAGTCTCGTGGATTACCCCAGGTAAATGGGCCTCCACTGGAGGTTAGTTCCTTATGGATATTGTCTAAATGCCTAGTTTTGGTCCCTTCTTGGATAGGAGGAATGTACCGCAGTGTATATCGCCTCATAACGCGTCTAGATTCATCTTCATGGCTCATGTGCATCATTGTATGCTTGAATGACACTGTGTGGGTGTGGTTATGATTATGTCATTGGGCATTGCATGATACCTTCCCCGAGGGACGTAGTATCCCCTCTTGAGCACGTTGGATGCTTGGAATTGATGCATGGTTGATTGTGTGATTCATGCATCAGGCATTGCATAACATATGAACATTATCGCCCTTACTTCATCAGGGTTGTAGCCTCCATAGATACATCATGGACGACCATGTTTGGACACCGAAATGTTACTTGAGCATATAGGGTGCATAGGATGTCCATGGGTGAAATTTCCAAAACTTTTATGGTACCAAGGATCTGTTCCAAGGTCGTGACCTAGTGGAAATATGAGCGCACGTGGACCTTATACCTTTAGGTCGCAACTCCCACTGTCGTGTAGTCGGTTGGATTGGTGTGTGGCCTTACCTGTCAGAGGGAAAGAGGGCAATAACTAGGCTGAATCTGACCAGCTCATGAATGGGTCCGCTACTGTCAGGCCTTACTGGTGATTGGCTGTCCATAGGCAGGTAGCGAGGTCTCCTACGCTCATTTTGTTGTGCAGATCTGTAGAGCGGCAGTCATCCTGCAGTGTACTAGACCCGGATAATTTCCTTATGATTGGAAATGTACTTGATACGTGGATTTGAATATGAGCACTGACATCACTTCGCATTGCATTCGCATCGGTTGTATAAGCCCCTTTATGCATCGCCTTGGTAAGGCGCCCAGTATTCATTACATTGTATTCATGATAAGCCTTGGAAAGGATAATGATATTGCCATTGAGCATGTTTCCCTTCCTGCACCTCCCATTATTCTTCTGCGTGTTATTGTCACACACTTTCACCACCCTCTAAGCTTCTATAAGATTATGCACGATTGATGCGTGCAAGAGATCCTAGGAAGGCATCATAGCAACAGAGTTTGGATTAGAGTTGAGCCGAGGACCCCCAGTGTTGCAGATCTTCTTCCTCCTTCTTTTGCTATCAAATGTAATTCCTTTCTGCTATGTACTTGTAAAAATTTAAATTTATAATGGATTTTGTGATGTGTTCCTTTGTTATTTTTTAGATTTACTTGTGTGATCTTGGATATGCTCGTATTGAAAATGGTTATACGGTTATGGAAATCCTCCTAGTGGGATACTAGGATCGGAACCTGTCTCAGGATCCGAGATTGGGGCACTATGGAGGCTGTCGCGGCTAGAACTGGCTATCGGGTTCCTTGAGAGTCCGGTTACCGAGTCTAGGGCGTGACAAACTTACACCTAAATCTAAACATATAACCCGAACCCGAACCCGAATTCCTATAACCTAAACCAAAACCTATTCTCAATTCCCTATAACCTATAACCTAAACCTTAACCTATAACCTATAACCTATAACCTAAACCTTAACCTATAACCTATAACCTATAACCTATAACCTAAACTTTTAACCAAAACCTTAACCTTAACCTATAAACTAAACCATAACCTATAAACTAACCTAAACCTAAACCTATACTAAACCTATAACCTAACCTAAACCTAAACCTAAACCTATAACTTAAACCTATAACCTATAACTTAAACCTAAACCTAAACCTAAACCGATAACCTTAACCTAAACCTATAACCTATAACCTTAACCTATAACCTAAACCTATGACCTAAATCTATAACCTATAACCTATAACCTATAACCTAAACCTAAACCTATAACCTGTAACCTATAACCTAAACCTATAACCTATAACCTACACATAATCCTAAACCTATAACCTATAACATTAACCTAAACCTAAACCTAAACCTATAAACTAAACCTATAACCTATAACCTATAACCTAAACTTATAACCTAAACCTTGACCTAAACCTAAACCTAAACCTTAACCTAAACCTATAACCTATAACCTATAACATTAACCTAAACCTAATCCTAAACCTATAACATTAACCTAAACCTAAACCTAAACCTAAACCTATAACCTATAACCTAAACCTATAACCTAAACCTATAACCTATAACCTAAACCTAAAACCTATAACCTAACCTAAACCTAAACCTAAACCTAAACCTATAACCTATAACATAAAACCTAAACCTAAACTAAAACCTAAACGTATTCTCAAATCCCTAAACCTAAACCTACACCTATTCCTAAACCTATTACCCTAGCCTAATCTTAAACCTATTTCTGTAAACTGACTCTAGTCTTTTCATTGTAGAGATGGATAAGAGTTGGATGCGAGCTAAGAACAGGTTTGGCCCAGAGTATAAATAAGGGGTTCAAGAGTTCATGTAATTTGTGCGAAATCGGGCAGATTAAGGGAATAAAATTAGGTGTCCATGTCGAAAATGAAAGAACATGGTTTATAAGACTTTAGACAAAGTAGAAGACAATTTATTCATAGTTGAGATTGACCAAGGTTACACTTGCTGGATCCATCATGGTGAAGATATCCACCAAATAGTTGAGGCCACAAAAGTCCTTGTCGACCCAATCGTGTTGGATGACGAGGATGAAGACATTGATGAAATGCAAGATATCATAAGGGATGTGTTCAGGGGAACAATTGTGGATACTAATTTTGCAGCGACAAGTAGTAGCCAAGATATTCCTCCTATGGGTGATGTCGAATCAGAAAAGTTTAGTAGGTTGTTGAGGGATGCGCAACAACCATTTTATCCAGGGTTTGAGAACTTCTCCAAGTTGAATTTTCTTAAAAGGTTACTTCATTTGAAGACAATAACTCGTTGGAGTAATAAATCGTTCGACATGTTGCTTGACTTGTTGAAAGAAGCATTACTGGACGGTGAGACATTGCCTAAGTATCATTACGAGACAAAATCCTTGATGCGAGACTTGAGCCTTGGTTACATCTCCATACATGTATCTATAAATGATTGTGTATTGTATTGAAAAGTGCATGAAAATGTTGAAGAATGTCCAGAATGTGGAGAGTGTAGGTGGAAGTATGATGAAGCTAAGCGTAAGAAAATCCCGCAAAAGGTGTTAAGGTACTTCCCATTGAAATACAGATTGAAAAGATTGTTTATGTCTTGCAAGACGGCTGAAGATATGAGGTGGCATAAGAAGAAACACGTTCATGATGATAGTACACTGAGGCACCCTGCGGACTCTGAAGCCTGACAAAATTTTGACAAGTAATATGACTGGTTTGCAGAGGATTTTCTCAATGTTCGACTAGATCTTGCAAGTGATGGTTTTAATCCATTTGGTAATATGAGTAGCTCGTACAGTATGTGGCCAGTGGTATTTACACCCTACAATTTACCTCATTGGTTGTGTATGAAGGATTCATTTTTTATGATGTCATTGCTTATTCCTGGACCTAGGTCACCTGGGAATGACATTGATGTGTATTTGCGACCATTAGTAGATGAGTTAAATGAGTTGTGGAGTCAAGGTGTACAGACGTATAACACATTTGTAGGACAGACATTTCGATTGTATGCAGCGGTCTTATGGATAATAAATGACTTCCCCGCATATGGGAATTTGTCTGGGTGGAGCACGAAGGGAAAGTTGGCTTGTGCTACATGTAGTATTGAGACTTGTTCATTATCATTGAAGCATGGTAGAAAAATGGGTTATATGGGCCATCATCGCTTCCTTCCGATCGATCATAGTTGGCGCAGGAAGATGATGATCTTTGATGGCAAACAAGATCATATGCCACCCCCAAAAGAGCTATCTGGAAAAGATGTGATACAACAACTGAGTAACATTGGAGAAGTTAAATTTAGTAAGGCATCGCACTTGAAGATGAGGAAACGTACAGTATTGGACTATAACTAGAGGAAGAAGAGCATTTTTTTAGTTGCCATATTGGAGTGATTTGAAATTGCGACATAACTTGGATGTCAAGCATATTGAGAAGAATATATGTGATAATGTCTTCAGAACATTGATGAACATAGAGAAGAAAATAAAAGACAGTTTCAAGGCTCGATTGGATCTACAAGCAATGGGTTTAAGGAAAGAGTTGCACTTGCAACCACATGGAAATTCATATACTATACCAGCAGCCTGCTACACATTGACAAAACCAGTGAAAAAGCGTTTATGTGAATGGTTGAGATTGGTGAAGTTTTTCGATGGGTACGCGTCCAATATATCTCTAAGGTAACACGAATGAAAAGTCATGATCGTCACGTTCTTCTACAATGTCTACTACCGGTTGCGATTCATGGATTCCTGAGTAAGGATATTAGTGCGACACTGATTGAGTTGGGGATATTCTTTAAGATTTGTGTTCGAAATCGTTGAATGTAGAGGTTATTAAATGACTGGAGAGGGACATTGTCATAATCCTTTGCAAACTTGAAAGAATATTTCCACCTGCGTTTTTCGATGTCTTGGTACGCCTAACGATTCACTTATTGTACGAGGCGAAGCTTGCAGGCCCAGTACAATATCGTTGGATGTATCTGATCGAAAGGTGGTAGAACCTATTAAAATTTTTATTCATTCCATAAACTACATATATCCATATTTTATAACATAGCGGTTTTGTGTACAGATACCTTCACACACTAAAACGATTTGTGACGAATAAGGCACGTCTAGAGGGATCTATTGTTGAGGCGTACATTGATAATTAGTTCCTGACATTTTGCTCCATGTATCTTCGTGGCATAGAGACTAGATTCAACCGAGAAGATCAGAATGCCGATGAAGGGCAGGAGCATGAACAAGGATATGTCCTTTAGGATTCCCAACGTTTCAAGATATGGACCTTGGGGATCAAGCAAAGGCGCGGTGGTATGTGTTGCATAATTGTGAAGAAATAGAGCTGTACTTAGAGTAAGTCTTCCCTTGATAATTGCATCTCTACATACGATGATCTTAATGTTTCTTGCTGATGACGTGTCAATTATGTGTAGTGAACACATCGACGAGATGAAGTCTCAATACCTAACAAATTATAATCGAATGCATCAGGATCAGTTTTCAAAATGGTTCGTAAAATGTGTAAGATTTCACATTGTATCTCACCACACTTAGAATTTTGTTGTATTGCACAATATTTAAACATAAGAAAATCTCTAAACAATAACATTTTGTACGTGATAATAGATGAAGACGTTGCGCGTTATCAACTCTATGGATGTGTCTGATGCACTCTACTCACTAGCGTGTGGCCCTGATAGACGTGTATCTAGATATACAGGTTGTATTGTAAACGGGATTCGATTCTACACTGAAGAACGTGAGAAGTATAGGACCACACAAAATAGTGGGGTGGTTGTGAAGGGAACGCATGAGGAGGTAGAAATCGACTTTTATGGCATTTTGACGGATATTATTGAGCTAAGTTATTGTGTGAGAAAGCGCGTGTACATATTTAAATGTGATTGATGGGACATTGAAAATAAGAAATTGGGAATATGGACTGACAACTACTTTACGAGCATAAATTTATCTCGCAAGTGGTTTAAGGACGACCCATTTGTCCTCGCCAGCCAAACCGAACAAGTATTTTACCTCGCTAATACCAAGTTAGGCGGCTCTTGGCACGTGGTGCAGAAAATAAAGCCCGGGAACGTATTTGATGTTCCCGTACTAGAAGTTGAAGATAGCGAGGACGACGGAAATGAAACGTCTAGGGTTGAACGAGCATATTAAGAAGACATGCCATCTGAGGATATAGGGACTGATTCAAATGTTGATATTGATGTGGTGCAATTGGACAAAGATGATGTGCCACCTAATCATGTTTATGCCTCAATAATACATGACATTGTTAGAGATGATAGCAGTTTCATTGATGATGACATTGCAGACGATGAAGAGGAAATACTGACCAGCGATAGTGATGGTGAAAAAGAAATAGTCCTAAGCGATAATGATATAGACGACGATTATTAAATGTACACATGATTTACATGTCATTTTTCAATTCGAATAATTTATGTATTACATGTATACGTGAAAATTACAAGTCATGATTTATTCTTTTAATTGACTTGTTTATAATTCACATTTGCAGTTGAGTTAATTTCTGATTATGTCCTCCTTAAACCAGAGCGTAGCGGAAACACGCAGCATACTTCATCAGCTGTTGCGGATGGACTTTCTGGCCCTATCTTCTTCTGGTAGGGCCAAAGAGATACCTGGTCTGGTCGATGAGTGTAGGGAGGAATATATTGACGATGACTCAGATGAAAGATTATACAATCTCAAAGAAATTTCGGAGCTGATGGAGGAATATAACCGTGGGAAACTTCGTATGGAAGATGCGGTTTTGTCACTTGCACATTTGAATGGAGTCCCGAGAGACCATATTTCTCCTATTGTGACTGGGATGTTGGATGTAACAATGTCGAGTGCGTCACACAGCTTGACATATACTTCTACAGCGTATGATAACTTACGCAGGGAGTACTTCGGATAGTTTACCTCAAAGTTGTTTCGTATTACAACGAAATATGTGTATTTAATATAGAATGACAATGTGTAATGAAATTTCCAAAGGTTATAGATTAAAGTTTACAGTTTTATTATATTCTGCTTGCATTATAGTGTAATGGTCTAATCATATTTTAATCATCTCTCTAAGCATAAGCACAAATGCATTCTATCATTAACACTACTTGTATAATGTTTTAGTATATTCCACTTGTACTGACATTATTTAAATTTATAAGTTCGTAGCTCACATATATTCAGTGATGGCACCAGGTGGGAGATCACATCATTCGTGCACTAGATCTACCCCTTCTACTCGTGATGCGACGGAGACAGCATCACCGTCACATGTCGCATCATAGGCGTCTGATCCCTCAGTCGCCCATACACCGGGCACTGCATGTAAGTCTAGACATATATTTCTTTTAATGACTTTTGTTTATGTTTAGACTTACATTTTTTTTTTGCGACAACATCGTCGACCAGCCAATGAGGACGTGTACCCATGCGTGGGTTAATTTTAGAGCGATTTACGCGTGAGGGTAGAGTGACGGTAGAGTTCCCATATGATTGCCTTAGACCTGTTGGGGACAATGCCAAGTTGTTTACGTCGGAGGTCGGTGTCTTATGCCGATCTCTGATCCCCCAACACCCCGTTGGGCAGACGTGACAGATGATGTGCGGCAACTCATTCGTCAGCGCCTTCACGTAAATTTTAGTAAATTAAATTTTATTTTGTAAAAGTTCATTTATGGTTAAGTTATTTTCTTAATAAGTTTATTGCCTTAATCTATTATTTACAAAACCGCAGGATAAATTTGTCTTGGATTTGAGTGTTTCGTATATTTCTCATGCCGTCGACGACATGGTCAAGAAGCGGTTCAAGGAGTACCGTGGTGACTTACACCAATGGTACAAACGGTGTATGAGCCACGAGGAGGGCGTATTGTCCACACCGTTGCACGTGACCCATGACAACTGGCAGATACTCTGCGAGAGATTTTCGTCTAAGTCTTTTCAGGTAATATTTACATATTTACGATATCTTAAGATAACAATTAAATTCGTAATTAATAACAATGTATTATTAATAATGTGTTCAGAAGAGGAGCAAAATAAATTCTGACAATAGGGGAAAGTTAGAATTGAACCACGTAGCTGGTTCAAAGTCATTTGTACAACTTCGTCACGACATGGTAAGAAATTACTAGTAATTATTAAGTTGATATATTCTTTCCATGCATTTATATTAACTTTATTGTCCTTTCTATTGCGCAGCGTGATTCCGTCATTGGCCAGGATCCTAAACCAGTAGACCTCTACAGAGGGACTCACTGTCGGTAGACGACGGGATCTTTGGTACATCCTAGAGCCAGCGAGAATTAGGTAAAAATCCTTACATCGTAAAATTTAATTGTGTTGAATTATAGTAATGCCATTTGTTATGAAAATTCATATGTTTTCATTACAGGCGGCGATGGACACCTTACGCAGTAGCTTACTCCTGATGGTACTCAGCGGAGTGAGCCAGAGATCCTGAGCGAGGTGCTTGACACCTGTATTAGATATGTGCGTGGGCTTCGCCATGGTGCCGAGCTCATGGCACCCGCTAAAGCTGCCTCCAGCTGATCCGTCATTGGCGAGAGCGCCCTACGCCGAGCTGATATCGCATAGAGAGAGAGAGAGGTTCAGCAGCTGCAGGTCGTCGTCGATGACATCAGAGAGCAGCTGGAGAGGCAGAGGGAAGAGTATGAGAGGAGGATCGAAGAGATGCGGGTGGAGTATGAGCGACGGATGGTGGAGATGTTTCAAGCTCTTACTGCACGCTTACTCACCGATGCTCTACCACCTCCGCCTTCATCTGATGTCCCACCACCTCCGCCTTCATCTTCGTGATTTTTTATATTTTATTTATGATTTATTTTATATACGAATGTTAAACTTATATGTATTTGTGCGTGGATGAATGTGATGTAGATAAGATTGTTTGTGTATGTATGGATGTGGTTTGTGTTTGCATGGATGTAGTTTATGTTTGGATGGATGTGAATGTGAATATGATGAAATATATTGTAACAGCTGTATATCAGGAATTTTGCCTGAATTTTGAAAAAAAAAAAAAAAAAAGAGACTTTTACCTACGAAAACTTTCGTAGGTACAAGTTTCATCCACATTTTTATCTACGAAAATTTTTGTAGGAAAAAGTTTCATCCACCTTTTTTACCTACGAAACATTTTGTAGGTAAAACGTTCATCCACATTTTTACCTACGAAGATTTTCGTAGGGAAAAGTTTCATCAACATTTTTTACCTACGAAGAATTTCGTAGGTAAAAGGTTCATCCACATTTTTACCTACAAAAATTTTTGTAGGGAAAAGTTTCGTAAACATTTTTTACCTACGAAAACGTTCATATGTAAAAAGTCTTACCATGGTACGGTAAAAGTTTCGTCAACATTTTTACCTATGAAACAATTCATCGGTAACAGTTTCGTCAATATTTTTACCTACGAAAAAATTCATTGGTAAAAGTTTCGTCAACATTTTGATCTACGATAAAATTCGTTGGTAAAAGTTTCGTCAACATTTTTACCTACAAAAAAATTCATCGGTAAAAGTTTCGTCAATATTTTTTACCTACGATAAAATTCATCGGTAAAAGTCTTACTATTGCCGGCGATCTCATTTTTCGTCAGTAAAAGCCTTTACCCACGGTATTTTACCGATGAATTTGCCGACGAAAAAATTCGTCGGTAATACTCTTTACCGACGAAAAAATATCATTTATCGACAAATTTTTTCGTCGGTAAAAGTGCAATTTCCTGTAGTGTCCGTGGTCTCCTTTTTCTAAATAAGGTAGGGTTGGGGGCGATTAGAGAGTGTTAGTGAGGCATGTGAGTTTGCCCGAGGTTAGCGTGGTGGTTTTGTCTGGCCTGGCTTTGTTAGTTGTTTAGTGATATGATAGGCTTCCCCGGGTCCTTTTTCTCATGGGGAATCCCGAATCAGAGCATGTGTAATTATCTTATCATATCAATGAAGTGCCAAATTTTTTCGAAAAAAAAAAAGCTTGAAATTAGGGAGGATATGAATGCATTTATCAATGAAATTCTTTGTACCAACACAGTCAGTTCATAAACAGGAATTTTGGTAGTGATTCTAGTTGAATTTTCTTTCAGCTACTGGAAGTGCTTCTGGTACTCTCAATGATCGGTGAGGCTCCATGGGCTGTCGATGGCAGCTCACAATGCAACAACTCATGGGCAAGGGCATTTCGACCTCACAACGTTGCAATAACAACCCAATTCAGTGCCGTTGGAGATGGAGTCGCTCTCAACACGAATGCTTTCCTAAATGTGATTTTTTATCTTCATTTATTTGCCAGTAAGGGTGGCGCTCAACTTTCTGTGTCTGCTGGGAGGTGGTTGATTAGAAGCTTTAGTCTCATCAGCCATCTCACATTGTATCTCGATGGGGGAGCAGTAATACTTGGATCCACGATAAGTCTGCACGACCGGTTTTCATTATTGTAAATGGGTGTTCAACAATTTCCCAGTGAAATCTTATATTGCTTTTGCATGCATAATTTTAATTGAATTGCAAAAAATTTAGTCCCAGTGAATACTAAATTTATGTGTTCACCAAACACACAGAGTAAGTAAATGAAGGTACCCAGAAATTTTCTTTTAATTTCAAGTGAATAGCTTTAACTTTTGTCATCTTCTTGATTGAATTGAATTTGTAACATAATTCAATTGTTTACCCAAAGTAGTTTCAAAGAAGCAAGAGTGGATGATTAACAAAATTTGTCAATTGTATAAGAAGGTAAAGAGAAATCATGTTTATATAGCCATTCGATTTTATTTTTATTTTTATTTTATTTTATTATTTTATTATTATTTTTTTTTTTTAAACAAAGACAATGGTTACATATCTATTCCATACCCGTTGTTTCCCTGAATTGGTTTTTTTTTTTTAAAAAAAAAATAATCAATTAATATAGCTACGGTTCTTATCCGTAGCTGTTACTATCACTACAACAAAATAGGCCTTTCCCGGCGGTCAAAACCGCCGGCAAAGGTCCTAAAAACTGCCAGTAAAGGGTTCAGTGGCGGTCTGGCAATTGCCGGCAAAGGCTCGGTCGGTAAAGGTGTTGCCGACGGCCTGCACCTTTTACTGGCGGTTTTACAGGCCGCCCCTAAATTGTCATTAGCTACGGATAAAATCCGTAGCCATAGAACCTATGGTTATTGACAATCCGTATCCATTGCAATTTTTGTTGTTTCAATTTTTCCTGCCCACTCTCACCACCGGGAAAAAAAAAAAAAAACGATTACAGGTAGATCAGTAATGTGCACAAATATAAATGTATAAGCACACAAGAACTTAATTCAAAATCTTTTTTTGTATAGAATAATTGTAAGCAATCCTTAGTTTTCATCTGATGAACTGCTAGAACCTAGTGTGTTAAAGCAAAAGAAAAAGTGTAAAAAGATCTCTCTATACCACCTTATTTACAATGTTGCAGGTGAAAGAACTACTCTAATAATACAACCCAGGCCCACTTAATCCTGTCTCAAAGCATACGGAAAAAAAAAAAAAAAAAAAAGAACTCCTTGGTTTCCTTCTTTGTAGCCTCCTTTCCCTTTGCTGCCTTCATTTTAAGGAAAATTTTTCCTATAAGAATAAAAATATAAATTTGCAGCAGTCAATAAAATAGCAGAGCCCAAACAAGAACTCCAATTTGGGGATAACTTCCCAGACTTCCTGTCCTCAACAAACAAATTGAGATGTGCCAAGTTTACTTTGCCTCTTATTTAATGTTTTCTTCTCTTTTTTTTTTGCAATTTTCTTTAGCCTGATTAATAACATTCAACAATTATGAGAGAGAGAGCAGAGCATAGCAGAAAAACGAAGTAAAAGAAGTGCTAAAAGAATGCTTACTTTCATAAGACCATAAAGGTCAGAAGACTCAAGACAAGCATTCTTGTACATATGGATAGACCAGCCAAATGCAAATAAATCACATGACAGCCAAATGAAGATATACTCACGATTAATGCATAGAATTCACTGAAATACGATAAAAAATTAAACCATAGAAACTGAAGTTTTAAGTATCATCTGAAAAGGAGGAAATAACCTTAGACTAAGACTGATCCATAACAAAGTTAAACCCAAGCAACATCTGAACCTACCATATTCTCTTTCTCGTGGATCAAGCATTAATAGTTGTTGGGCCTTTGCCAATGTTGTTCACAAGTCAATAGTTGATTGTCAATGAATGTGTTTTGTATTCTGCCTCGATGAGATGGTGCGTTTTAAATTGGAAGTTCACTCGCGCGAGTTCACTTTCAAGATCAAAGACAAAAGATCTGTTGCAAATTCCCAATCTGCTTTCTGCAAAACATATGCATCTCTTCCTATAAAGATCAGGAAATACATACAACAGATGATTTTGGAGTCTCTCTGCGTCTTAACAGATAGATGATAAAGGTAAATTCATCTTTTAATTGGAGAAAGGAATATTGGAGAAAACCTTTGACAAATTCAGGTTCAAAGACATCCCACTGGCCAAAGGGAAAGCCAACTCCCCGTCGATTGCTTCCGGGGAACCAATATATGATCCGCCTAACCAACTTGCCTGAACAAGTTTGATAAGAGAAACTGTGAAATAGGAACGACATGTTAAAGACTTCAGAGAGCTTAATAGCGTCGGCAATGAAAGGAACCAAGAAAAGTTGCACTAACGAGATCATGGAGTTCTGTTTCAAAGAAAGCAACATCACTTTCAACCCCTACACGGTCGTCTAGTGAAATTATAGAAAGCTCATCTTCATCTGCAACAAACTCAAGGGTTAACCAGCCATCAACAGAATAGTTGCAGCCAAAAAAGAAAGGGTAGAGAGTTCATGGAGACAGATTTTTCTGAAGTTCAAATACCTGAAATTTCAATTTCAGCTTTACTTGAATCAATAAGAACCTTCCCACTATCAAATGGATTGGGCAACAGTACGTAGCAATAGAGAAAATCTTTCTTATCAAAAAGTACAAAAAAAAAAAAAGATGAAAAGATTAACACCAGTCTAAACAGCTAACATACCTTGGTTAATGTCAATGATCTCCTTGTTACCAATGATTGCCATTGTTTCCAAGGGACTCGTTTCTTCTGTCGATCTTTGGTGAGCTGTGTAGCAGTAAAAGGCATCAGCACCAGTATTTCGGAGTCCTTCAACAGGTTCAGGCCCTCGATGATATTGAGGTTCACCACCTGTGAGCGGAGGTTCTCTGCTTTGCTCCTTAATGACCTTGTTTAGTTTATGATAGCAGTAGGCCTGAATCAAGTTTCAGACCTTGTTTAGTTTAGTTTAGTTTTATTAATATTATCATTATCATTTTTGGAAGGTAGTTTCATGGCAAGTTGATTCAGATGATCAATTATCTTGCTGATCTGATCTTATAACTAGCTGGTTCATTTACATCAATTGTATGGCTAAAGTGAAAAATAATCAAATTCATCTAGCAATCATAAGAGGGGAAAAAAATCACATTAAACTCACTTGATCAATGAGGAGCTTCCAGTTTGATGAGCCTCAGCAATGGCCGGTGTTCACTTACCTGGAATGCACCAGACTGTTGGATTGGTTGGGATCAGAACTCATCACTGAAACAGGACGGTTTTTGGCTGCGACTGAAACTCCTCAGTGAATGGGTCAGTTCAGTAAAAACACAAGAATACCATTTTATTAAGAACATGCAAGTTCACCAGGCTAAAGAAAACACATCTGTTCATGTTGCCTTTCAACCATCACATGATTAGAAGCGAACAAATCATCATAACGAAATGAAAAATTAATGAAAAAAAAAATAAACAAATCACATAATTACCAAAATATGAAAACCAAATTCACATCATTAAGCAAACAAAATTTTCTGTTTCAGTAGAAATTGCTTTTTGTTTATCTTAATCATCTTTCGGTCGACCAAATTGAAATCACTGGAAGAGCTTACCAAAGAAGGATCTTTCATCATGTTCTGTTGCCCCGTAGATGCTGAATCCTTGGATGCATGCAGTCGTTGCAACCGATAATCAGTTTCAGGTCGACGACAGATTTTTCTTAGTGGTACTACTTACAATAAAAAAGAGAGGAAACAAGTATTGAATAACTGCCTCAAGACTACAAGGTTACCAAATGGAATTTTGGTTAAGCATATGTAGCAAAATAATCAGCATCATGATACTCCCCAATATGTGTAACTGTCTTTCTTTAATGATGATGATGAACAAGAGATGCACACCTCAACATGTGCAACTGTCTTTCTTTAATGATGATGATGAACAAGAGATGCACACCTCAACATATGCAACTGTCTTTCTTTAATAGTAAGAATAATGTTATTAGCACCTAACAAAAGGGGATGGTGAGGGTCCACTACTCCCCAACCCAACTGCATCAAACTAGCCCAATCATCCATGATAGCTTCCCTTCTATAACTCACAAACAGCTTAACCCAAATACCCATGAAATAGATATCCATGTATGCTAAGGCACATACTCGTGCATTCTCATGTATCTACTGAACATCGAAGCAAGTAACCAAACCTATTACAGTAATTCCATAACTAAAAATATCTGTGGAAGTCATGCATATAGCATATTGAACTCTAGCAATGTTTGATATCATATTGAAAAGCAGATGTACTGATTGAAGAAGGAAAAAGAATTGAAACAAACATCTGTGACAACTGGAAATGCAGCCTGCCATAAATCTTCCTGCAAAACAGAAACAGTCATTTTTAACCAACAAAAAGAAAAAAGAAAAAACAGCAAACCACTATTAGAGGACATGTAATGCTGGAATTAAATGTATGGAAGTGCCAATAAGTTCTAATAGCCTGGTCTGAGAAGTAGGGTCAGCATCCATATCCCTGGTTACTTGAATCTTAGCTCCTGACTGAAGTAGGAGAGTAAATATTAAAGAAAAAAAAAAAAAACAGAGAATGCTTCTAATACCTATATATGTAAATTGCACGAAGCATGGCTTTGAGGTTACTGATATTGTGATTCAATTGAGCTAGGAATCTATCAAGATCATCTCCATCAAATAAATCAGTTGCTGTTAGTTTGTGCTTTTGAAAAATATCATGCAGTGAAGACACGTAAGATTCATCCCTTGACTGTGCCTTGTTAATGTGTCACCTGTGACATCGCAGAAACCACTACCAATTTCCTTTCCAAAGAATCATTCAGAATTATAATACAGAATTGAACATGAGAAAGTTCTTCCATTACAAGTTCAAAAACAGCAGTTTCAACAGATTTATGGTAACAATAAATGAAAATGAGTGAAATGCAATGGAAATGTGTGAGGGTAACCATCTGCATCCTATTCCTACTCTCCACAAATGTGATACATAAGCGTGAGATCCATGTCGTTCATCTAGAGGGCCTCACCATGTCAGAAGTAACCATGTCAGACACACCTTTCTGACATTAAAAGAGTGTATAAGATCACCCTGGCAGTGTTCGTAGTAGACTGCTGAAAAGCTGAATAAGATCACCCTCTGTAGATCGAGTAGATACTTCTTCTCCTCAGTTTTCTAAAGCTGTACAACAAGATAGATTACATTAAGAACACCACAAAAAAGGAAAAGAAATACTTTGATATTCAGGCAGAGTGAGATAGATGATAAGCAGGCACTTAGAAATTATACTTTGACACCACACATTTTTCATTCAAGTAATTCAAATTAAACAATCCAAATTATGTATAACAGTTTAGATGGACTGCAAACTAAAGATTTGTAGATATTTATTGGACAGTTAATAATGAAAAATATCCAATGATCTTTTTTCAACAAACAATTGTCAACAATCAGAGGTTAGCCTTGTCCAATTAACCTGATATTTGCAAAACTCCACAATTTAGTCTATTTAATTTAAGTTAATGAATGCCATGCATACCATTTCTAACTGCCTGTGTATCAAGTGTCATATGCAGCCAGAATATGAAATTTACTCCACAAAAGGGAATTCCTGAAAATTTGTCATTCAACAAAGACGACAAGACTCGTATTGCTTACTTTTCACTATGAAATTACTGGCTACTTTAATAAGGGAAAGACTTAAAGAGTGTAAAGTACTTATTTTCTTAAGCTATCTGCAACTTTATTCTTGTACAAATGAAAGATAAATCGAAGCCACACATCTGGCTGTGCCCCCTACCTTGGATGGGCCATGATGAAAGAATAACACGACTCCTGCAATTCTATGCCATTTAATTGGAGGACTTTGAGCAAAGAAAATGGATGATTAGAAGAAATAAATAAAGTACCATTGACCATCAGTTAGGAAAAATCCTCCAGTGGAAGGGTTGGGTTGTCTGTGGTGTGATTTTCAGTCCATGCCCATCCATGGTAAGGCCCACCAGAGGAATGGTTCAAATCTTGTACATGTGTTCAGGCATGTTTGGATACACAGAATCCATGGGGAAATAGAATTTGTTTTCCACCGATAAGACAATTGGGCTGTTTGGATACGTGACCTTGACATAGTAATAATCGCTCTTATCCATGATCAGAATTCTTGGGCACAAGAAATGATGTAACTGTTGTCTAATGAATTCGAGAATTCCACTTGATACCCAAACACGGCCCCATTGTCTAGGATCCTTATCCAATTTTCTACAATAAGTAGGAAATTACCATTGGATATTATTTTCTTTAGAAAACCCAAGGATTCCACATTTCCAAACACGTGCAAGTGATAATTTTCTATTTTTGCAAGATTGGCAATAAATCATCACTGAAAAAGAACCATCCAAGTTGTTTACGAACAAAGTCATTCCAAAGAAGCTCAGGTACACTTTGGTCATTTTCAGCACAACCATCGAGCCAAATGATGAAACCGAGCCAGGAAGTGGCACCAGATTACCTGCATTTCAAACTTAACAGCATTATCTGATCCGCTGCCAATTCCATCAGTTTCGACAATAGAAGGCCCATCAGTAGAGAAGCCATTCATGCATAGGGTAGTATTGGGTGCATTTCCAGGATAGCCACAGGCACACCTCTATATATGGGCATGCGGCAAACTAGCATGTGTAGGACATCTGAGTTGTATAGATGAAAGATAGATAGCAAAATGGAAAATGAGAAGTTCTGGTTTAATACAGTTTTGAACTTAAAAATAAAAATAAAAATAAAAATAAAAGTGAAAAAATGGCCATATATCCACATGTGTGTATTATATATAAATAAGGTTAAAAGAGAAAACTTCAATTAAAAAATTAGACTTTCTTTTTAACATGTTTAATTCATTTTCGCCCCAAAAATCTTTTTTTTTTTTCTTTTCTATAGTTCAAAATATACAGAGTTTTAAATGCTTAATCAATTATATGAGGGTTTTTTTTCTCAAAAATACAGAGTTTTGCTACCTATGAGATGACTTGGCTAAAAATCAGGCGAGTCAACGGGGCAACAAATGTATGAAAATGATGGCTGGTTTATAAGAACTCACCAAATTCTTTTGGAGCGTCCATTGTTTCCTTACATGTGTGGTCTACCTGGTGACTTTTTATGGCCAGATTACTAGGCTAGTTCATCAAGATAGCAATCCCTCCTGTTACATGGCCGTGTCCTACACATGTTAGCCACATACAGAGTTTAAGATCATAAAGAAATGATTGTCATTGGAATGGATTACAGATGAAATGACCTGAAGCCCAAGCGCCCACTTTCTTTCTTCAGACGGAAACTGCAACCGTGGAGATATTTCATTCGGATTCATATACTCATTTTGTTGTATACTGTGCACAGGGACTGAAGTTGTGGGACCACCGCAGTTCGAACTAGAATAAATGCTTCCCTGGAGAAACATTGATTGAGAAGAAATGATTCGTGAAACAGACTCAAAACACTTGAAGTTTATATATCCAACAAAGATTAAAATGCCAACTGCCTAATCTCGTGACTGCAATTCAAGACATTGTAGTTGCAACATTAGCAAAAGGGAACAAAGCTGTCGAGACGACAAGTGACGCAATTTGCAGGCCAAGGACCAGATGGTTAGAATGGTCAAAATGGGGTGACGTTTTTGGGCTCATGGCCCATCCATGTCTAGATCACCAAACCATGTGCCCTTCTTGTAGAGACTCAAAAGGCCTGAGGATACTTTAAATATCCTTGGGTTCGAGCATTGAATCATTCTTCTAAAGATATTGCCAACTACTTGAATGTCAACTAAGCATTTTGTAACTGCATTTTCAGATTTTGAAATTGTAATGATATCAGAATTTAATGGAAACTGTCACAACAGTAGCAAGAACATCAATCTAAAACTTAATTTGCAAGCTTTGACAAGAAAATTGAAGTTAATTTGCAGGCACACAGGCCACCACATTGACAACAACAAAATTGAAGTTAATTTGCAGGCACACAGGCCACCACATTGACAACAACAAAAATTTCCAGCAATGCTTCAAAGCAATGAATTACAAAATTCTCATTGATCATTTACATCTATAAAAACTCTCATTGATAGGTGAGCCACTAGGGCACGTTTGGATGATAAGTTACTTATGCCTCAAGTTCCTACTTATGTATCTCTTCTATGAGGAATTTCATCAAATTTCTGGTAGGCATCTCCAATTGCTCCACAAACACAATAAAATGAAGAATAGAATAACAAAACATTTCATCCGATCCTTTTATAAAAAATATGGATTTGGAAACATACAATTTGTATAAATTCGGTGTAACAGTACCATATATTCCTTGTGATCATTAATCACATTTGTAGAAAATCTTCAAGCAGTAGCTACTACAGTCGAAGTTCGAACTCCGATGCTGAAAGCTCAAAATAACACAGAAAAATGCCCCAAATCTGGATATCTTCACTAGCATTCGTTCAAAATACACGCGGTAATAAGACAAAGGAAGAACAGAGGAACATACCTTTAAAAGAAGCAACGAGGGATCTAAAATCTGCAAGCATTTCCTTCGAGAACTGCACAAGGATGCTGCCGGTCCGCCATTAAAGCCGCAGAGAGCTTCGCTACACAGAAACTCCTTGAATCTCTAAGTTTCTCTCACAAATCCCAATTTAAAACCTCTGGATTCTCCATTTCGGCCAAAACCAATGCAAAAGGAGCTCAAAATCTGCAGATTTCTCCCAAAATCCCCTGTAACTCTTCTCGTAATCGAACGACAGAGCTTTCTGATTTTTTCGGGAGATCAAGAGGGAGCGGCAGAGAGAGGGAGGGAAAGCGAGAGCGAGAGGGAGAGCGCACGAGAGGAAAGGAGAGGGAGAGCGAGAGGAGAGGGAGAGAGTCGGCGACGTGTGAGAGATGGTTCTAGGGCTTGTTTTTTTTTATATGTATACATATACAGGGACCTTTGCTTGCGGCCGTTAAAACCGGCAGCCGGCAAAGGGTACCCCCATCAGTCGGCTAAGGCACAATTTCTTGTAGTGTATATTTTCGCTACAGCTCTACTTCGTAGCTGTTACTTTTTCGGCTACGTCTCTTGCCGTAGCAATTGCCTCTACAACAATTAATATTGTTCAGCTACGGTCCAAAACCATAGCTATGTACCTATAACTACCGATTTAGTTGATAAATTTTACTCCTTTCTTTGGAAGCAAAAGGAAGTACCCTAGTCCAAGTCTAATGGGGGCGCATAAGGTTATACTTGTGTGGGCTCTCATATACAAAAGAAACTTGAATATATGAAGAAACAGTAACCAAAACGGCATGAAAAGGTAAGTCCACAATAATCATAGTAGGCCCCCAACAGGCATCAAAGTGAGCCCGACAAGTTTTTTCAAACCAGTCTAGAAGGGAAACCCACAACCAACCAAACGCAGGCCTAAGATGGACTCAATATAGGTAATCCATGAAACTCGAACGGCGGGCCTCCCCCAACAATTCCAAGTACGAGTCCCATGGTGGGACAGTGCGGCCATTCATCAAAGCGGGATCGCAGTGCAAATACCACACCTACATCAAGACAACCTCATGCCCGGATATAATAATACAAGCACTATGGTAGGCCCGTAGTATGGATACCACATCTACATGAAGGTAGAGCCAATGGTGAACATACAGCCAGTATATCAAGGTGGGCCAATGGTGCACAAAACATGCGTCAAGATGAGCTCTAGTCGACGGAGGGCAAGTGTACATCATGGTAAGCCCACAAGAGGCATCAAAGTAGGCCCTACAAGTATCAAGCAAGACCCAAGATGGCGGCCAATGATCTAAAGAACGGGCCTAGATGGCCTAGGCACAAGCATGGTGCGGGACCGGAACGGTGGGCCCCCACATATCTCAAGAGTGAGTCCCAAAGTGGGAAGGCGCGGCTACAACACATACATCAAGGTAGGTCCACAACTAAGTACAATACATGCATCTAAGTGTGGCCTAATGGTGCGGAGACAACACATATTTCAAAGCGGGGCTAACAGCATCAATACAACACAAACAACAACGTTGGGCTACAGTGCGGCCACTACATACAAATCAAGCCAGGCCTATTAAGCAGCCACAACATGAATAACAAGGCAGCTCATAGTGTGGACACCATACATACATTAAAAAAAGGGCCACGGCCAAGTTAGATAGCAAATAAAGATCACAATGGGCCCGGCTACTAGGTGGGCCCACATGATTGGAGGGCAAGTAAACATTGGGGTAGGCCCTAGCAAGGTTCCAACAATAGACATTATTAACTGTACCGATTAATAGTCTAGCCCACAGTTGTTATGGTGCGGCCCACTTGGGATTAGAATCGGTCCTAGTTTGGGCTGAAACCGGCGTGGCTATATAATGCATACATCATGGCGGATCCCATAGTGTGGGGCACATGCTGTGTGGACAGCGTTCGTGCCCATGCTGTTTCCACAGCATGGTCTACTGCTGTGGGCCTGTAAAAGCATCACGGTGGACTCACTAGGTAAGTTTCTAAGGTGGGCGTCTAATCACCACAGTTCCCAGGGTGGTGCGGTCCACTTGACCGACGCACCGGCCTGATCATTTTAGGATCAAGCTCTAAGATGAGCTTTCAAACCAGATGGATGGCTAAGATATACAACACAATCAGCAAGGTCGGCCCCTTGGACCGGGTGAACAGGACACCTACGTCACAGTTATGGTGAGTCTCACTTCTAGGTGGGCCATGTGTATGAAACACATACATCACTGCAAAGAGTGTCCCACGTCGTGGACTAAGCTAATATTTGTGTTTTACCTGCTTACAGGTCTGTGTGGCGTCTAGAATAGGTTGGATGTCCAACAAACGTTACAGAGCCCTTGGATCGTTTCAACGGCCAACATTCAATCACCAAAGTGTTCTATGGTGGGCCCACTTGAGCTTCCGATCAACCTCACATTAAGCACTTGGACCACGTCCAGGCCTACGTGGCCCTACGGTCAGGTTGGTTTTGACGAGTAAACAGTACAGTGGGCCTAGAAAGGTTTCCACGGTGGGTATCATTATAGCTGGCTGATGTTGGCTCACCGGCCAAACCTCGTCGCTTTCTGATATCGAGTGGGGCTCGCTTGACGCTGGGACTCCATAACCTTTCGACGGATGGACATGCCATCTGCCGAATGGCACAAAAATCATGAAAATCCAACTTGTAACAATGGAGAAACGAGGACTCGAATTTTGGCCCAAAGTCGAAAAAAATCTGCACGCACACCTTTGATATCTCCTTTGATATCAGCTGTCTGGTTGGCCTCTGATAGCCGCTGCTGAGACTGTTATTCCCGTGACTATACAGGAAGTTCTTTATTGTGTTACTAAGGCTGCTATTTTTGCACAGCACAGATAATCCTTTAAGCCGCTGGGAAAAAACGCTAATTTCGTTGTAGGTTTGATTCCCATGCTCAGGGTCCAACAGTTGGAGGACGGTCCATACCTCCTCTGGATGAACGCTGATGTCTTCATTAAACATAGATGAATATTGCGAAGAAATAGGAAACACCCACGTGAAAATGCAACAATAATAATTGCATCCAGGTAGATGTTTACAATAATATATTACTTGATTAGAAAAAAAGAAAAGAAAAAAAGACTACACACCTGTTTGTGCCATGCGGAGGAGACAAGATTGCAAGCCGCTCGTGTATGTTTATATATAAACAATTTTAAACTAGCTACGATGAGATGGCCGTATATTACGTCTGGCCCACATGGGATATCGCACGCACAACCCAATCCCATCTAATCTTTGACAGGCCGAGATTCGTTGTCCCCTCTCTGCTTGTGTTGCTACTACGTTATCTATATAAAGAGATCCTCCCGGAGGAGACCTGTACCAACCTTTCTTCTAATTCTTACAGTGGGTTTGCATTTAAAGACCCTCTTTGACACAAAGAAAGATGGCTGGCCCACTTGTGATGCCTAAAAATCCTTACCATGTCCGCTCGGCAAGCATGCCCTCAAGATCACATCCCCTCTTTCTCAGAGTAGAGGATCGATTGCAGAAACTACAGGCTTGGGGATCCTCATCGTCATCCACCCACCCCACGACTGAAATGTTGTGCGACGGTTTGGGTGGTCTCAGAGACTTGCACGATTCGATCGAGGATTTGCTTCAATCTCCACTCACCCAACAAACCCTAGTCAGAAATGGGCATGGAACATGGTGAATGAGATGCTGGATGGTTCTCTTAGAATATTGGACTTGTGTGAGACTTCTAGAGATGTCTTCAAGCTGATGAAGGAAAACGCACAGGACCTCTTATCTGCTCTTCGCCGAAAAAGATTAGGAGACTCAGGCCTCCACAACCAAGTTCTTGATTACATTTCTTTAAGAAGGAAGATGAATAAGAAGATCCACAAGTGCCTGAAAGAATTGAAGAGGGCAGAATGCAAATTCGTATTCTCACCTCTCTCTGACAAGGATCAACAACTTGCTGTGATAATAGGGGTGCTGAGAGAAGTAAGGTCGGTCACCATCTCCATATTCGAATCATTCTCATCCTTCATCTCATTATCAAGGCCAACGACAAAAGCAATCGGGCTGTCATTGATTTCGAAATGGATGGTGGGCACTGGGCGAGGAGCTTGTGAAGTGGCAATAGAAAAAATGAGTGAAGTGGGGCAGGTAGATGCTCATCTCTGCAGTCTTTATGGCAACAAATCATGCAAAGATGACGAGTCCGTGGAAAACATGCAGAAGGGATTGAAGGCAATGGATGTAAGTCTTCAGAGTCTCGTGGACAGATTGGATTGCACGTTTAGGCATTTGATCAGGACCAGAGTCTCACTTCTCAACATCCTCAATCACTAGCAGATTTTATCCTCTTAAACCATCTTCCATCCACCATGGCATGTGTTTTTTAAGAAATGTCTAGGGATTTTACATGTAGATTGTTGTAAATGAAAAAAGAAAAATGTAGCATGTTAGAAAATATCAAATCAATATACATATTCATTTCAAATTAATATAGCACTTATTTTCGTTTGATATATATATATATTTTTTTGCCATTGAGTTTCTACTAATTAGAAGCATTTTCCTTTATTTCATTTATTGCTAGGCTGTCGGAGGGGCCCATATTACAGTCATCCGATTTGTGAAGTGGCCATCTACAACATGGATGTGCTGCAAAACAACCTCGTTTGAAATGTTCGGAATCCAATTGCCTGGTGTACCACACACCACCGACCTCCATAGTTTGTTTACGTCAAAGTTTTTGTGATCCCGCAAAGTTGTATTTGTTATATTAACACCGTCCATCCATTTTGCGAGATAATTTTAGAACGTGAGATGAAAAAAAAAAAAGAAAAAGAGCCACATAAAGTAGTGGGGACAATTACTCCCATCGGTGAAACTTCCTGAGGACCCACCATGATGTTTATTTGACATCCAAGTTGTTCATAAGGTCACGGAAGCTAGAATGGAGGGAAAATATAAATATTAGGGCCTGTTTGGTTTTCTAATTACAGAGGTAATTCTAGGTAAATGGGTAATAATTATTTACCTTTGTGTTTACGGTCGGATTTCCAAGGTGATTTGACCGCCACATTTCATTTATAGCACTCCTCACATCACCCGAGGAGAAAAATGTTAAATTGTGAGGCCCACCTTGATGTTTGTGTATTATCCACACCGTCTATCCCTTTAGCCAACTCATTTTAGGGCATGAGCCAAAAAAGAGACAGATCCAAAGATCAAGCGGACCACACTACTGGAAACAATGGGAATTGACCTCCTACCATTGAAAGCTTCTTGAAGACCCTGGAAGTTTTGGATCAAACTGATATTTTTGTTTGCACTTTATCCATGACTGTGTGACCTTATTAACAGGTTGGATGACAAATAATATCACTATGGGCCCTAGGGAGAAAACAACTTTCAACCATTAATGTTTTAATGATCCTTGTTTCCTAAGGTGTGGTCCACTTGATCTTTTGATTTTCCTCATTTTTGGGCTCATGCCTTAAAATGTATTTTTTAAAAGGATGGATGGTGTGGATAACTCATATATATCATGGTGGGGCCCACATATTTAAATCAGTAATAAAAACGTTTGTATGGACCGATTTTCGAAACGTAATTCCTGGCGCCTTTCAAACAGGTGTAGTAAGTAATAATCAGGTAATTCTGTGTATTTACCAGGGGAAATTAAAAATCAAACAGCCCCTAAGGTAGATGTAAAACTTCCAGATGTTTTCAATGGTAGATGCTCAATCCTCATGGCTTTATGTGGTGTGTTTCAGTTGAACTTTGGATATATCTTAGTTTTGGGCTCAAGCCCTGAAACAATCTCGTCAAATGGATAGATAGTTTGGATATAACACATAAATCATGGTGGGGAAATAGAACATGGTGTAACAACTCGATTTATTTTTTGTCCTTCATAAGCTAAAATTCAATTTTTAAAATTTAAAGGAATGATCAAATTTGTTGTAACATCCTCACCCTTATCTTATTAAAGGAATTGTTCTCTCTTCATATGTGTAGGACGTTCTCTCCAAGCAGAGATTTAAAAAAAAAAAAAATAGAGAAAAAAATAGGAGAGAGATAGATCAAGAGGAAGAAGGGCTTGCAAGGTTAATACTTTATTTAGTATTATTATTTATTTATTTATTTTATTACACGTGTGGCCTGTATGATGGACGGTATGGATTTACCATGGAACTCGCAAGGTAAGTACTGCTTGTATTGTTGATGCACTCATTCAAGAAATAAAAGTCATTGTGCGTCGCTTACAGTTGTCAAAATTCTTTAACTTCATGTATTCTAAAAAAAAAATTAAAAAAATCATCGTATGGAGCTTCAAGAAATGAAAAAAATAAAATAAAATTAGTGAAATAATTATGTGTCTTCGAAAAGTATTTTCTGCCATCGTTTTTTATTTCTTTCACACACCTTATTGTGCATTTGGCGGAGGAGGCATAAGTTTGCAGACCCGTTAGATGTAAATATATATTTTTTTTTGAGAGGTAACTTACGTTTTAATTTATTAACTCAAAATAGCTTATATATATTTTTATCATTATCTGATTTTAATACTCTAGAGGATGATGAGAACATACAAGAAGTATGTGATGAATCAAGCTTACCCAGAGGGTTGTATTGCGGAACGCTACATTATAGAGGAATCCATGATGTGTTATATGGAGTACTATCTTGATAATACGATAGGAAGTCATAAGCAAGGACTAAAAATATTCAGTGATGATGATAATGAAAATGTCGGTGATTCCCAAAGCAAAAAAGGAAGGGAAACTTTAAAATCTTACTACGGTGTAGTACCAATAAGCACGCAGATGGGTTTTGCAACATTAAATAGTACTTACTCAGTGAACGGATATATTTCCAACGCTACATACTCCGAAATGAACAAAACAACACAAAACAATAAGGCCTCCATGAAAGCGCTAACAAGCTTCAGGGTGAGTTCCAAGGATAGGAATCTTTTAGAAGAAGAAGTCACTTATTATGGCATTATTAGACAAATTATCAAATTGAACTACTTTGACTTCAAAGTAACACTCTTCTACTGTGATTGGGTGCATATTGAAGATAAATTGAATGTATGCTTCATAGATCCAGAAATAAATTTGGTATTCATCAATTTAGGAAGGTTTAGAAGAAACTTAAAACAAGATGATGAGTCATTTATTTTTACATCTCAGGCGCTTTAGGTCTATTATTGTAAGGATCCAACTAGAGATGTCTGGCATGTCGTACTAGATGCTCCTAAGAGGATGACTAAAGATGCGTATGCATTTGAAGATCTACTTAAGTTTGAGACTAGATTGAATACATGATCTTCAACACTGTAACGGCCCGTATTTTCAAGACCCGAGTATATGACCCGTTTTCTGAAAACCTAAGTGTTAACCTTAAAGGATGGTCAAATTCGAGTATATATATATCTATATATATATATATTCGACTATCATAGTAAGCAGATGAGCGTAGAATGGATAAGTAAGCATAAAGGTAAATTTTCATTTACGTTTAGATGGTACAAGAGGTTGCCCATAATGACTTTTACAAACCAATGTCTCGATGTAACCAATACAAGAATTCACATAATTTAATACATGAAAATAACAGAAGAATGTAAACATAAGCCGCAAGACCGTGCAGCTCCTCTTAGCAATACGGTCGTGCATCCCTAGCACCTGAACCCGGCTCCTCATCAGTATGAACCTGAATGTCGTTTGGACCACCTGTGCTACCTGTACGGTTATATATTTGATGGATGAGTGGCCAACTCAATGTGAATTCCCCTCAAGATTACACACCGCTGCATTAGGTAAGTATAGTTATTAAACATACAAAGCATACAAAATAATACATGATGCAATCTTATTAAATGCATGAATATATGAGTGCACATCAACTGGGGATGCTCATCCAATTGGCTTTTGGGCAAAGCTCATGCAATGTGGCCGGTCACCAACGAAAGTACATAGTATGTGCGTAGTGCCAAACTCACCAAAAGTGGGTCGATAATCGATGGTCTGGGAGCTAGCGAAACGATACCCCAACTAAATCTTATTAGGCACGTGCTACAACATCCAGAATTATCTAGCCGTCATCGCCCGAATGCTATGAATGCATGCATGATTAGCCCACACATTATTAATTCATTTACAACCAGCAGGTTTAGTAGCTCAAAGGTCACTACGGGGAGCTCAGAGCCCAGCGTAGGCTAACAGCTCGGGCATAGGTCTCATACCACCATCTCCGGCTCATGAGACTACCATCTTAGGATGTTTAATAGAAACCCGTCGACTAGTGGCCAATCATATTACAGTATATGGGCTTACCATCGCATGATTGCATGATGCAAAACATCGAACCCATATAGGGAAAGTACCAAAATAAAGCCACGTAGGGCCAATATCAGAACAAGCCACATAGGGCAAATATCAAAATAAGCCACATAGGGTGAGTATCAAAACCATGCGATCAAAGACCACCCTCGAAAACCACTTAGACATAAAACACTGGATGGTAGGCCCACATCAATGATCCATCTAGGCGTCCACTCAATAACCACTCGATCGAAGGTCCATTGCAATCACCATCGATCGAGTTACATCCCAAGTATGGGTGTACATTTATAAGTGGGGGTTTTCCACTAATGTACCAGTTTAAATCCCAAAAGCAATCCACAAGTAATCCACAAGCAGGAGATAAATATATAGGATGAACATTAAGCATGTAATATAACAATTCAATTTTCACCAGCTAACACATGCGATTATAAAAGGGAGATATCAATTATAAGTTATAATAAGAACTATGACTTAAGCTAATGAGAAGATGGAAAGCTCAAGGGGAAGAATCATCACCTTATACTTTGAATCGCCTACTAGTGTTGCTAGAGAATGCATGTTTCCTTAGAATCAATCCCTATCATAAATAAGGGATTTGTATAATTAGATCCAAGTTCTCCACTCTACTCAGGGTTTAAGATCATAGCCTAGGGTTTTAGTTATTTATCCTTAGGGTCTTGATGTAGGGTTAGGATTTTATCTTTTTGTTTGGTGCTTAGATTCTAGGATTTGAATCCAATATTATTATTAATATTATTATATTATTATTATATCATGGGCTAAAGACTATTCATGATAGGAGTTTTAATCCATCCATATTAATAATGATGGTTCATAAGTCGATATTTAGATATACCAATAATATCTAATATCCTTATAATGACTAATAATCTCTTAAATAATATAAGTAATAATAATAATTTTTTTTACTAACGGTGATATAATAAGTACTAATATTAATAATCATATTAATAAGAATTATACTAACCCTACAAGGAAAATGGTAATATAGTCATAATGATGAATCTAGTAATGATAATAGGTGCTATGGTCTCATCATTTACGTTTAAAGTATAGACCTAGGGTTTTGGTCATTTAGGTTTAGGATTTCAACCTAAACTTTAGGTCTAGATTAGATTTTAGGATTTGAATGCTAGTTGATGTAAAATTAGCTACCATGTTAATTTAATAACTATAACATAAGTATTAACATTAATGGTATAATTAATATCAGCTCATCATGGTAGTAATTTATATTACAATTGAAATAAGATGATATTATTAAAGGTAATATTTTCAAGTGACGGATACCATGCAAATATCATTAATGATGTTTTCATTTATAGTAACTAATATTAGTGCAACATGTTGGTAATAATCATTATAATGATAATTATATTATGACCTACTATCATGATAATATTTAAGGATGACAAAACAATACACTAGTATTTAATGATAATATTATTTTATTTTCTTGTCTATGATAACTATAAATCATTTACTAATGGCATTTCTACTATTAGCGATCCTAATAATGATAGAAATGGTAAATGTCAATACAACGAGACAAGTGTAGCCTAGAAGGAGAACATTTACTTACTTGTGTCGACTCGGTTCGAGTCGAGTTGACTCGGCTCCACTTAACCACTCACCTTACTCTCTCTCCTTCACTATCTCTTCTCCCACTCTCTCTTTCTTCTTCTTATGTAGAGAGATCTAGCAACCCCTGGACTTTATCCAGCAAACGGGTCAGCAGGCTGACTCAGTGAGTTGACTCTATTTGAAACAGAGTTAACTCGATCTTCTTCCTCCCTCTCATCTTCCTTCTTTCTCTATCCTTCCTCCCTTCTTTTCTCCTCTTTTCCTTCTTTCTCTACTGCTGGAAAACTCCAGCAAGAGAGCTGACTGGTTCGAGCTGTGACTCAACCGAGTCGAGTCCAGTTGGCTCGCCAGCGAACCTGACTCAACCCCGTGCCTTTCCTTCTTCTTCTTCTCCTTTCTATTCTCTCTATCTCTGTCTTCCTCTTCCCTCTCTTTTTCCCCTCTCTGTCTTCCTATTGCAATGACCAGCAGGGTCAGTGGCCAAACTCAGACCGAGTCCAGCCGAAGCGACAGCGAGTCTGCAAGTAGAAAGAGGATGTCGCACTCCCTCTCTCTCGTTCCTCTCTCATTTCTTTCTTTCCTTTCCTTCTTTCTTTTCTCTTACTTCTGTTTTAGCTGGAAAACTCCAGCGATACTCGGACTGAACCAAGGCTAACTCGGATCATGTTTCGACCGAGCCAAGCTGATGAGCACAACAGCAACAACAGCCACTTGCTCGAATTCTCTTCTCCTTCCTATATTTATTCCTTATTCTCTTTTTCTTCTTCTTCTTCTTCTTCTTCTTCTTCTTCTTCTTCTTCTTCTCTCTCTCTCTCTCTCTCTCTCTCTCTCTCTCTCTCTCTCTCTCTCTCTCTCTCTTCCCCTACCTCGTTCTCCCTCTTCACCTCTACTCGATCGTCTACTCACACCAGCGAGCCGACTCGGTGCGGCGGATTCTCTCACCTTCTCACGTTTCCTTTTCATTTTTTTTCTTTTCTTTCTTTTGGGATGGGTCGCCTAACACTAGCCCTTTATAGGCCCTAATAGCTTTCCCTAGGGTTAACGAGTGTTATCTGCTTAAATTTGTCACTGTTCATATCTTCACTCGAGATAAAACATCTCAGCAGTGCTGATTGTACGAATCCTAGGTACATGGCCATAAGACATTCATACGGATGTGTTTTTGGCATGATGGTCCCCCTAATGTATGTCCTGGATTAGCAAATGGGCCTCACCACCTACTGATGGGATTCTCGCTCAAACGAGGAAGATAATGGACCCATTAATGGCAGTTTCTCATTGGACGGTTTATTTCCTGATCTGAAATGTTTGGAAGGGTTAGATTGGTCCCCAGGGACTTGTGGGACCCACCAATCATCGAGGCTTCCCTCCAATGTGATGGGTCAGGTTGCAGCGTGCGGCGACATAAGGAAAGCTCGTTTGACAGCGATGGAGCCCTAGAAATGAGGTGGAAAGGAGGGCTGGGATTCACCAAATGGGCGGCTAAGATGTAGGGAGAAAGGCTCACGCAGACTACCAGGATGGCAGCAACAAAACGGCGTGGTTTCCGTTTTCAGAAATTTCCACCGCACACACCCTTGCTTCCGCTAAAGTTTGTGCGAATGCAAGGACATCTCATCGTGCGGGATGAGTTGGGTTCTAGTCAAGTCCACCTCCTTGATCAGATGGACGGTTTAGATCGATGATCTGATCTCAGGTGAGGCCTACCCGATCGGGTTTCATGGACGCGGTCCGTTCCCAGGTGAAAAGAGAGAGGCGTTTCTCTTCTTTGTGGGAAAATGCGGTCAGTGCCCGGTTTGACCGTGCTGAAGGTTCAGTGTGCGTCCTGCACACTGGTTGAGGTGCATACGCACCTCAGTGTGGGGTCCATCTCAATGTTTGTGATAAATCTACACCGTCCATTTCACTTAATGGGCCCAAGTATGGGTTTTAACCGAAACTCAGGTGGGTACAATGCCCAGGTGGGCTATACATGTAGATTTTTCCTTTAAATTGGGAGTTTTCATTGATCTGACGGTCAGATCATTGTGAATCTGAACTTCAACGGTCTTGTTCATTGTTCGGATGGTTAAGACCACATTCCCTGAATTTACCATTGGAATGTATATATTATAACATCTTCAATCATTATTGTTATTAATATTAATACTATCATTATTATCTTGAGTTAATTTGTAGGGCCTACTTCTAGTCAGAATCGTCCTCACGGTAGATCAACTGTTATGATTCATTTACCTAATCCTCAGCTTACTTTAATTGTCACATGGGCCACATCACATGAATGTTTGTTCAAGCTAGGTTTTTATTTATATTAAGTTAGGTCACACGGGAATACCCGAGTACCGAAAGTGTGGATGTTATAAACACTTTCATTAATAGATGATTTAAATGAAGAAGATGAAGATGTACAGGAAAAATCATGGGGTAGAGTGTAAGCCGAGGATCTCACGTCATAGGAAATGGAAAAGAAACTTATAATAAGATTCATATCAGTTTGAAAGTGAGTTGAATACCACTTAGTAAGGGAGTTAATTCGATGACTCTCATACATAAGGGAGTTAATCCAGTTAGCTAACTCAACTCATAATCGAGTTGGTTACAGCCGAGTATAAATGATTCAACAATCTAACAGTAAATCCCTAGGCAATTATCAACAACCAAAGATGGTCCAACTAAGACTTAGTGCTTTTGTTGAGTCAACTCAACAGAAGTTACCATCCCAAACATCTCAGGGTTGATCTAGTTCTTGCTAGGGGAAAGATTACTTGATGAGTTGAACTAAAGTGCGAGTTCTGCAAAGTAGGATGAAGAACCAACTCAATTCATTAATAACCTTAGATGCTTGCATCTTACTGAGTCAGCAACTCAGTGGTTTTGTTATTCGTAACTCGCTAGGGTTGGTGCTAACTGAGTTCAACCCATGGATTTGAACAGAGATTCATGTCTGGACATAGGAATCCTTATTAGGCAAATAACAATGGACAGATTAGAGCCCCAATCCTTGGCTGACTGGGATCGCACCTGTGACTCAGAAGAGTCAACTTGGTGCGACCAGACTCAGGTTCCCTCTGTCTCCATCTCTCATTTTCAGACTTCCTTCTTCTCTCCTTCTCTCTCCTTCTCGGTGTAGATGGCCCACAAAAATCGGCACTCAGGCCAGATCTAGAAACAAACGACTCAGCAAGTCGCTACAACCTAGATCGTTCGAACTCGACTCAGCTGTTGTCTCGGCGAGTCAGAGTGGTGCTGCATGTCATGGATTTCTTTCTTTCTACAATCTTCTTCTTTTCTCTCCTTTTTTTTTTTTGTTGGAACGACCAGGTGACGCCTTGGACTCCGCCGATCTTGCAGCGACTCGGACCGACTCAGCTCAACTCAATGTGGTGGAATGGCGATGTCTCTCTTTCTCTCTTATGCTTTCTATTTTTAGAAAGGGAAGCCCTAAAAAGGAGGTATTTATATAATAGATTAATCCTCCTTTAGAGGATTCGAACGCTACTAATCTCTGGGATTAATTATGGCTTAACGACTCTAAATCGTGGGAATTTCTTTGATGGTACATCTGAATTTGATTGCATGGTTGCAATCTAATGCTACAAATGGGGTTCTAACATCATGGACCACCAACTACATGACTCTGATCAAGAGATGGGGTCCACTTAAGGGAGATGGGTTTTTTTGGCTAAAAGGAGGAGATGACTCCCTTGATCATGGTGAAACTCGAAAGGTAGGTAAATCCGATGATCTGGATGGTATGATCGGTGTGGATTTGTAACTTGATCATTGTGGGGCCCACGTTTTGGATGAACGGACAGGTTCATAGACGATATGTAGGGTTTTCTCATTCCGAACGGTGTTTTTCTCGGGCCGACAAGTTTTCTCCAGAGATCTCCTCACTATAAGTGAAAGGGCTTCCTATCGCCCTAGTTTGGATGTCTGGGATGATCTGAGGGGGTTTCTAGAAGGAAAACTAGTGGGTAGGATCGAACCACCTTATAACGAAAAGATTCCTTTCACATTTCCTCTTTCTAGCTGCAAAAACCCCTAAAACAGAATGAAGGGCTAGGATTTTACAGAGTTGGATGGCTCTTCGTTTGTGGATTGCTAGCTTGACAGCCACAAGAAGTTTCCATTTTCCAAAACCATCGCATGCACCACCTTTTTGTGACAACCATCGTGTGCGTGTACATGTGTGGAAATGAGCGGAACCAGTTGGGTTTGGTTGACAGCTCATCCAGAGTACGACGGACGGCTCAGATCATCGCAATGGCCATGATGGTGGGCCACACCCATCACCATGACAGCTAGCTAGGAACAGCGAAAGAAAGAGAGAAAATCTCTCTTTTTTAGGAAAATGTGGGTCAAACCCGGTTTGACTGGAAGTGAGGTATTGTGCACCATGGGTGCATCACCTTCTAGTGTACACACATAATAAATGTGGGGCCCACAGTGACATTTTGTGAAATCTGATCTATCCATCAGGCCCCATTGCCCCTAATAGATCTTTAGTCAAACGGTTAGGAAGATTCAACGCTCAGGTGGATCACATTACTTACTTTTGTGAGTTTTGTTAACGTTTAGAGGTGGTTTTAACGGTCAGATCAAACTGAATTTGAACATCTACCATCCAAGTGTTTTAGGCTCCGTTTTGAGTGATAGTCTATAATAAATTTTAGGGTCATATGACCCAATGGTGAGGATCAAATCTATCAATTGTTAGTTTGATCTTGATCCGACGGTTAGGAATGTTTAAACCGTCTAAACTTACTTTCGTGTTTACTGATTTGAGGAGGATGTTTATAATATGTTTAATTCAGCAATCAAATCTCTTATAGATGTACATCGGATGTAGATCGGGTCCTTCTTGAACTCTTTGGTCATTATGATGTGGAAGCATGGCCCATTCTTCAGATCCATGGTCAATTCTACTGAAATTTCCCTTAACGTGGCTATATGAAAGTAAATGCTCAAATAGGCTAGGTTTGTATTTATACTAAGTTAGGTTATAAGGTAACACCCAAGTACTAAAAAGTACGGGGTGTTATAAGGAAGGAGACGGGACATTGATCCCTTCCTTAGGTTGTTGTTGCGCCAAGTGCGGCGGCTCGAGCTGAGTTACTTCCTTAACACTGTCTGCTCGAACATCACTTAAGTCTAGACGCTGTTGGACCTGCCTAAGTAGAAGGAGAGAGAGATAGTCCCCAAAAACTGAAAATAGAAAGTGAGAGAGAGCTGTGAGTGCTGTCGTGCCGCATCAGCCAGACTCAGACACATTTCAGTATGAGTTTGGTCACTGGCCCTACCTAGTCATTAGAAAAGGAGCAAGAAGGGAATGAAGGAGAAGATAGGGAAGAGAAGAGAGGAGTGGCGACCGTGACTAGACTCATGTTGTTGCACTCGTCGTGCCGCACTAAACTGCTAGAACGCGTCCAACTCATTGCCGAATCGAGCACGACTCAGGTGCTGGTCCAGTAGAGAAGAAGAGGGAGAGCGAGAAGAGAGAGAAAGAGAGGAAGAAAGAAAACGGGAGAAGGACGAAAGAGGAATGAGAAGGGACATTGATCCCTTCCTCGGGTTGCTACCGCATTAAGTGCGACGGCTCGGGATGAGTTGCTGCCCTGACACTGTCTGCTGGAACATTGCCTAAGTCCAGGCGATGCTGGATTCGCCTAAGTAGGAGAAAGAGATAGGCAGGGGGAGAAAAGAAAATAAACGAGAGAGAGAGAGAGGACACTATCCCTTTTTCTTTCTTATTGTTCGCTGTTGCTGGTGCACTAAGATGGGTCGACTCAGTCGAGTCAAGCACGACTGAATCTTAAGTCTCAATCTAGGGTTGCTGGACGGTGCAGAGAAGAAAAGAAAGAAGAAGGGAGAGAGGAAGAGGAACGACACAAGAGAGGGATCTGGTTGTGAATTGTTGCTAAGTTGACTTGGCTGAAACCGAGTCCAGCCGAGTTAAGTTGGGTTTGGGCCTGGTCCAGGCCTAGCTGGACATTCCAGCATGGGATGAGAGAGAGGAAGGATTGGGTGGTCATTGCACCTACTGAGTCAACTCAGGTTACTTGACAGGCCGAGTTCGGGTTACGTCAAATAGACTGCACCTCAAGGTGAGTTGAAACCTTGTATCTTAGCCTTTCAGAAGAATGTTAGTTATTAAATTCTTATTTTGTAATAATTATTTATTTCCCTCCTTATCCTTATCTAGTTCTCAGTCATGTTGGATCCATACTGATGAAGGCGATCCGAGTTGAACTCATTTCAATTATAATTTGAGGCGAGGACTCATCCTTTGAGCTTCCTACTTAAATTCATTAATTTAATCATAGATTATGCCTTAATCCCTCCCATTTAGTATCTCCTAAGTTACTTGATTGAGTTACTTATCTTGATATGCGAATATGTTAATATGATGTACAACTGATTCTTGCGTTAGATAATGGCCATGTCTCTTTAATTTTTAGCATGCATGAATGATTGATGTTCACATGCTATTTTTATATGCACTACCAGTTAATTAATTGGATGTTTGCTACTTGCGATTATTTGATGAATTGAATGGAATTTGTTGGGAACCCACTATCTTGCGATCCGTATTTGCCTTACACAGCTTGGATCGCACATTTGCCTTATACGACTTGGAACACATATTTGCCCATGTGGCTTTGATGGATATTGGCGCTCTTTTGTGGCTTGTGAAAGTGTCCTAGTTTGTCAATTAGCGTGAGTGTTGGTCGGCTAACCAGAGAAGCTCCACAGGAAGAAAAATCAACCGTCTACCTCAACCGGATGTAGGCCCGAACTCGCCACAGGTAAACCTAAGCCTCACATCCCATGTCCCAAAACACTAGGTGAATAAAACCCTTAAAACAAATTTAGAACATCATAGGGTTTTGAGTTAGAAAACTTTTTCAAAATTCAGAAAAACTCTAAGTTTTCTAGCTCTGTCGATTTTATCGATAAACTGATCAATATTATCGATATGCGCTGTCGATGTCCTCGATGACAAATCGATTCCATCGGAATGAGGACAAAAGTGTCCAGCAACCACATATATCTTTGGACGGATTTATCGATGTATCGATATACCTATATATCGATATTTGAATCTCGAGTCCATCGAAGGTGACTCGATAATATCAACAGGCAGATCTTCGGTGCCCTTGTTTTCACTTAAGAATATCATATGTGCATCAGTATATCGAAACCCTTCTCGATACCATCGAAATTCAAATCTCGATGACATCGGAAGGCTCTCGATGATATCGGTCATGGGCATGAAGATTTCCAGCAAAATATTTCAGGATAGTTTATATATGATCGAGGGTCACTCGATAGAATCGATATTCAAATATCGATGATATTGGTACGGTTTCGATGGCATCGAATAGGGAAAGAAACTGTCCAACAAGCTTAAACGAAAATCCCTAAGATTTATCGATGCCTCAACACAACTATTGATATCATCGACATTCAAATTCCGATGATATCAAAGGTCCCTTGATCATTCTTGTAAACCTGAAATATTTCATAGCAAGTCCTTCTCATTTTCAAATATCGAGGAATCGAACCTCACATCGATGAAATCGGAGTTCGAAATCTGATGACATCGACATGTGTTTCGATTCCCTCGACCAGCTGGCAATAGGTTTCAAAAGCGTATGACATTTGAGTTTGTGTCATCAAGTGGACCGTCGACGCTATCGAGAGTATACGCTCGATGATATCGAACTCTGTCATAAATGTGACCGTTTTATATCCGTTGGAATGTTTTGGCTATAAAAAGAGGACTTGTCTATTATTGCTGGTAGAGAAAGAAGAGAGTGTTTTTGAGTGTTTAACCTTAGATCATATACCCAAAGCCCTTTCTCTCATGGGAGTTCATCCTCCAATCCACCCTCATCATTGATATTCAATAGAGTGGATTGGGGAATGAACTTCCGTATTCAAGGATCCTTCAGCTACTACCTTAATGACAAATCATTAAGCTGGGATGCCTTGAATGCATAAATGACTGGAATCACTTTATCTTCCTTATAGGAAAACATTTAAGAGAGTAGAATTCCGTCTTAACCTTGACCCAACCCGACGTCGTATATTAGTACATCATCTGTGTTGCGGATTAAGGAAGCAGAAGATTCTTCATCAACAAAGAAGGATATCTTCGATAACGTGCTGAATGAGACTCATCCACTTATCTGTAAGTAACTAGAGTCCAAAGGACCCTTGTGATTATTTCTTTATAGGATTGGGTCTAAGGTGTTTCTCACCCCTTGCAAGCCCTTGTAGGAGGCCTCCGGTGGGAGCGTACGTGGTGGGTACGTTGTGTTGACCCCTGCTCTGTGGAGAGCATAAACAGTTAGGGTCTTGTGGAAGATCCTTGGCCAGTGTGCCTAAAAGTGGGTGCGTTGTGTTGACCCTTGCTCGTGAGAGCATAAATAGTGAGGTTCCTTGTGTGGATCCTTAGCCAGTGTGCCTAAAACTGGGTGCTATGTGTTGACCCTTACTCAGGGAGCATAAACAGTAAGCCTAGGTGTAGGTTATAAAGGTTGAAGGTGAACCTGATTTAAAACCTTAGGTTTGAGGTGAACCACTGTGAAACCTCCTTAGTGAAATCCGGTACACTCAAGGGTTGAGTGCGGTTACCGGGAGTGGAGTAGACGAGTAGTCGAACCACTATAAAAATGAATGTATTTGATGTTGCTATTCATTTGTTTAAGTGATTTCATATCTAATTATCTGAGATCACACCTCACACACACACACACATTCATATCCATCAAAAACTAGTTTGCATATTATTTATCTCTCAAATAGTTTGTGATTGGATCCTCTACCGGGCTTGGAAGCCAGTAGAGTTACTTTTGAGTAATCATAATCTATGCATGTTGTTAGGATTAGTGTGATAGGATTTTAAATTGGCATAAAATTATTAAACGGTCTTATTCACCCCCGTCTAGGACATGTTGGTATATTCTTACTTAACTAAAGCGGTCTTTACCATAATTTCAGCTTGTTGGTTATATTCGCATATCTTGTTGATTTTCGGGTCATTATGCGAAGTTCATTATGATTTTTGGGTGGAGCTGAAGTTTTCTTGTCGATTTTCTAGTCATCTTGTGGAGTTCATACAATTTTCGAATGATGGCGGAATTCTTATGTGGATTCTCTCTTTATTTTACGGTGTTCAGTCGTATGGTGATTTTTGGGTGGAGCATGAGTTCTCTTATCAATTTTCTGGCCATCTTACAGTGTTTACATACGATATAATTTCCAGGTGAGGTAGAGGTTTTGTAAGACCCGTATCCTAGACCGTACCGTTCCGTAGACTTTCGCGATCTTCCCGGTCAAATTTCAGCAACCTTCGACCCTTAACCGGTAGATTGCGCGTGACCCTGATTCACACGCCGTCAACCCTAGTCGACTCAACCTAAGACTTGTTCCTATGCTGCGACTCGCGCGCCGAGGCGATACTCTGACCAGGAGATGTGGGCCAGCGTTCGGCGCGAGGAGAACGCCGCGCGTGCGAATACCGAGAGAATCTCTACAAAATGTCACATCAATCAATCAACAATCAATCCCATCACCTTTCACCCTTCCCCAAGCAACCCCAAAGTCAAAAGTTTCTTACACCACCCATACCCCTCTTACAACATTTGCCACAAAAGTCAAAAAGTGGCTCTTACACCCATCACCACCACATCAAACATCACCCATCTCTCTCTCCCTTTTACAAACCTCTTTCTCATTTTCAAACCTCATTCCAAGTAACCAAGAGCACCATACGTCCAAGCCTCTCCCATTTCTCCAAGAAAGCCACAAGTGTGGCCCACCTTTCCCACCCTTTCATCTCTCATCTCAACCATCCAAATCTCATCTCATACGTTAGAATCAAAGCTAAGGAGCTTGGGAAGCCTTTGGCGCAAGAAGAAGGCGGTGGGTGATCTTAGATTTTTGTTTTCCATTCATTTTGCTTGATTAAGGGTCCATATATGTGGGACCCACCTTGATGTATGTTGTATGCAAGAGGGGCCCATAGTGGCGGGGCCCCTCCATCCTCACCGATCTCTCTCTCTCTCTCTCTCTCTCTCTCTCTCTCTCCCTTTTTCCTTGTATATGATGGCTTGTGGCCCACTTGATGTATGATCTTATCCATGCCGCATACCGATGGACCCCATCTATGTGGGACACACTGTGGTGTTTTTAGGACATCCCAACCGTCCATAGGGGGAGGGCACCTTGCTGTGACTAACAGTAGAGTGTGATCTGAAGTGGGCCCCAACTCCACGGCTCACGTGGTAGGCCGAGTGAAAGATACCCCGTTTTAACGCTGGACCCACCCAACTCCACGGCCCAAGTGGCAGACCGAGTAGAGATACCTCGTTTCAAACGCGTGAGGTCTTGGCATCGATTCCCTGGTGGGGTGGCTAACAGTGAAGTGTGATCTGACAGTGGGTGTACCTAACAAGCTAACTGACGGTGGAGTATGGGCTATCAGTGGGGCCCACGGGACCCATCCACGCCGTCCATTCCATTCTCCACATCATTTTAGGCGTTGAGCCGAAAAATGAAGCTGATTTGATAATCAGACGGGCCATACCATAGAAAATTGCGTTTCATACTGTTCAAGGCTATTCAGGCCCACCTTTCTGTTTCTACACGCCAAAAATGCCGAATATTGGACTTATTTGGTGTATTTCGAGCCCTAGAATCCATTGGTCGGAGTGGATTCTCTGGTAGCCGGCCCCATACGCGATTTTTCGTAGGAAAAAAAAAAAGAAAAAAGCAGGGAGCAGCAGCCGCCTGCTGCTGTTAGAAGGCAACAGACGCTGCCTGCGCTGCTGCGTACGGCTGGTGGATGAACGGTCTAGCAGCCACCCATGGCTCCAGCGTGGGCCCCACCATGTTGTATATTTGTCATCCAACCCGTTCACTAGGTGGGCCCCTTCCTAAAGTGGGCCCCACCCAAAGTTCAGGCCGATCCAACGCTCGAGTGGCCCACATCATGGGAAACAGCAGTGATTAAATGTGTACCTTTGAAATGCTTTTTGGGTCCACAGAAGTTTTGGATCGAGATGAAATTTGTTTTTCCCCTCTATCTAGGCCTGTGTGACCTTATGGATGGCCTGGATGGCTTATAAACATTAGGGTGGGCCCCACGTAGGACCCACAGTGATGTATGCATTTTACTTCCACCGTCCGCCTGGACGGTGGAGGCCACAGTGATGTATTCGTTATATCCCCACCGTCCAGGGGACGGTGGTGTATGGCGTGTGTGTGCGTGTGTTCAGTGGGTGCTTGTGTGTGCATGCGTGTGTGCGCGTGTGGTGTGTGTGCACGTGTGCTTGTGTGTGTGTGTGTGTGTGTGTGTGTATATATATATATATATATATATATGTACAATAATATATATATATATAATGTATGTATATATTATATTATGTAATATATATACCTGATGGTGGGCCTTCATGGGCCCCACCATGATGCATGTGTTGTGTCCAAGCTGTCCATCTATTTTGCAAGCTCATTTCATCGCGTGAGCTAAAGAATGAGTCAGATCTATAGTTCTGGTGGACCTCACTTTGATGCATGTATGAGGCCCATCTTGGTTTATTTGTGGCCCATCCGTTAGGGCCCACCTTGATATGCATGAGGCCCATATGATTAGGCCCATCTTGATATAGTTAAGGCCCAACCATTGAGGCCCACCTGATATACTTAAGGCCCATGTTATGCGGCCCATTTGTTGTACCTAAGGCCCATGGATCGAGGCCCAATTGGATGTACACAAGTCCATTAAAATGTATGACCCTACCATGGTTTGTGTAATGATGTTATGACAGTTGTGCCTTGGGAGCAATGTTGGTTTGACGCCTACATTGTAAAATAATGTTGGTTAAATGTCCGCATTATGATTCTCCCTAAGGCCCATTGTTAGGCCCATACTTGTAGGCCGTCTAGGCCCATCTTCGTTATAAACAACATCTATCACATATAACATGTTTAGTATAGTTCCATGATTCATGATCATACGCATCATATGTATGCTTGATATGAGAAGTGACTGATCATAGAATATGCCTTCGGGAAGATTGTTTAGGGGCTCTCGGATAGGCGGTGTTGCCCCACATGAGCGCACGGTATGCACAGGATTGTTGCATGACTGGATAGTGTGATTCATGCATTTCACATTGTGTGACATGGTTACCGTACGCCCTAGTGACATCAGGGTCATAGCCTCCACTGGCGTATCATGGTTGGCAGGATTGGATACCGAAAATCTTGTTCTACATTGGGTGCTATAGATATCCATGGGTGAAATTTCCTAAACCTTTATGGTACCAAGAGGTTGCTCCAACGTCTATACCAAGTGGGTGCAGGAGTGCCAATTACCAAATGGCTGTGCTTTTTACTGTGTCGTGGTCGGTTGGAAAGGGGTGCGGCCTTACCTGCCCGAGAGGAGGGGGCAATGCTAGGCTGAGTTTGACCAGCTTTTTGGCAGGCGGATAGTGAGGTCTTTTCCACTCACCTTGTTGCGCGCGATGGGGCGGCAATCTGGTTGGAGTGTACTAGACCCCGGTTATATTCCAGAGATGAGTTGTACTGATATGTGGACTTGGATGAGGGTTTGTATGCTTGAATTACATTTCGCATCGCATGGCCTTGGTATGGCCGACATCTTTCATGCCTTGCATCGCATAGCCTTGGTACAGCTAGTTATATTCATGGATTCATCAACATGTTCCGCAATACTCTGATACTGCATATCTGCATTACTACCTTGCGCACACACTTTCACCACCCTCTAAGCTTTCTATAAGCTTATGCACGACCGTTGCGTGCAGGTGATGTTGGATCGCAGCAGCGCTGAGGCAGAGTGCAGAGCTGATCATTTTGGAGCTTTTTGTCTATCATCATTGTATTTCCTTTTATGCTCATTATACTTGTAAAGTTTTTTATCATAGTAGAAATGTGATGGAGTTTTTGGTTGTTGTTTGTGGGTTATGCCTTTGGTTATGCTTATTACGAATCAAACTGATGTTGGAAATCTTCCTTGTAGCATCTCAGGATTGGAACCTGGCGAATGGGCGCTAGGAACCGAGAATGGGGTTCTATGGAGGCTGTTGGCGACGGATTTGGCGATCGGGAATTTTGTGAGCCCAATTTCTGAGTTTGGGGCGTGACAGGTTTGTATGTTGGTTTTCTAGCCATCTTGTGGTGTTCAGTCATACCATGATTTTCAGGTGGAGCGGGAATTCACTTATCGATTTTCTAACCATCTTGCGGAGTTTACGTATGATATGATTTATGGGTGGTCTAAAATTTGTATGTTGATTTTCTCTTCATCTTGCAGAGTTTAGTCGTACCATAATTTTCAGGTGGAGGGGGAGTTCGCTTATTGATTTTCTCGCCATCTCACGGAGTTCACGTACGACATGATTTTCGAATGAAGTAGATGTTTGTATGTTGATTCCCATTATGCAGAGTTCGTTATGATTTCTGGGTGGAGCGGGAGTTCGCTTATCAATTTTCTAGCCATCTTATGAAGTTTATACGATTTTTCGATAATGTTGGAATGCCCCTTGTTGATTCTCTCTTCACCTTATGGTGTTCAGTCGTACTATGATTTTCGGGTGGAGCGGGAGTTCACTTATCGATTTTCTAGACATCTTGCAGAGTTCACGTACGATATGATTTCTGGTTGAAGTAGAGGTTTAAAGGTTAATTTTCCATTCAGCTTACGGAGTTCACTTGTACTGTGATTTCCATGTGGAGCGCGAGTTCGCGTATCAATTTTCTAGCCATCTTACAGAGTTTACATACAATTTGATTTTTGGGTGTAATAGAAAGTTGTATGATTGATTATTTGACTATCTGGACACAATCACTATTATATTTTGTTAATGATGAGATTTTGTTAATTGGTTTAATTTTTGAATATATGATCATGATTATGAATTGCACTTTTTAATATATCCATTCTCATAATTTGCGATTTATCCTGGATTATGAATGATGAGTGTGTAATCTTAGAGGGTACTCCTCACTACAGTAGCCATTGGCGTCATCGAACTATATCAATTGATGCAGGTGTAGAGCGAGCCGACGCCGTTCACTAGGTCGTTAGAGCAAATCGGGTAGCTAAGGAGCTAAACGAGGTCCTGCGGCCCATATTGAACTTCATCATTAGATGATAGATTTCTATATTTGTTTAATTAACTTTGTTATTTGGGATTGTATAAGTCTTGTATGAGCGCTACATTTGGATATTTATGGTAATTAAAATATTTTTCTACAAAGCATGGTTTATTCCGTCAACATTTGTTGCTGACTCTAATTAATGATAAGAAGGTTTAAATTTAGACTGAATTTTAAAAGCTAACACTTGGGTTTTTGGAGAACGAGTCATATACTTGGGTTTCAAAATCCGGGCCATTACAATGTATCTCTCTGTTAACCTAGGATCTCTTGGTAGATACCTTCTCACAGGTGGCTGCTCCACTGCTCTTGTACCTCTGTCTTCATCTAAGCATCAGCCTGTGTCTCATCTCCATAGATCTGAACGTTTACAATCGAATTTTCCGTTTACGGAACAAGGATCTCTCGTCAAATTTGATGTCATGGCTAATGATGATTTTCTGTATGATCCGGTCATATAGCTTATACCCCTTCACATGATCACCATAGCTGACAAAGATATAACTTTTTGACCTTTGGTTGAGCTTATCTTTCTCAACTGATAGTACGTGAGAGTAAGCATCGAAACCAAATACACGAGCCCCAAGTAGTCTACACGTTGACCACTCCACACTTCCTCTGAAATTTTACAATCAATATCTATAGATGGGGATCGTCTCCAAGTAACAGGCCATGTTAACGGCATCAATCCACATTTCCTTGACCAACCCAACATTACTCATCATACATCAGGCTCACCTTCCATAGTTCAAAGTTATTTCTACTAGTGAACTCATATGTTTCGTACTTCATATTTGATCTATTCAATGACATGTTTCATATTCAAACTCGAAACCCAATGTAATCTCTAATACCATTTGTTAGGGAATCGCAGATGCAAACCCGAATTCGAATCAAACAAGAGAAAATCAAATTCAAACAAAACACAAAGACATGAATTTAGGTGGAAAAACCCTCGCTGGAAAAAATTATGGCACAGAGCAACAATGAAAAAGAATTTACAAGAGATGGATAGCAAGTTTATTTTTCAACCCCAAGTTCTTATTAAGTGACAAGCACTACGCCAAAATCATTGTTTTGCGACGGACCAAATCCATCGTAAAACCAATTAAACGACGGACTTCGTCCGTCGCTGTTTACGAAGTCGTTTTTGGTTTTACGACGGATTTTATCCGCCATTTAATCTGCGAGGGATAAGGTCCGTCGCATCATAGCGACGGATAAAATCCATCGTAAAAAATAAAAAATCCGTCAGAAATATTCAAAAAATTAGTCGTCACTAAAAACATTAGCGACGGATAAGGTCCGTCGCTAATATGAGTAAGCGACGGATCTCATATCCGTCGTCGATCTTCAACGGTCAGAATTAGCGACGGATAAGGTCCGTCACTAATATGAGTAAGCGACAGACCTCAAATCCGTTGTTGATTTTCAATGTTCAAAAATTAGCGACAGATTTGGTCCGTCGCTAAAATATCTGTAAATAAAAAAATAATATTGATAATTTATTATTATTTTTTTTAATCTTGCACCTAATAGTCATTCAAAAAATAATTCACACTATTATTTGATAAGAATCCTATTCACAAAATTGGTAACAACTCAATCAATAAAAGAGGAAATGACCCAAGTGGCCCACTCCAACAAAAAATGACTTTAACCCTCCTAACTAAACACTTCTTACCCCGAACTTCAACTGGTGAGTATGCCTTGCCTTGAATTGGCTACTTAGTATCTTCTCTTGTTCAACCTTCTTTTGAGCCCTTCCTACATATATTACAAATAACCAGATTCAATCCAAGAAAAGACTAGTTTAGTCAACCCTTCATATATTACAAATAACCAGCTCAAATCCATGAAAAGTGAATAGTTTAATCAACTGAAACCAATTAACAAAATAGAAGATTAGAATTCATCCTAGCCATTAGAGGTTCAGGTAAGAGCGTTTCTTAACTTCATAGCATTCACTGGGAGAGCACAATGCAGTTTGAAAAGATCTTTAGATGTTGGAATCAAATACACAACAGTGCAATGCAATCTGCATTTAATGCGCTAGTGTCTAACAAAATGACCAAATGAAAGTGTAGGAATTGCGAAATTCCTATTTCCCAACAAGATACACATGCATAATGAGAAGATAGCAACAACTTGTCAGTGCTTGTAACTTTCAAAAAGCATTTGTGTGCAACATCCAATCCGTCTAATTGGTTAAGCCCACTTTGAGGATCACCTTGTGTAAAATTTAGCCCCATCCACTCATCAGGTAGACAACACTTACTATTTTGTTATTTATCAGCAGATATACTTGAGGTTATCTGCTGGGTGGACAATAACGTATTGACAAAGAGCAATTCTAGTGTAAATCTATATATGTATGTATGGAGTTTTGCTAAGCCCACACGTGTCTACAAGTCAGCTAATGCACCACCCACTGTATATGCTAGTATGGTAGGCCAGTGAAACATCTAAGCCATCCACTAGGTGGAGTTCACTGTGTAGAACCCAAAGATAAAGGTGGTCCATTCGGTTGGTGTGCCATGATAGTAGAAATAAGCCAAGCGGATTAGAAAACTTTGGCTATTTTTTTTCACAACCGTACATTCGTTCAGTTGATTGTGGCCCACCTGACTAGTGGACTGACCTGATTCTTAGGATAGGGAATCTCATCAGTAGGGAATCTCATCATGATGGATGGCTTGGACATTCCACTTGTTCGCCTTGCTAGAATATGTGATGGCATGTGCATTAGCTGACTTGAACATGGATGTGGGCTTAGCAAAGCTCTGTATGCATCAGCCAGGGGTAATTTTTCCCATGCAAAGAGCTATAATCTGCGTCATTCAGATTTTACCTCTGAATCTGGCTACCGCTCACTTGTGCCTATGTGTGAGCATGTAAGAGATTCCAGCAACTCTCTTGATGTTCCTGTTGGAAGATCAAGTGGACCACACCAAAGGAAATAGTAGGTATTGAACGCCTACAGTTGAAAACTTCTTAGGCCACAGACATAGAAATAAAACATTTACATGACAGTGGACCCCACAGAGTCCAGTCACAGTCACTAGGGATACGGGTGGTGTTGGGGTCACCGCCCAATCCATTTCCCATCAGGTGAGCCACACAAGGACAAAAGAAATGTGCACAGTTGAAAGACGTAGACCTGCAGTTGAAAGCTCTATGGTCCCACTGCAACGTCTGTGTGACATCCACTCCATTTATCACCTACTGTTGAAAACTTCCTTGGGAAACAGATATTTTAGATTAAGCTAATATTTATGTTTTCACTTCATTCTAGTCTATGTGACTTTATGAACAAGTTGGTTTGTAAATAAACATCACAGTGAGGCCTAGGAAGTTTTCAACAGTCACCACTAACTCCTATGGTGTGGGGCGCCCAATGCAAAACCTTCTGACAAAAATGCTGCTAGGGCACCCAGTGCTTACACGATCAATCTTGATAACTTCCAGAAGCGGCTGAAAGTGTTCTATTAACAACCAAGATAAAGTGTTCCGCCATTATTACTTAATAGAATTAGTAGAAGAAAGATCAGATTGTAATATGTTTCTTCATTTGCTTACTATGCAGAAGTGTCATTTTTGAATGCTATTGTAAGCTCCTAATCATGGCTGGTCAAATGAAAATAAAACAATTGTTCATTGACTAAAACCACAAGTTTAGAGGGAAAAGGAAAGGAAAAAAAAAAGAAGAAGAGTCAAGGTATATACAGAGAATATAGAATCAGTACATACCACAAACCACACCTGCTCTTTCATTACAAGAGCTTTTGTAAGATCGTGCTTCTTCAAAGTTTCATGGACTCTGGCTTGGACATACAACAGAAACATAAGAAGTCAAAATACAGTTTTATGTGCATAAGTGCAGCATGTTTGCATTCTTAAGAGTAAAAATAACACACTATGCAGGAATTCAACAGAATTGAAGAATCAAGAATCACTGAAAATATATCTCAATAGTATGTCGCACTGGGCCATCAGCTGCTTGTCTGTTAACGAAAGGAAATCTCTAGTGGAGCACATGTAGAGAAGGGCTTTACTCAGAAATCTCTGGTGGAGTTATTACTGCTACTGTTACTGCTCAAACTTCAAGTGTAGGCTGTCAAGAACATGAGATTTACAGTGGATAACGTCCAACCTGTTAAGTGCTTGTGACACCCAATCCTCTTCCAATAGGTTGGCAGTTTGAGCAGTAAAAGAGAGCCAACAACAATGTATGATTAGCAGTGGATAACACCCAACATTATGCATCAAAATTTTCTAAAACTTGCATGATTAGCAGCAGTTTGCTTCTTATCAACCGTTTAAAAATGACCAATGTAAAAGAGTGCCAACATCACAACCATCTTCAGAAAATTGCCGACACAGAAATTCTCTATGTAACAGATCAGATCCCATGTTGACCCACACACCGTGTTGAACAACAGTCAAGACCAGAAAAAGATTTTTGTCCAAGTGAGAGCATTCATGCTAAGCTTACATGCGCCTCTGCAGGCATGAGAGGACACCTAACCAGAACATCATGTGGGCCCTGCTCTATAGATGATTTGGACCACAAATCAGGCAGGCCACATGTATGTTGAATGTGGATTGTCGTCAATTTCTTTATGAACCATGCAGTTTCTGTGCACATGAAGCCCGACTGATGCATGATGAGTTGAGGATGGAACAACGGTCACCTGCAGAAGTGCAAGGGCTCAACATATATTGGATTCAAAACAAGATAATATAGTCCTTGTTTTTGGAGTTGTGGGACAAACTGTTGGGTGGTTGAGGAACATGTTCGAGGATAAGTGCAGCTAAAATGAGAATCTTATGTGGATTAGTGGTGAGACGGGGAAGGATAGAATTAATGGATGCATTTGAGGGAGCTTGAGAGATAGGAAACAAAACAAGGGATAAGTAGACTTAGTTTGGTCATATGCAACAGACTCTATTATCTAGCTACACCTTTCAACAAACAATTATTTTCAAACTGAGCATGCTTAACTGAGAGACTCTATTATCTTATTTTCTATTTTATTTATTTATTTAGTCAAGTTCATTTCTTGCATTTATTCCAAGAGAATTAGCATTAATTTTTGAATTGCAGTTTGAACCAACTCATTTAGTCATCAATCACGAGTGATGACTTGCACAAGTCAAGGGGTGACTTAACCATGTTAGGCTTATTTGCATTATTGGCTCATGATGTCGACCATATTGGACTCAATTAAATCTAAATCAACTTGGATGGGTCATCAATCCAACAGTACCAACCTTTGAAGTCATTTTTTTCTTTGTAAATAAATAAACAAGTGGGGTTCCAACTTGAGAACTTAATTCAAGATGTCAGTAGTCTACCAACAAACTAAGTGCCTGATTGCCTTAACTTTAGTTCATAAAATATAATTTTAGCATGATTGAATATAAGGAATTTACATTCGATATAGAAAATTGTAATAATTAGCTTTTTATCAATTAGTCTATTTTTTAAATATAGTTGGAAATTTTATATTTATCAACAATAGTCATGTTACATCTTATGTCAGAAAATTAAAACTAAGAATAAATATAATATTAACTTTGTAAAATTTATAATTTTCTTTATAATCTAAACAATAAAAAATGTTAAATCCAAAAAGAAAAGCCTACATAGACATTAATGGTCTAATTTCAAAGACCATCGAAACAAACGTGTCTTCTGATGAACCAACGTGGCCCATTTTATCCATCCTTGCTAAAGAAACAGAAATGGTCCACGTCATTAGCTAATGGCTTTAAAAGAATCAGATTCTATTTACCCCTAATATTCCCACCACATAAAAGTTAGTTTAGGGAGGGGTGGGTCCCATCCTTCTCCCCAAAGAGAACTCATGGGTAGGGCTGTCAATAGAGTGGACCATAGAGATTTTGAGTAGGCCCAGTTAGACTAGTTTTTTTTTTTTATATATAAAAAATGTATAAAATGACCCAAGACAACCTCATTTCTAGGGAAGTGCCCCATATACCAGTGGTCCTCATGATTTTAAGTTGGGGTTAATGTGTAAATATTCACACTTGACATATGTGCATTAGATCCCAGCCATTTATTTAGCTCTCCACCATATAGACATCCTGACCCAAAAATAAGCATAGCCCACCACATAAAACCGTAGGTCCATCTATTTTTTTAAAACATCAATTTGACCAACCTGCTCTCTATGACCCAATCCAGCACATAAGACACCCAAGCTCTCTATGACCCACCATCTTGTATATGTAAAATGCAATTCATCTATCAGGTGAGCTCCTTGATTATACATCCTGAGACTGCCAAAAATCAGCCATTTCCATGACTCAGGTGGGCCACACAGCAGGTAACAATAGGCAAGAGACGCTAACCATAGGTTTTTGCGTAGGGCTACCATGCTCTGTATCTTTCCTCAAATTTGAAGATGCAAAATATCAATATGATCTAAAACTCAGTGGACCACAATGCCTGAACTTGATATTTTATGTACAACTTTACATTGTTCAAGTAGTGTGGCCCACCTGAGCCTTTTATTGGCTGATTTTTCGCATGTAAGGTGAAGATAATTATTATCACCTGATATACGGTGTGGATTTCACGTATAAAACATGATTGCCCAAAGAACTTGGTGTTTTGGATGGGAAAGGACTACTACTTCATGTGGTGTGGCTCACTTGAGTTTTGGACCTTTTTTTTTTTGGCCTCACATCCTAACATAAGCAGGCCTAATTGATATACGGAGTCGATGTTATACAAACATCATGGTGGTCCCATAGAGCTTTCTGTCAGGACTCACAGAGCACCTTTACAAGCAGCAAACGGGAAGCATGCCGGGCATTTGATATACGGAGTCGATTTTTACAACCACATTAGAAAAAAAAAACCTTAACATCTGATTAACAAAGATATGTTTGTCAAATCCAGACGATCAACTGCTTTTCATCTCAATCACCCATTCAACTGCAACTGATCGTGTATTTATGATCGTCCACTCTGAATCGGGATTTGGACAGTTCAGATAGAGGTACCCGCTCACCAGTGGACCATCACAGCCCCATCAGCCACACACATTCAGAAATAGAAAAACCAATACACGCCGTCAAAACAACAATCCCCTCTACAATGTACCACAAACTGAAAAGACACAACAATCGGAAGATCCCAACCAAGAAAAAGAACTGGTCCCCACAGAGAAAAGGATCAGGAGCGTACATACCTTTTAGAAGCACCAACAGTTATGATAGGTGGATCCTGTTGGTGGGGGTCAGTGCAATGGCCGTCTCGATGGAAGAAGAAGCCGCGCCACTCGAAGGAAGATGATGCCTCGTCACTCGAAGGAGTGAAAATGTGAAAAGAGAGAGGGCGCTCGTTATTTTGCAATTCCTTTTCTGAATTTTATAAAATTTTCAAATACAAAATAGTGTGCGTTTACCACAGTTTATAACAATACTCTGTTAACAATCGTACATGCAAGAAGGACCATTTTCTGTATGGTTAAGATCGTATTATATATCAAAATTATAAATATTAAACAAATACAACTAGACGGATTATTTCAATGGCTTGGATAACTTTATATCATTGCCACTATTTTCATGAATGAGTCACCACTATTTTACATTATGTACAAAACTCACAGTTTTTTTTACAGAAAAATAAAAGGGTAAACAAAGCTTTGGAAAGGGGAGGGCTCTATGGGCCCCACCATGATGGATATCTTTCATCCAATCCGTTCATATATTTTTATATATCATTTTATGATATGATTAAAAAAATGAAGTATATCTCAATCTCAAGTGGACCACATTACAGGAAACTGTGTTGAATAAATTTTGATCATTAAAAATGTTTTAGGGGCCATAAAAGTTTTAGATCAAGCCGATATTTATTTTTTCCCTTCATCTGAGTCTTTATGACCAAATCGATAAATTGGATGTCAAATAAACAGTATAGTGGGTCTTAGGAGGATCTTAATTGTGAATATCCATTCATTATTTTTGTCCTGTGGTGTGGCCCAACTAAGATTTATATCCCTATCGTTTTTTGTATCAAGCATTAAAATGATATGTAAAAATGGATGAACGGAATGGATGAAGCACATACATCATGGTGGGGCCCATAGAGCACCGACCACCAACCATGGGGCTGGTGTCAGGGGGAGTAGCCAATCCGTTCCAGGGACGTGATTTCCTGCTAAAGCCTTTCGTAGGAAGTTACTGCCAATGGGTGGTGGTCGGTGCTCTGTGGGTCCCAACATGATGTACGTGTTTCATCCATGTTGTCCATCTATTTTTCCAGAACATTTTATGGTATAAGACAAAAAATGAGGTATATCCCAATCTCAAATGGACCACATTATAGGAAACAATGTTGAATGAGCGTGGACCATTAAAAATCTTTCGGGGGCCATAAAAGTTTTGGATCAAGCTGATCTTTGGTTTTTCCCTTCATCTGGTCATGTATGACCTAATCAACAGATTGGATGTCAAATAAACAGTACAGTGGGCCTTAAGATGGATTTTAATGGTGGATATCCAAACACCATTGTTTTCATGTGGTGTGGTACACCTGAGATTTATGTCCCATTAATTTTTGGTATAAAACTGTAAAATAATCTGAAAAAATGGATGAACGGAATAGATGAAACACGTACATCATAGTGGGGCCCACCCGTAGAAGAGGATTTTAATGATTGGATAAATATTGTTTTCCTATGATGTGGTCCACCTTAGGTTTATATCCCTATCATTTTTTTGATCAAGCCCTAAAATGATCGGTAAAAATGGATGAACATAATGGATGAAATACATACATCATGGTGGGGCCCACATAGCACCAAATACTAGCTAACGGGCCGCTGGGAGGGGAGTAGCCAATTCGTTCCCATCCATGTTGGTATTTGTGGTGTGGTCCATTTAATCTTTGAATATGATTCATTTTTTGAATAATTCTCTGAAATGATCTCGAAAAATAGATGAACGGTGTGGGTTGATCCCAAATTTTTGGTAAATCCAACACTCAAGTGGACCATGCCACACGAAACAATGTGGAATAATGATTTCCACCATTGATACCTTCCTTGGGCCCACAGTAACGTTTATTTTCCATCTAACCTATTCATAATATCAAATATATATGAATGAAGAGATAACACAAACATCGGCTTGATCCAAAACTTCTATAGCCTCCGAGAAATTTTCAATGGCAGAGGTTCAATCACACTATTTCCTGTGGTGTGGTCCACTTGAGCTTTGGATATGCTTCCTTTTTGTTCTTTAGACCTCAAATTATCTGTTAATGTGGATAAACGGAATGGATAAAATAAATAAATAACGGTGGACCCTACAAAGGTTACTTTGGTAAGGGTAATGACTAACTCACCTAAAAGTAGAGGGGTTTGCTTAAAATTTTCATAATCATATATTGGGCTTGCCTTAATGTGATTCACATATCCAACCCACTCATCATGTGTGTCCCACTTGGATGAGGGGTCAGACTAAGTTTTAGCCGCATCCAAAACTCATGTGGGCCCCACCAAGTGCTTTTATATTTTTTAAGATGTCTTGACATGGTTTTAGATGGTATGGCCCACCCGAGTTTCGTTTACAGATGATTTTTGAGATATCTCATAACCTAAAGGGGACACATTAAATGCACGGTGTTGATGTTCGACACACATCATGATGGGGCCCACAAAACGTATTAACATCAATTCTTAGGTTCTCGCAAGCTCAATAAGTTGGGTCACAATTTTGACAACAATATTTAGCCCATTTTATATGTCTAGCCCATTCACTCTATTTTATTGATCAATACCTTCAATTTAACTAGTTACTCGCCCCAATCAGGCTAGCTACATATGAAAAAGATATTGGGCACACAAGATTGATCAACAATTTGAGTGAAATTTGATTTAAACATATGAAGTTATTTACTTTTCAATCTGGACTAATTCGATTGTCCAAAAATGGTTAAATGCTCAATTAGTGGATGTGCCTAATAATTTATTAATTTTTTTTCCACAAATAAATTTCAATTTCCATTTAAAAATAACATTTTTTTCAAAATATATATTGTTTTATCTTAATTTTTCTTTAAAAACTTTTAACAAAATATCATTTTTATTATAAAATATTTCAAAAAATAAATTAAAATACAAATTCTGAATTTTTATTTTTAAAATATCTAAAATTTTAACGAATTTTAATTTTTTTTCCCAAAAACTCCAAAATGCCGATTTTTTTTTTCTTCAAAAGCATCATGTTGTTTTCAACTTTTCAATTTTTTTGAAATTATATGTATATTTTCAAAATCTTAATGTTTTTATAAATAACTTTTTCTTTTAATTTCGAATTTTGAACATTATCAATTATTTTTCAAAATCACAAAATGATTCAACTTATTTTTCGTTTCAAAATGTTTGTTTTTTGATAAAGTATCGATTTTTTTTAATATCATTTTATTTTATCTTTCACTCAAATTTTATTTTGAGTGAAAATAAAATAAAATTTCACATTTTTTAAAATATGAAATTTTATTTTATTTTTCAAATTTCAAACTCTCATTTTCTTTTCTTTTTTTTAAAATATTTTCATTTTTCAACATTGTGAAAATTTTCACATTTTTAAAAATATTTTTAATTTTCTTTTTTAGGATATTATTTTTTCTCAAAATCAAATGCTTTTTTTTTTTTTTCAAATTTATCAACTTTATTCAAAATTCCTTTTTGTTCCCACAAAATAGATTTTTATTAAATTACGATTTTTATTTTTTCAAAATCTATTTTTCTTCTCAAACATTGTTAATTTTTTTAACTTCTCAATATTCCTTTTCATGTGATATTACAAATCATTTAAATATTAATTTTAAATTAAAAAATAAAAATAAAAATTCCACTCATTTGATATAAAAACAGAATAAATTTTCTTTTTGCATTCAATCAATTGTTAAAAAATAATCTTAGATATAAATATGTACAATTAAACCACCGAAATTCTATTAAAAAACAACTATTAGACTAAAAAAAAACTTAATTTTCCACCATATCTTAAAAAAATGAAAAAAAAATTAATGTGAAGGCAAAAGTCCTTTTACGATGGACCATGATCTGTCGCAAAAGGAACTGAAAAGGGCGCCATTTGGTCTTTTGGGCAAGAATTTGGCTGTAACAAATCGAATTTTGCGACAGATTTCATCCGTCGCCTCTTAACGACGAACCAAAATCCGTCGTAAATACGTCGTAAATCAGATTTTAGCGACGGATTTTGGTCCGTCGCTAAATTTAGCGACATCCAGACAGGATTTTCGAGAAACACGGGATTAGCAATGGCCTTTTCCGTTAGCGACGGATTAAATCTGTCGTTAAACTAAGAGATTTTAGCGTCCGTCGCAAAAAATACGTCGCAAATTGACCATTTTGGCGTAGTGAAGATCAATGGATGCATGACATAGATTTATCACTTGCATCAAGAAAGTACCACATAGATGACCCACAAATCCATTTCAATTCTGGTTTTGTAAATAGACAAATTTCACCTTTGTACACTGGAGAGTGTGTACGTTGGAGGCTTAAATATATTTTATATATTTTTTCTGATGGTCCTCACATAATTTCTATGCACTAAATCTATTCCATTTACCAGTTTACCAACATTGTTTTATGACACTGGTAAAAAAATGAGCCAGATTCATGATTCTGGTGAACCATACCATCATGAACAGTGCGGACCGTTCTTCCACAATTGAAACATATACCATCCTTATCTAGGGCTCCCCTAACTATCTAGCTGATATCCAAATTTTTCATTGGTTCACCCAATTGGTTTTTGAATGGACAAAAGAATTAGTATCTTCATTTGAAGTCCATGTGGCCCCGATAGATCTTCCAACAGTGAATATACCCTGAATTCTATTTTAGATATTATGATCCACCCAAATGTCAATTTGGCCTAATTTTTAGAAGTTTACCGTATTTTGATTCTCAGAATCTAATAGACCAAATCAATCGGGCCCCACATGTACCACTATGCCCAACGCGTAATTCAAGTAAAAGCAAAACAAGTCTCTGTTCACGTGTTTTGCTTTTCTTCTTTATTTTACATATATACGTGAAGTGTTCTAAGGTGCATAGTGCATATACACACTTATTGATATATGCGCACATGCGTTACGCCCATGGTAAATCCACATTGTTTATCAGGTAGGCCCCAAGCATAATAATGTAAATAAATAATACTAAATAAAGTACTGACCTTACAAGCCCTTCTTCCTCTTAATCTATCTCTCTCCCCTTCTTTTTTTCTTTCTACTTAGAGAGAATGTCCTACCTTTATGAAGAGAGGACACAATTCCTTAGATAAGATAAGGGTGAGGAGGTTACAACGGATTCGATCATTCCTTTAAAATATAAAAATTGAATTTTAGCCTATGAAGAAAAAAATGGGTTGTTACGCCATCTTCTATTGCCCCACCATGATGAATGTGTTATATCCAAATTATTCATCCATGTGACAAGATTCTTTTGGGGCTTGATCCCAAAACAAAGATATATCCAAAGTTCAAGTGAAACACACCACATAAAGCCATGAGGATTAAGCGTCTACCATTGAAAACATCTTACCGGTCACGAAAGTTTTGGATCAATCTAATATTTATATTTTCCCTTCATACAGGCTTGCGTGACCTTATGAACAACTTGGATGTCAAATAAACATCATGGTGGGTCCTCGGAAAGTTTCACCAGTGGGAATAATTGTCTCCACTACTTTATATGGTTCTCCACCTCAATTTTTTTTTTGTCTCATGTTTTAAAATGATATTGCCAAATGGATGGACGGTGTCGATATAACAAATACATCATTGTGCGCCCATAAAAATTTTGACATAAGCACACTACGAAGGTCGTTGATGTGTGGCATACCACGCAATCGGCTTCTGAACATTTCAAACGAGGTTGTTTTGCAGCACATCCATGTTGTAGATGGCCACTTCACAAATTGGATGACTGTAATATGGGCCCCTCCTACAGCCTAACAATAAATCAAATAAAGGAAAATGCTTCTAATTAGTAGAAACTCAATGGTAATAAATAAATAAATTTTAAAAAAAATCAAACGAAAATAAGTGCTATATTAATTTGAAATGAATATATATATATTATATATATATATATTATATATATATATATATATATATATATATATATATATATTGATTTGAAGAGAATTAAATCTGCTAGTGATTGAGGATGTTGAGAAGGGAGACTCTGGTCCTGATCAATGCCTAAACGTGCAATCCAATCAGTCCATGAGACTCTGAAGACTTACATCCATTGCCTTCAATCCCTTCTGCACGTTTTCCAGTGACTCGTCATCTTTGCATGATTTGTTGCCATAAAGACTGCAGAGATGAGCATCTACTTGCCCCACTTCACTCATTTTTTCTATTGCCACTTCACAAGCTCCTCGCCTAGTGCCCACCATCCATTTTGAAATCAATGACAGCCCAATTGCCTTTGTCGTTGGCCTTCATAATGAGATAAAGGATGAGAATGATTCAAAGATGGAGATCGTGACCGACCTTACTTCTCTCAACACCCCTATTATCACAGCAAGTTGTTTATCTTTGTCAGAGAGGTGAGAACGCGAATTTGCATTCTTCCCTCTTCAATTCTTCCACGCACTTGTGGATCTTCGTCTTCATCTTCCTTCTTAAAGAAATGTAATCAAGAACTTGGTTATAGAGACCTGAGTCTCCTACTCTTCTTCGGCGAAGAGCAGATAGGAGGTCCTATCCGTTTTCCTTCATCAGTTTGAAGACATCTCTAGAAGTCTCTCACAAGTCCAATATTCTAAGAGAACCATCCAGCATCTCATTCACCCAGGTTTCATGCCCATTTCTGACTAGGGTTTGTTGGGTGAGTGGAGATTGAGGCAAATCCTTAATCTAATCATGCAAGTATCTGAGACCACCCAAACCGTCACACAACATTTCAGTCGTGAGGTGGGTGGATTACGATGACCATCCCCAAGCTTGTAGTTTTTGGGAGCATTGCACAAAAACCTTAGGATCTCGCCTCCCAAAAACACCAGAATTATGAAATATAATAAAGCAATGAAATAAATCAAAGCACAAACCACACGACATGATATTTTATGTGGAAAACCCTCAAAGAGGTAAAAATCACGGGACCTAGTCCAGAACAACAATTCACTATGAAGTAGAACGTTACAACCGATCACAAGCGCACACCACTTGGATCAAATCTTCTTCACTCACGTAGGAGTGGATGAACAATAAGAGAATAAAGAAAATGGAGAAATCTCACCGATCACGAGGACGTAGAAGTGTTGAGACGTCGACTACGAAGTAGATCACCTCTACGAGCATAATACTCGCTTCCACAAGCTTTCTCTCTCTCTCTCTCTCACCTTTGATAAACTTAAAACCCTTTAGAAACCCTTTGCATGGCTTTAGGAAACCTCTTGCATGCCCTAGAATAGCCTTAGGGACCCCTATTTATAGTTTAGGTAACGCCTTTCCGCACCTCTGTGAAAACCGCCTTAAATTTACGTAGTCCGCACAAAATTCGGACAGAATCTGCGTAACCCACGACTAGTTGAGCGAGGGCCTCGACTGGTCGAGTGGATCCTCGACTGGTTGAGTCATGCCCTCCACTGGTCGAGCGAGTCCCTCGACTGGTCGAGCAATAAAAAGCCCGGTCGCTTGACTTTGAGTCGAGCATGCCTCGACCGGTCGAGCAGACCCCTTTGACTGGTCGAGCAGCGCGGTGAAACATACGTTTTTTTCAACCGGCTACTCTATCTCTCCTCTGAACTGAGGAAAACTCCATCAAATCTCCCCCTTTCTGACTCAGGAGGAATTCGCCTTCTTCAAGTCAGCTAGGTTTCTACAAACCTCAAACTTGTCCTTAAGCAATGCCTTGGTCATCATGTCTGACCCATTATCGTCCGTGTGGACCTTCTCAAGCTGTAACACCTTTTGTTCCAAAGTATCCCTGATCTAGTGATACCAAATCTCAATGTGCTTCGACTTGGAGTGCTGACTTGGATTCTTGCTCAAGTATATAACACTTTGACTATCGCAATAGACCACATGCTACTCCTGCTTCAGGCTAAGTTCCCGTAGGAACCTCTTCATCCAAAACATATCTTTACATGCCCTTTGACCGCAATGTACTCGGCCTCTTTCATCGACAATGCTACAACCTTCTATAGCTTGCTCTGCCAAGAGACTGCTCCCCCTGTAAACGTGAACATGAACCCCAATGTAGACTTCCTAGAGTCTATGTCACCTGCCATATCTGGATCTATGTAGCCTTCTAGCACAGGTTTTCCGTCACCATATCATAGGCTTAACCTGAATGAGCCTCTTAGATACCGCAGTAACCACTTCACCGTTGTCCAATATTCTTTGCAAGGATTGGTAAGATACCGGCTGACAACACCAACCGCATATGTTATGTCTGGGCGTGTACACACCATACCATACATCAAACTTCCTACTGCTGATGCATAGGGTATCTTTATCTTCTTATCCATCTCTGCCTTCATCTTTGGACACTGCTTGTCGCTCAATTTAAAGTGACCATCTAATGGAGTACTGACCGGCTTCGATGCATTCATATTGAACCGCTTTAGGACTTTCTCAATATACCGCTCTTGTAACAACCAAAGCTTTCTGTTGCTTCTATCACGAGTTATCTCCATTCCTAGGATCTGTTTAGCCAGGTCCAAGTCTTTCATCGCAAACGACTTGCCCAACTCCTGTTTCAGCCTGCCAATCTTCTTGACGTCTTTACCTATTATGAGCATGTCATCAACGTATAACAACAAAACTAAGAAATCACCATCTGAAAACTTGCGCGTGAATGCACAGTGGTCCGACTCCACTCTGTCATATCCATACTTTAACATGAATGAGTCGAACTTCTTGTACCATTGCCTTGGAGTTTTTTTCAGCTCATACAAGCTCTTCCTTAGCCTACACACCATATGCTTTTTGCCCTTAACTTTGAACCCCTCTGGTTGGTGCATGTAGATCTCTTCTTCCAGGTCACTATGGAGAAATGCAGTTTTAACATCTAACTGCTCTATCTCCAGATCAATGCTAGCCACCAACCCAAGCAACACCCGTATGGATGTTATCTTCACCACTGATGAGAATATCTCCTCGAAGTCTATACCTTTCCTATGACCAAACCCTTTCACCACAAGTCTGGCCTTGAACCTCATTTATGAATTCTTCTGCTCATTCTTCTTTCTAAACACCCACTTGTTGCTCAGAGCTTTCTTACCCTTAGGCAATTTCATTAGATCATAGGTGTGGTTCTTATGTAAGGATTTCATCTAGTCTTGCATAGCTTTCAACCACTCCTTATGCTCATCGGCTAGGGCCTCAGAATAATCTTCTGGCTCTCCCCCATCAGTGAGCATAATGTACTCATGCGGCGAGTACCTCTTGGATGGATGTTTGTCCCTAGATGATCTCCTCACCTATGGATCACCAGGTGGATCAAGTAGGGGCTGCCCTCCCGGTCCATCTTCTGTAGGAACTCCCTCGTCCTTTGTACCATATTGTACTCCCTTGTCATCAGGCACCAGAGGAGGAATAACCGGATCCATGTCCTCTAGCTCACCTGAACTAGCATGGATCTTCTATGGCTTACAAATGTCTTCTATACATTGATCTTCAAAGAAAATCACATCTCTGCTCCTGACGAGCTACTTCTCGGTCAGATTCCACAATTTGTAGCCGAACTTTTCATCACCATACCCCAAGAATACACATTGTCTAATCTTCGTATTGAGCTTAGACCTCTCGTCCTTTGGTACGTGAATGGATGCCCTGCATCCAAACACCCTGAGATGACTGTACGATTGATCTTGTCCAGTCCACACCTTCTTAGGTACTTCTCCATTCAACGGGGCTGATGAAGACCTGTTTATCAAATACATTGCCGTGTGCATTGCTTCTCCCCAGAACATCTTGGTCAACTTTGTATGGGATAACATGCATTTGATTCTCTCTACAATGGTGCAATTCATTAGCTCAGCTACACCATTATGTTGGGGGGGTCTTGGGAACCGTCTATTCATGCCGTATACCCAGGGACTTATAATACTCATGGAAGTCACCAATGTATTCACCACATTGTCAGTGTGGATGCACTTTAATGATCTACCTGTCTCTCTCTCGACCATAGCATGAAATATTTTAAACACACCAAAGACCTCATCCTTGGATTTCAAAGCATAAACCCAAACCCTCCTGCATGCATCATTTATAAAAGTAACAAAATACAATGCCCCGCCTAAGGTTTTTGTCCTCATAGGACCACAAACATCAGAATAAACCAAATCTAATGCATGCAATTTATTAATATGAGAAGCAGATTTAACAAATGAAACTATATATTGTTTCCCTGATAAACGATCAATACAGGTTTTGAGAGGTATACCTGTCACGTCTGGAAGGAGCCGCTTCTTTGCTAGTAGCTGAAGCCCTTTTTCACTCATGTGGCCTAGACGCCTGTGCCACATATCAGTAACTGAATCTTCCGCTGCGTTCAAACCACCCTTACATACACTGACACTTGCTTTGTAAAGGGTACAACACTTCTTCCCTTTGGCTGCGATCAACGAACCCTTGATGAGCTTCCAGCGCCCACCAACAAATCGGCTTTCATAGCCATCATCATCTAACCTTCCCATCGACATCAAGTTGAAGCGAAGGTCTAGAATGTACCTCACATCCTTGAGAACCAATGTGCAGCCCACATCGGTCTTCACACAAATATCACCGACTCCTACGATATTTGATATGCTAGAATTTCTCATCTTTATGGTACCAAAGTCACCTGACTTGTAGCTTGTGAAGAAATTCCTGCGTGGAGTCGCATGAAACGAGGCTCCCGAGTCTATCACCCAGTCGGTGTCCTGACTCATAGCCGTGAGACAAACATCACGATCTACTGAAAGAATTACTACAACGTCGCCATTTGAAGCAACCGTAGTGGAGTCTGATTCATCTTCCTTCTCCTTTGATTTTCCTTTCTTGTCATTCTTCTTCTTATGACATTCATGCTTGTAGTGGCCCTTCTTACCACAATTCCAGCATTTAACATCCTTCCTGATACTCGACTTACCTCTTAATTTATATCGGGCCTTCCCGCCCTTTTTGTTCTTTCCTCTCCCCTGTTTTTGTGTCACAAGGGCCTCTTATGGAGTAGACCCCTGAGACTTCCTCCTTGTCTCCTCATTGAAGAGACAACTAGTTACGTGTTCCATGAACAACTTTCCATCTAACGCGAAGTTACTCAAAGACACTACCAATGTCTTCGAACCGTCAGACAATGAGCTAAGCAATAGAAAAGCCTATAGTTCATCGTCCAGGACCATCTTCATAGCGGAGAGTTGATTCAATATGTTGTTGACCTCATTCATGTGCTCAGCCACAGAACCACCATCTTTGAACTTGGGATTCACAAGTCGTCTTATCAGAATAATCTTATTGCCAGTTGTCTTCCTCTCATACAACCTTTGTAATTTCAGCCATAGACTAGTGGTTGAGGTCTCCGTAGACACATGGTGGAATACAGAATCGTCCAGCCATTGTCTAATAAATCCCACCGCCTTTCAGTGCAACTTCTTCCAATCAAAATTTGGCATATCCTTTGTCTTTGCTGATATGCCTATAATTGGAGTATACAAGTCCTTGCAATAAAGCAAGTCCTCCATCTTAGCCTTCTATATGGTCTAGTTAGAACCATTGAAACTGATCATCCTTGATGAGCCACATTCCATAATTCAGAACTGATCCCACTCCGTTCAACCAACCTGAACGCTCTGATACCACTTTGTTGGGAGCGTTGCACAAAAACTTTAGGATCTCGCCTTTTAAAAACACCAGAATTATGAGATGTAATAAAGTAATGAAATAAATCAAAGCACAAACCACACGACACAAGATATTTTACGTAGAAAACCCTTGAAGAGGTAAAATCCACGGGACCTAGTCCAGAGCAACAATTCACTATAAAGTAGAATGTTACAACCAATCACAAGCACACACCACTTGGATTAAACCTTCTTCACTCATGCAAGAGTGGATGAACAATAAGAGAATAAAGAAAATGGAGAGATCTCACTGCTCATGAGGATGTAAAAGTGCTGAGACGTCGACTGCGAAGTAGATCACCTCTATGAGCATAATCCTCCCTTTCACAAGCTTCCTCTCTCGCTCTCTCATTTGATAACCCTAAAACCCTTTAGAAATCCTTTGCATAGCTTTAGGAAACCCTCTTGCATAGTCTATAATAGCCCTAGGGACCTCTATTTATAGTTTAGGCAACTCCTTTTCGCACCTCTGCAAAAACTGCCTCAAATTTACGCAATCCGCACAAAATCCGGACTGAATCTGCTTAACCCTAGAATAGTCGAGCCAGGGCCTTGATTGGTCAAGCGGACCCTCAACTGGTCGAGCGAGTCCCTCAACTTGTCGAGTAATAAAAAGCCTGGTCGCTGGACTTTGAGTCGAGCAGGCCTCGACCAGTCAAGAAAACCCCTTCGACTGGTCGAGCAGGCTACTTGGCCAGTAGAGAAACGTGGTGAAACATCCATTGGCTGCTCTATCTCTCCTCTGAACTGAGCAGGAAAACCCCATCAGTAGTTTCTGCAATCGATCCTCTACTTTGAGAAATGGGAGATGTGATCTTGAGGGCATGCTTGCCGAGCGGACATGCTAAGGATTTTTAGGCATCACAAGTGGGCCAACCATCTTTCTTTGTATCAAAGATGGTCTTTAAAGCAAACCCACTGTAAGAATTAGAAGAAACGATGATACAGGTCTCCTCCAGGAGGAGCTCTTTATATAGATAACGTCGTAGCAACACATGCAGAGAGGAGACAACGAATCTCAGGCCTGTCAAGTTAAGATTATATAGAATTGGGTTGTGCGTGTGATATCCCATGTGGGCCACAAGTAATTTAAGGCCATCTCATCGCAGCTAGTTTATAATTGTTTATATACACATACACGAGCAGCTTGCAATCTTGTCTCTTCTGCATGACACAAACAGTTGTGTACTCTTTTTTCTAATCAAATAATATATTATTGTAAACATCCACCTGGATGCAATTATTATTCTTGCGTTTTCACGTGGGTACTGTTTCCTAGTTCCTCGCAATATTCATCTATGTTTATTGAAGACATCAGCATCCATCTAGAGGAGGTATGGACCGTCCTCCAACTGTTGGACCCTGAGCATATGGGAATCAAATCTACAACGAAATTAGCAAATTTCTTTAGCGGCTCAAAGGATTATCTGTGCTGTGCAAAAATAGCAGTCTTTGCAACAGCATAAATAACTTCCTTTATGATCACCGGAATAATAGTCTCAATAGCGGCTATCAGAGGCCAACCAGACAGCTAATATCAAAGGAAATCAAGTGCGTGCAGAAATTTTTGGCTTTGGGCCCAAATTCGAGTCCTCGTTTATCCATTGTTACAAGTTGGATTTTCATGATTTTTGTGTCATTCAGCAGATACCATGTCCATCCGTCGAAAGGTGATGGTGTCCCAGCACCACTCGATATTTAGAAAGGGACGAGGTTTGGCCGGTGACCCAACACCAGCCAACTAGCTGGTGTCAAATCTCTATGGGCTACCATGATGCGTATGTGCTCCATCCACACCATCCATCCATTTTTCCAGCTAATTTTAGGGCATGCGACAAAAAAACATGAGATAGATCTGTAGGGGGCCTTGCACAAAACCTTAGGATCTAGCCCTCCAGAACAAACCATAAGTATGGATAATAAAGCAATGAAATAAACCAAAGCAAAAACCACACACCACACAAGAGATTTTACGTGGAAAACCCTCAAAGAGGAAAAAACCACGGAACCTCGTCCAGATCAATAATCCACTATGAAGTAGAACGTTACAACCTTCTTCACTCACACAGGAGTGAATAAATAATAAGAGAAACAAAGAAAACGGAAAGATCTCACCGATTATGAGGACATCGAAGCGTTGAGATATAGATTGCACAGTAGATAACCTTCACGAGCAGAACCTCCCTTCTATAAGCTTCCTCTCTCTCTTTCTCTCTCTCTCTCACCTTTGATAGCCCTAAACCCTTTAGCAAATCCCTTGTAAAGCTTTAGGAAACCTTCTTCTCGTCCCTAGAAAGCTCTAGGAACTCCTATTTAAAGTTTTAGAAAACTCCTTTCCGCATCCCAGTTGCGAAAGGACTTGCGACACAAAATCCGAGCAAAATCACGGAACGAATCCGCGTAACCTCGACTGGTCGAACCGAATCCACGACCGGTCGAGAGCCACCTACGACCGGTCGATCACCTCCTTCGACTGGTCGAGCACCCCAGAGAAAAATAGTCCACAATCGCTAGACTTTAAGTCGTGCCACGACTCGACTCCACGACTGGTCGACCACCAACTTTCAACTGGTCGAGCAAGGCTCACGACCGGTCGACGACGGGTCAAAAAAAACCCATCAAATCTCTCCCTTTTTGACCTAGGAGGGATCCACCTTCTTCAAGCCAGCCATGTTTCTACAAACCTCAAACTTGCCCTTGAGCAAAGCCTTGGTCATCATGTCTGACCCATTATCGTCCTTGTGGACCTTCTCAAGCTGTAACACCTTTTGTTCCAAAGTATCCCTGATCCAATGATACCAAATCTCTATGTGTTTCGACTTGGAATGCTGACTTGGATTCTTGCTCAAGTGTATAACACTTTTGACTATCGCAATAGACCATGTGCTTCTCCTGCTTCAGGATAAGTTCCTGTAGGAACATCTTCATTCAAAGCATCTCTTTACATGCCTCTGTGACTGCAATATACTCGGCCTCTGTCGTCGACAATGCTACGACCTTCTGTAGCTTGCTCTGCTAGGAGACCGCTCCCCCTGCAAAGGTGAACATGAACCCCGATGTAGACTTCCTGGAGTCTGTGTCACCTGCCATATCTACATCTGTGTAGCCCTCTAACACAAGTTTAACGTCACCATAGCATAGGCTCAACCTGGATGAGCCTCTTAGATACCTAGTATCTATTTCACCGCTGCCCAATGCTCTTTATCAGGGTTGGTAAGATACCGGTTGACAACACCAACCGCATATACTACATTTGGGCGTGTACACACCATAGCATACATCAAACTTCCTACAGCTGACGCGTAGGGTATCTTCTACATCTCATCCACCTCTGCCTTCGTCTTGGGACACTGTTTGTCGCTCAATCTGAAGTGACCATCCAGTGGAGTACTGACCGACTTCGCTGCATTCATATTAAACCACTTTAGGACTTTCTCAATATACCGCTCTTGTGACAGCCAAAGCTTCATGCTGCTTCTGTCACGGGTTATCTTCATTCCTAGGATCTGTCTAGCCGCGCCCAAGTTTTTCATCGCAAAATACTTGTCTAAATCCTATTTCAGCCTGTCAATCTTCTTGATGTCTTTTCCCATGATGAGCATGTCATCGACGTATAATAGCAGAACTAAGAAATTACCATCTGAGAACTTGCGCGTGAACACACAGTGGTCCGACTCCGTTCTGTCATACCTATGTTTCAACATAAACGAGTCAAACTTCTTGTACCATTGCCGTGGAGCTTGTTTTAGGCCATACAAGCTCTTCTTCAGCCTACACACCATATGCTCCTTGCCCTTGACTTCGAACCCCTCTGGTTGGTGCATGTAGATCTCTTCTTCCAGGTCATCATGGAGAAAGGCAGTTTTAACATCTAACTGCTCTATCACCAGATCCATGCTAGCCACTAACCCAAGCAACACTCGTATGGATGTCATCTTCACCACTGGTGAGAATATCTCTTCAAAGTCTATACCTTTCCTCTAACCAAAACCTTTCACCACAAGTATGGCCTTAAATCTCGTCTGTGAATTCTTCTGCTCAATTTTCTTTCTAAACACCCACTTGTTGCTCAAAGCTTTCATGCCCTTAGACAATTTCATCATATCATAGGTGTGGTTCTTATGCAAGGATTTCATCTCCTCTTGCATAGCTTTCAACCACTCCCCCTTATGCTCGTCGGCTAGGGCCTCAGAATAATCTTTTGGCTCTCCCCATCAGTCAGCATATTGTACTCATGTGGCGAGTACCTCTTGAACGGTTGTCTGTCCTTAGATGACCTCCTCACCTGTGGTTCAACAGGTGGATCAAGTGGCGGCTGCTCCCTTGGTCCATCTTCTGAAGGAACTCCCTCGTCCTCTACACCTTGTTGTACTCCCACTTCATCAGGCACCACGGGAGGAATAATCGGATCCATGTCCTCTAGGTCACCTGAACTAGGATGATTCTTCTCTGACTTACCAATGTCTTCTATACACTGATCTTCAAAGAAAACCACATCTCTGCTCCTGACGAGCTTCTTCTCGGTCGGATCCCATAACCCGTAACCGAACTTTTCATCACCGTGCCCTAATAACACACACTGCCTAATCTTCATATCGAGCTTGGACCTCTCGTCCTTTGGTACGTGAACGGATGCCCTGCATCCAAACACCCTGAGATGACTGTACGATGGATCCTGTCCAGTCCACACCTTCTCAGGCACTTCTCCATTCAATGGGGCTGATGGAGACCTGCTTATCAAATACACTGTTGTGTGTCTTGCTTCTCCCCAGAACGTCTTAAGCAATTTCGCATTGGATAACATGCATCTGATGCTCTCTATAATGGTGCGCTTCATTTGCTCAGCTACACCATTATGCTGGGGGGTCTTGGGAACCGTCTGTTCATGCCGTATACCCAGGGACTTACAGTACTCGTGAAAGTCGCCAATGTATTCACCACCATTGTTAGTGCGGATGCACTTCAATGGTCTACTTGTCTCTCTCTCGACCATAGCATGAAACAATTTAAACACACCAAAGACCTTGTCCTTGGATTTCAAAGCATAAACCCAAACCCTCCTAGATGCATCATCTATAAAAGTAACAAAATACAATGCCCCACTTAAGGTTTTTGTCTTCATAGGACCACGAACATCAGAATAAACCAAATCTAATGCATGCACTTTATTAACATGAGAAGCAGTTTTAATAAATGAAACTTTATGTTGTTTCCCTGATAAACAATCAAGATAGGTTTTGAGAGGTGTACCTGTCACGTCTGGAAGGAGCCGCTTCTTTGCTAGTACCTGAAGCCCTTTTTTACTCATATGGCCTAGACGCCTGTGTCATATGTCAATAGCTGAATCTTCCACCGCGTTCAACCCACCCTTGCACATACTGACACTTGCCTTGTAAAGGGTGCAACACTTCTTTCCTCTGGCCATGATCAACGAACCCTTGATGAGCTTCCATCGCCCACCAGCAAACTGACTTTCATAGCCATCATCATCCAACCTTCCCGTCGACATCAAGTTGAGGTGAAGGTCTGGGATATGCCTCACATCCCTGAGAACCAATGTGCAGCCCACATCGGTCTTCACACAAATATCACCGACTCCCACGATTTTTGATACGGCGAAAATTTTCATCTTCACAGTCCCATAGTCACCTGACATGTAGCTTGTAAAGAAGTTCCTGCGTAGAGTCGGATGAAAAGAAGCTCCTGAGTCTATCACCCAGTCGGTGTCCTGACTCGTTGCCATGATACATACATCATAATCTGCAGAAAGAATAACTACAACGTCACCATCTGAAGCGACCGCAATGGAATTTGATTCATCTTCCTTCCCTTTTCCTTTCTTGTCGCTCTTCTTACCGCGACATTCATGCTTGTAGTGGCCCTTCTTACCACAGTTCCAGCAATCAACATCTTTTCTGTTACTTGACTTGCCTCTTGATTTATCTCGGGCCTTTCTGCCCTTCTTGTTCTTTCCTCTCCCCCATTCCTGTGTCACAAGAGCCTCTTGCTAAGTAGACCCCTGAGACTTCCTCCTTGTCTCTTCATTGAAGAGACAGCTAGTTACCTGTTCCATGGATATCTTTCCATCTGGCGCGGAGTTACTTAGAGACACCACCAATGTCTCCCAACTGTCAAGCAATGAACTAAGCAAAAGTAAAGCCTACAATTCATCATCCAGGACCATCTTCATAGAGGAGAGTTGGTTCACTATATTACTGACCTCATTCATGTGCTCGGCCACAGAACCATCATCCTTGAACTTGAGATTCACAAGTCGTCTTATCAGAAAAATCTTATTACCGGATGTCTTCCTCTCATACAGCCTTTGTAATTTTAGTCATAAGCTAGCGACTGAGGTTTCCATAGACACATGGTGGAACACAGAATCATCCAACCATTATCTAACAAACCCCACTGCCTTCTGATCCATCTGCTTCCAATCATCATTAGATTTATCCTTGGATTTTACTGATATGCCTAAAATTGGAGAATATAGGTCCTTACAATAAAGCGAGTCCTCCATCTTAGCCTTCCATATGGTCCAGTTAGAACCATTGAGGCTGATCATCCTTGATGAGCTACCTTCCACAATTCAAAAACCGATCCTACCCGTTCAATGAACTTAGCTTTGATACCAGTTTGTTGGTGGCCTTGCACAAAACCTTAGGATCTAGCCCTCCAGAACAAATTAGAATTATGGATAATAAAGCAATGAAATAAATTAAAGCATAAACCACACATCACACAAGAGATTTTACGTGGAAAACCCTCAAAGAGGTAAAAAACCACGAGACCTCATCCAGATCAACAATCCACTATGAAGTAGAACGTTACAACCTTCTTCACTCAAGCAGGAGTGGATAAACAATAAGAAAAACAAAGAAAATGGAGAGATCTCACCGATTATGAGGACAGAAGCGCTGAGATATAGATTAAACAGTACATAACCTCCACGAGCAGAACCTCCCTTCTATAAGCTTCCTCTCTCTCTTTCTCTCTCTCTCTCTCTCTCACCTTTGATAGCCCTAAACCCTTTACAAATCCCTTGTAAAGCTTTAGGAAACCCTCTTGTCATCCCTAGAAAGCCCTAGGAACTCCTATTTAAAGTTTTAGGAAACTCCTTTCCACATCCTAGTTGCGAAAGGACTTGCGACACGAAATCCGCACAAAATCGTGGAACGAATCTTGGTAACCTCGACTGGTCGAACCGAGTCCACGACCGGTCGAGAGCCACCTACGACCGATCAAGCACCTCCTTCGACTGGTCAAGCACCCTAGAGAAAAATAGTCCACAGTTGCTAGACTTTGAGTCGTGCCACGACTTGACTCCACGACTGGTCGACCACCAGCCTTCGACCGGTCGAGCGAGGCTCACGCCCGGTCGACGACGGGTCAAAAAAACCCATCAAGATCCAGAGCTGAAGTGAACCACACCACATGAATTCATGTCGGGATTGAACATTTACCGTTTAAAACTTTTTGGGAACCTGAAAAGTTTTAGATCATCCAGGCCTGCGTGACATTATGAACAGGTTGGATGACAGATAAACATTACTGTGGTAGGTAGGAAGGTTTCTATGGTTGACATCAATCTCCTACTGTTTCATGTTGTCGGGTCCACTTGCATTCTGTATCTGCCTCATTTTGGGTTCATCCATAAGAAAGCTTCAGCAAATCAAGTTTTTTCTATTACAGCGGACTGAAAACCCTGGGTGGACGAATCTGGTCAAGATTTTCTTCCCCTACCTTCCCAGTATTTTCTTGAATCTTTCGTATCATTGTGTACACCTCACAATCAGCTATCAAACAGCGCAGAGATCTCAGGTTCGTGCTAACTTAGCTGCCTATATTATCTACTTGTTAAAACATCAAAAAAAGGGAGGGGGGGCGTATTAGCATTGAGGTATGGTAAAAATCTCTAAATTGAGGGAAAGTTTCAAATATTCCGAGGGTAGTCATTCGGCAGGTTTTTGAAAAAAGTTTGGACCAAATTGCCCCTGTCAACTTGTATATGCAAGGAGCTTCTTTTTTCTTTTTTTTTTTCTTTTTTGCAGTCTTTTTCTTTCTTTTCAAAAATACTTTTCAATGACCCACCACCACTCCTTTCGATTGTATTTTCTGGCGTACGTACATCACCATCAACTTCTCCAGCATATATGTAAGCCACTATCGATGAGCTCTACATCTTAATCAATGACAAAGGATATTGCCGCCAAATGGCGTCATAATGTTGAATCATTTTAAGGGTAAATTCTGAGTTTTGGGCAGTTCCTTGATGCTGAAAGATGATGGTAATGTTTTTGATTTGTAAGTGAAAAATCTCTGTTACAGGCAGGTGGAGTAGTTAACGGAAGCTCCTCTAATGGCTGCTCCCTCACGGGGGAGAACCAAGAAATCCTTCCCAACTGTTGGGGGTTTCACCCTATTCGTAGCAAATCTGCCATTTGATTGTAGCCATGAGGATTTGTTTAAGATCTTCTAGCGGTATGGGAAGGTCAATGACGTTTACATCCCCTGTTTTCCAAATTCCTCTAAACCTAAAGGTTATGCATTCGTCAAATTTCAGTATGAAGATGAAGGGAGAGCGGCAATGGGGGTTCTAGACGGTAAAAAAATTGATGGCAGGATGGTTCGAATCAAGGTGGCTCAACCCAAAATCCCCCATCATGCGGCAACTTCCACTATGCCAAAATCACGAATTTACGACGGACCAAATCCATCGTAAAACTAAATAAACGACAGATTTCGTCTGTCGCTGTTTACTAGGTTGTTTTTTTTTCAACGGATAAAATCTGTCATTTAATCTGTGACGGATAAGGTCCGTATAAGATCCGTCACAAAAAATAAAAAAATTCGTTGCTAAAATTCGAAAAAACCCACTCGAATTAGTCGTCATTGAAAATATTAGCGACGGATATGGTCCGTCGCTAATATAAGGAGCGACAGACCTTAAATCAGTCGTTGATTTTCAACTTATTCAGAAATTAGGGACGGATTTGGTCCGTCGCTAAAATATCTGTGAATAAAAAAAGTATCGTCAGATTATTTATTTATTTATTTATTTATTTTGAATATTACACCTGATAGTCATTCAAAAAATAATTCACACAATTGTTTAATAAGAATCCTATTCAAAAAATTGCGATGAATCTTGTTTCACCATCCACTATATAGCAAGGAAAATGATAATTACGAACATAATATGCTATAGAACAACATATAAAGTAAGAGAAAATACCTATTGGATGAAAAAAATTATTAGGATGAGTCCCGTGACTTCAGTCGAGTCACTTTGTCGAGTTTATGGCCTTGTTTTTGGTAAACTCAACGAGTTGTAAAACTATGGCTGACGATCTGCCTATTGGATGCACCCTCTTGGACACGAGATCAGTCCTTTAAAATATGAACTCACGTTAAGTGACTGTGAAAACAATTAATTAACCAACTGATTTTCTGAGTGCATGAAGAAATCAGAAAGGGAAATATGATCTCATAATGTCACAAAGAGTTGGAGATTAGCTTTAGGAATTGTGTTCTGTGAACAAGAAAGAAACGATTAATTTCTGATGCATAATTAGAGGACATCCTTACTTAATATAGAAATCAGAGAATGCATCTAACCGTTACTTATGCAAAAATGACCTTGAGATCTCACACAAAATTAGCTGGAAAATAATGGTATCATGCAACTAGCACCCAAGTGTTAACATGCCATGTGCATATGGCATCCAACCCATCCAACGAGTTGGACTGGCCTTCAAGAACAAATGGTGCAAAAGTTAGGCCAATCCACTAATCAGGCTTGTTTGGAAAGCTACTTCACTAAAACCTAGTAAAGAAGACTTTTTTCCACTCAAATCTGTGGAGCTCACTGTTATGTATGTGTCTAATCTAAAGCCATCCATCCATTTTACCTACTCATTTTAGGGCATGAGCCCAAAAATGAGGCAGATCCAAACTCCAAGTGGACCACCCCAGAAAGCTATGAAATTCAAAACCAAACAAGACCAAGAACCACATTCATGGAGAAAGAAATTTCATGATCGTTGAATTGGCCAATTAGGAATTTTAGGGAATTGTATGGTTTCGATGCTACCTGTAAGCCTTGCTTTCAGACCTTTTATTTCTAGCTTTTGCCAAAAAAATGAATACGACCTCATTGATTAAAGGAGGAAATAAGATTTTTTTTTTTATATATTTTTTTTTAAAGTCTTTTTGGAAAATGGTGAGTGTTTTCTTCCATAACTGCCACAGAATGCAGATAAACACAGTTTTACAAACTAGTGAGGCCCATAGTAGATAATTATGTGTTTTCATATTAAATGCCACCCTTGATCTTGTTTGTGGACTTGTAGTATGGGAAAAAAGAGAGAAGAAAGAAGCTAGTCCTCTTCATCCAACACAAAAGTTTACACCAAGGGCACAATTCATGAGAATTGATTTTCAAAATTTTCTCATTGGCCATGAAGGGAAGATTTCCAGAGTAAGTTGTCCTTAAGTGTTTTCTAGGAATAGAAAAGAAAAGGACCCAAGTTTTTAAATTCAAAAAAGTTGTTGGTTTCTCTTTTTCTCTCTAAGAGATAGGATAGGTTCCTACGTTTGGAACATCACACCATTGAAGTTTCCATGTGTGAGAATGATAGTTGTGATGGAAATGGCAAAGCTACCTTGCGTAGTGTAGGAAACTTGAAGTATTCGACAAGCTCAATGAGCTCTTGAAAACAACGAAGAGCCTCCACAAAAGAAATTTAGCTGAATAATTTTAAAAAATAAATAAATAAATAAATAAAACTTAAACCAAGTTTCCAATCAACTTAAAGTCTGGCCCTATTGAGTTTTGAGTCAGGTTTTGAATTTTTAATCTTGATTCCCACATATGCAAGTTTAAAAACAGGGGAAATTACCAGAGATTGGACATCTTAATAGATATATATCTTTTTTTTTTTGTGCACTGCAGGCTTTAATAAAATTCAGTATCTTTCAAAAAAAGAAAAGAAAAAAGAACTGTACTGGATTTCAACAAACCAAATTAGATTTGTGATGGTTACATCTATGAAAAGAAACACAGATGCTTTCCTAATTGAAAAATCACAGAGAGCCACATCTCCAGTTTAGCTTATGCATTCAAATATGTATGAGATTAGTTATCGTTCAAATAATAACGGTAGCAATTTCACCATTTTCATCAATGATTTTAATACAAAGACATGAGGTTACTTTTTAAAAGAGAAATCTGAACTTCTGGACTTTTAAACATCTTTCATTTTTATGCTTCAAGAGTTGCTGAAATAACATTTAGAACAATAATAGACCTCCAAAAGGTTGCAGCTAATCCCCAACCTCATTTAAGAAATCAATAGAACTCCATAAAGGTTAAACATAAATAACAGCTTGAACCAAACTTCAAGTGGACCACACCACAAGAAACGAGAAATTGAACACCGACCATTCAATTCTTCTTGGGGGCCACAGAAGTTTTGGATCTAGATGATTTTTGTGTTTACCCTTCATACATGTATGTGACCTTATGAATAGGTTGGATGAAAGCTACACATCCATGTGGGCCCTAAGCTCATTTCAACTTTCAACGATAGGTATTCAATTCCCCCCGTTTCCTGTGCTGTGGTCCACTTGAAGTTTGGATCTGAAAAAAAAAAAAAAAAAGATTTGTATGGATGCCTGCAAATGGCTTAAGCTGTAAATGATTTACACAGCCTGTCCTATTTGGCATTAAGTTGTAAATCATTTACAACTATCCTGTTTTGCTTTAAAATGTAAAATAATGATTTGTAGGAAATGATTGTTTGCTTGGATAATGGAGAGTTGATTTTTAGAATTTTTATAGCCATTTAGGCTGTAAATGGAGAGAGCCTATAAATGAAATCCAAACTTTTTACCTGTAAATGAGATGGGGATAAATGCTGTAAATAATTTACAACTGATTTACAGGAAAAAAAAAAAAAAAAAAGGAGATCGATTTACCAATAAATCATTTACAACTTGGCTCATTTACAACGTGGGTGACCCAGCATAGCAGGGTTAGTTAGCTAAAGTAGCTTCTCCTATCCAAAATCATATATGATACATTGAAAAACTAATCCCAAAGAACGCAATGCTTGTATTGCCCTATTCGTTTCCGCTTTCGTTGATGCATCCCTTGATATCAAACCCCAAAGAACACAACGCCTTTCGAAAGCCAAAAACTACAATCCTATTCATTTCCTCACTATTTCTTGTGGTGTGGTCCAGTTAAGCCTTTGATATGCTTCAATTTTTCGTTCATGCCCTGAAATGAGCTGGAAAAATGGATGGACGGTGTAGATAAGACATACGTCCATAGTGGGCTCCACATAGTTTATATCCATATGTTTTTTGAGGTCATTTTAAAACATGGGATGAAAAATGAGGTAGATCCAAAACTCAAGTGGGTCACGCAGGAGAGAGTAGTTGAGATTAAAAAAATAATAATAAAAATAAAAAATAACCACATGCAAAAAATATTGGACCTAGTATTATCTACTACATACTAGTAACATACAACCAATATTGGGGCACCATACCATAAGCTACAAGAATTTCATGTCCCCCTAAACAAGTTATCCTCCACTGATAACACACACACACACACACACACACACACACACACACACACACACACACACACACACACACACACACACACCACACACACACACACATATATATATATATATATAGTAAGTTTTTTATTTTCATTTACATTCAGAAATACATTAATCATCCATCCAACTATTAACAACATTTACAAAAAATAAAATTTATCCAACCAACTCTTAATAATAATTTGCAACTTAACCTATTAGGAACCGTCATGCACCGTAATGTCTTACGGCAGAGCGGGTTCTGAGGAGTTACAAGTTGACCCTGATGACAGCATATAAATGATGCAATAAAGATATAAATGATTCAAGATTAATTTAAGGTTTCGAGAACTTACATCCACCTCACTCTTACTGCCAAATAGTCCTGATGAAAATGCATCCACTCTACAAGGGGAAAAAAAAATGTGGCTGCACCAATACGATTTAGTATGAACGACTGCCTACATACCAAATGTTCGAAAGATTGGGATCAAGCCACTACATAGTTCTTAATATTTAAATTAGAACATTTTATGCATAAGCAAAGAAAAAATCAAAACAAATCATAATAGAAACATGTGTACCTTCTTTTACGCATAAGAAGATGAAAAGCTAAAACAAATCACAACATAAATCTCTGTAAATTAGTCAAGCAAAACTACTAAATAATTCAAGATAAAGATTTAGTCAAATAATATCCCATTCTAATACAATAAACATTGGATTTAGCAGACAAGGTGGAAGAATATTTGACACAATGAACGACTGCCTACATACCAAATGTTCGGAAGATTGGGATCAAGCCACTACATAGTTCTTAATATTTAAATTAGAACATTTTACGCATAAGCAAAGAAAAAATCAAAACAAATCATAATAGAAACATATGTACCTTCTGTTACGCATAAGAAGATGAAAAGCTGAAACAAATCACAACATAAATCTCTGTAGATTAGTCAAGAAAAACTACTAAATAATTCAAGATAAAGATTCAGTCAAATAATATCCCATTCCAATACAATAAACATTGGATTTAGCAGACAAGGTGGAAGAATATTTGACACTTCAGGTGGTTAATAGGCCAATCTTTTATTGGCATTCACCAGGGAACCATGAACCCTGTATCATCCATAATATCCTTAATATGAAAGGAAACAACATCATGACACATAATACCTGTTAGGGGTTAACTTGGATAATCCAATCCTTCCTGTATTAGAGAAACAAATTCAATCATCTTCACTAGTTGAATATTAAACGTATCATGCCAGCTTGAAATACATTTCTGTCCAGACCTGTTTCTTCTTTGTTGTCCAATTCTAATTGGATCCGATATCCAGTTGTCATCGAAGCAATGGATCTAAAAATCAAACCATTGTGCTTGCATACCTGAATCCTGTGCACTTATACCTTATGCACATGAAGTAGTTAGTAATTACCATCTGCAAACCTGCTTCTGTTTTGGCATGTTGTCTTGCAATTGAATGTGTCAGAGCAACCTAAATAACCAGATAAATGATGAGCATGTCTATTAGGATTTTCATAACATACACCAATCTTACCAAATCCAATAGAGTAACAAATTACTAGTTTTTGAAAGAAAACTAATCACAACAGGAAAAAAGAAAGAAAAAGAAGAAGAAGAAGAAGAAGAAAGAAAGTACCTTATATCTTATTTTATTCAAGAAAATGAGAGTAAAACCAGCTTTTGAAGTCTCCACTGACACAAGCACATCTACAAAGAAGGGAGCTTCCACAACATGCCTTTGTAATGGTTCATTTTCGTTTTTGTAGAAGCTCATTATGTAGGGCCATCAATTGAATTGTCACAATCTTCATCAAGGCCTATGTAAGGCCATAAATTGAAACTGATCGCTACAAAACAAAGAGTAACTGCACATATTTCCTATTTCCACAGAAAAATTCCTACATTGCCAAAAAACGCATCTGATTGCTCTCTTGCTATTTAAATTGCCCTTATTTTTTTTTTCCAAACATCAAAATTTGAAAAGACAACAAGAAGAGGACAAGTCCTAATGAATGCATGTATTCATTAGGAAGATTTGTATAAAATGTCTTCCTTGTTGAGATGTGGAGCCACATCTGGGAGTCGCATGACCGGTCGTGGCCCCTTCTCGACCGATCGTGGGATCCGCTCGACCAGTCGTGAGCAGTCGTGGACTGGCTCGACTCAAAGTCCAACGAGCATCAATTTTTAGGGTTTGAGGTGCTCGACCGGTCGTGTAGCCTTCACGACCAGTCGAGGTTACACAGATTTGTTTCCGGATTTGATACGGACTGCAGAGATTTGAGTTGGCTTTCGCAAGGGTGCGAAAGGGAAGTTGCTTAAACTACATATACGTGTCCCTAGGGCTTTTTTAGGGAATGAGAATAATTTTAAGGTGTGGGCAAAGGGCCTTCTATGTACTTCCAAGGGAGAGGTTAATATATTGCCTTGTAATCTTTATTTTTCTTCATAATGGAAGTTTACATCCGTGATTTTTTACCCTTGTTGGGGTTTTTCCACGTATATCTTGTCTTGTGGTTTGTTTGGAATGCTTTGATTCTTTTTGTAATTTATATTTCTTCTTGTTTATCGTTTGTGGGTGAGACTTTATAGGCTACGGGCAGCATGATTTTGGCTACAGGTTTTGGGATGCAGAAAATAGGAAAATCATCAGAAGCAAGGGCGTAGTCTTCAATGAAAAAGTAATGCATAAGGAGAGTATGCAAGAAACTAAGGCCAAGGAGAAAATTCGTAGAGTTGGAAGAGTTACCGGACACGGGTGTTACAGCGCCACAGGATGATCATGCACAAGAGCATTATGAGGCAGAGCCGCAGACACCGGTTGTGAGGAGGTCTACTCAGGAGAGGAGACCCACGATCCGATATTCACCCTCCTTACATTATCTACTGCTGACAGATAATGGTGAACCAGAGTGTTTTGAAGAGACATTACAGTCAGATACACGGGTTAAGTAGGAGCAGGCCATGGATGATGAGATGGACTCTCTTGAGTCTAATCGTACATGGGATCTAGTCACTCTACCTAAGGGTAAGAAAGCTCCTCATAACAAGTGAGTCTACCAACTAAAAGAGGAACACGATGGTTCGAAACGGTACAAGGCTAGATTTGTTGTAAAAGGGTTTCAACAAAAGGCAGGTATTGATTTCACTGAAATATTTTCACATGTGGTGAAATGTCTACGATTCGCATGGTTCTGAGTATAGTAGCTACAGAGGACATACATCTAAATCAGCTAGATGTTAAGACAGCCTTTCTTCATGGGGACCTTGAAGAAGAGATATATATGTATCAGCCGATAGGATATGTGGCACCAGGAAAGGAGAACAAGGTGTGCAGACTGAAGAAGAATTTATATGGCCTGAAGCAGGCCCCGAGGCAGTGGTACAAGAAGTTCAACAGTTTCATGTCAGGAAACGGTTATAGGAGATGTCATGCTGACCACTGTTGCTATTTGAAGAAGTTTGATATGTCATACATCATCCTTCTTCTGTACGTTGATGACATGCTTGTGGCTGGTTCAAGCATTCAAGCATGAAGGACATCTCAGATCTCAAAAAACAACTGTCTAGAGAATTTGCCATGAAGGATTTAGGAGCTGCAAAACAAATCCTAGGAATGAGAATAAAGCGTGACAGGGAAAAAAAGAAACTGGTTTTGTCACAAGCAGAGTACATAGCCAAGGTACTTGATTGATTCAATATGGGAGGTGCTAAGCCGGTTAGCACTCCATTAGCCAACCACTTCAAGCTATCTAAGGAGCAAGGTGCAAAGACACAGGAGGAACAGGACTACATGGATAAAGTCTCATATGCATCAACTATTGGGAGTGTCATGTATGTTATGGTGAGCACAAGACCAGACATTGCTTAAGCTGTGGGAAGGAACATTGGGAAGCTGTGAAGTGGGTCCTTAGATACCTGGTAGGTACTAAGGATGTAGGGTTGTGTTATGGTCGATTGAAAATCAAGTTACAAGGGTACGTGGATTCAAATTTGGCAGGAGATATTGACAGCAGAAGAAGCACTACAGGTTATGTCTTTACTCTGGGTAGTGATGTAATCACTTGAATCTCTCAGTTATAAAAGATAGTATCTATCAGTACGACGAAAGCGGAATATGTTGCGGCTACAGAAGCGTTCAAGGAGATAGTGTGGATGCAAGGTTTTATAGAAGAGTTGGGTAAGAAGCAAGCAGATTGCAAGTTGTACAGTGACAGTCAGAGTGCAATACACCTAGCTAAGAATTCAGCCTTTCATTCAAGAATCAAGCATATTGCCATCAAATATCAGTTCATACATTCGTTACTGGAAGATGGATTGATTGCGCTAGAGAAGATTCATACAAGTGAAAATCCTGCGGATATGCTGACCAAGGTGGTCACACGGGAGAAGCTGAAGCTTTGTTCAGGTTTTATTAGTCTTCAGGCTTGAAGACGGGGAGGCGATGCACTCCTGATGAAGAAGATAAAGGTTTATGGTGATGTGTCTCCAAGTGGGAGATTATTGAGATGTGGAGCCACATTTGGGGGTCGCACGACCAGTCGTGGCCCCTGCTCGACCGGTCGTGGGGTCTGCTTGACCAGTCGTGAGCAATCGTGTACTGGCTCGACTCAAAGTCCAGCAAGCATCAATTTTTGGGGTCCGAGGTGCTCGACCGGTCGTGGGGTCCTCTCGACCGATCGTGTAACCTTCATGACCAGTCGAGGTTACGCAGATTCGTTTCCGATGCGGACTGCGGATTTTTGAGTCGACTTTCGCAAGGGTGCGAAAGGGAAGTTGCCTATACTATATATAGGTGTCCCTAGTGCTTTTCTAGAGAATGAGATGTAATTCTAAGGTGTGGGCAAAGGGTTTTCTATGTACTTCTAAGGGAAAGGTTAGTATATTTCCTTGCAATCTTCATTTTTCTTCATAATAGAAGTTTGCATCCGTGGTTTTTTACCCTTCTTGGGGTTTTTCCACGTATATCTTGTCTTGTGGTTTGTTTGGAATGCTTTGATTCTTTTTCTAGCTTATTTTTCTTCTTGTTTATCGTTTGTGGGTGAGACTTGAGATTGGATCTTGGTTCACTGCGTTGTTGGCGTGCTGCGCAACATTCCTCACTTTAGCTTGAGCTGGAGAATAGTCACATTCCCCAGTGTCAATGGCAACCCCAAATCAACCTGCATTGATGATGCTATTAGAAAGATGGAAATAAGAAATGAGAGTATCCATGTCTATTTACTAACTGAGTTAAGCTGATTTAGGCAACTTTTAGATGCACAAGTGAATTGAATTCCAAACAAAGATTTTCTGACTAATTGAAAAATGAGCAAGCTAAATCATGATCAAGCAAAAATAAGAAAGAAAATAAATAACTAAAGACTATCTCGCTCACAAAGGAAGAAGGGCTTTGCCTCGATCCGAAATCTGCATCATCATTCAACTCAACAAACCTTTCAATTCCATCATCTTCCCTAGCTGTAAACTTCTCAGCATTGGATCTCTTCATCAGTCTGCTTGGCTCTGAAGTAGCCTTCTCTACTAAATCTCTATCTATAACCTGATCCCATGTTAAGGCTATCACAAACATAGGCGCACCAGTAAAACCAACAGACTGCAAAACAGAATTAGGAGAAGGAAAAAATGGAGATGGTTCATCAATCTAGACTATTAAACTGATGGCCCCTGCCATTGATGGGTTTGTTTAAAAATCTTCAACATCACTACCCTTTCTTCTAGGTCATTGTTGTATTTTCTCCAATAATTTTTTATGTTTAGGCCATTTATTCAACAACTAGGATCTTCCAACCCATTCCATGACAGGGCTCATCTGTCAATGATGCAATTGATGGGTTTATTTAAAAATCTTCCAAATCGATCACTGCCCTTTCTTCTAGGTCATTGTTGTATTTTCTCCATTTTTTAAAAAAATGTTTAGGCCACTAATTCAACAACTAGGATCTTCTAACCCATTCCATGATAGGGCTCATCAATCAATGATGCAATGGGCCAAGATGGATCATCTATGACTTTAAAACCACAACCATCATAAAGTAGCTCACTCAATCATCATTCATGATCACCCTAAACAACAAATATTGTGACTAAAATTATTTGCAGCCTCCACAACCTGGAGAGAAGAAATCTATAACAACAAGTTTGTTTCCTGCATTTAACAAGGAATCGATGAGAGCTTGCGCAGATTCAATCTCTTTCATATTGGGTTGAAGCCCCTTTTCCCACCATTTCATAGCTTTGGCAATACCAAATCTCATCTGTGATTGCAAGAAAGAATAAGAAATAGAAAGATGAAATCTGATATTGGAAGCCTTAAAGGTGGATATATGAAAAAGAAAGAAACAAAGAACTTCAAACATTTAAAATGACAGATGAAGAGAGATTGCTAACGACTCATTTTTTATTTCTTTTTTAAAAATGGATATTGAAAGCATTAGCTTTAAGCAGAATTATAGGTGAAACTCAAACAAAAAAAAAAAGATGGCCCAAAGATTCTGTTATTGAAAGCTTTAATTTTTTTTACTTTTTTTGTATAAAAAATAATAAAATTACTAATGCATTTCATTTGTTTCTCTTCAATGGAGGTTTCATTTTCCCAAAAATCATAAACAAGAGGAGATGCAAGGAAAAACCCACAAAATTTATGATTTCGAAAACTTTCAAATTCAGTAGAATTATATACAAAAAAAAAAAAAAAAAAAAAAAAAAAAAAAAAAAAACCATGAATTTGAATATCTAATTTTTAGCTAAAGACCTGTACATGAAAAGCTTGGAGATTTTCTCTCTTGGATTTTATTTGATTCTACAGAAAAACCATTTTCCTGCCATGGAAATCGCTGCTGGTGGAAGATTTCAAGGATTTGAATTGCAGAGAAGGGAACCCAACAACAGATGAAGATTTCTTAGAATTTAAGAGTATCAGTTGAAACAGTAAGTCCAGAATTTCCAGCAATATATTTGTGGATATTACTAGGTTTAGCTTTCTTTCATCATCATCATCTAAGCCTTATACTAGTTAATTAGGGTCAGCTACATGAATCATGTTCCTCCATTCCACTCTATCAGGCCAGATCTTCAGTTAGCACTTCAAGGTTTAATTAGCTTTCGTTGGCTGGATAAAATTTATTATTTGGTGGTTTAATGCCTTTACTTATTTCATTGGCTCCTTGGATTTTGGACCATTGTACATGAGATTGTGTCTTGTTGATTGCTTGTCAAAGAAAAAAAAGTGGTTTTGTCAATTGACTTAATTGGTTGATTATTTGGGCATATGTAAATGTGAGGTCCTATCATAAGTGCTAAACATTCCTGGCACCAAGTAAATTAAGGAGCAGATATTGTCAAGCAGCTACCGTTTTCCTGGAATATTGAGGTTGTATGTTACAAGAAGGGGCCAGTTGAGTAAGCATCAGAATGATTCATGAGATTATGACTAAGGTGAGGCTGGATAGCATTTTAACTATTCCAATGCGGCTGTTTAAACCTTTGGAACATTATGTTTCATTAATATTTATGCTTCAAGGTATGGCTTGCAGATTGGTTGTTGATGTTGATTGGGAAAAAAAAAAAGGAAGCGAAGGACTTGAGTCATTCAACACCTAAGAAGTTTGAAACATCCCATTTGGGCTTTCTACCTGTCAACAAGCATGGGAGTTTTGCGGAGTATAACAGTGAGATCTGGGATTTCAGGCTTATGATAAAGGTAACAGGCAATGCAAGTTAAATAACTGACAAACTCGTATAATTTCATTGTCGCTCCAACATGTTTGAGCATCATCACCTCTGTGATAGTAAGAAACTATTTCTTCATAGACTGTTGTAGGCCGTATTTGGATGCACTACTGAACTAGATTGTGATTATTACTTTAATAAAGTGGGAATATCCAAATGGTAGTTTCCTCGCTTAGGCACATGGATACCTGATTCAGTTTCTACTGAAGATGGAGCCAACATCTTGACATATTGTAATGCACACTACTGCTTTTTCTCTTCTGCTTTTCTCGGCTGTAAAAGAGGCAACAAGTAAATAAATACATTGAAATTCTCAGAAAAACTCAATCAGATTTTAAATCACAGTTGATGTCAAAGTGAATCGAACTGCAAATTGGGCAGTAGATCATAGATTTTTCCAGAATTCCTTAGACTAATTACAAAACCAAAAGAAAATCAAGATTGACATATGGTAATGCACACTATAGCCATTATACAACAGATGCCATGTTCTAGGTACACTTTACAACACAAGGTTTTCAGATGTGACAAGTTTGGTCGATGGTTCAGTGAATGAGGCCATTACAAATCAAAACAGTACTAGAGATTTCATTGGTCAAAATCTACAGAAATTTGGGGGAAAACAGAAACTGAGTAAGAAAAATCAGGAAAATGTGGATTCAAACCTTATGGATGGACTGAATGCAATCCCTAAGTGTACGGACCAGATCCAAACTCCAGTCAATCCACACCTGCAAAATCCGGTCGTCAGAAGCTCGATCAGATCAATGGCTCGTTATTATTTGTGAAAGGAGGGAGAGGGAGAGAGAGAGGGGGAGAGAGGGGAATAGAGAGAGTGAGAGAGAAAGAGAGATCGGGCGATCGGCAGTGAGGGAGTGGGAGATAGATGGGCAAAGGGATTGAGAGGATTGAGAGAGTTTTCATCCTTCTTGACCTTGGCCATGTAGATGTATGACATCCTCATGCCGCAATACCAGGCCACCTCCTCCATCGTATTCACACCCTCGATCTGAACCAGAGATGTCGATGGGTACTGGTTCCTTGTACGTACATCCTAACACGCTCGCCCTTGTGCCCTTTCACCATTTTCGCTACAGAGGGTTTTGCCAAGAGAGAAACAGATGGAAAAAAAAACCCTAGAAGACGCAGACCACGAATTACCTGGTTGTGCTCGTTGAGGCTCTCTTCGTCAAGCTCCGAGTTGGAGAGGGAGAGGGAGAGAGGGAGACTAATCGAGATTGAGAGAGAGATTAAGAGGGAGGGAGAGAGAGAGAGAGATTGAGGGAGAGAGGGGTTGAAACAGGGACTGGTTAGGTCCAGCGCCTGGGTCCTTACTCTTGCTTCAGTGGTAGACTCTTAGGAGTTTCAACACCTGGTTGAGGGTTCGAGTACCCATAGGTGGTGAAATCCCACTACGTGTGAGTGTGTGGTGGTGTGTGTGCGTGTGTTAAAAAAAAAAAAAAAAAAAAAAAGGCTGGCGACCTAACCAGTCCTCAAAACGCTTGAAAGAGGGACGCGAATTAGCTACTAACAGGTTGAGTAGTCAGGCTCGCTACTGAAATAACGTCACCAAGTTATGTGGGCCCCACTATGATGTATGTTTTGTATCCACACCATCCATACATTTTGATAGATCATTTTAGGGCATGATACAAAGAATGAGGCAGGTCCAAGGCTAGAGTGGACCCCACCACAGAAAACAGTGGAAAGAGTGATGCCCACCGTTTAAACCTTCCGAAGATCCACCATGATGTTTATTTGAGATCTAACCTGTTCATGTGTTAAAGAAGACATGAAATAAGGGAAAACACAAATATCAGCTTGATCGAAAACTTTCATGGCCCTTCGAACTTTTTAATGGTGGGCGTCACTCTCCCCACTATTTTCTGTGGTGGGGTCCACTCGAGCTATGGATCTGACTTATTCTTTGGATTATGCCCTAATATGATCTCTCTAAATGAATGGATGGTGTAGATACAAAACATACATCATGGTGGGCCCCACAGAAGTTGGTGACGTCACTTCAGTGGCGAGTCTCGCTACTCAACCTGTCAGTATCTATTCCGCGCCCTTGAGAGAGTGGGCTAGGTGACGTGATCAAGTTTTGTGGGTCCTATCATGAGGTATGTGTTATATCCAAACTGTCCATCCATATGGCGAGCTCGTCGTAAGGCTTGAGACAAAAAATAAGACAGATCTAACCATCAACTGGACCACACGATCAAAAGCATGTAGGGGATTGAACGTCTACTATTGAAACCCTTTTGGGGGGTCACAGAAGTTTTGGATCAATATGAAATTTGTTTTTCCTCTTCGTCCAGGTCTTTGTGACCTTATGAACAGATTGGATGGAATATAAACGTTATGGTGGGCCCTATGAATTTTTTAACGGTGAAAATCATCACCCCTACTGGTATTTGTGGTGTGGTCCATTTAATCTTTGGATATGATTCATTTTTTAGATAATTCTCTAAAACGATCTCGAAAAATGGATGAACGGTGTGAGTTGATCCCAAATTTTTGGTAAATCCAATGCTCAAGTGGACAATGCCACACGAAATAGTGCGGAATAATGATTTCCACCATTGATGCCTTCCTTAGGCCCACAGTAATGTTTATTTGCCATCCAACTTGTTCATAATATCAAAAAGATATGGATGAAAAGAAAACACAAACATCAGCTTGATCCAAAACTTCCGTGGCCTCCAAATTTTCAATGGTAGAGGTTCAATCACACTATTTCCTGTGGTGTGGTCCACTCGAGCTTTGGATATGCTTCCTTTTTGTTCTCTAGACCTAAAATTATCTATTAACGTGGATGAACGGAGTGGATAAATTAAATAAATAACGGTGGACCCCACAGAGTTTACTCAGTATGCTAAGGGTACTGAGTAACTCACCTAAATGTAGTGGAGAGGGGTTTCCTTAAAACATTCATAATCATATAGCGGGCCCACCTAAATGTGATTCACATATCCAGCCCACTCATTATGTGTGTCCCTCTTGGATGAGGGGTCAGACCAAGTTTCAGCCGCATCCAAAACTCACGTGGGCCCCACCAAGTGCTTTTATATTTTTTAGGATGTCTTCACATAGTTTTAGATGGTATGGCCCACCTGAGTTTCGTATACGGATGATTTTTGAGATATCCCAAAACCTAAAGGGGACACATCAAATGCACGGTGTTGATGTTCGACACACATCATGATGGGGTGCACAAAACTTACTATCATCAATTCTTAGGTTCTCATGAGGTCAGTAAGTTGGGTCACAATTTTGACCAGAATATTCGGTCCATTTTAAATGTTCGATCCATTCACTCTATTTTACTAATCAATACCATCAATTTGACTAGTTACTCGCCCTGATCAGGCTACATATGAGAAAGATATTACGCATACAAGATTTATCAACAATTTGAGTGAAATTTGATTTAAACATCTGAAGTTATTTACTCTTCAATCTGGACTGATTAGATTGTCCAAAAGCAGTTAAAGGTTCAAATAGTGGATGTGCCAAATAATTTAGTAAAAAAATGTTTTTTTTTTCATAGATAAATCTCAATTTCCATTTAAAAATCACATTTTTTTTTTCAAAATGTAAAACTTTTTACTCTTAATTTTTCTTTGAAAACTTTTAACAAAATATCATTTTTATTATAAAATATTTTTAAAAAAAAATAAATAAATACAAATTCTGAATTTTTATTTTCAAAATCTCAAAAATTTTCTCCAATTTTATTTTTTTTTTCCCCAAAAATTCCAAAATGCCGATTTTTTTTCTTCAAAAGCATCATTTTGTTTTCAACTTTTCAATTTTCTTTTTAAAAATGAATATTTTTTTTTTCAAAATCTCAACGTTTTTATAAGTAACCTTTTCTTTTAATTTCAAATTTTGAACATTTTCAATTATTTTTCAAAATCACAAATTTTTTCAACTTCTTTATTTTTCGTTTCAAAATGTTTGTTTTTTGTTGAAGTATCGATTTTTTAATATCATTTTATTTTAAAATTTTTAATTCTTTCTAACTTCTCCGTTTTATTTTATTTTTCAAAATACAAAGTCCCATTTTCTTTTTCAAAATATTTTCATTTTTCAACATTGTGAAAATTTTCACATTTTTAAAAATCTTTTTAATTTTCTTTTTCAAGATATTATTTTTTTCTCGAAATCAAATTCTTTTTCTTTTTTTTCAAAATTATCAACTTTATTCAATATTCTTTTTTGTTCCCACAAAATAGATTTTTATTAAATCACGAGTTTTATTTTTTCAAAATCTAATTTTTTCTCAAACATTGTTAAATCTTATAAACTTCTCAATATTCTTTTTCATGTGATATTACAAATCATTTAAATATTAGTTTTAAATTAAAAAATAAAAATAAAACTTCTAGTTATTTGATATAAAAACAAAATATATTTTCTTTTTGCATTTAATCAATTGTTAAAAAATAATCTTAGATACAAATATCTACAATTAAACCACTGAAATTCTATTAGAAAACAATTATTAGACTACAAAAAAAACTTAATTTTCCACCATATTCTTTAAAAAAAAAAATGAAAAATAAAAATAAATGTTTTAGGCAAAAGTCCTTTTACGACGGACCATGATCCGTCGCAAAAGCAACTGAAAAGCGTCGCCATTTGGTATTTTGGGCGGGAATTTGCAACTGATCATAATCTATCGAAAAATCAAACTTTGTGACGGATTTAGTCCGTCGCCAAATTACAACTGACCAAAATTTGTTGTAAATCAAATTTTAGTGACGGATTTTGGTCCGTCGCAAAATTCCATGACGTTTGGACTACAGATTTTTGAGAAAGATGGGCTTAGTGACAGACATTTTCCGTTAGCGATGGATTCAATCCGTCGTTAAACCAAGCAATTTTTGCAACGGACAAAGTCTGTCGCAAAAATATGTCACAAATTCACAATTGTGGCATAGTGTTCCAACCCAGGACATAGACCTTAACCTATTTCCCCAAACCCCTCCAACCCTTCATTCGTAGACACCCTCAGAAAGCAGCCCGTTCAAAACCCCCAATCCCAGCCCCCATTAACCGAACAGAAGCGGGGAATAGAGAAGAGTACACCACAGTGGCGGACCAACAACCAGTTAATCGGAAACGTTCTCAAGTCAATCTTGCCATTGTGGCTCGGGCCAAGTCCACAGCGGTTTCAGTAACCCACCTCTTGGAGCAGCTGAGGAAGACCCGATTTGTAGCCTCAACTCTAGATATAGTCCGTATCTCCCCCCACAGCTTCCTCATATCTTTCAGATCGAAAGAAGAGCTCCTCTTCACGAAAGATGCCAATCTCCATAACTAGTTAGGGATTCTTGACATCGCGCCCTGGTCAACTGCGGAAACGATTGGCTCAGATGGTTTTTTGTTGCGGTTGTTCAGGATTCCTGCCCATGCCTGGATGGAATCCGTCATAGTAGATCTTGCAAACGTTTTCAGACAGGTTACCAAAATCGATTCCAATAGCGGCTACGGGATTTTTCAGATGTTCACCAGAATCAAAGTTCGTCTCAAACCTGGGATAAACCTCCACAAGGTTCTCAACTTGGTAGTTGGAAATGAGAGTTATCCTATAGTTGCGATCCTGGAGCAAATCTCATTGTCCAATCCCCCCTAACTGATCCCTATATCCCAGGGGAAGGAGAGGAGTGCGGTAGAAAGTACCCGTGAATGCGTCATAAGAAGATTTTCAACAGTGGAACCAGGGGCAACTTCGCACAGACCAACTGCTCGAAAAAATGCTGCACATGAGAATTTGCCCCAGAGACTGCTTCTTTTGGCACAAGAACACAGTGGATTCCAAATCAGGCTTCTCGGTGAATCCCAAGAGACCCTACAATCTGGGCCCGTAGGTGGCACTAGTCAAGCAAGTCCCAAACCCCTCTTGAGAGCTATCGGTGAGACCAGCAACCACAGGGCCTGCCCTCCTCGTTCAAATAACCAGTTACTCATCATGGATAATGACTTAGTTTCAGCTCCCCAATCTCTCAACCCATCCCAGACACCTCTGTCCAACCATAACCTCCCCGGTAGCCCCTCTCATCACAATAGACCCCTCATACCATACTCGCCTGACTTGCTGAGTCACGTCTCCCCCGGCATTGGGCTCCCCTCACCCCCCTTGCCTATTGCCCACTCTAATAGCATCCCCCACATTCCCCCTTCTCTGTCCAACCCTTCCCTAATCAACCCAATCTCCATCCACTGGCAAGTTCAAAGCTCCATGGATGAACCTCAGCCATGCTTCGCCAAAGCTCCAGTCTCTAACTGGGGCTCCAAAGGCACATCCCACAGAAGATCCAAATAAGAAGGAAACTCCCCTTGGATCAGACACCCTGATAACCGGGAGAAAAATCTTAACTCTCAACTCCATATACCCGCTGAAGATAACCTCCTTCAATCCCTTCTATCCTCCCAGGACTACCTGCCTCCCACCTTCAACGTTCTCAGATCATCAACCAAAAGTCCTCCAGAAACCCCAACCCATCAGTCCTCAATCACCAATACCCCTGACCGAGGTGACCACCATCTGGAGGTGGACCTATCCCCCTATTTCTCCCTAACTTTGGATACTCAAACCCATCAGGCCGTCAGCCATAAGGATCAAAATTCAGATAGAACTCCAGCGATTGCCATTGCAAACTAGTTAAAGATTTCAACTCCCAATCAATTCAAGTTTCTATCCTTTACAAACCTAAAGATCCCACAGAGCAAGACTCTACTACAGTGGGTCCATATTGTACCCAAAGGAGAAGAATGAGGATCCAATACTCAAAAGGATTGTGGGATTCCAGACTAAGGAGATTGAGAAGAAGGGCCGTTAACAGCGGATGTGTGACTGATGGATAAGATCCTAATTTGGAATGCTCGAGGGATCGGCAATGCTCGTACAATTAGATCATCAAAGAGGCTCATCAAGAAATTTAATCCTCTCATCATTGCCATCCTTGAACCTATGATAGACGAAGACAAGAGAGTGAAAACAGGCCTTACGATGGGCTTCCATTGCTCTGTTTCAAACATCGCCGATGGAGGGAAAATATGGGTCTTTCACAAGAACATGGTGTCCCTAGCCGTCACTTTATCGACTAACCAACTAATTTCTTTTGCATCTTCCGTTCCAAATTTTCAGCTTCTGATTCATCTCACAGTGGTGTATGCTAGCTGTGATAGGATCCAGAGGAGATGATTATGGCATGATATGGGGACCATCTTAGCCTCAATCCGAGGCCCGTGGGCGGCATGTGGTGATTTCAACATGACAGCAGCTGCAAATGAAAGGAGAAGACGAAGTCTTCTAGATAGAGGTGGCATGAGGGAGTTCTCAGATGTCATTAATTCCGCAGGGCTGATGGACACAGGTTTCTCGGGAAATCGCTTTATGTGGTCCAACAACCAAGGTGGACAGGCCCAAGTCTGGGCTCGGCTAGACAGAGTCCTCATCAATGCTAAATGGTCAGTGGTTTTTCCTACATTTCACATCCAGCATCTTCCTCGGATCAACTCGGACTATGCGCCCCTCCTGCTTCATTTTCCCCCTAGGCAGTTGGGAGGTCCGAAGCCTTTCCATTTCCAGAACATGTGGCTAATGCATGAGTATTTTCAAGAAGTGGCAAAGGAAGCCTAGAAATCTACTAAGTCAGCCCACCCGGTTGATAACATCCTCTTGAAGCTGAGAAGGGTAAAATCTGTCCTGAAAGTCTGGAACCGTGAGGTGTTCGGCAACATCACTAGTCGGTAGCGCGAGCAGAAACAAAACTCTTGGAGGCTGAAAACGCGCTGCAAGAATAGCCTGATAATTCGGATGTGGCGAATGATCAGCAGGCAAATTATGTTCGTATTGCGGTCAAGCTGAGCCAATTAGAATGCATGGAAGAGGCGTTCTGGAAGCAGAAATCAAGGGTCAATTGGCTTGATATGGGGGATAGAAACACTAGTTTCTTCCATGCAGTGCCCATGGAGAAACAAAGAAGGGATGAAATTAGGTATATCAGGCTTCAAACATGGGAGACAATGAATAAACCTAGTGATATTAAACTGGCTGCGGTTGAATTCTTTTCCAATCAGTGTGCGGCTGTTAATTGCACATATTGTCCTAAGCTCCTCGATTCAATCCCACAATTGATCACCCAGGACCAAAATGTGGAGTTGTTGGCAACGCCGACAATGCAGGAGGTGTTTGCGGTAGTTAGTGTGATTCCTTCTAATGGAGCTGCGGGCCCGAATGGCTTCTCAGGAGCATTTTTCAAGGGTTGTTAGAGCATGATCGACTAGGACATCCTGAAAGTGATCACATATATTTTCCAAGGTGGGGCCATCCTGTGTGTACTTAACTCCACCCTCATATGCCTCATTCCAAAAGTGTCTACTCTCAAAAACTTCTCAGAATTCAGACCTATAAGCTTGTGCAACTGCCTATACAAAATCCTAGCCAAGATAATTGCTGCGAGGCTCAGTTCTGTCCTTCCTGTCATCATTTCCCCCGAGCAAGGGGCGTTCATTCAAGGTCGTCCAATCGCTGAACATATTGCTCTGGCGCAGGAACTTTTCAGAGATATCAACAGAAAGTCTAGGGGTGGCAATCTCGTCATGAAAGTAGACATGGAAAAAGCATATGACAAGGTTGATTGGACTTTCCTTAAGAAAGTTTTGCTTCGATTTGGCTTCAGCCAGGACTAGGTTAGGCTGGTTGAAAGCTGCTGGGCTAGCGCCTGGTTCTATGTTCTTATAAATGGCTAAGTAGCGGGGTTCTTCAAATCATCCAGGGGTCTAGACAAGGAGACCCTCTTTCCCCAACCCTGTTCATTATCGCTGTCGAAGTTCTTAGCAGTAGTATGAAATCGCAGATTGCCAAGCAGTCCATCCTCCCTTTCAAGCTGAGAAGAAATTGCCCGCCCGATCATTTCCCATTTGTTATACGCAGATGACACTCAACTCTTCCTCAACGGTAGCATCTCTTCGGTTAGGGCCATGAAGAAATTCCTTGATGATTACCAGTCTGCCTCTGGCCAATCCATCAACCTCCTTACAAGCTCTTTTATGGGTGCTTCCTCTCTCTCACAAGCTAGTATTAGAGCCATTGGGTGGACTAGCAGGATTGTTATAGCTACCTCCCCATTCACATACCTCGGTGTCCCCCTCGCGGTCGACAGACTTAAGGCGGCGGCTTTCCAACCTCTTGTGGACAAAGTCAAGGTGAGGATCTCAAGATGGCAGGCCAGATTTCTTTCCCCTGCAGGGAGAATGGTGCTGATTTTCCATGTACTGGGCAGCATTTCGATGCACTCTTTGGCTGCCACTCACCTTCCACTCCAAGTGTTAGCTTCTCTTGAGAAACACTTTGCAAATTTTCTTCGGGGCTGGTCAGACGGCAAACGAAAGCTTCATTGGCGAAGTTGACATTTCATCTCCCATCCCAAAGAAGAGGGTGGGCTGGGAGTGCAGAAGCTATCGAATATAATGAAAGCGTTCAAGAGTAAGATGGCTTGGGCCATCAAAACCAATACCAACCTCAGCCTTTGGAGCTATTTTATGAAAGTGAAATATGGTCGCTCCAGCAACCAGATTATCCCAGGACCACCGCCCCATTTTGCCTCTCTAATCTAGAAAAAGATCCTCCATCTGGGCCCAGTCGTGGAAAACTGAATGCAGCTGCAAATAGGTGCAGGAGAACAACATTTGGGCCACAAACTTGACCGGTTTGGGTCCCCTAAACCGTATCGAGTCCATTCAGATCCCTCCTGATATGAGATAGATGAAGATCAACCAATTTCTGGGCCTCGCGGGCCCTCTCCCTCCGTCGGTAGTCCTCTCAATCCTCCCGCAGAACGTAGCAGACTTTATCTTCCAGGCCGGGTTTTGCCTCTCATCGGGCCCTGGCGAAGCTTTCTGGCCATTCACCCCTTCTGACAGGTTCTCCGTACGCTCGGCGTTGGATCTTTGTAGAGATGGTCAGCCCCAAAAGCAATGATCTAAATGGGTATGGCACTCTTCCCTTCCCCTAAAAATCTCCACTCTTGTCTGGAAAATACTCGCGAAAGCGATTCCGGTTGAGGCCCAAATTCAAGCCAGGGGAATCCAGATGGCCCCGAGATGTGTCTGTTGCGATATTTCCTCCCAATTGGGTCAGCCCTCCTAGGCCGTTGAATCCATCTCCCACCTGTTTCTTGACAAGGGCATTGCAAAATCGGCGTGGGAATTTGTCGCCACGACTTTCGGTGTTACCTTGTTGAACGCCTCGTTAGTGGAGCAACGGCTCTCCCATTGGTGGGCTGCTCTTGTCATCAACAACCGCTTCTCGATGATCCACAATCTATTCCCTGCGTCATACTGTGGAAAATTTGGTGCATGAGGAATGCAACAATGTTTTCTGGAACGCGACCCTCCATCCGTCGCCTTACTACTCAGATCTTGTGGTGCATCGGCCACATCAGGGGGGACCACAAAACCTCGATCAATGCTGCGAACAGGCCATCTTAGACTACAGCTAGGTGATGGGCCACCACAGTAGTCCTCATCCGTCATTTCAGCCCCAGCTCCCTCCGAACTCTCGCCCCCTCCCTCATTCCAGGTGGTAAAATGGCACCCTCCACCCCCCCCCTGTGCATCGGCTGCATTAGGGGGGACCACAATTTCTCGATCAATGCTGCGTACAGGCCATCTCAAACTGCAGCTAGGTGATGGACCACCACAGCAGTCCTCATCCGGCGTTTCTGCCCCAACTCCCGCCGAACTCCCCCCCTGCGGCTGGGCCAAAATTAACGTCAAAGGATCCTCCCTTGGCAACCCAGGAATGTCAGGTGGAGGGGGAATTTGCAGAAGTGACTCCAACCTTTTCCTGTTTGCATTTTCCCATGGCTACGTTACTGGCTCCAACACCTTCGCCGAACTCAGATCCGTCAATGACTGAATTAGTTGTGGCCTGAACCAAGGGCTCGATCATATTGTGATTGAGTCAGACTCGAACCTGGTGATTAATTTCATTAACGACACGGCCTCCCCGGGGTGGAAATGGAATTAATAGCTATCGAGAATCTGTGGATTGATCCACTCACGTCCTATCTCTTTCTCCCACACCCTTCGTGAAGGGAACGCTCCTGCAGATGCCCTGGTCAGGAGGGGAAGAGGGTCACAATCTACTTTCTTTGCAAACACCATGAGGGATATCCCGGACCACATTAGAGGCCTCATCTTCCTAGACAAAGTCGGCCTAGGAGCAATTAGAGCCACTTGATTGCCTTTCTATTTTCCCTTCCGGCTGGTGGCCAAAAATCCTGCCTTGGGCCGCTCTTCGCCCCCCCCCCCCCCCCCCCCCCCCCCCCCCCCATTTTTTGCTTTTGGTCTCATCACGATAGGTTTCTCCAGAGTTTCTTTTTGCTCTCTGGGATTCCGAATCTTTGTACATGCTGATCTTGGATCTTAATGAAATATAAGTTCTTAATATATATATATATATATATATATATATATATATATATATATATATATATATATGTAAGCCACTAATACATAGGGTTGTACATCGAGCCGAGTTGAGTCGAGGTGGGTCAAGCTTAGCTTAGCTTGTCCATGCTCTCCTTGAGTTCGAGATCGAGCTCGGCCTTGAGCTTACCACTGGAGCTTGACTTGTTTGCAAAACCTTATGAGTCTAGCTCAAGGCAAGCTAGTGGATCAAGTCGAGTCGAGTCTGATCACAACCCGACTCAACCCAGCACCCAACCCGCACCTAACTCAAACCAGCAACCCGACCCAACTGACTCAACCCCCAAATCAAATATTCAATTAATAATGTGTGTGTATGTGTATGTATGTATAATATTAGATAGAGCTAGAGGGTACCTTGTTGTTGGTGCTAAGAGAGAGAGAGAGGGGAGAGCTTGGACGAGTGCAAGCCATATGGCTAAGATAAGTCGAGTAAACGCTGAGTCAAGCTCAGGTAAGTGGCGGAGAGAGAGAGAGGGAGGGAGAGAGAGAGAGAGAGAGAGAGAGAGAGAGAGAGAGAGAGAGAGAGAGAGAGGAGCTCAAGCGACGTGAGTTAGGTAAGAAAGGGAAAGGGTAAGAAAGGGACGGACGGGTATGGTGTGGTTTAAGTTTTAATTTTTTAAAAAATATAATTATATATATATATATATAGATTCTCGTCGATTCGAGTCGAGTCAAGCTCTACTATGTTCGAACTTGGCTTGTTTTCAAAACGAGTTGGGTCATAGGAAGCTTTGCTCACCTCGAGTCATCGTTCGAGTCGAGTCAAGTCAAGCTAGATCAAACTAAGCCGAGCGAGATTTTCGAGCTAGTTTGGCTAGTGTACAACTCTAATGATACGTGGATGACATTTTAAATGAATTGTTTATTTTTTTTAGAATATCATTTTCTTATATATGGAAGCCACTTTTGGTTGTGGATGGAGAGAGATGGCCGTGGTTATTGTTATCATGGGGGAGAAGTGATTGTCAAAAGGAATTTAAGGTATATAAGGATGTTTGTGGTTATCATGTGGAAGACAATAAATGAGATAAAATTTAGATTATGTAATTCATTACCTTGGAAGACAATTAATGTATATCATTTTTTAAGGGTTGATGTTGTGTGTTAAGGGTTTGGGTCGAGTTTATCATGTGTTAAGGGTCGAGTTTGTCATGTGTTAAGGGTCTGGGTCGTGGTTGTCATGTGTTAAGGGTCTGGGTTGTGGTTGTCATGTGTTAAGGGTTTGGGTCGTGATCATCATGTGTTAAGGGTCGAGGTTATCAAGGTATGAGTCGTGGTTTTCATGTGAATGGTTGATATTGTCATGTGCTAAGGGTCGAGGTTGCACTACAAGAAAATAGGCCTTTAGCCACAATTTTTTAGCCTCAGTTGAAAAAATGGAGGCTAAATGTGTTTTTTAGCCTTGATTGCTAAGGAACTGAGGCTAAAAGTTCAATTTTCGCCTCAATTGCTAAGGAACTAAGGCTAAAAGTCTACTTTTTAGCCTCAGTTGCATAGAAACCGAGGCTAAAAGTCTACTTTTTAGCCTAAGTTGCATAGGAACCGAGGCAAAAAGTCTACTTTTTAGCCTCGGTTGCATAGGAACCGAGGCGAAAAGTCTACTTTTTAGCCTCAGTTGCATAGGAACCAAGGCCAAAAGTCTACTTTTTAGCCTCAGTTGCATAGGAATAAAGGAGAAAAGTCTACTTTTTAGCCTCAGTTGCATGGGAACCGAGGCCAAAAGTCTACTTTTTAGCCTCAGTTGCATAGGAACCGAGGCTAAAAGCCTCAATTGCATAAGAACCGAGGCCAAAAGTCTACTATTTTACCTTAGTTGCATAGGAACCGAGGCCAAAAGTCTACTTTTTAGCCTTAGTTACATATGAACCAAGGCCAAAAGTCTACTTTTTAGCCTCAGTTTCATAGGAACTAATGCCAAAATTCTACTTTTTAGCCTCAGTTGCATAGGAACCGAGGCCAAAAGTCTAATTTTTAGCCTCAGTTGCATAGGAACCAAGGCTAAAAGTCCACTATTTTGCCTCAGTTACATAGGAACCGAAGCTAAAAGTTTACTTTTTAGCCTCCATTGCATAGTTCCCTTTGATGTGGTCCACCTATGCATTACATCCAGATTTGTCGATCTAGGCCTAAATGAGGTGGCTCATATAATGGACGATGGAGATGGAAATAGATTAACTACTCAAAGATCCTGTCTGTTCCCAGTCGGAGACAGAAACAGATTGGTTACTCCCTGCCACGAGCCTGGTGGCTGGTGGTCGGTGCCACTACACCAAATTTGTAAATTTGGAATGGTTACATTTTTAGTTTAGGAATTGTTTTAAGTCGAACGGTTATAAACCATTCTAAATTTAGAAAAAGAGATGGTGTGGATTTCTCACCTCTCATATGCACCACTTAAGTTTTATATCCACTTCATTTTTCGTCTTATGTCCTAAAATGATCTCTCAAAACGAATGAATGTTGTGGATTTCTCACAAAAATTACAGTGGGCCCCACCTAGCATCATAGCGTGTGGACCACAAAACATCATGAAACATGAATGAGAGTGAGGAAATCTCTCACTTTGTCTTAGGTTTGTACTGATGCACAAGGCTAAGGGTCGACTTCCATATGGCTGCCACATCGGCATCTCCCCACGTGGGCCCCACAAGTACAATCCACTTCGCCTATCTCTCTTGTCCTATTATGAGCATATCTCGGCCATGTTCAACTTCTCGGAGTCCGAGCATCATCTTCTTCATCATTGGTGTGTTGGTTCCCCTTCGAAAGAAGATGGGCCTCAACAATTTTTACCTACGACAAAACTATTGTAAGGATTTAAGGCCTTCTCCACAAGGTCATGGTCCAGGTGGCATGATGTAGCTTTGTTTCTTCCTCCCTTTTTTTTTTTTTTTCTTTTTTTTTTCTCTTAATAAGAAAACTAAATTAAGCTAAGAACCAAGCAAATGCCCAAGTATAAATGTTGGAAAATATAACAAAGACAATCAGATCTATTGGGTTCAAGGCTCAACTGAATAGTCAATTTCTCAAGACAGATTTGCAGCCATTTTTTTTATAGTTCCAGCAAGTGCAAACGATGCAAATTGTCTTCAGGATACAATGAACTCTAAAAAGTTCTGAATAAACACAACAAGAGATTAGATTCGAAAGTACTTCGTAATGGATGGTTTATCTGTAATAATACTTCAAGGTAGACCCTAGTTCAATTCAAGTTGCAAAATGGCCAACCCACGCAGTGCGCAGACGATGTGAAGTCCTTGAGGAAATTCAAACTTTGGTTGTAGAAGCAAAAACCATTTCTCTTACCGACTGGCTATACACACTTTTTAATGAAAAGTTTAAATAATTTATATATTTATTTACTTACTAAAAATAACTTTTATTTTTTAAATTTATTTTTATTATAAAAATACAACAGTCCATATACAAATAATCCCGACAAATCCCCAACCGTCCATATACAAATAAATCAATGTAGCACGGTTCTTTCCAAAGGCTTGAATTGTAGTGAACAATTTATCCCAAGGGGAGTTATTTGATACTCCGGTTGCATATCATGCTTGATAAGTAGGAATTAAACAGATTAAAATTTGTGGAACTCACCCTTTCTTTGTCATGGTCCCAGAAAAGTAAAAAGAAAGAAAAAAATAATAATAAGTTGAACAATTCTAATTGTTGATGTGTGACACTTCTTTTCTGAAATATGACTCTTGAATTATTATTTTTTTCAGTAGTAACCGTGTAATAAATGTCCAAACCGATTGTTGGATAACCAAATAAGCATAATTTTGAAAAAGTCTCATCTAGATATTTGTATTCAATGCATGCTAATTTCTAGGTGCCTCGGTGTCAAACATCACATTCTATCATAGTGTCAGTTTTTTCTCTAAGAGAGCTGGCGCTTTCGATGTCTTCATTGTAACTTGCCTTTATCTTTTTTAAAGAAAAAGGATGACAGCCCATGTGATGGACACTCTTTCACCCTACCGCAGCCTCAGTTTTTTTAATGAAAAAGGAAGAAATCAACGATGATTACTCTATACAATGTGACTTAATGGGTAGACTCACAAGATTTATACGCTAAGGTCCTGGGTTTGAGTACCCATTGTGGTGTGTGTGATGGTGCCTGCGTAAAGAAAATTTTAAAAAAAAAAAGTTTAAAAAAAAAAGTTTTAAAAAGGTAACCTAATCCATTACATATTTTAATAATATCATTGAGGGGAACCTATTGGATCCCATCGGTTGGATTGGATTCAGTTTGTTTTCAATGATCCAAACCCGTTCATATTATAGTGCCTACCTCAGATGGAGGAGGTCCAAAAGACCTTAGACATCAAGTGAAATACATATGGTACTGTGATACGTCTAAATGTAATTTAGAAAACAATAACGAAATTTTAAATGGCAGTGTATTAAGGAGAGCATTTGGATCTTAAGTTACTTAAGCTACTTATTCCTGAAGTAACTTATCTTAGTTTCTACGTATTAAGTCGAAGTGATTGAATAACTTGAAGTAAAAAGGTTACTTATAATTAATCTTAAACTAAACTTACTTATCTTAAATAAGCTATTTATCCACATATACAAAAAGTAACTTATTTGGTGGTATCCAAACGAATCCTAAATGTGACAGCAACCGATCTAAACCATTGGCTTGATGAGCCCCATCATGGGATGGGCCATCGACCATGTCCACCATCACGTGTCCATTTATCTACTTTTGCATGGTTACTGTCAATGGTTCCCATTCAACCAGATGATAGGATTATAAGATCATCATAGCTTTCCTGTTTTCCATCGCGTCACGTTAGAATTTGCTGGTCTAAGGTAATGGTTACATGAACGGTGCCAAACAGGTCAAGGCCCATTTAATCATTGGGCGTATCAATTTAGTTAGTAGCATATTCACAAATACCACCGAGATTTTTGAAAAAAAATCTCTCCATATTTTAGTGGGAAATCGATTAGATAATACTATAAGTATAATATGTTTTTAGAATTAATACCTTAAATTTTTTGGGCTGCTTGACCGGTCGAGGGGGTTGCTCGACCAGTCGAAGATCCCTTCAACCAGTCGAGGCCCGCTCTACTCGAAGTCCAGCGAGTTAAGTTTTTTTTATGTCCGGAACGCTTGACCAGTCGAGGGTCAGGCTCGACCGGTCGAAGGGGTCCTTCAACCAGCCAAAGCCCTCCTTCAACTAGTCGAGGTTTATACAAATACTGCGAGGATTTTGTGCGGATTGCGTAAATTTTAGTCGGTTTTAGAGAGGTGCGTTAAGTGGAGTTTCCTAAACTATAAATAGAGATCCCTAGGGTTATTCTAAGGGAATTCTAAAGCTTCCTAAAGGGATTCCAAGGGTTTCTAAAAGGGTTCTAGGGTTATTAAAAGGTGTAGCAAGGGTGAGATTCGAGGTTGTTCGAATCGGGTAAGTCCTCTCTTTTTGTAATTTTTATTTTCATAGTAAAGATCTGTCGCTTTGTGCCGTAGTTTTTTCCCACGAGGGTTTTCCACGTTAAATCTTCGTGTTCTCTTGTGTTTGCTTGGTGCTCTTGGATTACTATCCTAGATCTAGATCTGTGTGATTCCGCGGTTCAAATCCCCAACAAGTGGTATCAAAGCAATCGTTGGGGCACAGATCTAAATCTGCAGGATTAACAATAATGGGAAGTACTAGGTATGATATTGAGAAGTACTCTGGAAAAAATAACTTTGAGTTATGGAAGATCAAGATGATTAATTCCTTAACCAAGCAAGGCGAGGATGGTGCTCTTGAGGTGAGAAAGTCTAGTATGACTGATGACGAATGGAATACTCTTGATAAGAAAGCATTATCCTCAATCTGTTTATATCTCGTGGATGAGATTCTCTATAATGTTTTGAGAGAGAAAACTGCGGCTAGTTTATGGGCGGAGTTAGAGGATATCTATGTGAAAAAATCCTCTGAAAATTGCCTACACTTGAAGCGTCAGTGGTATAACTTCAAGATGGCAGAGGGCAGATATCTGGAGGCTCACATCAGCAACTTTAATAAATTGGTTTACAAATTGATGGATATAGAGGAAGTGATGAAAGATGAGGAACAAGCATGTATGTTGTTGAATTCTCTTTCGGCGTCGTATGAGTCATTCAAGGACACAATGTGCTCCATGAATAAAACCCTGAGTGTCGACGTCGTTATCTCAACCCTTCAAGGAAAGGCTATGAGAAAGTTTAACAGCGACATAGGGACATCTTCTGATGCACTGATTACGAGAGGCAGAAATTCTGAGCGAGATACAGGATTTTTAAGACCTAGATCCAAATCCAAGGGCAAAGGCAAAGGAAAACTAAAGTGCTAGAACTGTGGAATGTTTGGATACATGAAGAAGGATTGTACCAATCTTAAAGCAAAGAAGAAAATTCAGGGCTTCTTCCAAGGAGGCCAATGTTATCACATATGATGAAGAGACAAGTGGTGGTGATGTATTATCTGTATCTATGATCGGACACTTACACGACAATCATGGAGATGAGTGGATCCTCGATACATGAGTGTCATATCACATGACTCCTCATCAGAGTTGGTTCGTCGGTTACAGAGAATGCGATGGTGGACAGGTTTTTATGGGCAATGACAATGCTTGTAATGTTGTGGCTATTGGTACAGTGAGCATCAAGATGTTTGATGGGATGGAGCGTACCCTGACTAATGTCAGACACGTTCTTGATATGAAGAAAAGTTTGATTTCTCTCAGTGCACTCGAGGCTATAGGGTGCAAGTTCACTGGTATTGATGGTGTCTTTAAAGTTTCAAAAGGGGCACTCGTGGTTATGAGAGTGCAAAGGCACAGAAACCTTTACAGGTTGATCGGGAACACTTCATCAAGTGGAGCAATAACAGTTATTACAGATTTCACATCTCTACATATGTAGCATGCTCGTCTGAGCCACATGAGCGAGCGGGGCATGAAGGTACTTTCTGATTGAAGTTTAATTCCAACTTTTAAAAAATCTGATTTAGATATATGCAAGCATTGTATATATGGTAAACAATCTATATTATCTTTTAAATCTGGAAAACATATATGTAAGGAAGTGCTTGATTATGTGCACTCTGACGTATGGGGGTCATTGCCAGAAATTTTCATTGGAGGGTCGTCATGTTTTGTTTCATTAATTGATGACTACTCCAAGAAAGTTTGGGTTTACTTCATGAAACATAAATCTGAAGTTTTCACCATATTCAAACAATGAAAGGCAATGGTGGAAAAACAGTTAGGATAAAAAAATAAAGGTTTTAAAGACTGACAATAGTGGAGAATTTACTTCCAGTAAGTTTAATGATTATTGTAAGGATGAATGGATCATCAGGCACAACACAGTGCGGCACACACCCGAGCAAAACGGTGTGGCTGAGCCAATGAATCGGACTCTTGGAGAGGGCCGGATGCATGTTAATTAATGTTGCGTTGAGTAAGGACCTATGGATGGAGACCATTAACATGGCTTGTTATTTGGTGAACTAATCTCCTTCAGCAACAATTGAATGTAAAATCTCAGAGGAAGTATGGAGCGGTCAGAAAATTGACTACTTAGGTCTACGCATATTTGGTTGTGAGGCTTACTCTCATGTATCATCAGTTGAGAGAGATAAGTTTGACTATAAAGCCAAAAAGTACATCTTTGTTAGTTATGGCATTGGTGTGAAAGGTTACAAGTTATTCAATAAGGTCACACGCAAGGTCATCACTAGCCGTGACGTCAGATTCGATGAAAGCTCCATATTCTGCAAGAATGATCAGGAGGAGCAAAATGAACCTGAAAGGTTAATCGTAGACGTCCAAATTGACACAGATGATACTCAAGCAAAGACAGATGCACAGACAGAGGTACAGGATCAGGTGGACCAACCACCTGTAAGAAGAAACTGTGACGCCCCGGTCACTGTTACAATGTGGGTGGGTGCGATGTGGGCAGGGCTGGATGCTTGGGCGAGCTACCGCACTAGGCGATCTACTGTAGCAAGTGACCGTGGACGAAACTCTGTCCCACATTACTTGGGCAGTCGTTCGAAGTTCTAGTTATATGTGGAGACTCTCCCTTAACTATCGTGATGCGTTTTAAAGCCGTGCGGGGAAGACCCCAAAGCGGACAATATCACGGTGGTGGAGCGGGTCGTTACATTTGGTATCAGAGCCGAGGATGACTCTGTTCCAACGGTGGGAGATTGTGACGCCCTGGTTACTGTTACAATGTGGACGGGTGCGATGTGGGCGGGGCTGGATGCCTGGGCGAGCTACCGTGCTGGGCGAGCTACTGTAGCAAGTGACTGTGGACGAAACTTTGTCCCACATTACTTATGCAGTCGTTTGAAGTTCTGACTATATGTGAAGACTCTCCCTTAACTATCGTGATGCGTTTTAAAGCCGTCCGGGGAAGACCCCAAAGCGGACAATATCACGGTGGTGGGGCGGGTCGTTACAGAAACTCACCACGTGATCGCAAGTTACTAGTAAGATACAGAGATGACTCTAATATTGCATATGCATTCATTAAGGATGAGGGGGACCCGTCTACTATTTAAGGGGCTCTCAGTGAACCTAATGCAAAAAAGTGGAAGGCGGCTATGGACGATGAGATGGACTCGTTGCACAATAATCATACATGGGAGCTAGTAGAGCTACCAGTGGGCTGAAAAGAGATCGAATGCAAGTGATTATTCAAAAGGAAACAGGATAGATACAAAACAAGGTTGGTAGCGAAGGGCTATACTCAGATAGAAGGAATTAACTTCACAGAGATATTTGCACCGGTGGTTAAGCAGGTGTCTATCAGATTCGTGTTGGCGTTGGTTGCCCAATACAATCTCGAGCTGGAATAAATGGATGTCAAGACTGCATTCCTGCACGAGGAGTTCGAAGAGCGGATCTACATGAAGCAACCAAAGGGTTACAAAATTAAAGAGGCAGAGAAAAAAGTTTGCAAGTTAATGAGATCGTTGTACAGCCTGAAACAGTCACCTAGGTAGCGGTATAAAAAATTTGATTCTTTCATGTTGAGTCAGAAATTTACTCGGAGTGAATACGATCATTGTGTCTATTACAGGACACTGAGTGATGGTAGATTCATCATCCTATTATTGTATGTTGATGATATGTTGATCGCCGGTCATTATATGTCTGAAATCAACGTACTGGAGACTCAATTATCGGGGATATTCGAGATGAAAGATCTGAGGGCTGCAAAGAGGGTTCTCGGCATAGATATTCATAGAGACAGCAAGAAGAGCAGGCTTTGGTTATCATAGGGAGAATACCTTAAAACGGTATTGATCAAGTATGAAATGGATCAGGCAAAGCCAGTGAGCGTTCCCCACGCGGCTCACTTCAAACTTTCCTCAGAATAATGTCCTAAATCAAATGAGAAAAAGCAGGTTATGTCTCATGTGCCTTATTCAAATGCAGTTAGCAGTTTAATGTATGTCATGGTCTGTACGAGACCAGATATTTCACGGGCAGTCGGTGTTGTGAGCAGATACATGTCAAACCCCGGCAACCAATATTGGAAAGCAGTGAAATGGCTACTTCGATAAATTCGAGGTACGAAAGACTATGTCTTAACTTTTAAGAAGACATGGACAAAATTGGTAGGGCGTGTGGATTCCGGCTACGCAGGCAATGTAGATTTCAGAAAGTCTACTTCATGATAATCATTTGTACTAGCAGGTGAAGCAATCAGTTGGATGTCAAAGCTTCAGTCAGTAGTGGCTCTTTTCATGACCAAAGTAGAATATATAACAATGACGAAAGTGTTTAAAGAAG